>CM062812.1:337446707-338659291 GCA_031772625.1 Pinus tabuliformis
TGTCTCTGGTTCGAGCTATATCATCCTGCAATGTTTTTTTATTGAAAACCTTGATCCAACCATGTAGTGGCTTAGATAATTCTTCCAGGAATAACATTACCAACATTATTTCAGATATATCTGTAACCATCACTCCCAACTTCTGAAATTCTATATATAGGTATCTGGAGTACCTATTTGTCATAATTGTGCCATCTCTCTAAAATGAAATTCGAAATTCTTCTTGTCAAAGTGCTTTATCAACCTTGCCATAAATTCCAAATAGTAAGTGATATTGGAGTGACCCAGAGTGGTTAATCCATGGTACCACCATTCACGAGATTCACCTTCCAAATGTAGTGTAGACTATTGTATGGATTTTTTTCATCATAGGGTTAACTTGGAAGTATATCCAACTTTTGTACCCATGCTCTAGTTACGAAAATAGATGATCCATTAAAAGAAGGGATGGTTATCTTCCTTGATTTCTTTAGAAGCTCATAATTTTGTGACCCCCGATTATAGTCTCTAGGCTTGTTCTTGTATTTGATAGTGCAGAAATATTGTAGAGACATTTATGCTTGAAAATCCTCTCCTAATTCTTGATACTCCCTTAAATAATCAATAAAAGCCTCACCTCTCCTTTGTTGCCCTTGGTTCTCTATTGGTTTCTCTTCCAAATAGTTTGGTAAGAGGGGCCTAGGTGTTATTTATTTGATGGTTGAGGATTATATTGACTGAGACAATAAGTTCTGCTCACCTCAGCATGTTGCCCATGTTGGCCATTTGATCCTCCCATGCCATTATTGTTGACATTTTGTTGATTTCCTTGAATACTAGTAACAAACAGAGTGAAAAATTGCACAAACTCTTGTTGCCCTCTTGCCATATTCTACACCAACTCCTATTTTCCTCTTGTCAAATCATCTAGGGTGTTCAATATGCTCCCAAATTGTTGATTGTTTTCATCAACCATACCTCTCTTTCTTCTTCTAAATCAAAGTGAGAGATATCTTTTCCTTTCTTTTTCCTTCTATATATCACATAATTCCTAACCCCCTTGTTCATCCAAAGAGGCAAAACCTTAGGTTGGCAGGAGAACCAATAAGCTACTAGAGATCCAAATTCAGTTCTCAAATCATCCACAGCTCATCTCCCTTGAGCTTCCTTCATTCTTTTTATAATAATTTCCTCCTCTCGAAATACCATGGGTGGCTGGAAATACCATGAGTTACTTATTAAGTGACTTACCACTTTTATTTAATTATTAAAGTTATGACTTTCATTAAACAATTAAACTAATCAATCCCACTTTTCCTTGACTATAGCCTACAAGACTCTGGTTAGGATACTAAGTCAATCCCTTATGCTATTATGGTTTGGAAAGGGACATTACACAATGACAACATGAATAACCACTGACTAGTATTGATTGTAGAGACTATTTGTCATGCCCTCATAGGGTGTCCAAGTGAAAATTAAGAGATAATACAACAGTAAACATCGATATACCTTAAGCTTATGTTGATTGGAGTACGCTCGGGAGGATTTGAAGGCGATGTAGCTTTGACAGTTAGTAGGGATGGCTGAAAGTGAGTGCCAAGATCTAGCATAAACTTGAAGAAGTAAAGGGACTAGGCCAAGAGGGCCTGGTTCTTCATCTTCTTTGTCACAAATATGTCACCCACATATATTTTTCCTTTCCACTATCAATATTTAGCAGAATGATGGTTAAAAATCAATGCCAACTAGAGAAACATTCCCAAAAACATGTTATTCTTCCAACAATATCCTTTCAAAGTACCACTGCATCCAATTCCCACTTCATTACAATCTAATTGTTGTGTAAGGGATAAGTTCTCAAGTGAAGGTTCCTTCCTCTTGAAATGACAAACACGTTAATGCCATGCATGTTTGAGATCCCAGTTGGCTTCCATTTTGAACCTCGAGTTACGTACCCTCTCTGTATGATATGGCGAGCAAGTGGTATATGGAATGTTCACCCCCATCGGGGGCCTAAAATTCTATAATAAAAGTCTTTGACATTGTCAAAACTAGTGATGATCAGGAGGAGGAGGCCACGAGTTTTATAAAGAAGGGGAATCTCCATCACAACACACATTGGCAAGGTGGTTAAATATCTCGTTGGAATATTCTCTGACATGGGAAGGTATAGTCGCTGGAATTTCCGCTATGTGGGATGTAATGTGTCTTAAGAAGTGTTCGAGTCTCCAACTAATTGATATCTTTTTGGTGTTTCCCCCATTGAGGATATGCTTCATTAACTGGTGAGGATTTGTGAATCCCCTTCAATAATTATGTTGGTGTATGAGATTTGAATGAAAAATGAGAGAAGTTTTTCTAGGGTGAGAAGTTTTGTAGTGTTGTGGCCCATAAAACCATGATAGTAAAAGAGAGCATGTCCATGACTGTCTTTGAATATTCTTGGATGACCTGTTGGACTTGGGTTACCTTTGGAAGTGCCCTTAAAATTGAGTTTGATGAAAAAAGGGGGAGGGGACCAAGAAGAGGGAGAGGATAAAAGAGAGGGGGTAGGAGAGGGTGAAGAGGGGGGATGGGATAGGGGAAGGAAAGAACTTCTATAGAATATGCATCTCTGAGATGGGAGAGGACAAAATGTCAGGGCCAAGGATTAGATAGGGCCAATTCCTTTACATTAATTAGAAACTTCGACCAAATAGTGTGTTTAGGGAGACTTTGTTTTTTAAATATGTATTGCTTCCACTCCTTCCAAATGTTTGAGAGAAAAAGGCCTGAAGCCAACACCCAAGCTCTTTACAGATGGGAATTGTCAAATTGAGATGGATTCCAATCAGTGATTGTGTTGATGATGCTTTCCTCATCTTTGTATGAATGTTCAAATAGATCAATTAACCGATTCCATAGATCCTTGGAGTTGATGCAAGAATTAATTAGATGATTGGTATCTTCAAAGTTTTTGTGATAGAGATGGTAGAAGGAGGGACCTTCAAAGCCATATTTGATCAATTTTTCCCAAGTTAGAGTGTGTTTTTCACTAGTATCCATAGAAAATGTGCCACCTTTGGCCACAGATTCTGAGACCGAATGCAATTCCATACTTTCTGTGAAGGGATATCCTGATGATAAGATACTAGTGAATAAGCCTCCTTGATAGTGAATGTTCCATTTGATTTATATCCCCAACACAATGTATTTGTTCCTTCTTGAAGAGGGATTTCCCTTTTTTGTAGGTCCTCCCATATTTGGTTCATGCTCACATTCTCCTCTGAACAAGGCCATTGATCTATGCTTCTCCATGTATAACATGTATCAGATCAGGGGACTTCCTACCAACAATCCGTTACTCAAAATAGGTGATGAGCTTGCATGCCTTGTTTTATCTCAATATAGGTATCATCACTGATGAGTTTGGGAAATTGTTGCCATGAGACCTCCTAGAAGGGGGTGGATTTTTTGTCACAAATCTACCAAAATTCGTGTGCCTATATGAGATTTTTATTAGAGTTGGCATGATTCTATATGGAAGATCCATCGATATGAGAGACAACTTTAATTTGTTGCTAGAAGGAAACCTTACAATTGTATTTTTGTTTCTAGAATATTTTCCATAACTTTGTGCCACCCTAAATCCACCTCCACCATATTTTGGCACTGAAGACCTTTCTTAAAGTTTTTGGATCTCTTAGGCCTAGACCCCCTTTTGTTTAGGTAGAAAGAGATTTTCCCAAGAGAGCAGAGCCCATTCCTTCTCCACAGTATAACCCCCCCATAGAAACAAATGTTTGATTCTTTTTATGGCTTTGAGGATTCCTTTTGGAGTATCCATTGTTGAGAAAAGGAAGATAGGAATATATTGTAATACAAATTTAACAAGAAAAATTCAACCTGCGATATTCAGGGAACAACATATATAGTACTTAAGTTTATCTTCGAGCTTCTAGAGGATGTCTTTTTAGTATTTATATTTTAGAGTGGTTTTGACGAAAGGAGCACCCACGTATTTGTCAGGAGAATGACTGATCTATTAGGCTAAGATTCATGCAATATATATTTATATAGCAGTTGGGGTATTGAAAAAAACAGCTTGGATTTGGATAAATTTATATCAGTTCCTGAAGCTAGTGAGAAGTCATCTAGAATCCACTTGAGAAATTTTGTTTCTCTAACAATGGGATTTTCGATAAGGAGGGTGTCATCTACGGATTGTTGATGAGATACAGGAAACTCATCTCCTAGAATTCTTAGGCCTTTCAAAAAACCATGTGATATAGTTTGATGAATAGTTAGGCCAAGACCCTCAACTACAAGGGGTAATAGATCACCCTGTTAGATACCTCGGGAGGAAGCACAAGTGCATGAAGTGGAATCATTTAGAAGGATAGAGAAGAAGGGGGAGGTTACTAAGGAGCCCACCCATTTCAACCATTCATCATAGAAACCAAAGGCTTTTAGAACTTGATAAAGTTAAGTCCAACTTAATTTATCAAAATACTTTGATAGATCAACTTTTATTAGCATAACTAGCCTTTTGGTTTTTTTCAAGGAATGTATGAGTTCATGTGTGACCATGATGCCATCCAAGATTCGTCTTCCCTCCATGTACCTTGTCTATTTGGGAGAGATAAGAGTTGTAAGGATGGGTTTGAGGAAGTTCAAAATGACCTTTGTTATTGTGTAGATGACATTACAAAGCACTATGGACCTAAAACTAGTAGGATCATTGAATTTCTCATATTTTTGGATTAAGGTAAGAAAGGTAAACTTGAGGGTTGGGAGAACTGAAGCTAATGCTTTGGATTCTTCTATCAGAATTTGAATCTCTTGCTAAAGGAAATTCCTCCATGCTTGAAAAAAATATTTGGTGAATTCGTTTGATCCAAGATCTTTATTCTTCATCATGCTCATGACTTCCTCAACTTCCTCCAAACTTATTGGTCTTGTGAGGGCTTCATTGTGCTCTTACTTGACAAGGAAAGGGATAGAATTGGTGATGCAATTGATATTTGTAGATTTTCTTTCCTGTAGTTATGAGAGAAGACAGTGGTATATGCCGATTAATTCCTTCTCCATATCCTCATGGTCTACAAGCTTTTGACTTGATTCATTCATGAGAGAGAAAATCGTGTTATGGTGATGGTGCTTGATCATGGATTTATGAAAGAAACTAGTGTTCTTTTCACCTTCCCTAAGCCATCTTATAGGATATTTTTGTTTCTAATGAATTTCTTCTTGAGATTGGATTTCTTCCAATTAGATGAGAATGTGTTAAAATTGGCAACCAGGGCAAAACTTCATGTGGGTCATCTTATTCATGGCTCATAATATTTTTATTAGATTCCTCTCATCGAGAAGTGTAGGATTGATATAAAGATCATCTGATTTCGATAAGTATTCATGGAGATATGAATTTATTTTGATTATGGAATTATTATCAAGCCGACCTACAACTCATGTAGGCTCAGAAGCCCAACAGTCACATCTATTCACCCACCAACGTTGTGTATAAATATAAGAGGACTTTTCTCATTTGGACTCACTCATCTCATCACATCTCTCTCTCTCTACTACGCAGAAATGAGTCTCTTCTCTACTGTGCTGAGATGGGTCTCTCTCTCACACATGTGAAGCCAGAAGCTGTTGAATTTGAAGCTGCAATTGCAGAAGTAAAGATGCATCTGCGTGGCCTAGAAGATCTCCTCTTTGGAACTACGCTGTAGGTTCATCTGAACCTCCTCTGAAAGTCGTAACTTTTGGTGGTGGAATGAAGTTAATCCGATGAACAGTTTGCAAGATATCGACTACCCTAGTTTGAAGCCGGAAACTGCTGAAACTGAAGCTGCAACTGCAGAAGTAAAGATTCTCTTGTGTGGCCTAGAAGATCTCCTCATCTGAACTACGCTGTAGGTTCATCTGAACCTCCTCTAGAAGTCGAAAATTTTGGTGGTGGAATGAAGTCAATCCAATGGTCGGTTTGTGAGATATGGTCTGCCCTAGTTTGATAATGAAGCCGCTAATGCTGATGCTATTGATCTAGGGTTTGCTACTGCTTATATGAATCAGATTTATTGTACTATTTCTCTTGCTGAATTATTGAAGATAAAATAAGATTTGATCAAAGGGTTTCCCCACACATTGTGGGGTTTGTCCTTGGCTAGCCGCCACATCTTGTGTCTCTTGTCTTGGCTTGTTTTCTGTCGATCGTTTAATGTTCTATCTGCACTTTACTTTATGTATGTGTGATTGCTAATCTTTGGAATATAATAAGGAAAAGAAGTAAATTGTTATAAGCATAGAACATACCATAACTTAACATGGTATCAGAGCTGAGGTGAAGACAAAGCTCGAGCAAGAGCAAGAGCAATCATCGAAGAGAATATTGGCAAGGCTATCCTAAAAGAACTATTGGGTCCTCAACACTCTTTCCTGCTGAAGACAAGCTCCGTGAGAAAGCTGACTATCATGGATGGAAGATGTCTATCGATTTAACCCTTGAGAATCAAGGAGTGTTGGATCATGTGAGAGGCAATATTGTTGAGCCTCCATCAAATGCATCTGCTACTGCCTGGAACAAATGAAAAAATGGAGAAGTCAAAACAATAGAAGATCATCCCGGACTCTATCGACAAGCACTTGGTGGCCTACATCTCTGAACTGGACACCTCCAAGGAAATCTACGATATACTGGTGAGTTTATTTAAATTTAATGATGCAAATCAAGTTTTGTTTCTTAGAAATAAGCTGAGGTAAATCAAGAAGAGTAAGGATGAAAGTATGCAAGCATACTTCTTAAGAATCACCGAGATCAAGAATGATCTCCTATCTATTGGGGAAACTATTACTGACAGAGAAATGGCACTCACAACTCTTGGAGGATTACCATCCGAATGGTATGTGTTCAAGACTACTCTTCTTAACTTTAATGTAATTCCTGGTTTCGAGGAATTAATGGCTAGATGCATTCAAGAAGAAACAAGAGAAGAAGTGCAAGAAATGCCCATGCCTAAAGTTCCTCCTGCTGCCTTTTCTTCTCATGCAAAGAGAAGAAAGGACTCACACCGGGACGATGATCAAAATCCCTCTGATGACAAATCAAAGGAATGACAAATTCAACAGCAAAGGTAAGAGGAGAGCTGGAGATCGAGGAAGAGGACAACCATTCAAGAAGTCTAGAAAGTCCAGGATGTATTAAATGCACCTGACCTCAAAAGGAACCTAGTGTCCATCTTGGCAATGGAAGACAGAGGCTACAAGGTAACCTTCAACAATGGCAAGGTATGTATATGGAAAAATAATGTTAAAGATGCCTTTACTCTTTGGTTTAGTGTTGATTCATTATATCAGGTCGATGGAAGTCCGCTAGGTGTCATGTCTTGTGACACAACTCTTTAGTTCGAACTTTGGCATCGGAGGTTTTCCCACCTTCATTACAAAGCTCTACCCGATGTAAGACAGATGGTAACAGGGATGCCCGAATTCCAAGTATAGAAAGAAGGTGTATGTCTGGGATGTGCCAAAGGAAATCCCAAAAGGGGACCATTGCCCTCAAGCCAAAGCAAGACCTCCGATATATTACAGTTGGTTCACTCAGGCATACCTGAGGTTGGCATTAAGAGGGAGACTACTACACCACATACTCCTGAGAAGTTGGGAAGGAAGAACCACACGATGATGGAAGCTGTCTGGGCCATGCTACATGATCAAAGACTTCCGAAGTTTCTATGGGTTGAAACTACAATCACCATCGTATATGTACAAAATCAATGCCCTCATTAAACATTGGGTTCCAAGACTCCTGAAGAAAAGTTCACTGCAAGGTGAACAAGCTTCTAACTTTGAGGAGCTCTCAAGAAGCCGACACCAGGGAACCGAAAGAAAAGGATGATGAATCAATGCGTGATGTAGAAGAACCCATGGATCTGATTGATTCTCATCCACATGAGCCTTCCTCTTCTAGGAAGAGGCCTTCCTGGCTTAGTGGGATACTTGATGATGCTGAAGGACATGCTGCACCCTGAGGAACCTTCCATCAAAGTAAGAAACTTAACAGGTATCAAGGATACCTGACCATCATGAGCACGATCATACAAAATGAACCTTTGAATCATTCTCAGATGTCATCAAGCATTAATTATGGAAGGATGCTATGACCATAGAATATGAGTCTATTATGGAGAATGATGTCTGGGAAGTAGTTCCCAGACCCTGGACAAGACAATTGTTACTTCAAAATGGCTTTACAAGATAAAGCATGCAGCAAATGGAAGTATGGAAAAGTATAAGGTTCATTTTGTTGCTCGTGGTTTATCCCAGAAGGGAGGTATAGACTATGATATTTGCACCTGTTGCCATATATACGACCATCCGCTTGATCATAGCCCTTGTGGCTTCACAAGGATGGAACTTACATCAGATGGATGTTAAGACCGCGTTCTTGCATGGTTCTATCAAAGAATAGGTCTATGTGGAGCAACCTGAAGGATTTGAGATTTATGATTGAAAATCTCATGTATGTAGGTTGAAGAAGGCTCTCTATGGGCTGAAGCAAGCACCCCGAGCATGGTATGAGAGGATCGATAGCTACTTGATGAAGCTAGGATTCACTGGGAGTGAAGCTGATCCTAACCTTTACTTTAAGGTTGAAGATGACAAGCCTCTCATACTGGTGTTGTATGTGGATGACCTCATTCTAACAGGTGCAAACCCTCTTATTCACAAATGTAAGATGGAGATGGCTTCTGAATTTGAAATGAAGGACCAAGGACTTGAAGTGTGGCAGAAGCCAAGGGAAATTTTCCTATCTCAAGGAAAATATGTGGTAAATATATTGGAAAGATTCGGTATGATGGATTGCAAGCCTGTGACTACCTCGAGGATCTTAACTTTTAGAAGTTATATGGTAGTGATGTCGGACCAGACTTGAGAAATGCCTCTGAGTTTCAAAAACTCATTCGCATTGATGTTCTTGGTGAACCTCCGTCCGAACATATGTTTTGCAATTAGCATTGTGAGCTCATATTTGGTTGAGCCTCACTGGATTGATGCCAGGAATCTTCTGAGATGTCTTCAGGACACAATCTCTCATGGATTAAGATACACTGCCGTAGATGTGAGACTACTTGGATATATTGATGTTGATTGGGCAGGCAGTGTGGTGGACCGTAAGAGCACTTCCGGGTACTGTTTCACCTTGGGATCTGCTTCGATATCCTGGATGAGCAGGAAGCAGAAGTCGGTGGCTTTGAGCACTGTCGAAGCAGGATATATTGTTGCTAGCATAACCTCGTGTGAGGCAGTCTGGTTGCGAGAGCTCTTCAGTGAGCTGTTTGGATTTACATTGGATACCACTGTGATTCACTGTAACAACCAGAGGTGGGATTTGATTATTGAGGAATCCCGTATTCGTCAATTTCTCCAACAGATAGACATCATCTGGGATATGGTAAGTCGATGAGCAAGGAAGCTCCATCACATTAAGATGATGTACAGGTTGATACACCTTGTCAAAGCCCCGAGGAAAGATCTAATCTGTGATTTTCCCAAACGACTTGGAGTCAGAAAGAAACCCTTGTACAAGGGTCCTGCATGTTGCATACATTGAGCTCTGGGAGCTCTAAGGGCTTGCGGTTCCTACTGGAGCAACATATGACCACAAGGTGACTCACCCTCCCCTCATGGTGCACACTGGAACAAGATGATTCACTCTCTTGTGGGACAAGATGATTTGCGCTCTTGTGGAACAGGATGATTCGCTCTCCTGTGTAGCAGGATGATTAGTTTTCCTGTGAGGCTTGGATTGATGTGTTCTCCATGGCAGCCCAGATTGATGTGTTCTCCACGGCGATTGTAGCAGGATTGACGTGTTCTCCTGTGAGGACAGGATTGATTAGTTCTCCTATCGAGGCATCCTACCCATGCAGTCTGGGACTCATGGGAAGTACCTCTCATCTGATCAATGAGTAGGGAAATGAAGATAGGGACCATAGTAGTACCGATGGACGCATCGTTGTATCTACCGTACTCCCTACGTTAGGATGACCTCCATTGGTTTGGGATCAATGATACTGGTCTGGGACTAGTGGTAGGAGTTGTACCATACTATGACGCTGACTTCGGGTCGGTTGAGACTGGTCTGGTACCAATGGTACATACTCCGAGACTGACTTCGTGTCAGTGCAGTACTGGTCTGGGACCAGTGAGAGTGGTACATACTATGACGCTGACTTTGGGTCGGTTGAGACTCGTCTGGGACCAGTGGTACACTCTCTGAGACTGCGATATTGGTCTGGGACCAGTGGTAGGAGTGGTACTTACTATGAAGCTGACTTTGGGTCGGTTGAGACTGGTCTAGGACCAGTGATACGCACTCTGAGACTGACTTTGAGTCAGTGGAGGATGATACTGGTCTAGGACCAGTGGAGTGGTACTCACTGTGATGTTGACTTCGGGTTGGTTGAGACTGGTCTAGGACCAGTGGTACATACTCTGAGACTGACTTTGAGTCAGTATGAGACATCCTCGACCATTTCTTCTTCTTCATAATTCAGACAAAAGCAGAGGAGAACAGAACAATGCAAGAGCAAAGCAGAACAAAGCAAATCAGTACAGATCAGTGCAGGGCAGAACAAGACAAAGCAGAATAGGCATAATAGAGCAGAGCAGGGCAAGGTTCAGGTTGTACAGGGCAGTGCATTTGATGGATGAATAGTAACGGCCGATAGAAAAATTGCAGATGAAGTTCTCCATGGTTGAGAGGGAGTGTTAAAATTGGCAACCAGGGCAAAACTTCATGTGGGTCATCTTATTCATGGCTGATAATATTTTTATCAGATTCCTTTCGTCGAGAAGTGTACGATTGATATAAAGATCATCTGATTTCGATAAGTATTCATGGAGATATGAATTTATTTTGATTATGGAATTATTATCAAGCCGACCTACAACTCATGTAGGCTCAGAAGCCCAACAGTCGCATCTATTCACCCACCAACGTTGTGTATAAATATAAGAGGACTTTTCCTCATTTGGACTCACTCATCTCATCACATCTCTCTCTCTCTACTACGCAGAAATGAGTCTCTTCTCTACTGCGCTGAAATGGGTCTCTCTCTCACACATGTGAAGCCGGAAGCTGTTGAATTTGAAGCTGCAATTGCAGAAGTAAAGATGCATCTGCGTGGCCTAGAATATCTCCTCTTTGGAACTATGCTATAGGTTCATTTGAACCTCCTCTGAAAGCCGTAACTTTTGGTGGTGGAATGAAGTCAATCCGATGAACGGTTTGCAAGATATCGACTGCCCTAGTTTGAAGCCGGAAACTGCTGAAACTGAAGCTGCAACTGTAGAAGTAAAGATTGTCTTGCATGGCCTAGAATATCTCCTCATCTGAACTACACTATAGGTTCATCTGAACCTCCTCTGGAAGCCGAAAATTTTGGTGGTGGAATGAAGTCAATCCGACGGTCGGTTTGTGAGATATGGTCTGCCCTAGTTTGATAATGAAGCCGCTAATGCTGATGCTATTGATCTAGGGTTTGCTACTGCTGATATGAATCAGATTTATTGTACTATTTATCTTGCTGAATTATTGAAGATAAAAGAAGATTTGATCAAAGGGTTTCCCCACACATTGTGGGGTTTGTCCCTGGCTAGCCACCACATCTTGTGTCTCTTGGCTTGGCTTGTTTTCTGTCGATCGTTTAATGTTCTATTTGCACTTTACTTTATGTATGTGTGATTGCTAATCTTTGGAATATAATAAGGAAAAGAAGTAAACTGTTATAAGCATAGAACATACCATAACTTAATAGAATGGTATGTTCTTTTGCGGCCAATTCGTTGGTTCCGTCTTCTAGGATAATATGTCATTGTATGTGTTCCATATTGGCTTCTAATTGTTTTTTGGACTATTAGATATTACCAAACTAGTTCCTATTCCATTTTTTAATTCTATATTTGAAGAGTTTGAGTTTTTACTGAAATTGAAACATGATCAAGCCCTAGGGGGAGGCTTCCTGCCACCTTTGATTGGATTTTTCCATAAAGGAAGCGTCTCTATTAACACAATAATTTTCAAATTGGAAAGGTCTATTCTTTGGAGTCACTTTGATGTTTGTTTCTAAGCATATAGTCCAATTTTTGTAGGGTAGGATTGGAGCCTCCATAAGTATGTCCTTCATCTAAAAAGATTCAGATACTAGAAATCTATTGAGGCATGAGGCAATTTTGTTACGCCCTCCTTGTCGTTTGTTCCAAGTGAAATGGATTGTTAAGGGTGTCTAATCAATGAGTTAATGGGCCATCATCAAGTCTTGAGAGAGTTGAGTGTTTGCATTGAGTTTGCATAGACCTTCTTTTTTTAATCCAGGGACTTAATTAGATTAAAGTCACCACCAATGATCCATAGGTCATTTGGATTTGTTGAGTGGATGTGTTCCAAGTTGGAAAGAAACTTCATCTTCTCATTTGGTAGGGTCACCCCATATATTGTCGCAATTTTTCTAGTAACATAAAAACCTGTCAACTGAAATTGTTCCAAGACGATGCACAAGATTGATAAAAAATTCAATCGGGTGATCTCTGTGAGATTCCATAGAAAATAAATGCCTCATGCTTGTCCTGATGAATTGAAGAAACTAAGGCGTTTCCTTTCCAACATTTGCTAGCTATTTCATTCAATTTATCGCTAGAGCATTTTGTCTCTCGTATCATTATTATGTAAGGTTTTCCCTATGGATGTGGTCTTGTAGGAGCCTTTATTTTCCTCTATATTTTAGACCCCTAATATTCCATGTAATCAAATTCATTGAGAAGGATGAGAGATGGAGGGAAATACCTCCGAGATCAGAGTATATTTACCTATGTTGGCTAGCATGTTTCTTGCTTCTTTGAGAAGATCCTTCTTGTCTTTTTTCGTTTCTTTCTGATTTTCTTGAGGGGATTTGTGGACTCACTGAAGTTGTGTGCATGGATTCCATGACTTGATGAGTTGAGTTTTGGGATTTTTGACCCTTGCGATCCAAAAGATTGAGAGAGGCCTGGTGTAACATCTCAACTTTTTGTTTAGGGACTAATTGTAGGTCCTTACCCTGTCAACTTTTACCATGTTGGCTAGTGTGGATTCTTCTATATCCATCTCCTCTCCTTACTCTATGTTTCATTTTGAGGGGGCTTCCTCAGTTTCAACATTGTTTTTTTGTGACTCCTCCAGGCTAGCTTCTAAGGTTTTTATTTTTTTTGAGTTGAGATCTGCATTAGGGTTTTCTGGGTGAGTCTCATTAGCAAGAATATCATTCATTTCAGTTTCCTCACCGAGAATGGTGTATTTTTTGTTGGATTAAGGAGGATTATTTGGGTGAGTGGATTCCTATTGTCATTAATTTTGTCTTCATGGCACTACTATCTCATAACCTTCTGCATATGTTTATCTCAATTGTTTTGAAGGAGTTTCTTGCTAAAGTAGAGGATAGTCTTGATACAGATGGCCATTTTCACAACATCTACATCAACGTAATGGCACATGCTCATAATCTATAGTTTTTTGAAGGAGTACATCATGATAATAAACGTCTATTGAGGCCGACAAGGGCTCTAATATGTTCATATAAATTCAGATGTGAGCATATGAAGTATATCTACACCTCTTGGTTGTTTTTGAAATTTTGACTAAGGTTCCAATTATATTTCCAATTCCCTCTAAAACTTTTTCATTCCATATTTCCCTAGGTAGTGAAAAGAGTTGAACCCACACCGAGGCTAAAATAAATTCCTCCTTTTCAAGGTTGTAGCATTCTTTCCATAACCGCATGAAAACACCAACATTGTTGGAAAAATGGGGTCCATTTTAAAAAACCCTAGTTCTATCCTCCAAGTTTTTTAATATGATTGTAAATAACTCTTTGGCCCCTAACTATAAATCAACTTACTGTTGTTGGGAAAAGTATCCAATTCGGAATGCCCCTATCCCACTCTAAGAGGTGATAGTGCCTTAGCAACAAACAAGGAAAACTATCTGAGTATTCTTCTTTATGAGATGTAAATAGAGAAAGAAGGATGTAACTAACCGGTGTCTTCCGCTAGTTTGTCAATCCAATCACTCTCTCTTTTGTTCGCTTCCCGCTGCCTGCTCTTTCACTGGTCCAGCTTCGCCCAGTTCTTGCAAGATCACAAGAGAGGAAAACTACACAAAAGACATAGATTCACATTCATAACTAGTTTAGGATCAGATATAAACTAAATATGCAAATATAACAAAACATCATTGAAATACAAGCATATAGGAGAAACTCAAATAGCTTTATTGATATGATAACAAGGTTCAAGAGGAGATACAACCAAGTGAGTCCCGATCCAGCATCTACCTCCTAGCAAAGGAATCCCTTCCTCTCCTCCAACAAAGCATAAATCACCCAATGTACTAATCTCAATCTCAAACCAACAACAATTCTCTGCAAAGTACAAAATTCCAGCCTCCTGAACCTCTGGGTGAGAGATCCATATATAGATGTAAGCAGAGAGGATGAGTCAGCTTATGTTTTGACTTGTGGCTTCTCTCTGTCAGTTCTTGCTTCCACTTGGAGGTTGAGAACCTCTTACTCATCACTTGGTCGAATTCATTGAGGCAAGTGTCATTGAGGAAGATTCTGGAAGCTTCCAGGGTCTTTCCACCTCGTTGAATGAACTTGCCATTTGTCATTTCCTGCTCAGCGCACCCTGGTAGTGCTTCTACCTGCGTTGCAGTGCAACTAGCCAGTGTAACCTCTGCATTTCAACGCAGGCAGCTAGTGGAGCTACTGAATTGATCCTGATTTGACCATTTCTGAGTTGTTTTTGGTGGAGAACTTCTGGGAGAAGCTGTCTTTTGTTGACCTTGTTCCTTTAGGGGTAGGAACAACTCTTTTAGGGACTTTGGATCCCTTGGATTATGGACATTTCATGCTCAATGCTGTAAGGCACAAAAATGTCTATAACACTTACCCTTTCATTTTCCATTTGTTTTGTATCCGGCTAATTAAAGGCTTCTTTGTTGGCTAGAGACTGATAAATTTACATATTAGCACATGGTCCTTCATATAATGATGTAGTCCTCTAGAATTCCTGAGTAGATCTCGAATTTATGGTTTTTCAGAGCTTTTGGTAGGCATCTACCTTGATTGTGATTTTTCCAATAGGCCCCCATAGGGGCTTTGTCTCTTCTCTCTAATTCAGGTCTTCACCTTTATTTTTGTGGGTTGGTTGTGATTGACAAGGTGTCATGGATGTGTTGCCCTAAGTTGTGATATCTCCTATTACTACATTGCAATATGATGGGGTCATGCCTCCTCTGGAGGATTGCGCCATGAGTGCTCCCAATTGAAGAGTAGCTTGCATGACGTGGAGGGAAACCCTAGACATGAACATATATATAACTGATATGAGTAAAAAATGTTATCCATTGATAAATATGTATTAATTGTTTCCCACATGTTATCATCTCTTAGAATTATAAAAAAATACAAATTTGCTTAATATTTGTCCTCAAATAAAAGTGATATATTTGTGTATATATACACATGCACACTTTTATTCAAGAACAAATATTAAGCAAATTTGTATTTTTTAATAATTCCAAAGAGCCGATAACATGTGGGAAACAATTAATACATAGTTATCAAGGTAACAAATTATATATATAATTTTCCCTCTAACTTCGTATGCTTGATAAGGTTATGAGTTGTCACAATTATTCATTTATTTTTTTTGAATGTCATGCTGAATATATTTTATTATTAAAAGAAATGTAATTTATTTTATTCATGTGTATTAATAATTGTTAATGAGCGAAAATAATTATGAATTTTAAATTAATAAAATGATACAATGGGTATAGTTGTCTAAACACCTAAACTATTAAGTTACACATTTGAGTTCTAAAGTTTAAAGCATTTATGAAATAATATATCATTTGGCACTTTAGGTAATCTTGAGGGTATTTAAAAAGTAGTGGTCAAAGATGCGGTATGCATAACACTACTCACATGCACGTATAATTATATAATTAGATCCAAGTCCACCACATTTCTCTCGAGGCCTACCCAAAGATAGTTTTTGGACGTATAAGAATGCATAGTACAATCCAGTTTTTGGACGTATAAGAATGCATAGTACAATCCACTCACATAGATGTGGACCATATCCCACTCCATGTTTTCCTTATATCCTATCAAAAATTTAGTCAACGTATGTGAGGGAAAATCATATTTTATATATATATATATAGGTATATTGGTTGGACATGTGAAGCATGCATAACACAATCCACTCGCATAGATGTGGACCATATCCCACTCCATGTTTTCCTTAAATCCTACCGAAATTTCCCTCAACATATGTGAGGGAAAATAATATTTTCTATATATTATTAAATTTTCTAAATTGGAATAATTTTCTAAATTGGAATAAGTTTGAGTGTGAATATTTCCATTATTAAAATTCATGTTGTCAATTGGTTTTTTTCTTCTAGAGAAAATGTGTATTTTAATTGAAACAATCAATGTTTTGGGTTTACACTCCAATCATCACCAGGGTCACATAAGTTGTTTTGAGAGCAAGAGTGTGGAACTAGGTTAAATAGAAATATTAGTAATGACTAATAAAATTGACCATGAGGATAAAATATTAATTTTTTATTTTTATTTAAGAGGAATCAATCAAAATACACAATTCTCTAAAAGGAAAAATTGATTGACAACTAGGAATACATTTTCAAAATATAAATTTTTTGAGCAAAAATAAGACAAACGTTGGTTGGAGTTCACATAAAAATGTAAGAGGAGTTGTATGTGCTTGTTGCACCGAGGGAAGTAAGGTGTTCTTGACCCAATTAGATGGGATGTGTAATATGTATATCTCCATCATACTAATAAAATATAATGCAATTTGGTGTTCAATATCAATGTAAAAAAAGAACAAATAACAATCATTATAATAATGATATAATTAACATTAATATATTTTAACTTTAAAGTTTTTTTAAGTATCAAAAGGTTTGAGCATTGGTTCACTTTTAAAAGCTAAAGTTAACATAATCTATGCTAATTTGTTGTATGTGAGACATATTTTTTACCCTAATGCTTATTGTATGGATTGTGCATATTATATTTGTTGCATATCTTATTTTTAACTACTATAATTTTGTGTTTATTTTCTACTTCTTCATTTAATATTAACGAGGTTTTTATGGCATTTTCAGGACTTGGACTGGAAAGTCGGTGACTTATACACTCCAACTGATGCCGTTGCACAAGTATTTAAAGGTCTTGCTCTAAATGATATTCGAGCATTGGGCAAAACAATTTCCCAATGGTTTGATAATATAAGTTAAGGATGCAAAGATCATAACATATCATGATATGTAGCATGTATTAGAACATAAGATCATATCATGGATCATCTAATGTAGATGAAATATCTATAGAAAAGGCTTGAAAATGTGTTATCATTCATAAAATGGCATTCCTTTAGAATCAACTTGTTGTAATATATTTTCAATGGAAAGGTTCTTATAGATGGTTGGCCTATTGGGTCTCCTACGTATTTTCATCATTCATAATCAATCAATGTAACTACAACAATATATTTCTAGTAATACCATATTTCACATTAGTTTTAAATTTATGTATTCTCATTTTACCTTTCGTTGAATGTTATTGATTGATGCAACACTCATAATTGGATTTTATCAGATCTTCATATAGCACATTATATTACAAAACAATCAAGTTAAATTTGTGTTCTATATTACTAACTCGAAAAATCTAGTATCTATGTGATTTTGAATTATCCCCACAATGTAAGTATATCTATATATCTTTATAAGGTAGTGAGAGTTAGACTTTTTAGGTTTAGGGATGAAATTCTGGAATTACACTAGTAACATCCTTATAACAAGAGTGTTATCAAGTCTAACACCTAAATGTTAATAGGCATGGACTCAAAATTTTTTATGATTAATATATGTACAAAATTACATTTTTTATGGGTATGTGTGTGTATGAAATACAAATCTTTGTAACACCCATCATAAAAAAGCATGTAAAAACATTTTGATATATGTGTCCCTCTATGTATTAATGATTTTTTTGTTCTCTTCTTTGTGCTTTCCTTCATTTCCTACTAGCATAAAAGAAACTTGCAAATATTAAAGCATTCCTCTCCTTGTTAGTACCCACTTTCCTTGAGGAGGGTCAACTAGGAGTGAATATGTAATATTCTTAATGGAAAAATTAATAGTGCATACCAAATAGTAGCTTCGAACAACAAAATAAATAAACAACATAGCCACAAATTAGCAAACAAAAGACAACAACAAAATACACTGAGTTGTTTTATTAATAATGTGGAACTAGGTACATAGAATGAGATGAAATGATAGAACTTGGGCTTGCCAAGCAAGCTAAGTAAAACCTAAAAATATGTCTCTGACCCAAGTGAAGAATAACCCCAGAAGAGAAATGTGCACTACCCAACGAATAATTTGTTGTTGGTTGTCAATTGAGATGATTATTTATGCTATGAATACTACCTGGATCAGCCTCAAACTCAACCCCTAGACTCCTCTTAAAGAACCCACAAAAACCCAGAAAGGGTTTGGCTCAAATACAAGTATTGTGGAAGCCCTCCAATTGGTGTTTATGGTCAACTAGCCAGCGGGTGCGTACTTTTGCAAGAAATTCATCTGCTAGAAATAATCCCAACTCCACAATTGAGAAATGCTTCCTTTGTCAGAAAATTAGCCTCTGAAGGGCCTAATTCCTTAACACCTCAAGCTCCCTAGTAAACCAGCTCCAAGGCCTGCACATGTTTTGTCCAGTGAGGTCCACACACTACCAGAAACTAGAGAATCGGGTCCTCAGAAATGGACCAAAACTAACTCTGCAAAATTCCATCAAAATTCCAGCTCCAAGATGTGTACACACTCCTGTAATTTCTGCTCACCCAAATCATTGAAGCTGGCCTGAATAATTGCTAATTCAAACTTCCTTTGCGCCCAGGAAGTGCGTACAACTAGTTTGATCTACTGCAAATATCACCTTATGGAAGCCATAATGGACTCCCAAATTCTCAGCTTGGAGACATTCGAAGTTCTCCGAAGCTAGTGTGGATTTCGCTTGAAACCCTTGTGTTCAACAACACTCCAACCCTTGCGTTGAACAACTCCAAGAGGTGAAATTTTGAAGTGTAATAGTCAAAAGATGGTGTGGAATGCCTCCCTTACACCTTTATATACTCTTGGCCCATGTGTCCTCCTTGGTGGCCCCCACTCCCCACTAATTCACACGCACTCTCTCTTTAAGGGGTGTGTTAATTTTAAGGAAGGAAATTTATCTTAAAGTTTAAAAACCTTGGCGAATCTTACTAGTCCCTAATATGCAAACTATAAAATATTTGGAGATATCTTTATAAAAATATTGAAATTTCCATTGATTTTATATATAGTGTCTATAAAATCTAAGCGATATTTGAGGTAAAATAATTTTATACTACAAAATTTGGGCGAATCAGTGTTAGAAAAAATGGAAATTGGCAAATCTTTTTTTGGAAAAACCATGGAAAATTAGCCCACTTGCATGTGTTAATTTTAAGGAAGGAAATTTATCTTAAAGTTTAAAAACCTTGGCGAATCTTACTAGTCCCTAATATGCAAACTATAAAATATTTGGAGATATATTTATAAAAATATTGGAATTTCCATTGATTTTATATATAGTTTCTATAAAATCTAAGCGATCTTTAAGGTAAAATAATTTTATACTACAAAATTTGGGCGAATCATTTTTAGAAAAAAATGGAAATTGGCGAATATTTTTTTTGGAAAAACCATGGAAAATTAGCCCACTTGTGAATATGAGCCCCTAACATTTTCCATGGGTGTGTACTGCCTCCTTGTGGCCCTCTTTTGAGTATGGGACCCATTTATCCATATTTCCTAAGTCCAAAATTTACCAAAATTCCCCCCCAAACCTTTGCCTCTTTGCCCAAGTGACAAAATTGAGTTGAAGGCTTCCCAATTAGCAACTTATGTGATGGGGGATATTACAGTACTCCCCATCGAAATTTTCTTATCCTCAAGCAACAACAAGGTTGGGTGCTAAAGTACCTTTTCTCCCTTCCATGTAGCATCCTCCAATGACAAATCCTTCCACCTGATAAGGAATTCCCTGATAACAATGTTCCTAAGCTTCCTTTCCTGCACCTTCAGGATGGCTTCAAGAACCAACACCAAATGTCCCTCATCATCATGTGGTCGTAGTTCCAGTGTGGCTTTCACCTGCTAGCCCAATGCCTTCTTCAGGAAGGACACATGGAATACGTTGTGCACTCTACTGCTAGGGGGAAGCTCCAACTCAAATTCCACCTCCCAAACTCACTGGATCACCCTGTGAGGCCCATAAAAATAAGGCTTGATCTTCTTGTCCCCCTTTTGTTTGAGTGTAGATTGTTGGTAAGGCTACAAGAATAGGTACATTGATCCTCCCACCCAAAATCTCCACTTCGTTTGGTGGAAATCTATATACACCTTCTGCTAATTTTGTGTTGTCTGCAAGGTGTCTTTGAGAGCCCTAGGGATCTCTTGGCTCTCCAGAATCTAATCCTTTTCCCTTGGGGCTTAGCTATCCCCAAACACCATGTCAACGAATGATATATCCTCAAAACCATTGAGCACTCTAAAGAGGGTCATTGCAATGGACCTTTGGTATGTCATGTTGTAGCAATAGTCCCCCAGATGAAGCCATCTCACTCATGCTCGTTGCTGACCTATCACATAGTTATGCGGGTAACCTTTTAGCCATTTTTTCACCATATTAGTCTAGCCATCGTTTTGAGGGTGGTAAATGGTGCTGGGTGTGAGGCTGGTTCCCACTAGTCTAAAGAAATCTTGCCAAAATCCTCCCATGAACTTGTTTTTCTTATCATTGATGATGGTCTTGGGGAGACCATGTAACCTGAACAACTCATTGAAGAAGAGCTTGACTACCTGCAAAGCTAAGTACTTGGCTAGAATAATGAAAAATTGGGAGAAATTGGTCAACCTGTCCACCACCACATAGATGCAGTCTCACCCTTGAACAATTGGGATCCTAGTAATGAAGTCCATGGAGATACTCCCCCACTTCTACTCTAGAATCGGAAGAAGTTGAAGTAACTTGGCTGGATGTGTGTGCTCCCCCTTTTTCGAGTGTACATACCTCAAGACATATCCCTTGAGGCCTCTCCATGTAAACCACTCTTTGATCAACCTATAGGTTTTGAGGAGCCTCGGGTGTCCTACAAGAGGTGAATCATGGGTTGTTTGCATGAGACCCTGGCACCATGTATATCCCATTCTTGTAGTAAATCACCTTATCCATCACCCTGTACTTGTCATCTCCAAATGCACCATCTGAAATCTCACAGGCCTATTTATTCTTGGATTCCACCAATAGATACACCCTTCAGTCCCAGGTGATGTCTATGAGAGAGAGTGTTGCGAGCCTCCTAGATAGTGCATCAACCACTACATTATGTTTTCCCTTGACATACTTTATCTCAAAGTCATACACTTGGATCTTGTTGAAGGGCCTCCAAATTAGACACAAATTAAGGCCCATCTAAATTTTCTTAGGCACATGAAGGATATAATAAACCTCTTATTCTACACTTAATAATGTTTTTTTAGCTTTAATATGTTCTTAGGAAGGTTTAGAGATAATTGCATATTATGTCCCTAATATTATTTATTTTTGCAGAATATTGAGAGAATATGGAGTAAATTCTGAATGAGATAATACAGGTACTTTATCCCTACTATAGGATTGACTAATATTGGATAATAAATGAACTGAATTTCATGAAATTATTGACAAATTTTGGAGCTCCACTAATTGAGAAAATCAAAGAATGTGTTCCCTGTCATTTAATGCAGATTCCTAGTGTTGGGAACCAGATCCACTATTTGAGGGATTTTGGAGGGGAAATCTTCCTTCTTTCAAGGAGAATGCTTCCTCATAATTTTGTATGAGTACCAATTCGATTTTGCCTCTAGGGGCATGCATTTTTTAGTCTTCTTGTGAAGAAAACTTGTTATTTAGCAACTTTAATTTCATTTCTAGCAGGGATGTACTTCAATTGATTCAAATAATGAAGTTTGGTGCCATTTTTAGCTTCTAAAGTTTGGTTTCCTTCATAGGACTCTGAGTATCCCTGGGCTTGGTCATCCCATGAGCCTCAAAGCCCTCTTGTACAATTTCTTTATGTTCTTTGAATGTCTTTTTCACTTGGATCTTTTATTTCTTCATTTACTATTCATGCTTCTTTTGTTGTAGGTTACATTGGTGAAATGATTGAAGTGATTTTTTTTGCAAGTTATTTATAGAGTCACAAGCATGAATCATCCTTAGAACAACTTTGAAAAGTCATATTCATCATTGAGCTACTTGAATTGGTTTACTAGTTCACAAATCTAGAATTTCTAGAAGTCCCTTGTAGCAAAATAGTAGTAATTTTATTTTATTTTTTAGAACGTATTAACGAACTTCATTTGAGTTTATTTCATTTTATTCAGTCATTAAAAAATTCAAGTTAATAAAAAAATTTACCCCATAGCATTTTCACTTGATTAGGTTAGACATTTGGTAGGTTAACTAGCTCACTAGTTCTTGAATTTCCAGTTTTTAGTGCAGTAATTTTATGCTATTTTTAACACATGTTAACAGGGGTATTTTGTAGTGATTCCCACTTGTAATGGAGTCTTAATACATCATACTTAATAATAAAAAAAATTCCCATCTAATTCTCATTTTATTTAATTGGGAATTCAACAAGTTATCTCGCTCCTGTAGCAAAACAGGGCCTCTTGTAGCACCTCCTATAGCATGTGTAAACTTGACCATATTTGCTCCAAAAGCTTGGTTTTTTTCCCTTATGCTTGAATAATGAACTCTAGGATTTGAACCATGATTGAGTAAGACCAAAAGACCTCTTAAGCCCAACCTCTTCTCCATTGCAGTTCACCTCTACAGTTATGGTTAGTGGACAGATTCGTGACTTGAAGAGAATAATTATTTCATGAAGTACCTTATGAACTTTGTTGACAAAATCTATCTTGAATGCAGTGATTGAAGAATGATTTCATGATTAGGTTTTGTTTCATACATCTTAAGTTATGGTTTCCATTTCCAACATTTATATTTCTATTGCATAGACTAGGCTTCCTTTTAATGTACCATTTACGCTCTAAGAATAGGTTAATATTTACATTTCTACAAATAGGATTAACATTTACATTCATGCAAAGTAGAATAGTCTTTCATTTCTTCAAAAGTAACTAGGATTTCCTCTCTGAAAAATTAATTAGGTTTCATTTCTGCAAATAGAGTGTTGAAAATAGTAATAATAAATGCTAAAAATATAAGTGCTAAAAATATCAGTTCAGGT
Organism: Pinus tabuliformis; assembly: GCA_031772625.1. Classification (NCBI taxonomy): domain Eukaryota; kingdom Viridiplantae; phylum Streptophyta; class Pinopsida; order Pinales; family Pinaceae; genus Pinus; species Pinus tabuliformis. Next base: position 337,470,141 of record CM062812.1, read on the forward strand.
ACTAGTGTTGGACATAACAACAAGGAATAAAAAATGGAAGTGCTAAAAATAGCATTGCTATAAATAGTATTTTGGGATGGATTCCAATTTTAGTTAGTCCCTGAACTAAAATTGAGAAGTAAAATTTGAATTTGATCTTAGCAGCTATTTGTAAAATAATTAATTAATTCATCTTGAGTTACTTAGTTGTAGAAAATCAAACATGAAGTCTATGTGGGGACATGCAACAATTTCTCCATTGATTGAGGAATTTATCCTTCAGTTAAAGAGATAAGGATGAGTTAATTTGAGTTGTAATTAGTTAACTTAGTTAACTGAGTTAAGTCCAGTTAGATTAGTTCTAACAGTTTGTAGAATTAATTGTGAGTTCAGTTAGTTAATGCTTGCATGCATGTAACTGTTGCTCTCCAGATAACTGAATATTCTCTCATAAATAACTCATGCATGTTAGTTCAATCAGAGACCCAGTTGAGATCAAAGGAAGGCACAATGTACTATCAGTTGGAGGATTATTCCTATATAGGAAAATCATCCATGCAGAAGGAATTATCTCCTTCAGGATTGTGCAATTACCATTAGGCCAAGTGAGCAGTGTGAGGTGGGAATTCACATGTGTGGAAGCACTGGACCCCAAGAAAAATTGCACAAGGAAATAGGAGGCTTGGAGGGCAGAGGACAAGGTTTGTGAGAGGCCTTTGACTATCTATGAGTAGCAGAGGGATTATACTGAGAGCTGGTTGGCTTCCAAGCTAAGGCTTTGTGTAATTCTGTGACTATTTTCCACTTGTATGATAATACAGAGTTGGGGTTTTAAGTTAAGGCTTTCCCTAGGTTATTTATTCTGTGTTATGTGTGATTTATTTCTCATTCTCAGTTATATGTGTTCTCATTGATTGTGCTCAAATTGATTAAGCTTCCGCAAAGTGTTGTAGAAGTAGATCTTGTATTGTGTTTTAGTATATTGCATAATTTGTTGATCTACAGTGGGAATTTCTACATGGTATCAGAGCTAGCTAAACTATAGAAAAATTCTACATGGTATTAGAGCCAAGTTTATCGGAGCAAAGGTGATCAGAGCTGTGAACGGTATACGAAGAAGAGAAATCGAAGTAAAAAAAAATTGGGTCGTGAGTTTGCAGAGCAGATCGGAAAAAAAATTTGCAAAATTTTTAGAAACAAATAGCAGATCTGGATTCTTTGTGAAAAAATACCCAAATTAAAAAAAACAATCGGCTAAATCAGAGTTTGGATGAGGGAGATATCGCTGATTTAAAATCAACTCTTTTTCCAAAAAATTTCATGACAACGGGAAAGATGAAACATATTGGTGTGCTAGCCAAGAACTTGTATGCATTTGAGGTACAAGATGCATGCAAAGCCTTGAGGAGCAAGGCAAAGGTTAGATACTTGATGGTTGAGAGGGAGAGTACATTAACTCTCAACATGCAGCGCTAGAAGAAGTCTCAGACAATTGTGGAGGAGTCACAATTGGTGAAGCAACTTCAGGAGGTTGTGAAGCAGCCACAACTAGAGAAGCCAAAAGGAGACCGAGTGGAGGCATATACTCATGAAAAGACCTCCAGTAGGTGGAAATTTCGAGCCAAGTGGGCAGAGGGATCACATGCATCCATACCTCCAGGTAGGAGGTGGGGCAATGTGGAGTGACAGTCCCAAGAAGGCTGGAATAGGGGCATGATCATTAAGGTACCCAACCTCTTTGATTAGACCTTGCTACGGGAGCCTCGACAAGGAGTAGCAGGAATGGCTGACTGGGTAGAGACGGATGCAGATGGAGAAGAAGAGAGAGCTACAGTGCAGAAGTCCTAAGACAGTGTAGAGCTAGGAGGCTACAACAATGCGAGAGGCACAGGAGTGTTGCACCAGTGTAGGGTGGTAAAAAGAGGTGTGCAACAATTTGAGATGCATGGAGTGTTGCAACAAATCAGAGGTCACAAAGGGAGCACTTTTCAGCGACAGAGGAAGCCTCAACATCAGAGGATGTTTCTAGCCCAATAGGGAGGTCAGTTGGGAGATTTTTTGTTTCTAGAGTTGCTGGAGCAACAACACCAGGGAGAAGTGTTGCATGCAGAGCATTCCAAAGGTTCAGGATCGGGTTCAAGTTGAATGTCTTTCTTGTTGAGAGGGAGTGTTGGAAATAGCAACAAAAAATGCTCAAAATATAAGTGCTAAAAATAAAACTGCTATAAATAGCAGTTCGGGTACCAGTGTTGGACATAGCTACAGGGAATGAAAAATGGAAGTGCTAAAAATATCATTGCTATAAATATTATTTCAGGATGGATTCCAATTTTAGTTCGTCCCTAAACTAAAATTGAGAAGTAAAATTTGAATTTGATCTTAGCGGTTGTTTGTAAAAAATTAATTAATTCATCTTGAGTTAATTAGTTGTAGAAAATCAAACATGAAGTCTATGTGGGGACATGCAACAGTTTCTCCATTGATTGAGGAATTTATCCATCAGTTAAAGAGATAAGGATGAGTTGTAATTAGTTAGCTCATTTAACTGAGTTAAGTCTAGTTAGATTAGTTCTAACAGTTTGTAGAATTAATTGTGAGTTCAATTACTTAATGCTTGCATGCATGTAACTACTGCTCTCCAAATAATTGAATATTCTCTCATAAATAACTCATGCATGTCAGTCCATTCACAGACCCAATTGAGATCAGAGGAAGGGACAGTGTACTATCAGTTGGAGGATTTTTCCTATATAGGAAACTCATCCATGCAGAAGGAATTATCTCCTTCAGGATTGTGCAGTTACTACTGGGCCAAGTGAGTAGTGTGAGGTGGGAATTCACATGTGTGGAAGCACTGGACCCCAAGAAAAACTGTACAAGGAAATAGGAGGCTTGGAGGGTAGAGGAGAAGGTTTGTGAGAGGCCTTGGACTGTCTGTGAGTAGCAGAGGAATTATAATGAGAGCTAGTTGGCTTCCAAGCTAAGGCTTTGTGTAATTCTATGACTATTTTCCACTTGTATGATAATACAGAGTTGGAGTTTTAGGCTGAGGCTTTCCCCGGGTTATTTATTCTGTGTTATGTGTGATTGATTTCTCATACTCAGTTATATGTGTTCTCATTGATCGTGCTCAAATTGATTAAGCTTCCGCAAAGTGTTGTAGAAGTAGATCTTGTATTGTGTTTTACTATATTACATAATCTGTTGATCTACAGTGGGAATTTCTACATAGAGTACCATTTCCATTTTTGCAATTACTTTAGGCTTGGATTTCAGGGCATTCACTTCATTTCATCACACCAACAAAAGAAGGACACATTGCATGTTGGATATATAGTGTCGACACCTCTTAAGTTTGTATGAACCTCGAGTTGATAATTTAAGTTGGTAGCTTTGGGAGTTGCAGTATTCTTGTTGCAATACTAGATCTCATCACCTGAAACCCACTTCTACTGCCTATCATTGATCTCATTTTGGTCCAGTATGAGCCACAAGTTGTTATGATTGTAGGTTTTAACCCTGTACAAAAATTACCTGCATACGAATTCTTAAACAAAGAAAATAAACAATCGAGAGCATAACCCATAAAACACATAAGCACAGAGATTTTTCCCTGGATCCCAAAACCGGGACTACTAGCTTGATTTTTCATTATTTTCCTTTCAATGTTACAATACATATTTATACATGTCGAAGCATCCAATACCATGGACCGAAAACCATCGCGTCCAATACCATGGATCGAAAAACCATCGCGTCCAAAAAACATGTGCGAAAATCATGCACAAAACCATAGGTGGGTCCGCCCAACCTAACATGTGGTCCAAAACCAAAATTTTCCGGGGCGCTGCCCCGGACCCCATAAAGTGGGGTTACAGGTGCCCTTCAAACCTCCTATTAACTACGTGGAAAGAATATAACACAACCCAACAATGATCTATCTTCACTATGAAACAATTCCCTACCAAGTACTTTTTAAATTTGACTAACAAATGCATGATGGCCAACATCTCCTTAACAGAAATGGAGTACATTGTCTCATAGTCATGAAGCTTCTAACTCTCGTAAGAAATGGGGTGACTACCTTGCATGAAGACTACTCTAATTCCCTCCCCTGATGTATCACAATCTAGTACAAAGGTGATCAAGTGCTCAAAAAATAGTTCAAAATTCAAAGTTATCAGATTGGTGTGGGACCTAGAAGAACACATAGTGCTCATTATCTTGAATCTGGTGGAACTCATTTCACACAAAACAGACACCATATGCTCCCAGAATCATGTTTTGTTTGCTTTCCCAAACAGGTGAACTTTTGCAAAAATTGGACAGCCCAATCAGTAGTCTGTACTGCTAACGTGGCATTGACTGTGCAGGTGTATGTGGTAGTTTGATTGGTCAACGGGCTCCTCCAATGAATGGTAGGTTGATAAGTGTCAGTTTTTTATTGGACAAAATTATGCGTTTTTGATTGGATGGATTGGTGGCCAACCATGGGTTGACACGTGGCAACCTGGGGGCCACCAAAATTATGCGCCAAGTCTAGGAAGAGGCAATGGGGTTCAAACCTGTGACCTCACACAACAAGTCCAAAGCCTCCACCAACGTGCTATCGTATTTATTTCTTAACCATATAGAACTTGGGCTATATTTAAATATCACTTGCATGCCAATTTAGGGTAGTGCTAGCCTGTCGGGGTTGTCCCTTGGTTAGACCACCCGCACACGACCATCGGTGAAGAGGAGCAGGGGGCCCGACTGGTGGGGGTGGGCCGTTGGCCTTGGCCCTGGGCACGTGGCCCCCCACGTGGCTACATTTTTTGGAAATAAGGCGTTAGAGGACATTTAACGCGTCTAACAAATTCACCTAATTTTCGGTGAAATTGTCACTCTATTCGTGTTTTTTGGGCAAAATTGTAGGATGGTGCTAGATTTTGGGGAATTTGCGGTGCGATTAGCAGAATATTGGGAAAGGCCATAACTTCTTCAGTTTTTGACCAAATCAGGAGTAGAAAGAGGCTACACATACATTTTTGGGCATTTTGGAGCCATTGGAACAAGTTTCAGAGCTTTATGAGCATTGTAAACTGATGTATTCACACTTTTGAGCATAATAGAGAGGGTCAAGCCATTGGAAGTTAGACCAAGGAGACGTAGCCCAGGAGGGGTGAACTCCTTCATCATGTTATGCTGTGATACTGTTTATGGTGATGTTTATGTCTATTATATACTATTGTTCAGTAATTTGTTTATGTTAATTTGCACATAAAAATTACATAAAAGCACTCAAAAACCCATGTTTAAACTTGCAAATAATTTCATAAATCCTCAAGCACTTTTAATATATTCTAAAAAGGAATTTTAGCACAACAAAACTAATTTTATCAATTAGATCAAGTTTGGTATCAGAGCTCTTGGTTTTATTTGTGCAAGAAGGATTTAACTATTTGCAAGTGAATGCCATGCTTACAAGGTTAAAACTCAAGAGAGGAGAAGGGAAGCTAGTTGAAATCCCTAAAGTTGGATCAAGGGGAAGGAGGGAAATGTTGCCACAATCTCCGCCACCAGGTCTTCCTCAAGTTTTAGTTGAGACTTCAGTGAACATGTCCCATGAAGGAGAGCCTACAAACATGACAGAGGATGAGAAGGTCTTCAGGAAGGCTTTCTTTGATATGACAGAGATGGTGAAGGTCCTCTATGAAGAGAGGAATACTAGACTACAGGGTGAAAGCTCCAAGCCTCCTAAAAGAGAAGGCTCTTTAGGAGGAGGTAATGGAAATGGAGGTAAACCTCCACCCTCTCCACCATCTTCTTCATCTTCTTCTTCACAAGCATCTTCACCCTCTTCCACTAACACAACCCTTACTCATACTCATCAACATACCTCAAAAGGAACTGGTAAATCACCCTTATTAAAACTTGATGTTAAATTTGAACTACCCATGTATAATGGTGAAGTGAATGCAGAGAAGCTTGACAATTGGGTTCGTCAGTTGGAGGTTTATTGTATAATTCAAAACCTTCAAGAGGATGACATAAAGATTCAATTAGCTTCCTTGAGGATGGATGGTGCAACACTAGTATGGTGGGAATAAAAGACACAAGAAGAGATAAAAAAACATGGTAAGATCTCAATTTCTTGGTCTAATTTCATTGTTGCAATTAAAATACAATTATACCCTCTAAATTATATGCAGAAAGCCATCATGAATTGGTAGAACTTTAGACAACTTAAAGGTCAAAATGTGCAAGAAATTTAGAAGAAAGGTCTCTAATGTTAGGTGTAGATTTGCAATCACAAGATACGTTGTTGAAGTACATAGGGGGTTTACACAATTACCTTAGGCATACTATCCTTATGTTTAATCCCAATAATCTAGATGAGGTGTGTGCAAGCCACTCATCTTGAGGCAAGAGGGAAAATACTCCAGAAGGGGGTAGTAAAAATCCATTTTAGGGTAAAGGAAAAGAAAAGGGTTTCAAAGGGAAGGGAAAGAAAAATGCATCCATTAAAAATGAAGGAGAGAAATTAACATGCAAGCATTATTCCAAAGAAGGTCACGATGAAGCTCATTGTTGGAAGCTTCATCCCGAGATAAAACCAAAGAAATTTAACAACAAGGGAAAACAAAAGACAACTGCAACCACTCAACATGATTTGGGATCTGATGTGGGTAATGAAACTAAATTAAATCCATGGGTATGAAGGGAAAATAATCCATTGATAGCACTAGTACTTCAAATTTACACAATGAAACTCCAAATGAAAAGAAGATGATAGAACTTTTTCACGTAAGGGTGATCTCAAAACATAGACAAATTGATACTCTTTTCGACAGTGGCTCTCAAGCCAATCTTATCTCTAAAAACAATGTCAAAAATTTAAACTTGGAAACCATTCCACATCATAAACCATATCCATTAGCATGGGTGTGTGACAATGCACAATTGTAAGTAACTAGAAGTGTAAACTGAAATTTTCCATTACTGCAAATTTCATAGATGAAGTGTAGCTTGATGTTGTGCCATTAGACATATATGGTGTAGTTTTGGGTAGCCCGTATCTCTACGACAGAAAAGTTATCTTCCATAGACATGAAAACAAATTCCATTTGTTCAAATATGGAGTAGAATATATTGTGAGAGCACATAGCAAGAAACTAAATCTTTCACTTGCTAATGTGGGGTAGATGAAAATACTAGTGAATTCAAGCAAGAATTTTGTGCTTCTAATGATCAAACCCAAGAATGATGTTGATAATGAAGCTTTTCAAGGTTGTGATTAAATATTGAAATCTGAATTGGTCGATGTTGTTAACCAATATGATGATATGTTTTAGGAACCAAAAGGACTGCCTCCCAAGAGATGAATCCAACATGAGATACAATTGCAGCAAGATAGTCATCTTCCTAACATTGGCATGTATAGGGTGTGAGTGATGGAAAGTGCATAAATTAAAAAGAAAATTCAAGAGTTGTTGGATAAAGGGATCGTCAGGCCATCTTATTCGCCATGTGGTTCACCTATTGTATTGGTGCCAAACAAGGATGAAACATGGCGCATGTGTGTGGACTTCTGTGTATTGAACAAGATTACGATAAAGAACCATTATCCTCTGCCTAGAATAGATGATTTCCTTAATCAATTGAAAGATGGAAAGTATTTTACTAAGTTGGACTTAAGGAGTGGCTACCATCAAATTAGCATCACTGAAGGACACATTTGGAAGACAACATTCAAAACAAAACAAGATTTGTTTGAATCGCTAGTTATGCCTTTTGGTTTATGTAATGCTCCTGCTACCTTCATGCGTGTGATGAATGATGTGTTGAGGCCATTTCTTGATGATTTTGTTATAGTCTACTTAGGTGACACCTTATTTTCAGTAAATTTAGTGATGAACATGTCACGCATGTGAGAAAAGTACTTGATGTATTAAAGAAAGAATAATTGTATATAAAGATGTCAAAGTGCGAGTTTGGAAAAAATAATATTGTTGGAGGAGATGAGTTGAAAATAGATCCCTCCAAGGTTGATGTCATTTTGAATTAGCCAAGGCCCATGACAGTTACTGAGGTAAGAAGTTTTTTGGGAGTAACCCAATATTGGAGGAAAATTATTGCTAACTTTTCTTCTATATCAACTCCTTTGCATGCATTGACAAGCGTGAAAAAGGTTTTTCAGTGGGGAGGCAAACAACAAAAGGCCTTTGATGCATTGAAGGAAAAGATTAGTTCAACTCTAGTACTTTCACTTCTAGACTTGAGACAGTCATTTGAGATTCAGACTGATGCTAGTGACTATGCCATGGGTGCAGTCCTCATGCAACATGGTAAGCCTATCTATTTTCATTCGGAAACATTCAATGGTGCAATGATTAATTATCCTACATATGACAAGGAATTGTATGCATTGGTGAAAAGTGTGAAAAAGTGGAAACACTACTTGATGGGTAAGGAAACAATCATTCACACTAATCATCAGCCATTGCAATACTTGCAATCTCAATCTAAGTTGCAGCAATCAAGGCACTTCCGATGGATGGGTTTTCTTCAACAATTCCACTTGGTAATAAGGCCTAAGAAAGGTATCTACAATAAATTTATTGATATGCTTTCTAGGACTATTATTAGTGCAACTACTTTACTCAAGCATAATTATGTTTTTCATGAAAGTTAATTGAGAAATATGCATTAGACAATGACTTTCAGGATGTTTATGCAAGCTTGAGTCAAGGTAACCAAGTAGAGGAATTGGATTATAATTTGCATGATAACTTGTTGTACCATCTTGGCAAGCTTTGTATTCCACAAGGAGAAAGAGTCAACATCATAAGAGAGACACATATGTCTCTTATTGCTAGTCATTTCAGTGTAATTAAGACGGTGGCACATCTACATAGGTATTGTTATTGGCCTCATGTGCTTGAAAGTGTGTCACATTTTATTAAAGGATTTTCATTATGTGTATTCAGTAAGCCTAGCAAAGGAAGTTAGGATTGTACACACTACTTCTCGTTCATTCACAACTGTGGGAAAGTGTTTCTATGGATTTTGTAGGGGGTCTTCCATTGTCAAAAAGAGGTCATGATTATTTGATGAAGTTGTGGATAGGTTCAGCAAAATGTGTATTTTAATGCCATGTAAAACAAAAATTACAACTGAACAAACTTCTCAGTTATTCTTTCAGAATGTATGGGTGCATTTTGGATTTCCCACATCCATTGTTAGTGATCGAGATTCTCTATTTATTGGGAATTTTTGGTCAAGCTGGTGGGGATTCATGGACACCAAACTGAAAAAAAGTACAACATTGCATCTGCAAACAGATGGTCAAACAGAGGTGGTGAACATGCTAGTGGTACATCTTCTTCGTGGGTATTACAGCAAGAATCCTAAGTTGTGGGATGAACATTTGCACTATATTCAGCATGCTTACAACCAGGCCAAGCACTCTTCAACTCAAACATCGCCATTTGAAGCATGTTTGGGATACTTGCCTAAGTCTCCTTTGGATTTCATTTTTGGAAAAGATGTTGCTATTGATGGTCATAGTGACATAGACAAAGAAAGAAGGTTCATTGAACAAATCCATTTGGTACACCAAAGAGTTCAAGAACAACTCAAAAAGAGACAAGGAAAGTACAAATCAAGGCATGCCAATCATCATGTAGATCACAAGTTCCAAGTCGGTGATGAAGTTTGGCTTCACATTAGCAAAGAGAGGCTCCAAGGAGAAGGTAAAAAACTGAAACCAATTAGATATAGTACATTCTAAATTTTGGAAAAGATTGGTAACAGTGCCTTCATGTTGGATTTTCCTTCATATACAAAAATTTATGTTGTTGTTAATGTTGAGAAATTAAGGTTTTATGAGCCTCCTTTGATTTAAGATCAAGGATAAAATGTCCAAATTCCTTCCACTGAAGATTTTTCTCCTGAATACCTTGATGAACTACAACAAGACACAATTCTTGACAGAAGAACAAGGTCTTCAAAATGAGGGAATGTGGATTACCTTCGAGTGCGGCTCAAGGGAAAAAAACCTTCAAAGGCCAAATGGATTAAGATTGGAAAGGTGAGGGAACTATACCCTCACTTGCTAGACAACTGAAAGTGATATTTTGGGTTCCAAAAGGCTTCCAGTGGGGAGGAATGATCAGGTGCTCAAAAAATAGCTCAAAATTCATGGTTGTTAGATTGGTGTGGAACCTAGACGAGTGGGTAGTGCTCGTCTCCTAAATCTGGGGCAAATAATTTCGCACGAAACGAACACCGTATGCTCCTAGAATCATGTTCTGTTTGCTTTCCCAAATAGGCGAATTTTTGCAAAAATTGGATAGCTCAGTTTGCAGTTTGCATTGCTGACGTGGCATTGACTATCTAGGTGTATGTGGTAGTTTGATTGGTCAACAAGCTCGTCTAATAAAGTGTTAGTTTTTTATTGGGCAAAATTCTGCATTTTTGATTGGCTAGATTGGTTGCCAACCATAGGCTGACACGTGGCCTAGTCGGAGGCTGCCAAGTGGCAACCCAGGGGCCACCAAAATTATGGGTCAAGTCCGAGCAGAGGTAGTAGGGGTAAAAACTGCAACCTTAAAGTCCAAAGCCTCCACCAATGTGTTATCACATTTGTTTCTTAACCATATAGAACTTGGGTTATATTTATCGCTTGCGCACCAATTCAGGGCACGACCAACCCGTGGGGGCCGACCCTTGGTCGTACCACCCGTACATGACCACCGACGGAGAGGAGTGGGGGGTCCGGCCGGTGGAGGCAGGTCGTTGGCCTTAGCCTCGGGCACGTGGCCCCCCATGTGGCCACATTTTTCAGAAATAAGGTGTTAGAGGACATTTAACGCGTCCGACAAATTCACCCAATTTTCAGCGAAATTGTAGCTCCGTTAGTGTGTTTTGGGGCAAAATTGTAGGATGGTGCCAAATTTTGGGGAATTTGCGGTGCGATTAGTAGAAGATTGGGAAAGGCCATAAATTCTTCAGTTTTTTACCAAATCAGGAGCAGAAAGAGGCTACACAAGAATTTTTGGGCATTCTAGAGCCATTGGAACAGGTTTTAGAGCTTTCTAAGCATTGTAAACTGATGTATTCACACTTTTGAGCATAATAGAGAGGGCCAAGCCATTGGAAGCTGGACCAAGGAGACGTAGCCTAGGAGGGGTGAACTCCTTCATCATTTGTTGTTGTGATACTATTTATGGTGATGTTTATGTTTGTTATATGTTGTTGTTCAATCATATGTTTATGTTAATTTGCACATAAAAATTACATAAAAGCAATCAAAAACCCATGTTTAAACTTGCAAATAATTTCATAAATCCTCAAGCACTATTAAAATATTTTGAAAAGGAATTTTAGCACAACAAAACTAATTTTCTCAATCAGATTAAAAGGGTTGTGAAAAATCCGGCAATGCTAAGATAGGATGTGAACTGATCGTTACCTTGAGGTGATCAAAGGCTTCCTATGTCATGGTTGACTACTCAAAATCCCCCTTCTTTGTGAGGTCGATAAGGGGTGCTGCCAAATAAGAAAATAGCTTCACTAACCAAATGTAATATGTACAAATGCCCAAAAATCCTCTCAACTCTATCACATTCCTGGGAGTTGACCAATCCAAGATGGCCTAAATCTTCTCTCAATGAACCTTTACTCCATCCTCTCCATTCACATGGCCCAAGTAAAACATCTCTGTGAGGCCAAACTTGAACTTAGACATTTTGACATAAATTTGTTGCTTCTCCAAAATCTATAACACCTCCTCCAAGTGCTCCTCCCAAGTCCTATTGTAGATCAAGATGTTGTCAAAGAACACTATAACATATATGTGAAACTCCTTGTAGAACACATGGTTCATGAAACACTAGAAGGTGGAAAGTGCATTGGATAGCCCAGCGGGAATAACCAAGAACTCAAAATTCCCATAGTGACATCGGAATTTCGTCCTCGGGATATACTGGTCTCTCACCCAAATCTGATGGTACCTAGACTGCAAGTCAGTTTTAGAGAAATACTTGGATCCCTTCAACTTTTCCATCAACTTGTCTACCCTCAAAATAGGGTACTTGTTCTTCAACATCCTCTTATTGATGGTTCGATAATATATTCCCATGAAGAGCGTCTCGTCCATATTCACTAACACCACAGAAGAAGCAAAGGGACTGGAACTCGAATTGATGTGTCCCAAGGCTAACAACTCATGAATATCCCTCTCTATCTCATCCCGATATGCCATTGGATGTATATAGGGGGTGGTGATGACTACCATAACTCCCTCCTCCAGCTCAATAGCATGATCAAACCCTCTTTTTGGGGCATAGCCTGGAAGAATCTCTCCAAAAATTTCCTGATGTCTCTGCAAGGCTCCTAAAATGTCTGGTCGATACTACCATTCCTGAGCCCCTATCCCTGTCTCTAAAATCCTTCACTCTAGTACCCTAGCTATATCTCCCTTCCAAAAATTTTCCTCCATCCTGCTGGCTTTCACAAACTGAGGTGGGTAGGAATGCATGCCCCTCAACACCACCTTCTTCCCATCCGAACCTATGAACTCCATCTCCATTGTCTTGTATTCTATAGTTTAGCACCCTATATAATACAATCATTGAACCCCCAATACCACATTCGTGCCTGGTGCGTTCACCACAAATAAGTCATCGGTGACCGTGTAGTTCCCCATCATCAGCTTCATCTTGGGGATCATCCTAGTGTTCTCCATAGTTTGGTTCCCGGGTATCAGAACTAAGAAATCCTCAAAAGGTTGTGTCTCCAACCCCCTGTGACCTATTAGCTATGCATCTAGGAAGTTGTGGGTGGCCCCACCATCAACCAAAATAGTCACTCTTTGACCCTGAATAGTACCCCTGATCTACAACATGTGATATCTCGAAATCCCTGTAAGAGAACCAATAACCCCCCCTTAGCAACCTGATAATGTGACTCCTCCCCTACATCGTGGTGATCCTCGTCTCCTCATGCCTTCTTCTACTCACCCTCCTCCTCATGCTTGTTATTAGAAAACACCTCAATATAATGGGCCTTTCCCTTAGAACAATTGTGCCCAGGTGTTCAAGGCTCCTAACACATAAAACACAATTTCCTCCTCCAAAGGCCCCTCTTGATCTCATCATTCATCTGCCCATGTCTTGTCCACTCCTTTTTAGGATTTGGTGTCATTACCATTTTAGGAAAGGTAGGTCTAGGAGTTAATCTAGTCTTCAGGATTGCATTTAGAATGTCCCTAATCCCAGTAATTGCATCATGCAAAGTCACATACTTGTAGGCCCTCACCCAGCCACAAAATGGGTCTGTCAGCTCCTTAACAAACAACACTACCAATATTGCCTCCAAGACGTCAGATACCATCATAGCTAGTCTCTGGAACACCGCAATATATACCTCTATGCTACCTGTCTCCCTCAACTGCGCCAACTCTTTGAAGTGTAGATCTAGATCCTTCCTGTTAAATATCTCTATGAACCGCCACGTGAACTACGTGTAGGAAGTAATGGCATCATGACGTAGAGTGATTAGCCCATGATACCACCAGTCCTGCACTTATCCATCTAAGTGCAAGGTGGAAAAATTAATCACATCTACCTCCCTCATGTGGTTTAGCTGGAAATAGGTGTCCAACTTTTTCACTCATGCCCTAACATAACTCCTAGATGATCCATCAAAGTTGGGAAGTGTTATCTTGCCCACTATCCTTTGCAAGTCCTAGTTCTATTGAAATCCCATATATGATGATCCAGCTCCACCTCTGTGCTTTTCCTTCAAGTGGAAAAAATCCTGAAAGGTCATAGCCATCTTAATCCTCGAGTCCAAGGCATCATACTCATCAATCCCATCTGCAAATGACCTCATCAAGGCTACAAATGAATTGGGGCATTGTGGGTTGACTAGAATGGTCTGTATGTGTGGGATGTCCTTCTGGTTAGCACGCACATGCATGTGGCTCCCCTCTTTATATTAGGATTGACCTTCCCCATCATGATCCTGCTTCCCCTGATTTTGTAAATGAACACTAGCCAGCTGCACCAACATGTTTATTATGACCTTCTTTTCTCTTTCCAGCTCTGCCAATGCCAACTCCTTTCCCCCTTGTTTAGGATCTTCAACGTTCTCCATGGGCTCTTCGTCCCAGTTATCATGCCCCCTTGTGTGTTCTACCTTAGTGGTGAAAAAAGTATTGTGGTTCCAACCTCTACCATGTCCTCTTCTTCTACAACCCCTACTCTTTTGAAAGAAAACACCCTTGAAACGAGGTGGCATCATCAGTTCTTGCTACCACAGATGGCCACAAACATGCTCAGATACCACTATAATATTCCTAGTGGAAAAATTAACAATGAATACAAAAAAAAACAAATTGGAATGATGAAAAAATAAATAACACAAGCACAAATCAACACACAAATGACGCCAATAAAATACACTGAGCCATTTTATTAATAATGTGGAACTAGGTACATAGAATGAGATGAAATGAAAGAACTTGAGCTTGCCAAGCAAGATGAGTAAAACTCGTAAAGATATCTTTGACCCTAGTGAAGAATAGCCCCAGAAGAGAAATGTGCACTTCCTAGTGAATAATTTGTTGTTAGTTTCCAACTAAGATGATTATTTATTCTTTGAATACTGCCTAGATCTGGCTGAAACTTGACCCCTACACTCCTCTCCAAAAACCCACAAAAACTTGAAAGGGGTTTGGCTCAACTCTAAGCGGTGTTGAAGCCATCCAACAGGTGCGTATGGCCCAACTGGCCAACTGGTTCATACACCTACAATAATTTTTCCAATTGGAAATAACCCCAACTCCACCACTGAGAAATGCTTCCATGATTAGAAAATTATCCTTTGGAAGGCCTAATTCCTTAGCACCTCAAGCTCCCCAATAGCCTAGCTCCAAGGTTTGCATAGGATTTGTCTAATGAGGTCCACACACTGCCAAAAATTGGAGAATTCAACCCTCAGGAATGACCCAAAACTAACCTTGCAAAATTCCACCAAAATCCTGACTCCAAGATGTGGAAATACTCCTGCAATTTCTACTCACCCAAATCATTGAAGTTGGCTCAGATAATTGCTAATTCAAACTTCCTCTGCACCTAGGAAGTGTGCACAACTAGCTCGATATGCTGCAAATATCATCTCGTGGAAGCCTTATAATGGAATATTCAAATTACTAGCTAGCAAGACACTCGAAGTTCTTTGAAACTAGTGTGGATTTCACTTGAAACCCTTGTGCTCAATAAGACTCCATCCCTTGTGTTGAACAACTCCAAGATAGGTGAAATTCTAAAGTGTATTAGTCAAAATATTGTGTGGAATTTCTCCCTTTTTCCTTTAAATACTCTTGGCCCATGCACCCCCCTTGGTGGCCCCCACTTCCCACTAATTCACACACTCTCCTTCTAGGGGATGTGTATTGCCTCCTTGTGCCCCCCTTTTGAGCGTGAGACCCATTTATACATATTTCCTAAGTCCAAAATTTGCCAAAATTTTCTCCCAAACCTTTTCCTCTTTTCCCAAGTGACAAAATTGGGTTGAAGGCTCCCCTTTTAGAAACTTATATGATGGGGGATATTACAAGTTCAATAACTCATCATACTCAACATATTATGTTGAATTGTATGCTTGGGTAAACCTTCTTTCTTCAACTTTAGAGATTGACCTTGGGAAAGGTAGTCTACTCATCATTAATTGGATTAAACTCTTGGCCTCGTATTATGAGGCAGTCCCACCAGAGGATTCTGATTCCTATTGTAGTGCAATTATCCAAGAGTTAGTTCATCACCTTGGTAGGTGTAATAGTACACTACCCTAGTAAAAATTCCTCAATGATTTAACTCTAGATGGGACCTATCCTAAGGATTTTATAATGTAATAACTTCTCTTACCAATCTATGCCCATAGGGATATGTTCCAAGCATGTAGAAATATTTCAAAATTAAATATTAAAACCTTTGATTAGTTTATCAAGGATCTTAAAATTGTCATTGTCTTATTGATAGAACTTGTTTCGTTTATAGATATTTGAGCCTTGTTCCTTAATGGTCCATAAAAAAAATGCAATGAAGGAAGGAAATTCTTTAGAAAACACATCGTTCATTTACGAAAGAAAGACTCAAGACAAGTAGGATGCCCTAGAAATTTAGTGGAAGTCTTAAAGCTACATTTTGTTGAGTTACTGTGAATGAACATTGTCTTGTAAATGCAAAATTAAATATATTCTTTGACCAACTTGTACATATATTCAATTTAGAATATGCCTTTATAATTCAAATTTGTTTCTACTCTTGACATGAAAAACAACTAAGAGGAGATAGTTTCCCATTAGAGTGAATTGGTAACTAACAATGAGTAGCATAATGGATTTACCATTAAAATAAAATCTACAAGGAAAGCATATTAGACAGAAGAAATTAAATATTTTAAAAATTGCAAACTCACCCCTTCAGTGGATAATTGTCATCCAAGAAAAAATTGAAGACGAAAATAATAAACAATTCAATACTCTCAATTGTCAAGGTTGAAGTCATAAAAAAACAAGACAAGGTTGATCGAACAATAACTAACTTTCACCAATATCATTAGTGTTCAAATGGTATAAAATATCCAAAGAAAGCTTAGTTCAATCATGATGAATCATTGACCATTTGTTTGAGCACAACATAAATGAGACTGAGATTTAAGATCAAAGGAAATATTATTCAATCAATTGGGAAAAATCTACTTGGATGAATACCTATTTAGGATACAAAAGAAATCAAAGGTAATAGGGTCAATATATTCAAAGCAATAAAGGAAAATGGTGTCATTTTGGGGCTTTCTCTTCCATGTCTCAAGTAGTCTTAAGCTCATAGTGCATTATTATGTGGTGTTCTTTGTATCTAGAATTCTAATTTGTCTTGGAATTTAAAATACTATGCATTTTACTTGATTACATTGATGAGATGAATGCTTCCTTCAGAAGTTGTGTGCATCACATAGGAACAAGTCTAGTACTCACTACAAGGTGCAAGGGTAGGGCTAATATATGTGTACACCCATTTGGCATTGTCAAACTTTATCAAGGAGTGTCGTTGAGTTGATTTAATACACTATGATCATTATTGGTGTTTCCAAACCATGGGTATCTCAATATTATTCTAAATTGTGGATATATTCTCCATGTTAAAATATTATGTGGATCAAGAAGCCTATAAAACTTCCTCCTATTTTGATGGATTTGATACATGTCTTAAAGGCTTGGATTTGTTTTAGAATGATCTTGGATTGGAGAGTGATCTTGCATATAATTTTCTCCTACACATACAAAGGAATGTCTAAATTTTACCTTAATATAGAATCACATATTTTCTTGTGAAGGTTTGAGAAGAGGATTGTTGCAGATATTGAAGACTATTGGACATGAGATAACATTGAAGAGGAACAAACCTAAGAAGAAATCATTTGAAGCCATCTCACCAATAAGAGTTACGGATCTACAGATGTAATATTTTATACTTGTAATAACATCTCCTTCCTTTCCCCACATATTAGTTTCAATTGGAAATGTTTTTTGTTTGATTGCTTTGCTGTTACCCATCAAACTAATAAAGTAGATGTAGAAGGGTTTATACTTCACTTACAAGTGATATCTAGTGATTTTCACTTTAGAGTAGAGAAGGTGTTTAAGTTTTCCTTGTGTTTAGGATTCTTGGATCTAGGACTCTCTCTTATTGATCATCTCTTAAGGTTGAAATATCCATTAAGGACTACATATTATAAGTTAATCTCTCCCTTCTTTTCCAAATCCTAGTTTCTTTAATGCTTACTAGTTTTGTAGAGAAATATTTACTTGTTTGTCACTAGAATTCTAATTAACCAATGAAGATCTAGTAATACACCTTGCCTGAAAATGCTTTCCTTATATTTCAATCTCCTCTTTAGATTGGATATGGGGATCTCTCTACTTTTGTTTTATGTTTGTAGAATATTTCCATCCAAGATACATGGCATCCCAATGATGTACTTACACTCCCTATTTTTTTTTTTTCCAATTTTCTCTCTCAGTGTGCGCTACTATTTCCAACTTTCCTCTACTCCAACCATGTATAAGTTGATGGAAACTTGCACCCATCTTGCCTCAAGTACAAATGTTCTTTGAAAGCATATGCCCAACCCATTTGTAGGGTGAAGAACAGAACAAATGTATTCAATTTTTTTGGGGGGCAAGTGGAATTTCTATTAGTTTAGTGAATACCAATGTTCCACCAATTTGAGGTGTTGTCACACCTATCATAGCTACCCTGAACCTCTTAAACCTAACCATAAGGTTTTTAATTTGGGTTCTTTATTCTTCATATAAGATTGATCCTCATCCCTTTCCTTCACAACATGTGAACTCGGTCATATTTTCTTCCCATCTTCATAAACACAAAAATACTACCTAGGATCCATCCAAGAAGAATAAGAGGAAGTTGAAGAAATAAGAAAATAGGAATCAAGGACAAGGGGGTAATATAAGTAATGTTGTAGGGAATGACATGGCTTCTAGGGTCAAATACAACTTAAATATCCTTATTTTATTTATGGGTAGGATCATTATGTTTACCGATGTCATAATATTGAAGCATTGTGAAGATCATATGTTATTTTATGAACTTATTGCCTCTACTATTAAAGCTTCACTCACTTAGGATTTTTTGGTTTTCCACAATTAGATGACTAACTCATTTAATTATGCAATGTCCTCTACAATTGAATTGTATAACCTAAATCACCATTTGTGAAATATCTCATGAACCATTGAATCCTTTGAATAATTAGGGATGGAGATTGATGATGTACCTTCACCCCCAAAAGTAATTGCATTTTTTGACTAAGTATTTTTTTGGGGGACTTGATAACTCACCCTTGGGAAAGCTAGTCAATATTCATCATTGTTTGAATTAAACTCTTGGTCTAGTATTATGAGGTGGTCCTCACTTAAAGGATTCTCATTCCTATTAGAGTGTGAGTTTTGAAGGGTTAGCTCATCACCTTGGTAGGTGTAACATTGTACTACCTTGACAAAAATTCCTCAATGATTTTACTTTGGATGTGGCCTATCCCAAGGATTTGATACTATGGCAATTTTTCTCTACCAATCTATGACCCTAGGTCCATGTTCCAGCGTGTAGAAATATTTCAAAATACAATATTGAAACCATTGATTATTTTGTTAGTAATATTGAAATTGCCACCCTCTTATTGATGAGTTGGTTCCATTGTAGAAATTTGAGCCCCCTTCCTCAATTTCCCATAACAAAAGTCCATCAAAAGAAGGAAATTCTTTAGAAAACACATCTTTGATCTACAAAAAAAAAAGATTTAAGACAAGAAGGATTCCCTATAAGGTTAGTGGAAAGCCTTGACGCTGCAATTTATTGAGTTGATATGAATGAAAATTGCCTTTTCAAAATTAAGCATACTTCTAGACCAATTTGTATATATCTTCGATATAGAATCTTTCCTTTTTAATTCAAATAATTTTCTTCTCTTGACACAACAAACAAAAACCAAGAGGAGATAGTTTCCTTTTAGAGTGAATTTGTAACTAACAAAGAGGAAAATAATGGTGTCACAACTAAAATTGAAGCTATAAGAACAACATCTCTCTCACCCCACCCCACTTGAATGGATATTCTCATCCAAGAAAAATTTGAAGAAGAAAAGAAGAAACTATTTAACACTCTTAACTTTCATGTCCAAATTCATAAAAAATCAAAAGAAGGTTGATTAAACAACAATTGACTTTCACCAATATGATTTATGTTTGGATACTATAGACTTCAAAAATAATATTGGTTCAATCAATATGACTCGCTGCCCATCCATTTATGCATATAATAAATGAGATAGGCTTTAAGATGAAAAATAAAAATTAATCTATCATTTGGAGAAAATATACTTGGATGATTATCTAACTAGGCTACGAAAAGAAGAACCTGAAGATAATATGGTAAAGATATCCGAAGCAAAAACATAGGGAAGCTAGTGGCATTATGTGACTTTATCTTGTAGCAAGTAGTCCTAACCTCATAGTGCACTATTATATAGTACATTTGGCATGGAGACTTCTAACTCGTCTTGGAAATTTGGAAATACTCTGCATTTTCCTTGATTTTGTTGATAGGAGAAACACTTCCTTTGAAAGCTATGTCCATGGAATAAGAGAAAGTCTAATAATCACATGTAGGGTCCAAGGACAAGGCCAATATCCATGTGTGCCCATTTAACATTATTAAACTTTATCAAGGAGCACTGCTAAGTTGATTTTTTCCCCTCTGATTATTGTTAGTGTGACCAAAACATGGTATGTCAATGTTATTCTAGATTGTGGGTCTATTCTTCATGCTAAAACTCTAGAAGGATGTTATGCAACTAACTCACAAAATATAGATCAACGACTTAAAAAGTATCCTCTTCGAGGGGAAACTTCCTTTACATAAATGAACAATTCTCGGATGATACAAATGACAATACCTTCTTTGTATATATAGGAGTTTAAGTGGTCACAATATAATCAGAGCCTACATAAAAATAATAATGTAAGGGAACAATAATAACAATAGTGGGCTTCTACGGGGTACCACAATAACAATATGGGGGCTACATGGGCACAACAATAACAATAAGGTGGCTACACTAACAATAACAATAAGGGGGATACACTAGTATTATAGGGACCTAACATGCCCTCTCTTTCAAAAAAGTGTTGTCCTAAATGCTTGTGTAGTTATGGATTCTTCCGCATAAAAGTCTCATCCTACCATGTGGAATCTTCGACATGTAAGTTCTTCCAGTTAATTAGATACTCTGAAATTGATCGATTTTGTAGCTGTCGGGTTCCTGTTTCCATGACTGCTTCAGGCTCAATATGATTTTTCTTTCTTCATCAAGTTCTGGAAACATTATTTGAACTAGAAGCTTGTTACTGACAGCCTTATTTAAGCATGAAACATGGAAAACTAGGTGTACTTGAGAAGATGTGGGAAGCTCCAATTTCTATGCCATAGTACGAATCTTTTGCAACAACTTGTAAGGATTGTAGTACTTGGGAAATAATTTATTATCCTTATTGGCTTGCTTGAGAGACATTTATTTGTATGGTTGTAGCTATAAAAATACCCAGCCACCTACATCAAAATTTCTTTCACTGCGATGTTGATATGTCTGTTGTTTCATTCGATTCTGCGCCATAGTGAGGTTATTCTTTAAGAGTTGGAGAACTTTTTGTTGATTCTCGACGTGATCTTCCACTGCTTGAACCTTATACTTTTCTCTTAAAGATGATGTGATGGATGGTGGATGATATCCATAAAGTTCCATAAATGGGTTCATTTTTGCTGCGGTATGGAAGGAATTTTTATACCACCATTCATCTAGAGGTAACCAATTGACCCATTGTGTTTGTTTATCAAATACAACACAACAAACATATCCTTCCAAACATTTTTTTCACTATCTTAGTTTGCCCATCAGATTGAGGATGATAAGATGAGCTATGAGCTAATTGAGTACCAAGACAAGAAAATAATCCCTTCCAAAAATTTCCAGTGAAAATGGGACCTCTGACACTTACTATAATCTTTAGGTTTCCATGAATATTTTTAATTGTTTCCATAAATGAAATAACAACTGTACTGGCTTTAAAAGGATGAGATAATGAAAAAACGTGTGCATACTTGGTAATTCTATCAACTACCAACATGATGACACTCTTTCTGTGAGGCTCCATCCTAGGGTCTTCTAACATCACTAAATTTCTCTAATTTTAAATACATTAAAACATGAAATAACTTATTTCTAACTAAACATTTAATTGATGATAATTTACCATTAAAATTTATTTCTCTCAATTAAACAAGTAAGCATTTAATTGCAATCACTTACATTAGTAATCTATAAACAGAGGAATACCTGTTCCAATAGCTTAGTTCAGATGCCCATGAGCTCCTGACCCTGCTGGGATGCTCCTCTTGACTACCAACTAGATTTACCTCCCAGCCAACTAGGAAGTATTTCCTAGCTCAGGAAACCTCTACATGTTCCCTAGCCCTTTGAGCCCAAGTCCAACCAGATGTAGTGTGTTCAAGTTAAGCAAATACTCTCCTTCTCTCCCTTCTATTTCTCCACCTTCCTCTCAAAACAAAATACTCCAAAACCACAACCAAACCAAAACCAAAACCAAGACCAAGGATCCCCCCCTTCCTCTCATCATCCTTCCCCTTTTATGTCTCCTTCTCTTCTCCACCTCAACCACTTGTCATTAATGTCATAACTACCCCCTCATCCGTACATTTGAATTTTCTTACCATATCTTCTCCCAAGTAAATTTGAGAGGACATTTTGGGGATGCGATATGAATATATAATTTGGTAATTAATTGGAGAGGACCATATCTTCTCCCAAGTAAATTTGAGAGGAAATTTTAGGGATGAGAGATGAATATATAATTTGGTAATTAATTGGAAAGGACCATATCTTCTCCCAAGTAAATTTGAGAGGAAATTTTGGGGATGAAAGATGAATATATAATTTGGTAATTAATTGGAGAGGACCATATCTTCTCCCAAGTAAATTTGAGAGGACATTTTGGGGATGAGATATGAATATATAATTTGGTAATTAATTGGAGAGGACCATATCTTCTCCCAAGTAAATTTGAGAGGACATTTTGGGGATGAGATATGAATATATAATTTGGTAATTAATTTGAGAGGACATTTTGGGGATATGGATATCTAAATTTAAATAAATGGAAGGAGACCATATCCTATCAAAATTTAAATCTAAGGAGGTAAGTTTGGAATTGAATAACAATAAAATTTATATCAGTACTAAATTTACAGTTTCACCAATGTAGGTATGTACCAATATTTCTTGATAATTATAAGTCAAAATTTTCAGGTAATTTAAACACTAGTAAAATTTTCATGATAAGATTAAGTGGGGAATTACATACAGTCCTCCTTCAGAAAACTTCGTCCCAAAGTTAGAGTGAAAAAAAAAAATACAAGGAGTTCGAAGCAGTTTGACAATAAGGCATAACAAAATAGAGAGAGAGTTATTTGATAAGTCAGATAATGACATCACGTCCCCTCAAGAGTCTGCAACTGATCTATATCCTCCTATCCTTCCTGACCTACTTCCATTCCCACCCTATCCATCATCTGCTGCTATATACTATGGCATCGGCTATACCAATCTAACCACTGATAAAACCAATATGGCGGAAGCATCGACTATATCGACCTAACTTCCCCAGTAGGTAACTGGAAATCGTCATCACATGTCTAGGGGAGCGTGTCCACCACTATCCTCCCACGATTCCAGGTTTGGAGGTTACACGGTGGGAAATACTTCCACCCCTCCTTACAACTAGGGTCAACACCCTAATATGGACCACACTACAGTGCTGGTTGGATACTTGTCATCGAATAATCCAATCAGGTAGTCTTATCACTTGTCATTCACATTTTACCCATGTCATAAGAGTGCATATCCAGTAGATACAAAATGTAATAGAACAATGTACATTATACCTTTCCTCATGAGATGTCTCGACCTTCCCCCAATGGAAGAGTAGATCTTGGCTATCATATAGTTCTTTCCAATCTGCGGGTTAGCTCTCATTCATGCATTTATATAAAAACAAGATAGATATAGATAAGTGAGCTTAAACATCATATTATTAAGTCTAGTATCCACGTGTCAATCTTGCAGTTCATACTGGAAATAAATCATAATTTCACTAAGTCATTCATTAAATAAATCATATCCACTTGAGCCATACATGAAACAACAATAATTCTGATAAGTCATGCACTAGATAATTCATCACCAAGTAAGTCATACATTAGGTCATACATCAAACATTTCCATCATCAATACCTAATCCATCTAATGATTTATATAAGTAGTTTCACATGTCCAACTAAATGCATCAAAATTACATAACGTTCATAAATAAATAACATGGAACTGTAAAATAGAGCCTCAGCATAGGTAGCTATCTAAGTCAAAATGGGCATCACAAATGCTCAAAAAGTGAGGGGTAGTCATGACGTATAGTCTCTGCATCCTCCTAGGTATCAGATCCTGGGCTATACTTGTCCCATTGGACCTTAACTTGGTCCACCATGTGACGTCTGAGCTGTTGAACCCTACGGTCCAATATGCGTAATGGTTCAACCACTATGGTTCCCATGTCAGAGACCTGCAGTTCCCTCCAATCCAGTTTGTGAGATTCATCAAAAACATAATGTTGTAAAATAGATACATGAAAAACATCATGAGTTTTATGCAAATGGGGTGGCAGTACAAGATGATAGGAAACCGGTCCAATCTTCTCATTGATCCTAAAAGGTCCTACGAACCGAGGTGACAACTTCATCTCTTTCCCAAACCGAATGGTGCTTTTGTTGGGTCGGATATGAATAAAAACTTGGTCCCCTACTTCATAACTGCAATCAATACTATGTGAATCAACATAACTATTTTGTCTATCTTGTGCTTCCTTTAACCTTTGTTGAATCTGTCTTACCTGTTCTTGCATTTCTTGAACTAATTATGGCCCAACTATTACTGGTCCTCCAACTTTTCCCAACTCAATGGCGTCCTACATGGCCTTCCATATAGAGCTTGATAAGGGGGCATCCCGATTGAAGTGTGGTAACTATTATTATAGGAAAAATCTACCAATGGTAAGTACCTTTCCCAGTGAGTATGATTATCCATGACGTACATCCTAAGCATGTCTTCCGTAACCTGATTTACTCTTTTAGTCTGCCCATCTATTTCTGGATGATATGAAGTGCTTAGGTTCAACTGAGTCCCTAGTGCTGACTGCAAACTTGTCCAAAACCTAGATGTAAATCGAGAGTCTCTATCAGAAATGATCTTTGTGGGTAACCCCTGTAGTTGAATAACTTCACTTATAAAAACTTGTGCGACATCAGTAACATCGTAAGTGTCTATTACTGGAGTGAAATGGGCACTTTTGGTCAATTTATCAACTATAACCAATATAGCATTGTGCCTCTGTGACGTGAGTGGCAAACCCACAAAAAAATCCATGGAACTTACCTCCCATTTAGACATAGGGATGTCATGTGGTTGTAGGAATCCTGCTGGATGGTAATGATTAGCCTTCACCCATTGACATTCAAGACATTCGGCAACAAACTGGACTATGTCGTGCTTCATGCCTACCCAAAAGAAGAGTTTTTTCATGTCCACGCACATCTACTTCACTCCAGTATGTGAACAATAGAGTGCTCTATGTGACTCTTCGAGGATGGTCCTTCTTATACCCCTTTCCTTAGGTATGTACATTCTCCCTTGAAATCTCAATAGTCCATTTGGTTCAAGGACATATCCCTCAAACTTTGGTTCTATCTGCTTCCCACTCTGGAGTGCTGAGATAACCTTTAGATACCAACTATCTTCAAAGAGTTTCTCCAACACACATTCCCTCAAATTTACCTTTAAGGCTACTAGGGAGAAGGTTCATGGCCTCCTGCTTAGTGCATCGGCCACCACATTCTCCTTTCCCTTAATGTATGAGATCTCAAAATCATACTCACTCATGAATTCACTCCACCGCCTTTGTCTAGCATTCAAATCCCTTTGAGTGAAGAGGTGCTTCAGGCTTTGATGATCTGTTCTTAACTCAAATATTCTCCCAATGAGGTAGTGTCTCCACAGTTTCAAAGCTAACATCACTGCTACTAACTCTAAGTCATGGGTAGCATACAACTCTTCATGTTTCTTCAATTTTCTAGATGCGTAAGCTATTACTCCACCTTCTTGCATCAATACTGCTCCCAATCCTTGCTTCGAAGCATCGGTGCAGACAGTGAAGTCTTTTTCCATGTCTGGTACTCGAAGGATCGGTGCACTAGTTAGTAACCTCTTTAGTTTTGTGAATGCAATGTCACATTCATATGCCCATTCATACCTGACCCCCTTTTTCTATAATGTGGTGATGGATTTTGCAATCCTCGAAAACCCTTCCACAAACCTACGATAACATCCTGCTAGCCCCATAAAACTATGCACCTTATGAGCATTTTTTGGTACTCGCTAATCCATTATGGCCTTCACCTTTTCCGGGTCAACTAAAATCCCTTCTCTTGAAATGATGTGCCCAAGGTAATGAACTTTCTTCTGAAATAAGGAAAATTTTGACAATTTTCCATACAATTGATTTTCCCTTAAGCAAGTCAGTACAACTCTTAGGTTCTTTTCATGCTCCTTTTCATTTTTGGAATACACAATAATGTCGTCCAGAAAGACTTGCACAAATTGGTCCAAATACTTCCTGAACACACCATCCATGAGGCTCATGAATACTGCTGGTGCATTGGTCAAACCAAATGGAACAAATACGAACTCGTAGTGCCCAAACCGAGTTCGAAATGTAGTTTTTGAGATGTCCTATTCCTTAATCCTCAATTGGTGGTATCCAAATCGTAGATCGATATTTGAGAAAATTGTTGCTCCATTCATTTGATCAAACAGGACATCTATTCTAGGTATCGGGTACCTATTCTTTATGGTGGCTCTATTCAAGTCCCTATAATCTATGCATAGCCTTATGGAACCATACTTATTCTTAAAAAAAATCACTGGTGCACCACAGGGTAAAATACTAGGTCTGATAAATCCCAAGTCTAAGAGATCTTTTAACTTCATCTGCAACTCACAAAATTCTAGAGTTTTCATCCTATAGGGTGTCTTAGATATTGGTTATGCACCAGGTTTTAGGTCGACTGTGAAATTAATCTCCCTTACAGGAGGTAATCCAGGCAATTCCTTAGGAAAAAAATCCTTGAATTCTGACAAAATTGGGTG
Source organism: Pinus tabuliformis (assembly GCA_031772625.1). NCBI lineage: Eukaryota > Viridiplantae > Streptophyta > Pinopsida > Pinales > Pinaceae > Pinus > Pinus tabuliformis. The sequence goes on from CM062812.1 coordinate 337,497,024, forward strand.
TTGATCTAGGGAGGGTCCTTTCTGGTCACTTATAGCCTCAACCACATATAGTTTGCAACCTTGTTGGAGAAAACGTTTTACCTTCATCATGGATATGAATCGTAGCGAAACTCCTCTCTTGATTCCAAAAATCTCAATTGGCCTACCTTCATCATCTAAACAAATGACCTTTTTCTTGAAATAGTCTACCAAAGCTCGATGAGCTTCTAGCAAATCCATTCCAATAATTACATCATACGTCCCCAATGCTGTGACGTATGCCTTCAAATTAGTCATACACACCCTGAGGTTTACTTGACATTGGTCAACACTAGGTCCTATTGCTTGTTTTATTCCAGAAGCCATCTCAACTTGCTTAAAGTCATCGTGCTCATACGCTACCAACCCACAATTTTCTAATGCAATTGGTGAAATAAACTATCTGTAGCACCTGAATCAAACAAAATTTTAACTTTTACTTTTTTATCATACTTGAGGTTTCTACCATGGCAGAATGGTGTTCAACTTGTTTGTTATCAACTGCTGCATAGATTCAATGGTGGCTACTTGCTCCCCCCATTGGTGCTTTTCCTTCTCTACGGTTGTTACCAATTTGTAACTCAGGACAATCACGCTGGTGATGAGGTCCCTTGCATCCCCAACAAGTGACGTGTGGTAGACCTTGAACCGAATGTTGTGGAGTTCTTTGGAAATAGTTCCTTCCCTTGGGACCTTTGCCCCTACTTGTTGCTCCTTGCATATGACCTTGATTTGCATGCGCCCTTGAAGTTGCGGGTGAAGCTTCACTAGTAACCATTGAAATCCCCATTGTCGGCACTCTGGGTACAAACATGTTTCCATATGGCGGTGGCCTCAAACTTCCTCCCCTGTGGAAGGTATGAGAGGCCTTCCCCAAAACCTTGGTTGTTATGGAAAAATAGTTTTGTTTCCACCCTTTAAGTCTAAGTGTTCTTCAACATAACAAGCATGTTCCACAACTTCTGCAACTAAGGATGGTTTCCACATATGCACCATTGCCCTAATCTTAGGGTTCAATCCATACCTGAAACGATCTGCTTGGCGCTAGTCAGTATCCATGTAGGAGACATACTTGACCAATTCCATGAATCTAATTTCATATTCTTCTACTGTACAATTTCCCTGTACCAAGGCATGGTAAGCTCCTACCTGTTGTTCTTCATAATATGATGGTAGGTACATTTTCCTGAATCTCTCCTCAAATAACTCCCAAGTAACTGTGTCTGGAGTGAGGTGTAGTTGACGCTCTAAGTTACCCCACCAATTTAGAGCACTATCTCTGAGTTGGAATATTTCTATTTTAGCTTTTGAATTGGAATTATAATCCCTTAGTGTGAAGCACCCTCTCATTCCTTCTAACCAGGCTTTTGCACGTTCGCTGGCATGACCTCCTACAAAATCCGGGAGCTTAATCTTTTGGAGCTCCCTAGTAATGTCCTCGATTGGAGGTCCTCTATCAGAGTCTCTTGATCCCTCAAGATTTCCTAACCCTGATGGAGGGTGCTCCACTTCCACTTCATTTGTTTGGCACCCTTTTAAAGTCTCATTAATTGCTTCTAGGGAACGCAAGATGAGAGTCAACTCCGGTGAAGGTAATGGGTTATTTGTAGGAGGTCCTTGTGATGACTCTCCTTGACCTTGATTTCTTCGCATCCTCACCATTTTGAATTGTTCAAATATCTATATGATACGCAAGACTCATTAATCCATCTTAGGACTTGTCCCTCTTAGCTGACTCACATACATGTGTATAATGATAGTCATAAGTTTTTCTTTTACTATGCTCATAAACAAGCATTATTAGTACTGAGAAGATTCCCAAGGATCTACCAAATCCTCTCATGTGCTAGTTCTACATAACTTACAAATTTTCTCTTGATACTCGCTAGGGTACTAGTGCAATGTACTTGTAAGTCATTCTCTAACACAAATTGTTTTCTTTAGTACCATAGCTATAATTTAATATTAAGCTAATTAATAACTTGGTTTAATATATTCAGATATTTAATTTGAATACGAATGTGAATAATAACCTTTTTAGTCATGTCTTCCTTCTATGGCCATTAGTTGTTCCTTCCCACCCCTTATATTATGTTTTTTTTTTTTTAATCCTTTATGTCCATTTTATGCATCTTGGGATCTCCTATAGGACATATAAACAATTGGTCTCACCTCTTGAAGAGGCAGTTTATTTTGAAGCAAGGTTCCTAAGCAATTATCCATGAATGCATATATATATATATATATATATATATATATATAATATAAATATATAAATATATATATTTGCAATAATTAAAAAGAAGAAAAATTACATTGCCTAAGTAAATGTGACTTCTTACTAGCTTCATAGACAACTATTTTCTTACAAATTTCATTATAAACTCTACATTTAACATCAATTTTTCAAAATAGAAAACAAACCCAACACAATGTAATAGCTGAAATATTCATGTTTTTGAATTAGAAGAAATTGACATGTGTTTTTGGTTGTATCAGCATCATTTTGAAACTAGTTTGAGAGTTATAAAAGAGAAGGGAGTATATGAATTCATGGGCAACAAACCATTCCCAGGAAATGTAAAACCAATGCTAAAGCCTAAGAAATCAAATCATGCTTTTTTATTCCTTTCAACCATATATGTTCGGACTTTGAACTTGAATTGACCTGACATGGACAACTCATTCTCTAATAGTTCTAAATTTAGGCATATAACCAAAGCTATCGAAGGGAAACCTTACCGCCCTCTGTATATGGTAGTTCTCAGTTTAAGAGTATACCTAAATTTGACAAGGAAAGAAGCCCTCAGCTTTTGATAGTATTGAGAAGATGTGTAAACTTTTAATGGCAGAATGCTTGTAGTTCCCAATTTTGATTTGTGCTTTAAAAAAAAATGCACCGAGCATTGCAATAATACCTTTTTGGTTTGTTAAAAAACTCAGTTAAATTGCAGGCATATTCATTATTAGATATTTTATATTCTCATCAATATGTTTAATTAAATAATGTAATAAAAATAATATTTTATATTTTTATAAATATCTAAATAATTTTATTAAAAATAATGGTTATAAATTATCAAGTAACAAGCCTCTTAGTCATAGTCACATGTGAAGGGTCAACCTCTAGTTTATCCACCAAAATTTTCTTATTGGAAAATAAAGAATAGCCAACGGATTGGATCTTACACACTAAAACAAGAAGGCTCTCTTTATATTTTTACTCTAATGCAATCTTAGACATTGTTCCCAAATCACCCTTGCCTGTGGCTCTATCTCTTCTACTATCAGATAGGCATTTTATTGAAGCATATGGTTAATCCATGAGGCAAAAGTGCCCATCCAGATATAATAAATGAATTAGTGTGGCTACCTTTCTTTATCTATTTGTATGTTTCAAAGATATGTTTTCTTGCAGTTGGGACTGAGGCAAAGGTATAGTTTATAGGTTTCAGTGGAAAAGTTCTACACTTCAAATAGCTCCTGAACATAAATCTGGTAGACTAACGTCCATACAGTCGCGCTAGAAATCCAAACAACACGACATTTAGTTGTGTGTTGCAGCAGAGTCCTCATGAGATCTACTTTTCTAGTCTCTGGATTCTCATGATGCCATAGGGTCTGAACCCAGTGGTAGTTAGAGTAAATCCAATCTGAGAATTTACTTGTCTGCTGCAACAGAGTTTTTGCCTGAATTGAGTTCATGAAATATGTTTTTCTACACTCTGATTTCACTATATCTCTCAGTTGGTAGAAAACAGAAAGAGGCAACAACCAACTAGGAGCATCCAAAGCCTCCATGGATGGCTTTCTTTGGCTCAAGTGACACTGTTTCATGTAGTGCTAAACAGTAGGAACAAGCTTAATTGTATATGCTAGTCGAATCATGACATTCTCAAGGAGTAACATTGTGATAGAAACATGCAAAAATGTAGAAATTGCATTAACAACTATTGCTTCTATAATAGATGGCTCATCCTTGGAAAGACATATCACCAAAACCTGACATGGCTCCATATAACTCTCACCATTTTTTTCTTCAGGAAATCTAAAATCAACTACACTAAGGATTTTCTCAGTTTGATGTAACCCACATCCATGTCATCAATATGATCAGATGATTCTTCTGCAATTGAAGTCCTAAAATCTTGGGGTATGTCCTCTAAAAGAAAACTTCTGTTAGTTTAAAAGTCCATGGGAATTTACATAGTGTAATCAATGGTGTACCTTCCCTCTTTGATATCTTGCAATGAAAGTGATTTTTGTTGCTATCTGGTGAAACATTTCCAGAGACCTTCATTGATGACAACCTGCTTTAGATTTGGACATCGCTTCTCTGAGGCTTTTAAACAAAATGGTAGGTGAAGGTGTAAAGCCGAATCAATTCACTCTATCCACCATTGTCAAGGCGTGCGCCAACATTGCCTCTCTGGGACAGGGCAAACAAGTCCATGATTACATCATAAAAATCGGGCTTGAGTCGGATGTTGTTGTGCAGAGTGCACTTGCGCACATGTACGCCAGATGTGGGAGCCTCGAGGATGCATGCCACGTGGTTGACAAAATTTCTGAACGAAGCACTCCAACATGGAATGCAATGATTACAGGGCACGCTCAGAACCGGGATATGAAGGAAGCTCTGAATCTCTTTTACAAAATGCTAGAGCAAGATTTGGTTTCTTGGACAACAGTTATTGCGGGTTATGCATGAAATGGGTATGGTGATGAGTCTTTGAACGTTTTTAACCAAATGAGAAAAAAGGCATGAAATCCGACCGCTTCATCATGGGTATTGTTCTCAGTGCATGTGCTGATTTAGCAGCCCTTGAACTGGGCAGGCAGTTCCATGCCTATGTTGTTCAAAGTGGATCTGAGTTGGATATTGTTGTGGGGCATGCACTTGTTGATATGTATGCCAAATCTGGTAGTATGGAAGATGCTTGCCAAGTGTTTGAGAAAATGCGTCAACAGAATGAGGTCTCTTGGAACTCGATTATTACAGGTTTCGCACAACATGGACGAGGAAAGGATGCTCTCCTACTGTTTGAACAGATGTTGCACCTTATATTATTATTCAGAAACATGAAGTATTCTAACTAGTGGGAACATCTAATGTGTATGTTGTTTTTAAGGTCTCTTATTTACTAATTAATTTTTGTCAAATTAACTGATCAACATTGTCGAAGGCCTAGAGTTATATGAAAACATCTTTGATAGTTCAGAGCTTTCACGGTTTACTCTGTTTACACAGAAACTTAAAGTTGCAGGAAGGCAGAGAGAGCTTAGAGGTAGGTTTTATTATGCATTCAATCAGTTACATCGTTTATGGCAGCACTGTATGTTTCAATTTATGAGCACCCATTTTTTCCCATATTGTGCCAAAACATTAGATATTGTCTTGTAATAAAGAGACAGAAGTAAAGTCTGGATTATGCAGATATATCTATTTTTTTTTCAGAATTATATTACAGAAGATCTCACACAATGTAGAAAAATCAGGGTAAAACAGTCAATGTTCCATTATCGCACTAAGTCAACGACATTTCAGACCAAGCCATTCAATAATTGAAACAATGTTAATAACAGACATGATGTGGAGGCTTGGGGTTGTACTCGATGCTCCTATTCTCATTCAAATGAGTTAATGTGCTAGTTGTTGGATGTTGGAGTGTTTATTGTTGAATGATGATTGATGTGCCATGCCATTTTGAATCTTAGGGGATAATACAACTATAATACCCCCCATTTTTTATGTAGACACCCATACTTAGTTCAGTTGCTTTACTAGCCTAGAAATTTACCACAAGGTTCAAGTCTCGCTTCACATGGTAATATGAGGATTTGGAGAACAGTCTTGCCTCTTTTTTTTTTTATTCGGGTAATGGTAACTACAAGTTTACCTTGGATTTTTTTATTTATTTTCTTTTAGCCCAAAGAATTGCACACAAGAGTCATATGCCCTAGCCTAGTTATTTGAAGCTTAAGCAATACCCCAAGCATAAGTGGAAACTGTTTTTCCTCCGAGATCATAGAGAATCCATCTTGCATTTACCACCCCTTATTTATATTACAACTTCACCTTATGTTATAATTTGTATTAGTTTGAGGGTAAAACACTAATTCACCATATTGAAGAAAGTTTTGGCCACTAGGATGGTATAACAACTCCTTTGGCTTAGGTATGGTCTTTGATGGATAACTATTCCACCTATTTTTATAATAAAAATGCTTACAAGTAATGATGAGGGTTATAAACTCTTTTAGCGGAGATTTGGGTCTAGTGGGTCTTGGGTCCAGATTTTGAAACTAGCTCTGATACCACGTGTGAGGCTCCATCCTAGGGTCCTCTAACAACACTAAATTTCTCTAATTTTAAATACAATAAAACGGGAAATAACTTATTTCTAACTAAACATTTAATTGATGATAATTTACCATTAAAATTTATTTCCCACAATTAAATAAGTAAGCATTTCATTGCAATCACTTACATGAGTAATCTATAAACAAAGGAATACATGTTCCAATAGCTTAGTTGAGATGCCCCTGAGCTCCTAACCCTGCTGAGATGCTCCTCTTGACTACCGACTGGATTTACCTCCCAACCAACTAGGAAGTATTTCCTAGCCCAGGAAACCTCCACAGGTTCCCTAGCCCTCCGAGCCCAAGTCCAACCAAATGTAGTGTGTCCAAGTTAAACAAATACTCTCCTTCTCTCCCTTCTCTTTTCTCCACCTTCCTCTCAAAACAAAATCCTCCAAAACCACAACCAAACCAAAACCAAAACCAAAACCAAGGATCCCCCCTTCCTCTTATCATCCTTCCCCTTTTATGCCTCCTTCTCTTCTCCACCTCAACCACCTGTCATTAATGTCATAACTACCCCCTCAACCTTACATTTGACTTTTCTTACCATATCTTGTTATGAAACCAACTCACAAAAAGATAGAAAAGATATATCAATGCCTTAGAATTTAGCCTCTTCGAGGGGGCAACCTCCTTTACATTACACAAATGAATAATTCTTGGATGATACAAATGACTAAACCTACCTTCTATATATAGGAGTCTAAGGGGTCACAATATAATCAAGCTGACATAATAGTAATAACATAAGGGCATGACAATAAAAATAGTGGGTTTCTATGGGGCACACTAATAACAATATGGGACAATAGGGGCACAATAATAACAATAAGGGCTACAATGACAATAGTAATGGGGGAATCACCAATATTATAGGGAACTAACATGTCCCTCTCCTTCTGAAAAACATTGTCCTCAACGCTTGAGTAGTTCTGGATGCTTCTGTATAAATTCTCATCCTCCCATGTGGAATCTTCAGCGGATAAGTTCTTCCACTTGATGAGATACTCCAAAATTGATCGATTTCGTAGCTATCAAGTTCTTGTTTCTGTGACTGCTTCCGGTTCCAATATGATTTTTCCTTCCTCATCAAGTTCTGGCAATATTGTTTTACTAGGCGCTTGTCACCTATAACCTTCTTTAAGCATGAAACATGGAAAACTGGGTGCACTCAAGAAGCTAGGGGAAGCTCCAATTTGTATGCCATAGTACCAATCTTTTGCAACACCTTGTATGGAGCATAATACTTTGGTGATAATTTATTATCCTTCTTAGCTTTCTTGAGGGACATTTGTTTATATGGTTGTAGCCATAGGAATACCCATTCACCTACATCAAAACTTCTTTTGTTGCAATGTTGATATGCCCGTTGTTTCATTCTATTCTGCGCCAATGTGAGGTTATCCTTTAAGAGCTGTAGAAGTTGTTGTTGATGCTCAATGTGATGTTCCACTGCTTACACCTTAGAATTTTCTCTTAAATATGATGTGATGGATGGTGGATGATATCCATAAAGCTCCATAAATGGGGTCATTTTTGCTGCAGTATGGAAGGAAGTGTTATACCACCATTCAACTAGAGGCAACCATTTGACCCATTGTGTCTGTTTATCAGATACAAAGCAACAGAGATATCCTTCCAAACATTTGTTTACTATCTCAGTTTTCCCATAAGATTGAGGATGATAATATGAGCTATGAGCTAACTGAGTACCGAGACAAGAAAATAATTCTGTCAAAAAATTTCTAGTGAAAATGGTATCTCTGTCGCTTACAATAATCTTTGGGTTTCCATGTAGCTTTTGAATTGTTTCCATAAATGCAATAGAAACTGTACTGGCTGTAAATGGATGTGATAATGCACAAGCATGTGCATACTTGGTAAGTCTGCCAAATACCACCATGATGACACTCTTTCTTTCGGACTTGGGTAAACCTGTGATAAAATCCATTGAAACCTCCTCCCAACATTGGCTTGGAATGGATAAAGGTTGTAATAGACTTGGGGTCTTAATTGTTTCAACTTATTTTTTTGGAAAACAAAACATTCCCCCACAAAATTTTGAATATCCGATTTAAGGCCATCCCAAAAAAACTCCTTCTTAATCCTGTGGTAAGTTTTTAAAAATCCTAAGTGCTCTCCTAAGGGAGAAGTGTGCAATTCCATAATAATCTTTTGTTTGAGTTGGGAATTATTACATAGGTATAAGCGATCTTCGTACCATAACAAATCATTTTTCTAGATAAATGTATCAGATGTACTGGGATCTTGTTGTAACTTTTGAATGAGTGCCCACACTTCTTCGTCATTCTTCCATTCATCCCTTGCTTCATTTATCTAATCTGGTTGGATAATAGAAATGACGTACAACAATGCTTCCATATCTTCATCCTTTCTTGAGAGTGCATCTACCACAACATTTTTCTTCCCTTTTTTGTAGATGATTTCAAAGTCATAACCCAACATCTTTGTGACCCATTTTTATTGCTCTTCAGAGAATAATCTTTGTTTTAAAAAGTATTTGAGACTATCATGATCCGTTTTTACCTTGAAGTGTCTTCACATTAGGTAGGGTCGCCATTTCTTAAGTGCATGTAGTATTGCTAACATTGCCTTCTCATAAATAACTTTGTGTAAATACTTTCCTTTGATTGGACAATTTTCGCAAGAAATGGGTTTTTCATCTTGCATTAAAACAACACCAATTCCATTTCCCGAAGCATCACATTCCACAATAAAGGTTTTTGTGAAGTCCAGCGTAGCTAATACCGGTGCTTGGCACATTGCTTCTTTAAGATGTTCTAAGAACTTTGTTGCTTCTAGAGTCCATGAAAATGCATATTTCTTCAATAATGTTGTTAGAAGTGATGCTATTCTCCCATAATTCTTAACAAACTTGCGATAATACCCTGTCAACCTGAGAAATCCTTGTAGATGCTTTATGGATGTGGGGATTTTCCATTCCTTAATGGCTTTAATTTTTTTAGGGTCTACCTTAACACATTCATGAGATACAATATGACCCAGATATTCAACCTCTTGTAATCCAAAGAAACATTTGGAGCTTTTTGCATATAATTGTTTCTCCTCCAATAGTTTGAGCACCCTGTCAACATGTTGAACATGATCCTTCCAAGACTTGTTGTAGATTAGTATATCATCAAAAAATACTAACAAAAATTTTCTAAGGGTTTGAAAATGGAATTCATCAAACCTTGAAATGTAGAAGGTGCATTGGTAAAGCCAAAAGGCATGACCAAAAATTCATAATGACCCTCATGAGTTCTAAATGTTGTTTTCAGAATGTCTTCAGTCTTCATTCTGATTTGATGATATCCTGAATGAAGATCCAAATTGGTGAAGTAAATTGATCCATGAAATTGATCCAATAATTCATCAATGACAGGAGTGGAAAATTTATCTTTAATAGTGAGCTTGTTCAACTCCCTATAATTCGGACACATGCGCCATGATCCATCCTTCTTGTGCACCAATACTACTCAAGTAGAGAAAGAACTTTGACTAGGTTGAATTATACCAGCCTCTAGCATTTCTGCAACCATACGTTCAATCAGCTAATGCAGACCATACCGTTCAATTTGCATCTGCTTTTGATGAACTTAGGGATTTCATCTGTACGGCCTGATGTTTGGAGGAACACTTCTTGAAATCAAATGAATAGCATGATCATGGTCACGAATAGGTGGGAGGCCTTTGGGAGTCTCAAATACATTGGAATGATTGTTCAAGACTTTTTAGAGATATGGAGAAATACATGATTTCGATGTGGGAACCTCTAGCGAAAATAATTTTGCAATTACGCCTCGTTGTTCCTTCTTTAGAAGCTTTGTCATACCGTTAGAGCTGATCATCTTTCCTGGTTTCCTTGCTATACCCCTTAATTAACTTCCTTTCCTTCCGCACAAAATTTCATGAAAAGTTCTTGAAAATTAAAAGCTATTGTACCCAAAGATTGTAGCCATTGGACTCCTAGTACAACATCAACACCACCCATTGGAATGGAAAGCATTGGGCTATTCAATACATATTCTCCCATGGATAGCTTGATATTATGGCACTTTCTAGAGCAATTTATGGTTCCTCCACTTGCAACCATCACTTGACACTCTGGTGCTGGATATAGGAAGAAATTCAATTCCTTGGCTATCTTACAATGAATAAAATTATGGGTACTTCCCGAATCACTCAACACTATTACATTTTTCTTCTTGATATGTACTTCTATCTTGATAGTTTGAGGAGTGATAATTCTAGCCAATGAATTACAAGATATGGTCGGATTCATTTCTTCTTTATCTAGGGTTTTTTCCTGCAGTATATCCTCTTCTTTTGACATTTCTTGTTCCTTTTCTTCCTCGTCTTCACAATCTATGTAGAATAATTTATTCTCAGCACACTTATGACTTTTAGTGTATTTGCTATCACAGTTGTAACAACTCCCTTTTGCTCTTTTTTCTTCCAATTGTTGTGGTGTCAACCTTGTAGGTTGTGTAAGGCTAGGGGCAACAACACTTCCATCTTTATAATGGTGAGTGGTAGTCTTCCTGGTTGCCATAACTTTTCTTTCCATTTTTCTTGCTAACCTGAATGCCTTCTCCAATGAATCAGGTTCCCAAAAGGCGAACCTCATGTTCGATATTATCCTTTAAAATCCCTATGAACACATCAATCCTATGCTCCTCTGAAATATCTTTTACCCTTATGTTCAATTTTTGGAAGTCCTCAATGTGCTCCATCATTAAACCCTTTTGTTTGAGATTTATCAATTGGCTAAAAAAGGTATTACTTTATGTATCCTCATAATGTGTTATCATTTCTTCTTTAAAAATTGCCCAAGTGACAATTTATTTATGAGAGTAAAGCCATCGATAGCATGCAAACTGATTTGGTTCCAAATATAAAGTTGCAATACATACCTTTTGTGTGTTTTGCACATTATGGAGATCGAAAAATTTCTCCATCTGTAGTATCCATGTTCCAGGATCCTTGCCATCAAAATTCCTTATATCGATTTTTGGAGCATGGTGGGTCTTCAATCCAACATTAGAGTCTATGAAATCATGATTAACATTTCTTTTGTTCTCATCATGAGTTTCCTTTACTACCCTTTGACCATTAGTAACCATTTCTTGTAGCAACTTATTCAAATTTATCTTCAATTCTTCCATCTTAGCATCCATGCCATTCATCTTAGCTTCCATGCCATCCATCTTAGCTTCAGTTACCTTTTGTGAGAGTGAAATTTTTTGTAATTGGTCTTGCAATTTTGATATATCATGTTGCATTTCTTCCTCTTCTTCACAAGTCATGTTAGAGCTTTTAGGTTGCTTACTAGGTGTTTCCATTTTCTTTTTTCGGGGCATCAATCAGTGCTAATAGTTTTTCACTATTCCCTTTGAATTCCTTCAAACTAATTTTTCAAACCAATCTTATTCAAACTTAAAAAAAAATACACACCTTTTTTTCACTTTTTAAGAGCTCGATATTGATTCTGTTGTATCTTTGTAACTAAATTATCCCTTTGAGTCCTCTTTCTAACCCCGCAAGTCTGATCAAGATTGGATTCTCCAAAGAAGAGTTATGCCAAATCTCCCACGGTGACCTGATTATATACTAGTTCAGTAGACCGAACTTGTACATAGTTCCACGTGTCACTGTTTTGACCTTAGTACCTGAAACTGATATACAGACAACCACAAGCCGTCCTCTTTTTGAAAATTTTTACGAAATTTCAATCTGATGCTCAGGAAAAAAGTTATGACGATTTTCCCCAGGTCACCTATTTAGAATGTAATTTGGGAGTTTGAAAAAACCCTAAATTCCTAAGATCATATCTGTGAAAATATAGAGAGACAAGCTCTGACATTCAGACTCGAAGTTCAGAACGATTTCAGCTCAAATGGTTTTGTTTTAGCTTCTGAAATGTAGCAGAAGAAAAGTTATAGCGAAAATTCCATGATGACCTGTTTGGAGCAGCGAAACCCTAGAATCCAAAGCTTTGATACCAAAGGTTATGAAACCAGCTTACAAAAAGATAGAAAAGATAGATCAATGCCTTATAATTCAGCCTCTTCGAGGGGAAACCTCCTTTACATTACACAAATGAACAATTCTTGGATGATACAAATGACTAAACCTCCCTTCTATATATAGGAGTCAAGGGGTCACAATATAATCAAGCCAACATAACCCTAATAACATAAGGGCACAACAATAACAATAGTGGGTTTCTATGGGGCACACTAATAACAATATGGGGACAATAGGGGCTCAATAATAAAAATAAGGGCTACAATGACAATAGTAATGGGGGAATCACTAGTATTATACAGACCTAACATATCTTCTCCCAAGTAAATTTGAGAAGACATTTTGGGGATGAGAGATGGATATATAATTTGGTAATTAATTGGAGAGGACCATATCTTCTCCCAAGTAAATTTGAGAGGACATTTTGGGGATGAGATATGAATATATAATTTGATAATTAGTTGGAGAGGACCATATATTCTCCCAAGTAAATTTGAGAGGACATTTTGGGGATGAGATATGAATATATAATCTGGTAATTAATTGGAGAGGACCATATCTTCTCCCAAGTAAATTTGAGAGGACATTTTGGGGATGAGATATGAATATATAATTTGGCAATTAATTGGAGAGGACTATATCTTCTCCCAAGTAAATTTGAGAGGACATTTTTGGGATATGGATATTTAAATTGGAATAAATGGAAGGAGACCATATCTTATCAAAATTTAATTTTGAGGAGGTAAGTTGGGAATTGAATAATAATAAAATTTATATCAGTAATAAATTTACAGTTTCACCGTAGGTATGTACCAATATTTCTTGATAATTATAAGTCAATATTTTTAGGTAATTTAAACACTAGTAAACTTTGCATGATAAGATTAAGTAGGGCATTACACTTTCCTTTAGACTTGACTAAACCTGTGATAAAATCCATTGATACCAAATGCTAACTTGGAATGGATAAAGGTTGTAATAGACCTAGGGTCTTAATTATCTCAACTTTATTTTGTTGGAAAACCAAACATTCTGCCACAAAATTTTGAATATCAGATTTGAGGCCATCCAAAAAAATTCCTTCTTGGCCCTATGGTATTTTTTTTAAAATCCTGAGTGCCCTCCTAGGGAAGAGGTGTGCAATTCCAAAAGAATCTTTTGTTTGAGTTTGGAATTCTTACAAAGATATAAGTGATATTTGTACCATAATGAATCATTTTTTCAGCAAAATGTATCAGATGTACTGGGATCTTGCTGCAACTTTTTAATAAGTGACCACACCTCTTCATCATTCTTTCATTCATCCCTTTCTTAAGTTATCCACTCAGGCTGGATAATAGAAATGGTACAAAGCAATGCTTCTACGTTCTCATCCTTTCTTGAGAGTGCATCTACAATAACAATTTTATTCCCTTTTTGTAGATGATTTCAAAGTCATAACCCATTATCTTTGTCACCCATTTTTGCAGCTCTTCTAAAGATAATATTTGTTCCAAAAAATATTTAAGACTATCATAATCTATTTTTACCTTGAAGTGTCTTCCCACTAGGTAAGGTCGCCATTGCTTTAGTGCATGTAGTATTACCAACATTTCCTTCTCATAAATAAGTTTGTGTAAATACTTTCCTTTGATTGGACAACTTTCAAAAGCAATGGGTCTTCCTTATTGCATTAAAACAACACTAATTCCATTTCCTGAAGCATCACATTCCACAATAATTTGTTTGTGAAGTTTGGCGTAGCTAAGACCGGTGTTTGGCACATTGCCTCTTTCAGATGTTCAAAGGCCTTTGTTGCTTCTAGAGTCTAAGAAAATACATATTTCTTTAGTAATAATGTTAGAGGTGTCGCTATTCTTTCATAATTCTTAACAAACTTGCGATAATACCTTGTCAACCTGATAAATCCTTGAAAATTCTTTATGGTCGTGGGGATTTTCCATTCCCTAATGGCTTTAATTTTGTTAGGGTCTACCTTAAAACCCTCATGAGATACAACATGACCCAAATATTCCACCTCTGTACTCCAAAGAAACATTTGGGCGTTTTTGCATATAATTGTTTCTCCTCTAATAGTTTGAGTACTCTGTCAACATGTTGAACATGATCCTTCCAAGACTGGCTGCAAATTAGTATAACATAAAAAATACTAACAAAAATTCTCTAAGGAAGGGTTTGAAAATTGAATTCATCAAATCTTGAAATGTGGAAGGTGCATTAGTAAGGCCAAAAGGCATGACCGAAAATTCATAATGACCCTCATGAGTTCTGAATTTTGTTTTCAGAATGTCTTTAATCTTCATTCTAATTTGATGATATCCCAAACGAAGATCCATCTTGGTGAAGTAAATTGCTCCATGTAATTCATCCAACAATTCATCAATGGCAGGAATGAGAAATTTATCTTTAATAGTGAGCTTGTTGAGCTCCCTATAATCTAGACACATACGCCATGATCCATCCTTCTTGTGCACCAATACTACTAGAGTAGAGAAAGAACTTTGACTAGGTTGAATTATACCAGCCTCTAGCATTTCTGCAACCATACGTTCAATTTCACTCTTTTGGGCATAAGGATATTTGTAAGGCATAATGTTTGGAGGAACGATTCCTGGAATTAAATGAATAGCATGATCATGATCAAGAATAGGTGGGAGGCCTTTGGGAGTCTCAAACACCTTGGAATGATTGTCCAAGACTTTTTGGATATCTGGAGAAATAGATTATTTCAATGTTTGAACCTCTAGTGAGCATAATTGTACAATTAAGCCCTTTTGTTTTTCTTTAGAAGTTTTGTCATGCCATTAGAGCTAATTATCTTTCCCGGTTTCAATGTGATACCCCTTAATTCAACTTCCTTTCCTTCCCAAATTTTTTTAAGAAAAGTTCTTGAAAATTGAAATCTATCATCCCTAAAGATTGTGACCATTGGACTCCTAGTACAACATCAACACCACCCATTGGAATGGAAAGTATTGGACTATTAAATACATATTCCCCCATGGCTATCTTGATATTATGGCACTTTCTAGAGAAATTTATAGTTGCTCGATTTGCAAACATCACTTGACACTATGGTGCCAGATATAGGAAGAAATTCAATTTCTTGGCTATATTACAATGAATAAAATTATGGGTACTGCCCGAATCAACCAACACTATTACCCTTTTCTTCTCGATATATCCTTCTATATTGAGAGTTTAAGGAGTATGAATTACTTCCAATGCATCACAGTATATGGTCGGATTCATTTCTTCTTTCTCCGTGTTGGGTGTGTGTTATATTCTTTCCACGACTACCCCACACGTGGAGGGGTCATAGGGGAGGTTGTAGCCCCCCTTGTATGTTTTGTCGGGTGTAGTAGGGGTGCGGTAGCCCCCTACATGGGGTCCGGGGCAACACCCCATACCTTTTTTTTTTGACCCTATATTAGGTGGGCAGACCTATTTATGGTTTTGTGCATAGATTTCGCACATGTTTTTTAGCATGATGGTTTTTTGCCCATGATATTTTGTAGATCTGGTCAAGGGAACTATGATTATGTTCTAATCTAGGGTTAATGGATTGGGGTTTATGGATGATTCGACATGTATATATGTAATGTAACATTGAAAGGAATATAATGAAAAATCAATCTAGTAGTCCTGGTTTTGAGATCCAGGGGAAAATATCTGTGTATATATTTTTTATGTTTTATGATCTTGCCATTGTTTATTTTCTGTTTTTTAGAATTCGTATGTAGGTAATTTTTGTACGGGATTAAAACCTACATTTGGTATCAGAGTTGTTTTGGCTTCAAGGGGATGCCTTTGCTGCTAAGGGGTTTTTCTAGGGCCTGTGGTAGACCCTGTTCAGTGGGAGATATGTGGGATCGATCCTTGTGGTGAAAGAAGATGATGAGCAGTGGAAAGATAAAGATCACGAAATTTAATGGTCAAAGTTTTGAGTTGTGGAAACTCGACATGGAGGATCTGCTAGTGGATAAACATCAATAGATTGCGATAGATCTGGGTACTAAACCAATGACAATGTCGACTAAAAACTGGGCGAAGTTGGATCAGAAGGCAAAGAGCACAATACATTCGTGTGTCTCAGATTCAGTATTTCTGAATGTATTAGGGGAAGCTTTGACAAAGGCTTTGTGGGACAAGTTAGGGACTTTGTACATATCTAAGTCTTTGGTGAATAAACAGTTCTTACGGAAGAAATTGTATAACCTGAGGATGAAATATGGAGACTCGATGATAGAGCATCTAAATGCCTTTAATATTGTGGTAAGCCAGTTATTATCTATTGATATTAAAATTTTATATGAAGATAACTGCATTAGTTTGTTGTGTTCTCTACTAGATTTGTGGGATAGTCTGGTTATTGCAATAGGTAGCAAAGAAACTGCCTTGTAGTTTGATGAAATAGTCTCATCCTTGATGTCAGAGGAGATGAGACAGAGAAAAATGGAGGGCTAGAATGGTGATACCTTGTCTGTACAAGGAAGGTCCCAGAACAGAACAAAAAATAGTTCCTTGAGTGGGATAGCTAAATCTCTAGGAAAACTTGTAAAGGTGTACTGGAAATGTGGAAAGGAAGGGCACTTCAAAAGGACTGTAAATCTAAAGCTCTTGAGAAATGAAAGGGATCTGATGATGCTCCTTCTATGGAGGTGAAAACCACCTCAGATGAAGGTGGGGATGTGTAATTTTCTTATTCTTCAAGTACACATGTAGATCACGAGGCATTGTTGATTGACACGGGTGCATCCTTTCACTTCACTCCCCATAGGGAGTGGTTCTGTGAGTATGAGAAATATGATGGTGGTGATGTCTTCTTAGGGGCTGACAAGAAGGCTAGAATCATCGATCGTGGAAAATTCAATTTGAATTTGCAAGGTGGAAGGATTAGAACACTTTTGAGTGTTTTGCATATTCCTGCATTGGCCAAAAGTCTAATTTCTGTAAGCAAGTTGGATGATGCAGGTGTAAAAACAGTGTTCGAGAAAGATACTTGCAAGATGGTTTGAGGAGAACTCGTATTGATGTGAGGAGATCATATTGGAACTTTGTACAAGCTTTAGGGTAGCACTGTTATTGATGGGTGCAACAGTTCTATGGTTCCTAAAAGTGGAGCAGAAAATCTAGTGGTCTCTGAAGAAAATATCATGCTATGGCATCAAAAACTTGAACATATTGGAGAGAAGGGCCTTCAAATACTTCATGGTAATGGTATGGTAGAATGGATGTCTAATTTCTCTCTGGATTTTGCTTTTTATGAAATTTTTTTATATGGGAAGCATAATCGGGTGAGTTTCCCCTTTGGTGCTAAGAGAGAAAAACAAATATTAGAGCTTGTGCACAGTGATGTGTTTGGCCCTGTGTCGGTTCAATCACTGGGTAAATCTGTGTAATATGTATCATTTATAGATGATTTCTCAAGGAATACGTGGATATATTTCCTCAGGAAGAAATCTAAAGTCTTTGATAGGTTTAAAGAATTTAAAGCTTTGGTGTAAAACCAGACATAGAAGAAGATAAAGGTGTTGAGGATAGATAACGGTGGAGAGTTTTGCAAGAAGGAATTTGAAGAGTTTTGTAAGAAGTGTGGTATAACAACAAAAGAATACTCCATACACACCTCAGAAAAATGGATTTTTAGAAAGAATGAACAGGACGTTGATGGAAAAGGCAAGAAGCATGCTCAGTGGTGTCGGGTTAGGACAAGAATTTTGGGCAGAGGCGGTGTAGACTGCATGTTACCTGATCAACAGATCACCTTCATCAGTGTTGGAGGATAATACTCCACAAGAGGTATGGACTAGTAAGAAACCTTCTCTTTCACATATGAGGGTATTTAGATGTGATTCATATGTACATGTTCCAAAGGAGAAAAGAACAAAGTTGGATAGTAAATCTGAAAGGTGCATCTTTATTGGGTATAAGGATGGTTTAAAAGGTTATACGCTTTGGAACCTAGAAACAAGGAAGGTTGTGTACAATCAAGATGTGGTGCTTAGAGAGGTGAAATATGTTATTAAACATGAAGTCCTACCAAAGGAACCTGAGAATATAGAGTTTGAGCTAAAGGAGGACGAATCAGACTCTACAACAAAAGAGGAATTAGAAGATGAAGAGCCACAAACTCTAGCTGTGAGAAGATCAATTAGAGAAAGAAGGAAACGAGAAAGGTATAACCCATTTGCTTTCTATTCAAATTTTAATCTATCTATTACTGATGATGATCCTAAAACTATGAGGGAAGTAGTAGATTCAGGGGATCGGAAACTCTGGAAAGAGGCCATGGTTGATGAAATGGCATCTTTGCACAAAAATGGGGCTTGGGATCTGGTGGAGTTGTCGGCTGGAAGGAAACCCATTGGCAACAAATTGGTGTTTAAGAAGAAGATGAATACAGAAGGCAAGGTGGAGAAATAAAAAGCTCGGTTGGTAGCAAAAGGTTATTCCCAGTGCTGGGAATTGATTTTTATAATATATTTTCTCATGTTGCCAAGGTAGCTTCTATTAGATTACTTTTATATATTGCTGCTGCTTTTGAATTTGAGGTAGAACAAATGGATGTGAAGACAACATTTCTTCATGGGGATTTGGAAAAAGAGATCTACATGAAGCAACCTAAAGGATTTGTGGTTAAGGGTAAGAAAGAACTAGTATGAAGGTTAAAAAATTCTTTGCATGGGTTAAAACAGTCGCCAAGGATGTGGTATCAGAAATTTGATACATATATAACGGGACTTGGCTTCACAAGAAGCAAAGCAAATCATTGTGTGTATTTTAAATTAATTGGTGACTGTGTTATTTATTTGGTCTTGTATGTGGATGATATGTTGTTGTTTGGAAATGACAAAGAAATTATCCAAGATTTGAAGACCTAATTTTCCTCCAAATTCGACATGAAATATATTGGTGATGCAAACTATATTTTGGGCATGGAAATTAAATGAGATTTGAGCAAAGAGGAAGCTCTGGTTAAACCAGAGGAAGTATGTCAAGACAATACTGCAGAGGTTTAATATGCAAGATACTAAATCGATGAAGTTTCCTATCTTGTAGGTGTAAAGTTATCTTCTGAACAGTGTCCCAAGACACAAGAAGAGGAGGAGGACATGTCCCGTGTTCCATATGCAAGTGTAGTCGATAGAATGATGTATGCAATTGTCTGTACTAGACCATACATTGCACATGCAGTGGGAGTCTTGAGAAGGTTTATGTCAAAAATAGGGAAGGAGCATTGGACAACAGTTAAGCAGGTTTTCAGGTATTTGCGTGGCACTAGTGATTATGGTTTGTGCTACCAAGGAAGACCAATATTGGACAGAGTTTTGGACATTTGTGGCTTTTTTGATGCAGACTGGGTTGGAGATCTAGATCAGAGAATATTTACTAGTGGGTATGTGTTTAACCTATTTGGAGGTGTAGTTATTTGGATGAGTAAAAGATAGTCTGTAGTGGCACTTTCAACTTAAGAGGCAGAATACATGGCAGCCACTCATGCAATCAAGGAAGCAGTTTGGTTACAAATATTGTGTTCAAGTATGGGGTTAGTACAATGAGCTATAAGGATAGGTTGTGACAACCAAAGTGAAATTTTATTGGCAAAGAACTGTGCTTATCATTCAAAGACAAAGCACATTGATGTTCAGTATCACTTTGTGAGGGATATGGTTGAGGATAAAAAGGTGTTTTTGGTAAAGGTGGACACTTTGAAGAATAGTGTAGATTCATTAACAAAGTTTGTGAGCATTGGGACATTCTCTTGGTGTAGAGAAACAATGGGCGTTGTAGTGTTGGACTAATGACTAAGCTCTCATATGGCCCCCTGTGGAAAGAAAACGACAAGTGGGAGAATGTTGGGTGTGTGTTATATTATTTCCATGACTACCCCACGCACGGAGGGGTCACAGGGGGAGAGGTATCCTCCCCATATGTTGCACCAGGAACAGTAGGGGGGCGGTAGCCCCCTTGCATGAGGTCAAGGGCAGTGCCCCAAAAAAATAAAAAATAAAAAATTGGACCCTATATTAGATGGGCGGACCTACCTATGGTTTTGTGCATGGATTTTGCACATGTTTTTTGGCATGATGGTTTTTTGTCCATGGTGTTTTGTAGATTTGGTCAAGGGAACTATGATTATGTTCTAATCTAGAGTTAATGGATTGGAGTTTATGGATGCTTCAACATGTATATATATGTATTGTAACATTGAAAGGAATATAATGAAAAATGAATCTGGTAGTCCTGGTTTTGGGATCCAAGGGAAAATATATGTGTATATTTGTTTTATGTTTTATGCTCTCGCCATTTTTTATTTTCTGTTTTTTAGAATTCGCATGCAGTTAATTTATGTACAGGTTTAAAACCTATTCTCCAGGGTTGGTTCCTAGTGTATGTCCTCTTCTTTTGATGTTTCTTGTTCCTTTTCTTCCTCCTCTTCATAATCTATGTAGAATAATTTATTCTTAGCACACTTATGACCTTTAGTGTATTTTCTATCACAACTGTAACAAAGCCCTTTTGCTCTTTTTTCCTCCAATTATTGTGGTTTCAACCTTGTAGGTTGTGGAATACTGGGAGCAACAACACTTCCATCTTTATAGTTGTGAGTGGTAGACTTCCTTGTTGCCATAATTTTTCTTTCAATATTTATTACCACCTTGAGTGCCTTTTCCAAGGAATCAGGTTCCCAAAGGTGAACCTCATGTTGGATGTTATATTTTAAAGTACCTACGAAGACATCAATCCTATGTTCCTCTGGAATATTGGTTACCCTAATATTCAATTTTTGGAATTCTTCAATGCGCTCTGCCATTAAACCCTTTTGTTTGAGATTTATCAATTGGATAAAGAAGGTGTTGCTCTTTGTATATTCATAATGTGATATCATTTCCTTCGTAAAAATTGACTAGGTGACAAGCGGATTACGACAACAAAGCCATATATACCATACAAACTTATTGGTTTCTAAATATAGAGATGCAATATGTACCTTTTGTGAGGGTTGCACATCCTGTAGATTAAAATATTGCTCCATCTGTAGTATCCATGTGATTGGATCCTTTCCATCAAACTTCCTCATATCTATCTTTGGAAAGTGGTGGTTCTTAAACCCCACATTGGATTCTCTAAAATCAAAATTCATATTCCTTTTGTCTTCATCATGATTTTCATGGATTACCTTGTCACCACCTGGAAGCCTTTCTTGCAAAAACTTTGTCAATCATTCCATCTTGACATTCAGCATTACTTCCATGTCTGCTTTTAGACCATTAATGCCACCTTTTATTTATATTTTTAAACCATCCATGTTGCCTTTTAAGCAATCATGCCCCCTGTTAAGCCATCCATGTCATATTTGGTTGCTCTTTGTGAGAGCGGCATTTTTTGCACTTGGTCCCATAATTTTGATATATCATGCTGTAATTATTCCTCTTCATGCATTATAGTAGATATTCTTGAGGGCTTAAAGGGTGTAGAATTCTTTTGTTTTGGAGACATTTTAGAACAAAATACTAATATCTATTCTTCAATATTCCCTTTATGTTGGAAATAATGCTGAGAGGGGGCTGAATCAGTATTATTAGATCAATAATTTTATTTCCCAAACATATTTATATACGCTTCTTCAGTGAAGTGAACTAGCGTGTACACACGATTGTGATTAAGGAAACCAACGTATATCCAAAGAACTTGTGATTTAGACAATTTATCATGTGTTGATCTTAAAGCAATATATCAAAGATTTATTAGACACTGCAGTAAGTATCACACATAAGAAACACACATGAACACCAATATGTAAGGTGGAAACACAATCTGGGTAAAAACCACCTGCTGCTGTCATCTCTATCTTCTTTTAATAATAAGAAAATCTGTTTACAATCTTGTATGGGTGTAGACTCATACCAGTACGTAGGACAACCTTCTCTCGTTCTCTAGCTTCTACTGGAAGGGAGCTACAACCCCCTAGCTCATGTACTAGACAATATGTTTAATAGTACATAGGTGCCAGCCTACAGAAAAAAACTCCACTCTTCCACTAGGGACCACATTTCATGAATTTTCAGACTGGATACTCCTGGATCACAAAACCACAATCTGAAGGCCACATTTCATCAAATTTTCACACTGGACCCATCATAACTTTTAAACTTAAACTGCATCAACCAATATTCAGATAATCTGAACAATCAGATCACTGACACCAGAGTACTGTGTTGAACCTAGAACCCTGCATCATCATTCATAACTAGTTGTAACCTCAAAAATCATGCATTAGAGAGTATACGCTACTTGGCTGCACCCAAACTGCGTGTATACACTACTTCTGCTAATTGAACCTGTGTATACCTTCAAAACTACTGCAAACATAAACTTTTGAATCAAGTTTGTACCAACTATCAATATTCTGAATATCTACTGTCAACTTTCAGAGCTTTACATAGGCAGGGACAGAGATCACTTCTTCTCACTTATACAAGAAATCAATCAAATGGCAACCTCCTTATGCATTCAATTTTACATTTAGATCTAAGAAGACTTCATTGACAGACAACAGTAAAATAACAGAATTTTATCAGATAGATCAATCAAATCTAAAAACAAGCTTTTCTTTTGTATACACTACTTTGAAATAATCAAACCTACGTGTATACGCTCTTTGGCTGAGACAAAACTACATACAGATCTGCAAATATTGACTCAGAACTTTGTTGCAATTCCAAACTTCAGACAAACCTAGATCAAGATAGATAACGAATAAAACAGGTGCAAAACATCAGATCTAATCTCACCCAATATCAGATCATTCAAGAATAAGTCATTTCAAGTCTCATGATTCCTAATCCAATAATGAGCTCAAGGTGCACATGAATATTTCAGATCTAGTCCCAAACATAACCCTGCAACATAAAATATGCTTCAAATAGAAGTAATCCTTAGAATCTTATTGCTTACACACCTGGCCTAATGATCTTCTCCTTCTTATAAAATCTTAGGCATTTCTTAATACCTTGGACCAAAACCACTTAGGAGCAATACCTTGCACCAAATACCTAGGGTCAATACCTTGGACCAAATATCTCAGACCAAATACCTTGGACTAATACCTTGGATCAAAATACCTTGGCTCAAATACTTTTTTTTCCAACATGTACGCGCTTTTCCTCCTGTGAAAGTGCGTGTATACATTATATGCTTCTTTTGTTCTGTTAACCCACGTATATACGCTTCTTGGACAAAGTGAACCAGCGTATACCTCTATTTCTTTATTCTTTGGATTCTGATCTGTAATCCTTTGCTGTTAACCTGCTACACTGTGAACTGTCATTTGAGAGACTTGCCATCAAGGACAACACCTATATCATAATGCCAACACTTTAAATCACTTCAAATTTATTTTTCAAACAAAATTTATGCAAAATTTAAAAAATACACACCTTTTTCTTAGTTTTTAGTAGCTTGATATTGAAATTGTTGTATCTATGTAATTTTAGAGATCCAAGGTCTTAAATTAGGCCTTGGGGTATCCCTATTAATCTTATTTCCAATGCCACAAGTCAGACTAATATTGGATTCTTCAATATAGAGTTATGCCAAAACTCCCACGATGACTTGATTATGGACTAGTTCAGTAGAGATAATTTGGACGGGGTGCCACGTGTCACTATTTCAACCTTTGGCCCTGAAATTGCTACCAAACAAACTAAATTCCATTCAATTTCAACCACTTTTTACAAAATTCAAATATGATGCTTGAAAAAAAAATTATCACGCTTTTCCCTAGGTCACCTGTTTGAGACTGAATTCTGGAGCCTGCAAAAACCATAAATTCTTCGATTCATATCTCAGAAAATAGAGAACCAAGATATGAAATTCTGGAAAATTGTTCACTGAGATTTCAATTCCATGTGGTCGCAATTTCAGTTTCTGAAGCTTCATAAAAAATTTATAGCAAATGCCACAATGACCTGTTTGAAGCAACGAAACACTAGAATCCAAAGCACTGATTCCAAATGTTATTCAACCATATCACAAAAATATAGATCAATGACTTAAAAAGTATCCTCTTCGAGGGAGACAACTCCTTTACACTACATAAATGAACAATTATTTGATGATACAAATGACAAGACCTCCTTTTTAGATATAAGAGTCTAAGGGGTCACAATATAATCAGAGCCTACATAAAAATAATAATGTAAGGGCACAACAATAACAATAGAGGGCTTCTATGAGGCACCACAATAACAATATGGGGGCTACATTGGCACAAAAATAACAATAAGGCGGATACACTAACACTAAAAATAAGGGGTCTACACTAGTATTATGGGGACCTAACAAAGGATAAAAAAACCTATAAAAATGACTACTTCACATGGGTTTGATATTCTAATAGATTTGATCTTATATCTCAAATATCTAACTAGTTTTGGATTGATCCTAGACTGAGAGTGATCATGATTATAATTTATTTTTCATAAAAAGGAATGCCTGATTCACATCTTAACATTTTATTTACCTCTTTTCTTGTGAAGGTTTATGAAGAGGATTCCTAGATACATTGAAGACCACTAGACCTAAGAGAAAAATAAAGAGGAATGAACCTAAGATAAATTATTTTGAAGCCTTCTCACCACTCAAAGTTATGGATGTATGGATGCCATATTTTATACTTATAATATAATTCCATCCTTTCTCCCATGTATTAGTTTCCATTGGTTTTATGTTGTTTACTTGACATTTTAGATATTACTCGTTGAATTGATAAAGTATATCTAGAAGGGTTTCTACTGAATTTTGTAAATGAGATCTAGGGTTTTGAAATTGTATAATAAGGTGTTCATGTTTCTTAGAGATAGGACTCTCTCTTCTTGCTTATCTACTCAAGGTTGGAAGCTCAATTAAAAATTGAAAGTTACAAGTTTCTCTCTCGTTTACCAAAAGTCCTAGTTGATTTCTTTGTTACTTAGCTTATTAAACTAAAATTGATTTCTCTATCACTAGTATTCCAATCAACTAGAGGGATCTAGTAGTACACAATGTATGAAAAAAATATATTTGTTTTTCAATCTCCTCTTTAGATTGTGTTTCAGGATGTCTTTACTTTAGCCTCTTTTCATTCAAGATCCATGGCACCCAATGATGTACTTGTATTCCCAATTGCTTATTTTTTCTATGTTTTGTTGTCTATGTGAACTATTATTTTTATTTTTCAATTTGATCCATTTTGATTTTTTTTTTCTTTTAAGAATTTACATTTCCATTTTGTTTTTTTACCAATGCACACAACAAGAGCACAAATTACACACTTTAAGTTATAGCTTCATGATGTTTGTTGTTTCTTGACCATGACAATATTCATTTAATAACATGCCTTAAAATTGACCTGAATAAACTCAATTGAGGCTTCTCTCTTATTTCTCTACTAGAACACAAAGATTATATTATATTATCCTTTTCATTGAATTTTTTTCCTAATGGTTATATTGTGTAGGGTTACTTGACTTTTAATACATAGGATTAACCTTGAGACTATTAGGCATGAGATTAATGATTAGTTAATTAATTGATGATTTCTCTAAATTAACCAATGTGACGTATTGGTTTCATCTTCTCCTAGAAGTTTCCATGTCTCTTGATCTTGATTATCACCATTTGGTGAGCTTTTCATTTTAATAAGAATGTTTTTAGTGGCTTCTCATTGTAGCATTTCTAGTAGTTTAGGGAACACCAACCTTCCCCTAACTAAAGGTGTTGACACACCTATCATGGATACTTTGATCCTCCCATATCTAGCAATAGGGTTTTTCATTTGGGTTATTTCTACTTTAAATTAGACTTATTCTCATTAATTGGATTTTCAACATGTTAACTTGGTCCTACTTTATTCTCATCTCCGCAACACCAACTCAGTAACTAATTTGGGATGGATTAGTATAATGTTTCACCTATCTCAATACTTTATGGGTAGAAAAATTGGAGGAATTGGCTTGCAAGTCCCATCTTAGTGATAGTTCCTAGTCTGGTGATTTAAGTTCAAAACTTTCTAGATCAATTTTGATATGTCAAACAAAATTTTATGGGGTAAAAACATTGCAATAATATATAGAAAACCCTTAGAGCTATTCTAAACACCAAGATATTTCCAATAGTGTGAAAATCACCTGAATTAGAGTTTATATGTGAAAATTATGCCTCCCACAAGTTGGTCTACCATGTTGACCATCATGGTATTGAGTGGATGCCATGTCAACCCCCATTATTCATGTGTGGGGCTAGTCAGGTGTGGAATTGTAAGAAGATTCTAGAAGGCCCAAAGCACTAACACTAATTTAGGGTTTAAGCATGCAAGAACTGTAATCCCAGATGCATATCAAACTATTTTAAATTATTAAATATTACACTACTAGGAGGAGAGGGAGATCCATAATTTTAGAGATGTACTTGTTACATGGTTGAGAAAAACATCTAGGATGGGAATTTGTGTTATAGCATTTTTCAACACTCTTGTAGACCAGATGCTCCTGTATGGCTTGGGTAGCCCATTTTCCCTTACAGACTTGACTTGATCTTAAAAAATTAAAAATCCATACGTGACTCTACCCACTATAAAAACATGTACATATGTGGTTCCTATAAACTATATCTGCATACAACATTTAAAATTTCAAAAATAAAAAAAAAATCTATTTTCGAGTGGGGTTTACAGGTTTTACCGAAATCCCACCTATAGGATCCCTTGGCCTAACTTAAATAACCAATTTGAGGTGGTATATATACACCCCTTGGGTAGGCCTAAGGGATATCATATGAGAGGTATCGATATTATACCCAAATTCCCCAGATCAAGTCTGCATTTTCCTGTGCCTACTACACTCCCAGTCTATAGGAAACCCTTGTTTCCTTGTAGATATGTTCAATTCCCTTATCTAGGATCTCTTTACACCTATTAGAGAGGAAGTATATGTTGGCCCAGGATGGACATATTTAGAGGAAGGTTTCATCAATACCTTTGGATTGTATTAGGTTTTAGCTTTCTTGTACTTGCTACTATTCATTAATAAATAGGTTAATGTCTTGTTCCAGAAATATGTTTTCAATCTTATGAATGGTAACTTATGATTTTATTTATGATGATATAACATATCTATATGCATGTACTTTGAATTCTATTATTTGTCTATGCTTTTGTAATTGACTTGCAAGTCTACACATCTTGGAGGAAGCAGAGGGTTTGGACCCTATGGGATCTACTCCAAACGTAGGACCATCAGGTACGTCTCTTATCCAAATTTTGTGAATTTTAACATTTGATATGCTTGCATGAGTGTTCTCTGTTTTTTTCTTATTTTGCTCTGTTGGGGATTTCAACCCTGGCTCTCAAGAATCTTTCCCACCAACAATTTGGGAGCATAAAAAAGGAGTAAAAGGATTCTATAGCAATAATTTATTCCATAATGTCAAATGAAACTCCGTAGTGAGTGTCTCTTTCTTTTTATTTGCATTTTCATAACTGACAAAAAGAGAGTAGAGCATATTCCTCACCTTCTAGTTGGGCTTTAACCCATACGAGTTTCCTTGGATATATCTTATGTTTATTTTTGTGGATGGTGTGTTTATTTTCTTGTTTTTTCATTTTTGCATTTATTTATTGTCATAAATTTGATCAATAAACTAGTGATAATAAATTTGAGATGTAAGGAAATAAACCTACATAATAATATATTTTAGAATATTGCAAGATATGTTTTGATTAATTGTCCTAGTGGAATATCCATGGTATTTTACATATTAATAACTAGGAGCCATCCCAAAGGAAGAAGAGGAAGTATAAGAAATGAAAGAATAGGAAACAATGGCAATGGGGTAATGTAAGTAATGTTGAGGAGAAAGATTATGTCATATAGGGTCAAACACAACCTAAATATATTTGTATTATTTCTATCTAGGATAATTACAATAACATATGTCTCAATCTTGAAGCAATGTGAATATTAAGGGCCCTTTTATGAACTGATTGCTTCTCCTATTGATATTTCACTCAATTTTTCTTTGGATGCCCACTAATCATATGAACAATCCATTCCTATTATTTAGGCATACAAATATCCTCCTTAATTGATTGTATAACCCAAATCACAATTTTTGCAATATCTCGTGATCCTTTGAATCATTTGAAAAGCTTATGGATGGAGTGAGTATGTGCATTCATTCTTGAGGCTAACAAAGCCAATACCCCCCACCCCTTATGTCATTTTTCCCTTGCCTCTTCAGCCTTAATACTCCATGGTGATAAAAATTTCATAGAGGCCATGAATTCTTGTTATAGTGCTTGGAATGACCTTCACCTTGGTTCTTATATCAACTTTCTTCTTGGTGCTAGGCACTCTACTTGTGGGCCTTTAGACTCAAATCCCCTTGGTAATATCCATTTCTTTGATTCCTCCCTAAATCCCTAATTTACACTTGATGAGGATACCTCAATGTAGTTCATTGTAATATATACCACGGATATTTCCTTGCAATAGGATTTTCTTAATCATTTTAATTATGAGAACACTTTTATGATGAATCTAGCACAATTTTGAGTTCATTTTTTCATGTGTAGGTATTTTAATTAGAACTTTTGGTTTCTTTGGATCATTCTCTTACCTATGGTTGGTTCCAAAAAGTTTACTCTTGATCCAATTTTCTTTCCTAGATCATTTTTTCTCTCCAAGGAATATAATAAAATAATAATCTCAACTACTTGCTTACCAAAAGTAGCAATAAAATTTTTAAGACCTTCAACTTCCTATAATTAAATTATTATAGGAAACAAACAAACTATTAATCTCACCTAATTCACTCCAATAGATAAGTCAACATTGAATAAATAAGGAGTTAGTTCAAACAAAATTCTATAAATAGATCCATTAAATAAGGATGCCTTCTTGGTTTGTGGATAGACATAATATAGCCTCTAAAAATAAAAAATTTCAAATGTTCCTCCTAGATGATGATCAATATGTTCTAGATGCTAGAATATCCCCACATGTAGATAATTTATCCACATGTGTAGCTTGTAGAGTGTGCCACACCATGTGTAGTTCCATGAGAAATATTTCATAAATGTTCCATATGGAACATATGACATGATCCAAGGGTAGGAGTGATGGAAGAACAAGTATACACTCCAAAGTGTGGATGCCTTGATCAAGATGCATGGAGAATCATGCAAGGAGACCTCATCCTCAAATTGCATGTTCTACCATCATCCCAATTAGAAATCCTCCAAATATGTGAGTGCCCTTAAGAAATAGTATGGAAACATGTGTAAAGAAACCTCATCAAATGGATAAATGCTTTAAGAAGTAGAGTGCTCAAAGTTGAATGTGACAAGTCATCAAGTCCAACTCCAAAGTATGACCAAACTCAATAAAATTCAAGTAACTCCTCCAAGTGGCATGCGTGGCACCAACTATCCATAGATCGAGATAAATATGGTGAATCAAGGTAAATGGTTGAATAACATAAAATAAATACCATAGATCAAATGCCATGGCATCAATAACCTCCTCTTATGTGCAACAACAACCATCTAAAACTTGTATCCATGGGAAATGGCTCCACATGTATAAAAACAAGGGAGTGCTCCATGAAAATGAGGTTTATAACAATCATAAAGTGTAACCTCAACATGAAAATAGAATCATGAAGGAAAGTGCTCAAGTGTTGGAGTCAAATATCTCATAAGGAGTGGGTTAGCCCCTAAAATCAAAACTTATAAGCCTAGAAAACCATGAATAAAATGATCTCTCCACTAGAGAAAGGGTATATATGTTAAAGTGTTACCAAAATACCTGAATAGACACTATAAAGTGTAGCGTGCTCTCACCAAAAAGTGCTATATCATCTGTCACCATAATCAGGGTGTAAAACCCCTAATATGTTGAACCAATTATTGAAAACCCATCATAAAATAGGTTTTTCTACAAAATAAATTGTCTGCATAATTAAATGTCATTATGAGACTATGTTAGACGCGAAAATGTAAGAGTGCACTCACCAATAATTTGAAATCATTAGTCCTCCTCCAATAGGCTAATAAATGACCTATATGTTGTGTTAGGTGTTATAAGTTTCATAAAGTAGGGAGATCAACTAAAATAGTGTTTATTCTATCAAACATGACAATAAGAACTAAACAAATAGAAGAAAACCAAGGTTTCTCTCTCCAATATGTGACACATCAACCATGCCCAAATGTTGCCCTGAAATTGTAGGATTCTAGAAACACGCCAACAAAGTGAGTGCTCACCAAGAAGAATTATCTATCTCATTAGGTATCACTTAGAAGTATAATAGACATAACATGTTCTAGCGTGTTCCAACATAAAATCCCATCTCCTTATCAACATCAAAACCCCCATGGTGCTCCAAAGTATGCAAATGAGGTGAGTGATTTATGAAATAGCTTGTACATTTTGTCAAGTATCATCAATAAATTAAAATGGAAATAGGCAAATCTAGAGTTATCCTTCACAAGTGTGAGATAAAGTATCACTATGAAATTCTAGGTTAACCCCTTTAGGGTGCCCCAAATGGTGACAAATATGAGAGAAATCTAACACAATAGCTTTCTAACTAGTTGAACATCATCATGAACATATAATAGACATGAAAACTGTTAAAACATTCCTCTAAAAAAGAAAGAATCAAGAAGTCACCCAAAACCTTTGGGGGACTCCAAACAAGGTATGGAGATGAGTGCTCTACATTAGTGTAATCATGTGTAATATCATCATAAGGATTGAATATACATGAAATATTGTAGAGCACTCATTCTTATAACATCTTTCAACACTTCTATGTCTTAGATGCCTTTATTTCGCCACGAATTTTTCATATACCCATCTTGCAACTCTAGCCGTCTCTAAAATATATTATAAACTCATCCTTATAAAACCACATGCTTCTTCTTACAAAACGAGAATACATGTGCACCTATGCTTAAAAAAGAAGAATATGCCTCAAAAGTGACTAAAAATATATAAAATTTAATGAAAATTATGCTTTCCTAATTAAGGTTTATGGGAAAACTAGTTTTATAACTCTATAAAACACATGCAAAACTATCTCAACCAAAACTATATCAACCAACTTGAATTGGTATAAATTGGGGCCTTATGGAAGGAATGACTAACCAAAGCTTATGCAATAATAAAGTTATCCTCTTGCCAGAGTGATCAAAGATTTTTTTCTCCCTAAGGTTTGTATGAAATTTAGTGCTTAGGAAGCCCCTATTTCTTTAGTATTTTCTCACTTTTCTTCATTTAAGGCATAAAACCCCCAAATTTTCCTCGTGCTTTCACTTATAAGGTTTTTCAAACTCCTAAAGCAATCTTAAGTGAACCAAGGATGAAGGAATCTAGAAAATGGTTACTGAAGGTGCCAACAATAAATCATGTACACCTTTATGTATTATTGTTTCATTTTAATTAAAATAGAGCACTCTCTTCTTTCCCTCCCACAAAGCCAAAGGGTTTATCTTTTTCAATGTTTGGTTAAGGTTCTAACTTGATAGTTAATTAAGGTAGTTATTTCAAGCTTATCTTTTGTTTCTACCAAATAGTTTGAGAAAGGTGTTTCTTTCCTTATATGTAGGTATGAAGGCATGGATAGGAGCAAAGGCAAGTGGTATGAGGTCAACTCAAGGGATTCATCTCCAACTAAGCCTCAATACCAAGTAGGTATCTCTCATAAATAACTAGTATTGTATATATCTTAGGTATTGAATGCATTGTTTTCGATTCAATCTCTTCATAGTAATCCCTAACTATAGGATTAGTTTTATCCAAAACATTTTTCTATGAGATCCATATCATGTCAAACACTGAAACCCCCATGCAAGCATGAAAGTAGCATCACCATGAAACAATGAACTAGCATGCAAAGCATATCAATGGCATGTTGACATCACATCATAACACTAAGGAGCATCATCAATTGATCATGAAGAAAAAAATCAAGACCATTAATTAATTGATGCCTTCAACAATTTTTATGAAACCAATTCACAAAAGATAGATCAACGACTTAAAAATTATCCTCTTTGATGGGGAAACCTCCTTTACATTACATAAATGAATAGTTCTTGGATGATACAAATGACAAGACCTCCTTTGTATATATAGGAGTCTAAGGGGTCACAATATAATTAGAGCCTACATAACGATAATAATGTAAGGGCACAACACTAACAATAGTGGGCTTATATGGGGCACAACAATAATAATATGGGGGCTACATGGGCACAACAATAATAATAAGGGGGATACACTAGTATTATAGGGACCTAACATGCCCATTTCCTTAATTAATGTATTCTCCTCAATGCTTGAGTAGTTCTGGGCTTCTGTATAAAATTATCATCCTTCCATGTGGAATCTTCAAAGAGTAAGTTCTTCTACTTAATGAGATGCTCTAAAATTGACCGGTTTTGTAGATATTGGGTTCTTGTTTCTATGATAGCTTCAAGCTCAAGTATGATATTTCCTTCATCAAGTTTTGGAAACATGTTTGAACTGAAATCTTGTCACCGATAAACTTCTTTAAGCATGAAACATGGAAAACTGGGTGTACTCGGTAAGATGCAGGTGACTCCAATTTGTATGCCATAGTACCAATCTTTTGTAATACCTTGTAAGGACCGTAGTACTTCGATGATAATTTATTCTCCTTCTTGGCTTGCTTGAGAGACATTTGTTTGTATGGTTGTAGTCATAAAAATACTCAGTCACCTACATCAAAAATTATTTCACAGTGATGTTGATCTTCTTGTTGTTTCATTCGATTCTGCGCCAGAGTGAGGTTATCCTTTAAGAGTTGGAGAGCTTGTTGTTGATGCTTGATGTGATCTTCCACTTCTTGAACCTTATAATTTTGTCTTAAATATGATGTGATGGGTGGTGGATGATATCCATAAAGTGCTATAAATGAGGTCATTTTTGTTGTTGTATGGAAA
The DNA here is from genome assembly GCA_031772625.1 of Pinus tabuliformis. Lineage (NCBI taxonomy): Eukaryota > Viridiplantae > Streptophyta > Pinopsida > Pinales > Pinaceae > Pinus > Pinus tabuliformis. The sequence goes on from CM062812.1 coordinate 337,530,475, forward strand.
AAAGTGTTATACCACCATTCAGCTAGAGGTAACCACATAACCCATTGTGTTAGCTTATTAGATACAAAGCAAATAAGATATCCTTCCAAACATTTGTTCACTAAGTTTTCCCATCATATTGAGGATGATAAGATAAGCTATGAGCTAATTGAGTACCAAGACAAGAAAATAATTTCGTCCAAAAATTTCCAGTGAAAATGGGATCTTTGTCACTTACTATAATCTTTGGATTTCCATGAAGCTTTGAATTCTTTCCATAAATCCAGTAACAACTTTAATGGCATTAAAATGATGAGATAATACACAAAAGTGTGCATACTTGGTAACTCTATCAACTACCACCATGATGACACTCTTTCCTTTAGACTTGGGTAAACCTATGATAAAATCCATTGAGACCTCCTCCCAATGCAGACTTGGAATGGCTAAAGGTTGTAATAGACTTGAGGTCTTAATTGTATCAACATTATTTTGTTGGAAAACCAAACATTCTACCACAAACTTCTGAATATCATATTTAAGTCCATCCAAAAAAATTTCCTTCTTGACCCTATGGTAAGTTTTAAAAATCCTAAGTGCCCTCCTAACGGAGAGGTGTGCAATTCCAAAAGAATATTTTGTTTTGTTGGGAATTCTTACAAAGATATAAGTGATCTTTGTACCATAATGAATCGTTTTTCCAGCTAAATGTATGAGATGTATAGGGATCTTGCTACAAATTTTGAACGAGTGACCACACCTCTTCATCATTCTTCCATTCATCCCTTGCTTCGGTTATCCACTTAATTTGGATAATATAAATGGTACAAAGCAATGCTTCCACATCCTCATCCATTCTTGAGATTGCATCTGCAACAAAGTTTTGCTTCCCCTTTTTGTAGATGATTTAAAAGTCATAACCCAACATTGTTGTCACCCATTTTTATTGCTCTTCTGAAGATAATATTTGTTCCAAAAAATATTTAAGACTATTGTGATCTGTTTTTACCTTGAAGTGTCTTCCCATTAGGTAAGGTCACTAGTGCTTTAGTGCATGTAGTATTGATAATGTCCTTCTCATAAATAAGTTTTTGTAAATACTTTCCTATAATTGGACGACTTTCAAAAGCAAAGGGTCTTCCTTCTTGCATTGAAACAATACCAATTCCATTTCCTGAAGCATCACATTCCACAATAAAATTTTTTGTTGAGTCTAGCATAGCTAAGACCAGTGCTTGGCACATTGCCTCTTTAATATGTTAAAAGGCCTTCATTACTTCTAGAGTCTAATAAAATGCATCTTTCTTCAGTAATGATGTTAGAGGTGACACTATTCTCCCATAATTCTTAACAAACTTGCAATAATACCCTGTCAACTCGAGAAATCCTCGAAGATGCTTTACAATTGTGGGGATTTTTCATTCCTTAATGGATTTAATTGTTTTAGGGTCTACCTTAACACCCTCATGAGATACAATATGACCCAAATATTCTACCTCCTGTACTCTAAAGAAACATTTGGATGTGTTATGAAACCAGCTCAAGAAAAGATATAAAAGATAGATCAATGCCTTAGAATTCAGCCTCTTCGAGGGGGCAACCTCCTTTACATTACATAAATGAACAATTCTTGGATGATACAAATGAAAAATCCTCCTTTCTATATATAGGAGTCTAAGGAGTCACAATATAATTTAGCCGACCTAACAATAATAATATAAAGCCACAAAAATAACAATAGAGGGATTCTATGGGGCACAGTAATAACAATATGGGGGCAATAGGGGCACAACAATATTAATAAGAGGTATAACTACAATAGTAATGGGGTAATCACTAGTATTATGGGGACCCAACATGCCCCTCTCCTTCAAAAAAGTGTTGTCCTCAACGCTTGAGTAGTTCTGGATACTTCTGCATAAAATTCTCATCCTCCCATGTGGAATCTTCAACAGATAAGTTCTTCCACTTGATAAGATACTCTAAAATTGATCGATTTCGTAGCTGTCAAGTACTTTTTTATGTGACTACTTTCAGTTCCAATATAATTTTTCCTTCCTCATCAAGTTCTCGCAATATTGTTTGAACTAGGAGCTTGTCACCTATAACCTTCTTTAAACATGAAACATGGAAAACTGGCTGCAATCGAGAAGCTGCAGGAAGCTCCAATTTATATGCCATAGTACCAATATTTTGCAACACCTTGTACGGACCATAATACTTTGGTGATAATTTATTATCCTTCTTAGCTTGCTTGAAGGACATTTGCTTATATTCTTGTAGCCGTAGGAATACCCAATCACCTACATCAAAACTTCTTTCACTGCGATGTTGATCTGCCTGTTGTTTCATTCTATTTTGTGCCAACACGAGGTTATCCTTTAAGAGTTGGAGGACTTGTTGTTGATGTTCAATGTGATGTTCCACTGCCTGAACCTTAGAATTTTCTCTTAAATATGATGTGATGAATGGTGGTTGATACCCATAAAGTGCCATAAATGGGGTCATTTTTGTTGTTGTATGGAAGGAAGTGTTAACCACCATTCAGCTAGAGGCAACCATTTGACCCATTGTGTCTGTTTATCAGATACAAAGAAACGAAGATATCCTTACAAACATTTGTTTACTATCTCAGTTTGCCCATCAGATTGAGGATGATAAGATGAGCTATGAGCTAACTGAGTACCAAGACAAGAAAATAATTATGTCCAAAAATTTCCAGTGAAAATGGGATCTCTGCCACTTACAATAATCTTTGGGTTTCCATGTAGCTTTTGAATTGTTTCCATAAATGTAGTAGAAACTGTATTGGCTTTAAATGGATGTGATAATGCAAAAAAGTGTGCATACTTGGTAAGTCTGTCAACTACCACCATGATGACACTCTTTCCCTCATACTTGGGTAAACCTGTGATAAAATCCATTGAAACCTCCTCCCAATGTTGGCTTGGAATGGATAAAGGTTGTAATAGACGTGGTGTAGCTAAGACCGGTGCTTGGCACATTGCCTCTTTAAGATGTTCAAAGGCCTTTGTTGCTTCCGGAGTCCATGAAAATGCATCTTTCTTCAATAACGTTGTTAGAGGTGCTGCTATTATCCCATAATTCTTAACAAACTTGCGATAATACCCTGTCAACCCAAGAAATCCTCGCATATGCTTTATGGATGTGGGGATTTTCCATTCCTTAATGGCTTTAATTTTGCTAGGGTCTACCTTAACTCCTTCATGAGATACAATATGACCCAGATATTCCACCTCCTGGACTCCAAAGAAACATTTGGATCTTTTTTCATATAATTGTTTCTCCTCCAATAGTTGTAGCACCCTATCAACATGTTCAACATGATCCTTCCAAGACTTGCTGTAGATTAGTATATCATCAAAAAATAGTAACACAAATTTTCTAAGGAATGGTTTGAAAATTGAATCCATCAAACCTTGAAATGTTGAAGGTGCATTGGTAAGGCCAAAAGGCATGACCAAAAATTCATAATGACCCTCATGAGTTCTAAATGTTGTTTTTGGAATGTCTTCAATCTTCATTCTGATTTGATGATATCCTGAACGAAGATCCAACTTGGTGAAGTAAATTGATCCATGCAATTCATCCAATAATTCATCAATGACAGGAATGGGGAACTTATCTTTAATAGTGAGCTTGTTGAGCTCCTTATAATCCGGACACATGCGCCATGATCCATCCTTCTTGTGCACCAATACTACTGGAGCAGAGAAAGAACTTTGACTCGGTTGAATTATACCAACCTCTAGCATTTCTACAATCATACGTTCAATTTCACTCTTTTGGACATAGGGATATCTGTACGCCCTGATGTTTGGAGGAACACTTCTTGGAATCAGATGAATAGCATGATCATGATCACACATAGGTGGGAGACCTTTGGGAGTCTCAAATACCTTGGAATGATTTTCCAGGAATTTTTGGAGATCTGGAGAAATAGATGATTCCGATGTGGAAACATCTAGCGAACATAATTGTGCAATTACACCTCTTTGCTCCTTTTTTAGAAGCTTTGTCATACCATTAGAGCTAATTATCTTTCCTGGTTTCCCTGCAATACCCCTTAATTCAACTTCCTTTCCTTTCGTAGAAAATTTGAATAAAAGTTCTTGAAAATTAAAAGCTATTGTACCCAAGGATTGTAGCCATTGGACTCCTAGTACAACATCAACATCTCCCATTGGAATGGAAAGCATTGGGCTAGTCAATGCATATTCTCCCATGGATAGCTTGATATTATGGCACTTTCTAGGGAAATTTATTGTTCCTCCATTTGCAATCATCACTTGACACTCTGGTGCTGGATATAGGAAGCAATTCAATTCTTTTGCTACCTTACAATGAATAAAATTGTGGGTGCTTCCTGAATCAATCAACACTATTACCTTTCTCTTCTTTATTTGTCCTTCTATCTTGATGGTTTAAGGAGTGGTAATTACCGCCAATGCATTACAAGATATGGTCGGATTTATTTGTTCTTCATCTAGGCTTTGTTCCTAGAGTATATCCTCTTCTTTTGACCTTTCTTGCTCCTTTTCTTCTTCCTCTTCACAATCTATGTAGAATAATTTCTTCTCAGCACACTTATGACCTTTAGTGTATTGGCTATCACAACTGTAACAAAGCTCTTTTGCTCTTTTTCTTCCAATTTTTGTGGTGTCAACTTTATAGGTTGTGGAAGACTAGGGCAACAACACTTCCGTCTTTATAGTTGTGAGTGGTACGCTTCCTGGTTTCCATAATTTTGCTTTCCATTTTTTTTGCTAACCTGAATGCCTTCTCTAATGAATCAGGTTCCCAAAGGCGAACATCATGTTGGATATTATCCTTTAAATACCCTATGAACAAATCAATCCTATGCTCCTCTGGAATATCTTTTACCCTTATGTTCAATTTTTGGAACTCTTCAATGTGCTCCATTATTGAACCCTTTTGTTTGAGACTTATCAATTGGCTAAAAAAAGTGTTGCTTTTTGTATCCTCATAATGTGCTATCAATTCTTCCATAAAAATTGCCCAAGTGATAAATTTTTTATGAGAGCAAAGCCATTGATACCATACAAACTGATTTGGTTCCAAATATAAAGTTGCCATACGTACCTTTTGTGTGTTTTGCACATTATTGAGATCGAAGAATTGCTCCATCTGTAATATCCATGTTGCGGGATCCTTGCCATCAAACTTCTCATATCAATTTTTGGAATATGGTGGGTCTTCGATCCAACATTAGAGTCTATGGAATCATGATTAACATTTCTTTTGTTCTCATCATGAGTTTCCTTTACTACCCTTTCACCATTAGTGACCCTTTCTTGTAGCAACTTCTTCAATTCTTCCATGTATGTCTTCAAATCTATCTTCAAATCATCCATCTTAGCTTCTACGCCTTTCTTTAAACCATCCATATTAGCTTCTACATATTTCTTTAAACCATCCATCTTAGATTATGTTCCTTTTTGTGCAAGTGACACTTGTTGCACTTGGTCTCGTAATTTTGCTATATCATGTTGCATTTCTTCCTCTTCTTCATAATTCATGCTAGAGCTTTCAGGTTGCTTACTAGGTGTTTGCATTTTCTTTCCTCGGGGCATCAATTACCGATAATAATTCTTTACTATGCCCTTTGAATTCCTTCAAACCAAGCATACACAAAAATTAAAAAAAAAAAACTACACACCTTTTTTCACTTTGTAGAAGCCTGATATTGAATCTGATATATCTTTGTAATTTCGAATCATCCAGTTCTAAAATTGTGACCTATATAGTAGCCTTCTATGTCCTCTTTCCAATGCCACTAGTCTGATCCAAATTGGATTCTCCAAGAAAGTGTTATGCACAATCTCCCGCAGTGACCTGATTGTAGACTAGTTCAGTAGAGCGAACTTGTATGAAGTGCCACGTGTCACTGTTTCGACCTTTGACTTGAAAAATATATAAAAGAAATCTAGAGTCCATCCACTTTCTGTACCTTCTTGCGAAATTTCAATCCGATGCTCAGAAAGAAAGTTATGACGATTTTCCCCAGGTCACCTGTTTGGAATGTAATTCAGGAGTTTGCAAAAATACCAACTTCCTTAGATCATATCTCCGCAAATATAGCGCAAAAAGATCTAAAATTCGGATCCAAGGTTCAACACGATTTCTTCTCAAATGGGTTTTTTTTTGCAACTTCTGAAACGTCGCAGAAAAAAGTTATAGCGAAAATGCCACGATGACCTGTTTTCAGCAGCGAAACCCTAGAATCCAAAGCTCTGATACCAAATGTTATGAAACCAGCTCAAGAAAAGATAGAAAAGATAGATCAACGCCTTAGAATTCAGCCTCTTCGAGGGGGAAACCTCCTTTACATTACATAAATGAACAATTCTTGGATGATACAAATGACAAAACCTCCTTTCTATATATAGGAGTCTAAGGAGTCACAATATAATCCAGCCGACCTAACAATAATAATATAAAGCCACAAAAATAACAATAGAGGGATTCTATGGGGCACAGTAATAACAATATGGGGGCAATAGGGGCACAACAATATTAATAAGGGGTATAAATACAATAGTAATGGGGTAATCACTAGTATTATGGGGACCCAACAGGATATTTTTACATATAATTGTTTCTCCTCCAATATTTTTAGCACCCTATCAACATGTTGAACATGATCCTTCCAAGACTTGTTTTAGATTAGTCTCATAAAAAAATTCTAACAAAAATTTTCGAAGGAAGGGTTTGAAAATGGAATTCATTAAACCTTGAAATGTGGAAGGTGCATTAGTATGGCCAAAAGGCATGACCAAAAATTCATAGTGACCCTCATAAGTTTTGAATGTTGTTTTTATAATGTCTTCAGTCTTCATTCTAATTTGATGATATCCTGAATGAAGATCCAACTTAGTGAAGTCAATTTCTCCATGTAACTCATCGAATAATTCATCAATGACAAGAATGGGAAATTTATCTTTAATAGTGACCTTGTTGATCTCCCTATAACTTGGACACATACGCCATGATCCATCCTTCTTGTGCACCAACACTAATGGAGTAGAGAAAGAACTTTGACTAGGTTGAATTATTCCAACCTCTAGTATTTCTACAACCATACGTTCAATTTCACTCTTTTGGGCATAAGGATATCTGTAAGACCTGATGTTTGGAGGAACACTTCCTGGAATCAAGTGAATAGCATGATCATGATCACGAATAGTTGGGATGCCTTTGGGAGTCTCAAACACCTTGGAATGATAGTACAAGACTTTTTGGGGATATGGAGAAATAGATGATTTCGATGTTTGAACCTCTGGTGAGCATAATTGTGCAATTAATCCCCTTTGTTTTTTCTTTAGAAGTTTTGTCATGCCATTAGAGCTAATTATCTTTTCTAGTTTCAATGTGATACCCATTAATTCAACTTCCTTTCCTTCCCAAAAAAAATTCAAGAAAAGTTCTTGACAATTGAAAGCTATCGTCCCCAAAGAGTGTAACCATTGGACTCCTAGTACAACATCAGCACCACCCATTGGAATGGAAAGAATTATATTATTCAATACATATTCCCCCATGGTTAGCTTGATATTATGGCACTTTCTAGAGAAATTTATAGTTCCTCCATTTGAAACCATCACTTGACACTCTGGTGCTAGATATAGGAAGCAATTCAATTCCTTGGCTATCTTACAATAAATAAAATTATGGGTACCACCCGAATCAATCAACACTATTACCTTTTTCTTCTTAATATATCCTTCTACCTTGAGAGTTTGAAGAGTGGTAATTCCTTCCAATGCATCACAATATATGGTTGGATTCATTTCTTATTTTTCTAGGGTTGGTTCCTGGTGTATATCCTCCTCTTTTGATGTTTCTTGTTCCTTTTATTCATCCTCTTCACAATCTATGTAGAATAATCTCTTCTCAACGCACTTATGACCTTTAGCGTATTTTCTATCACAACTGTAACAAAGCCCTTTTGCTTTCTTTTCCTCCAATTTTCGTGGTGTCAAACTTGTAGGTTGTGGAAGACTAGGAGCAACAATACTTCCATCTTTATAGTTGTGAGTGGTAGACTTCCTTGTTGCCATAATTTTTCGTTCAACTTTTCTTGCCACCCTGAATGCCTTCTCCAATGAATCAGGTTCCCAAAGGTGAACCTAATGTTGGATGTTATAGTTTAAATTCCCTATGAATACATCAATCCTATGCTCCTCTGGAATATCGATTACCCTAATATTCAATTTTTGGATGTCTTCAATGTGCTCTTCCATTGATCCCTTTTGTTTGATATTTATCAATTGGCTAAAGAAGGTGTTTCTATTTGTATCCTCATAATGTGCTATCATTTACTCTTTAAAAATTTACCAGGTGACCAATGGTTTACAAGAACAAAGCCATTTATACCATACAAACTGATTGGGTTCTAAATATAAAGATGCAATACGTACCTTTTGTGAGGGTTACACATCTTGTAGATCAAACTATTGCTCCATATGTGGTATCCATGTTATCAGATCCTTGCCATCAAAATTTCTTATATTTATCTTTGGAATGTTGTGGTTCTTGAACCGCACAATAGAGTCTCTAAAATCGTAATTCATATTCATTTTTTCCTCATCATGATTTTCATGGATTACCTTGTCAACACCGGAAATCCTTTCTTGAAACAACTTTATCAAACCTTCCTTCAAACCTTCCATGTCTAATTTTAAACCATTCATGTTTCTTTTTAAACCATCCATGTCAACTTTTATTTACTATTTTAAACCATCCATGTCCCCTTTTAGTTCATATTTGGTTTCTCTTTGTGAGAGCAAGATTTGTTGCACTTAGTCTCGTAATTTTGATATATCATGTTGCAATTCTTCCTCTTCATGCGTCATAGTAGAGCTTTCTGGGGGATTAATGGGTGTATAATTAATTTTCTTAGGAGACATTTTAGAACCCAATACTAATATCTATGCTTCAATATTCCCTTGGAATCACTTCAAGTTGACTTTTCAAACAAACGTTATGCAATTTTTTTTTTTAAATGCACACCTTTTCCTTGCTTTTAGGAGCTCGATCTTGAAACGGTTGTAACTATTATTTCAATCTAAAAGTTCTAAAAATTTCTTCTTGTGGTATCCCTATGAGTAATCTTTCCAACCCCACAAATCTAACTGAGATTGAATTCTTCAAGAAAGAGTTATGTCAAATCTCCCACGATGACATGATTATGGACTGGTTCAGTAGAGCGTAGTTATATGGGATGCCACGTGTCATTGTTTCAACCTTAAGCCTTGAAATTGATAAACGAAAAACTACAGTACGTGCAAGTTCATCCACTTTTTACAGAATTCAAATCCGATGTTTGAAATGAATGTTATGACGATTTTCCTTAGGTCACATGTTTGAGATTGAATTTTGGATCTTGCAAAAACTCTAACTTCTTTAGATCATATATCTGAAAATATAGTGAACCAAGCTCTAAAATTTTTACATGACGTTCACCAAGTTTCGGCTCGATGTGGTAAAAATTTCATCTTTTGAAGCTTCGTAGAAAAAAATTTATAGCGAAAATTCCAAGATGACCTGTTTGAAGAAGTGAAAACCTAGAATCCAAAGCTCTGATACCAAATGTTATGCAACCAGCTCAAAAAAAGATATATCAACGACTTAAAAATTATCCTCTTTGAGAGGGAAACCTCCTTTACATTACATAATTGAACAATTCTTTGATGATACAAATGATAAGACCTCCTTTTTATATATAGGAGTCTTAGGGGTTACAATATAATCAGAGCCTACATAACAATAATAATGTAAGGGAACAACAATAACAATAGTGTGATTCTATGGGGCACAAAAATAACAATATGGGGGCTACATGGGCACAACAATAACAATAAGGGGAATACTAGTAGGGACCTATGCCTTCAACAATAACCCATTTTTATTTTACTTAACTAAGTAAAAGAAAAGATCACTGCCCCCCTCCTAACAAAAAAATAATTTAATGCCTAATCTTGTGAATTTACTATCTATTCTTTCATTGAGCCAAGAGGCTCATTCTACAGTGCAATATGAAGGTGATGTGTAAGTATGTTCATCCCTCTTAAAATAAAAATAAAATATTCTTTAAATAGAAAAGCAATGTCAGCTATAATAAAAATAAAAGAAAAAATATGCTATGCATATTTAATTAGTTATCCATATGACCTAATATAATTTCATGTAAAGAAATTAGAAGTAAAAAAAATATGTGAGTAATATTTTTAAACCTTATACTTTTCAAAAATATTTTAACAAGTGATATCAACTTCATATATATCTATATATAGGAAAAAAATGTTAAAAAAAATATTTTAATGTTGTATAGAATAAAATATCCAATATGAGTTATGAATAAAATATTTTAATATGAATTAATATTGACGTATACTTAAAAATATATTAATAACAAAAAAATCAATTTAATGTGTGTTGATAAAATGACTCAATACACATGTTATGTAATCTCTATAACATTCAAAAATACAATTTAAACAATAAAAAATTACACATTATTTTTTCACTCTAAAATAAGTTTGCACCTAAAGAAATTTGATCCCTCTCGACTCATGTTAGATCCATGCTTAAGATGGATATGTGATGGTTGTATTTGGTTTGCGAGATTAAATTATTGATATTCTTTTGGTTTTGAATTTGATAGGTCATAAATTTGTGTGTAATTTACTTTAATGCATTAAGTGGTTTATAAAAAATTTCTTCCTTTAGTGTCACAATTTCCCCATTTTTTTTATATCTAAATATGGTCCGAGGTTGTCATTGATGTCAACCCAAGCAGCACCAAGGACTACCTTGATCTTGCAAGTGAATTTTGACTTGACAACTTACTCTATTTTGAGTCTCAAGAATATTCTACATAGATTCTACTCGTCGAGATGTTTCCATTGATATATGGCACGCCAAGTAATTCTTCACGTTTGAGAGATATTCATGTTTGAAGTTAGTATCCCCAGTTAGTGGGCTAAAACCCTATGGGGTTGTGGCATGGAACTCATAATTGGTTTTGTTCATTGAATAGTCAATAATTAATAATTTTTAAGCTCCTAAAATCCCTCCAACATTCTCTATAGAAGCACCTCTCAACTCTATAAAAAGAAATCTCATATATTCTCCAAATGAAGTGATTGTGGCATTTTCACTATAACTTCATTTCTGCGAAGTCTTAGATTATAAAATTAAGAATCATTTGATTTGCAATCCTAATGAACATCGTGACCAAATTTCAAATCTTGGTTCGCTATATTTTCAGATATATGATCTGTGGAAGTTAGGGTTTTTGCAGGCTCCCGAATTTCATCTCAAAGAAGTGACCTTGGGAAAATCGTCATAACTCTCTCTCTGAGAAGAGGATTGGAATTCTATAAAAATTGGAAGATAGTGCACAGACTGTTGTTTTCTATGTATCAATTTCGGAGCCGAATGAGGAAATAGTGACACGTGTCACGTTGTACAAGTTCGCTGTACTGAACTAGTCCATAATTAGGTCATTGTGAGAGATTGGGCATAACTTTGCCTTGAAGAGTCCAAATTAGGTCAGACCTATGGCATTGGAAAGAAGACTCAGAGGGATACTATAGGAACAAATATCCCATATTGGGGATTCGAAATCAAAAAGATAGATCAGATTAAATATCGTTCTCCTAGAAGGCGAGAAAAACTAGATCAAGTGTTGTCAAGGGGTGTAAAGGACCAGAGTTTCTAGGGCAGCAAAGAGCAAGGTGTAGCAAAATGATGCAGTAGAGGTAAGCTACAGGTAAGTATCTTCTGTATATGCATGTTCATCTCTTAATTGCATTAGGTTCTTTGTATTCTAATTTTTTGTTTTTGTTTAGCATTGACATATGCTTTGCAGGATGAGGTAAGTTTTTCTATTATCATGTCATGGGTATTTCCTTGAAGACTTTTCACAAGTATTATATATTCATCAAGAGAAGACTCAATGCATAATATAATGTTCTGAAGAATGATAAAGGGTAGCATGACAAGAGCAACAATCAAGGTGCAGAACAACAGCAAGAAGCTCACCACATGAAGTCTTCAAGTGGGCAGCACTGCATACAGACATTGTAAAAGTGTCATTGTACAGAGTCATTGTAAAATCATCTTTGTAAAAGTTGTACAAGTGTCTATCTGCCAAAAGTTGAAGAGGTAGTGTCAGGAGGTCTAGGATCATCATTAGGTGGTTGTGTCATAGTTTGGGTTATGGTCTAGTGTGTCTTCTTCTTCTACATCATTCCATATCATTCTAAAGTGGACCATTTTCCCTGGTACGAGAGTCCATTCTTCTTTTATTCTTCTATAGGGTGGTAGGGTGGTGCTAGGCTGGTGCATGAAGTCACCAACAAGTTCAAGCTTGTGAAAACTTCAGGGTGGTAGGGTGGTGCTAGGGTGAGTTGTAGCTCATTGGGTGTTGGGCATCCGTTCAGTTGACTACTGAAGAATCTCGGGAGTTGGAGCATCCATCCAGTGGGAGTTGGAGAAGAATGCTTTTCTAGATTATATGAAGTTGGATCTTTCTTTTCAATTGGAGTTGAATATTAAAGAATTATTAGAAAAGCGTTCAGTGGTTTTTGACTTGGAGGGGGTTTTCAACCTAAATTTTTTGTGTCTCCTGTGTTCTTTTATTCACTGTTGTTATTGCATAAACATTAATGATAATTGAAGATTAACTAATGCTCTGAAAAGATTTAAAAGTGATAATTGCTAAGGAATATTGATTTACCCCCACTCTCCCCCCCCCAAGTATTTTCCAACAATTTTGAGGCCACCATCATCTTCTACTTGTCAAGAGCTTTACGTATAAATTTTTTCATTCAAAGTCTGAGACACAAAGTTATGGTCCTTAGAAGTTTTGTACTATTGTCATTTTTTGGTAATGTAGTAGATGAAATGTCCCCTAGGTCCACATGGAAAATATTGTATTAAATGTGTTGACAGGGAAGATGATGTGGATTTTATTAATTTTTATCATTATAATTATTTTAATCTTATTATTTTATTATCATTTTTGTTTATTTATTTATATATTTATATTAGTCAAAATCATTTAACAAAATTTGATATCTTTTTATGTCCATTGGGAGATCCTAACAACCTAATTAATGGAATGTTGGTTAACAAAAAAAATTCATGTCTATTGATAAAACTCGATTAATGAAAATTTTTCACATCTACTGATTCAAAATTTGGGTGCTAGTTATCATATTTTTAGGTTTTTGGGAGAGTGTATTTTCATTTCCATGTTTTGAATTTTTTTGGCAACCTAATGGCTCAATTTCCAGTATTTGGTGGCCTGGTCACCAAAATTTGAGAAAACAGTTTAACACCTATAAATAAAACCTGATTAACATGTCCGTTGATGGAAATATCAGACACAATTATCAAATTTGTGGGCTTTAGGTTTTAAGGTACTAGGTATTCACTATCTTTTGTGCACCAAATATTGATAGGATCCAAAATTCATGTCTATAGACAAAATATGGATAACATAATATTAGGTGTTAGTTAACAAGATTTTGACTTTTGACTTTTGGGTATCAGGTGTCCTCCATCTTTTATGCACCCTATATTGACAGAAAACCTAAAGTTCACATCTGTAAATAAAACTTGGGCAAGGAATATTGGGCATCAATTAATGTGATTTCTACTTTGTCTTTTGGGCATTTTTGCTTTAGGTTGTAATTTTTTTGGCAACCTAATTTCCAAATGCCAAAATCCGGTCACCCATTCATTGAAATCTGATGGCATAATGATGAAAAATATGGCGACCTCTCCATCAAAATATGGTGGCATAATGAAGAAATATGTGACCCATTTATCTAAATTCGGTGGCACAATAACATAATATGATGGTTTATTTTTCAAGGGAAATCATCCTCTCTTTCAACTTGAGAGAGATAATTAGGGTCAAAACAACAATATTCATAGGCACATAGCCATTACAACAATATTTATCATCATCATGTCACTTAGGGGGAATTGAATCTAGGTGGGGGAGATAACAACCATTCTACCCAACCACACAGAATATGATGGTTGTATTTATTTACTGATTTTTGTTTTTAGTTTTTTTTTTTTTTTTTTCATTTTGGCATTCAGACAAAACATTAATGTGGGCTCAATACTCCAAGATTCTAGTGGTTTCACACACAAATTAATATTGGAAAAAAAATAAATATACATAGCTCAAACTGAAATTCCACAATGCATGTGATAAGGAACTAAACTCACAAATCAATGACTAGAATTATTCCACAAATTAAATCGACAATTGTTGAGAGCTATCTTCTAGTATCCATATCGTGATTTAGAAGGCCAAATTGAGTAAGAAATATTTCATTGGAAATATGGGAATGTGAGGAACATTTTAAGAAAATTATTTTTGTTTAATAAATAATAAAAATTCCTAAAAATTATGGTTTAAAAAGTATCCATGATTTTTTTTTTTAAAGACCAAGATATTAAAAAAAGGGGAGAGAGAGAGAGAAAAGAAAAAGGGGGCAAGGTTAAAACTTAATAGTCTACATTTTTTATTTAAATTTATCTGTTGTGATTTTATTTACAAATATATTTTGTGTTGAAATTTATTTTGATTATATTTATTAAAAATGTCATTTAAATAAATTTAATAAATTATACCGGTATTAAGAATCGTCTCCAGATTCCCCTAGAAGTACTAAAGAAACTAAAACATTGATCACCCACATTTCAACTCCAGAGAAGAAGATGCTAATCATTACAACATTTACCAAATCTACAACCCATACAGAGATTTCATTCAAGACTACGAAGACTACATTCAAGCTGACTTTAGTGTCAATACATACCACAGATCCAGAATAACTGAGACTAGAAAGGAGAAGTATCAAATTTTAAAATGCAATTAAGGGAAAACCTGCCAATGAAAAATATAGCACTCTCTCCATGCGTGGCTACAATCTTCCACAACAACCTCCTCAAAAGATACCAATCAAACCTTCACTCCATAAAGTCACCAAGATGTATACATAGATGTCTAGAAAATATGAAGGGCTTAAGGGGTGATATCAAAATGAGGCAAATAACATTAAGTTCAACAATTGAAGCACTATATAAAGCCTCGAACATAAAATGATCATCGACATTCCTTGTAACAAATTCATTCCTCGCTAAAAATAGGAAAACTAATCCATAATTCATAACAAGAGAGCCAGAGTCAAGATAAAATGTTTTGCGAAGTGAGAATGGGACGACGACCCAGAAAATAGTCATATGCTTCAAAACATAGGATTTTCCACAAAACCATGAGCAGGTTTAACACTCCACATAGAATCACAAAACAATGAGGCATGACCAATCACACACTAGCAAATAGAATAATTTACTGTGCCACTCCTCAAATCAGAAGCTAGAAAGAAATGTCACCAACTTAAAACATATAAAGGAGGACAAGGAACAATCCTTGCCTCAATTCACATAAACCTCATACCTATTCCATACATTCATCTTAACTATTATTTTAAAGCAACGAACACATTTGTTAACCTTCGCTTGCTCCTCAAAAAACCATTACCACTCCATTATGAGGATGAGACACTTGGAAGGATGGAACACCATCCAAAGAAGCCCTAGTATCCAAAACAACACCCCCATTGGGGTCCATCTTGTATTCCTCCAACAAACCCTTGATATATTCAATTCCTTCTTCTAAACTAGAAGGAGGCCAACTCTCATCCAAATCAAGAACACAAGATTTACAACCCAGATTTGCCAAAAAATTTGTAACCTTATTACCCTCCCTTATGGAATCCTAGACTATTACATGTTCCAGTTGGCAAAGCAAGATGTTTATATTTTCAACTATGCCTTCCAACTTCCAACTCTTCACAATTTTCCTAGGAGGTTTCCCATTTATGAGGTTTTGTACACACTAAATTGCAACCTATGAATCTCCAACAATTTGCAGTAAATGAAACCTATCATGAATGGTTATTTGAATACCTTTCTCCAAAGCCAAAAACTTTTCCATATTGTGACTAGTCAACCCACCAATTTATGCAAAGACTCGCAAAGTTGATGAGTCACAATCTCGTAAAGCACCTCCAAAATCAGTCGTGCCAGGGTTGTCCTTTAACACCCATCAAAATTCAACTCGATAAATCCTCTTGGAGGAGGTGAGAAAGAAATATTAGAAGAGATATTTGGGACTGATTTTTCTTTCAAAGAGCTCATCTACTTATTCATATTTAATTTTTGTAGAATCACCACCTCAATATTGTTTACCTTCCAATCATCTATTGACCAAGAGACAACAAGGATGGTTTCTCTTATATTTTGGAGAATCACATCTTTAATAATGACTACCCTTCTCCTCTTGTCTCTAAAAATCCTTGCATTTCTCTCTCAAATTCCAGAGAATAAATCCTTTTGCCAAGATCCAAGCCCTGTTGACTATGGGGTTCTTAAACATAGAAAAATTCCATTGAGAAATCAATTCCACTAAGTTATATATATTCCAAGTATCAATTACAAAGATGAAAGAAATAAAATAACATACTTCCTCTGCAAACGAATAGTCAACAAGAAGATGACCCATCATCTCCTCAGCCATATTACATAGGAAAAAAAGAGATGGCCCCTCAAAACCCTTCTTCATAATGTAGTCCCAGTCCCCAACAACCAAAGAAAAAAAAAATTGGCCAATATACCCCAGACCAGATCTTTTGCCAAATAATGTCTTTCTCCAATCCACGGTGATCCACAAGAAGAGAATATATTTATTTTAATGTAAAAATTCCAATTGGATGCAAACCCCAACGCAATATATCATGATCCTGTGAGAGTATTATTTTCCTTTCTAATAATTCTTGTTCAAGGCTTTTGATGGGCCTCTAAATTAGACATAAATTAAGGCCCACACCTTTAAATTAAACATAAATTAAGGCATGTGACCATCCTTCAGTGCATTAAACCTCTCTTTCTAGATTATATAATGTATTTTCAACTTTAATATATTCATTAGGAAGGTTTATGAATAATTGGATATTTGTGCCTAATATTATTTATTTTTGTGGAATATTATGAGAATGTTGGGCAGATTATGAAGATTTGGAGGAGATAATTTAGGGACTTTCTCCCTACTATAGGAGGATCAATAATAAATAATAAATAAACAATATATTATGGAATTATGGCACAAATTGTGGAATTCCAATGATTGAGAAAATCTAGGAATGTGTTCCCTACCATTTAATGCAGATTCCTAGTATTGTGGACCAGATCCACTAATCAATGGATTTTGGTAGGGAAAGCTTCCTCCATTCATGGGGAATGATTCCTAATCATTTTGTATAATTACCAAGTCAAATTTTCCTCTAGGAGGAGATTTTCATTAGTGTTCTTGTGGAGAGAACTCGTATTTCTGCAGCTCCATTGTATTTTCTTACAGGGATGTAATTGTATTGATGAAATAATGAATATTGGTGTCATGTTCAACTTCTGAATATTGTTCTCCTTCATAGGTCTCTGTGTTTCCTCGCGCTTGGCCATCTCATGGAGCCTCAGAGCCCTTTTGTGTCATTTTCTTTCATTTTTTCACTTCTTATTCACATGCACCTCTTGTTTTTATTTCTTTCTACTTTTGCATTTAGTATTAATGATTTCTTGTTGTTGGATCGAGTTAAATGGTTAATGTAAGTTCTTCAAGATCAGAAGCACCATTTCATACTTGGAAATATTTGGAAGGTCATAGTAATCATTGAACTACTTGGATTAGCTTTTATTCCCAAATCTAGATTTTTGGAACTCATTTGTGGAAAAGAACAATAAATTTCTGCTATTTTTTAAAGCATGCTAACGAGATTCAATAGAGTTGGTTCCACTTGAATTAGATCAAAAAAACATTCTAGTTCGTAACACAAATTACCCCATTGAATTTTCACTTGATTAGGTTAGTCATTTTATAGATTTACCAGCTCACTAGTTCTCAAATTCTAGATTTTCGACTAGTAATTTTGTGCTATTTTTTAGCATGGGTTAACAAAGGTTTTTTTGAGTGATTCCACCTAGAATGGGGGCCTAAGACATCCTAGTCAATAAAAAAATTTGTCTCATCCAATTTGGATTTTATTTTCTTGTTCATCCGATGAATTATAATTTTGTATAGTAAATTTGTAACATCCTATAGTAAATCAGGGGATCCTGTAGGAAATCTTGTAGTAAATCAGGGGATCCTGTAGGAAATCTTGTAACATCTTGTAGGAAATCCTGTAGCATCATGTAGGAAACCCTGTTTTGAGCCTGAATTGAGAAAAATCATCATTGAAGTTGGGATTAGGCCTCTACTTGACCTCCATGCCATCAATACCATTTTAACCCTCTTCCTCCATACCTGTCTCCCCTACAAAAGAACAAGTGAGGATTAGAATTTGCATTCATAAAACAAAAGGATAAAAAAAGAGTTCTTTTATATTCACACATGCACATAACAGTTAATACTCCCTATATCAGAATGCATGCTCAGTTAGTTTAAATCATCACATGTGATAAATAGGGTTAAGCTAGGTTTATTTTACATTTAATTCATGATCTTTATGCAATCAGAATAGGTTTCTTTCCTTGTAATTTATTTCTTGCAATAGGTTAAGGTTCCATTTCAAACATTTCATTTTCTACAATTATTTTAGGATTTGACTTCAGTACATGCACTCCATTACATCATGACAAAAAAGGAAGGACACATTGTATGCTGCACATATAGCGCCGATACCTCTTAAGTTTGTACGAACCCTGGGTTGATAATTAAATTCGGTAGCCTTGGGAGTTGCAACATTCTTGTTGCAATACCGAGGCTCATCACTGTTTGGCGCCGTTGCTAGGGAGGTATCAAAGTATGCAATTTTTTCTTCCCTAGTTGATTCATTTCTTTTTACTTTTTGAAAAACCAAAAAAAATTGCATTAGGCATATTTAATTTCAAAAGTAGAAAATTGCATTGCATTATAGTTTTCATTCAATCATAAAAACAAAAAGAAAAAATTTATCCAACACCAACCCACCCCCCCATTTGATCACGTAGTGCAGTAAGAGCCACATCACCATTCACTTTTGTAGGTAGAAGAAGAAGATGGAAAAGAATGTAGAAGAAATGGATGGAGATGAAGACAATGAGGAAGATCCTTTCGGATTTCCCATTCAAGATATTGATGGTAGTGTGCACATGAAGAAAATCCCTCCATCTTTTCTTCCAAAATTTCATGGTCTAAGGTCAGAGGATCCGAAAACCTTTCTCTTTGAATTTGAAATTCTTTGTAGATCTTATGGTTACTTATTAAAAACTCAAAAACTGAGATTGTTTCTGGCAACATTGAAGGATACAGATCTTAAATGGTTCATGAGTTTAGGGACTAATTCAATAAGATCATAGAATGATATGCAAAAGATATTTCTAGAAAAATATAAAGATCATGATCTTAAAGAAGAAATATTTAGAATGAATCAAAGAGAAGATGAGAGCCTTGAGGATCTAATAGAGAGGCTCATGTATAATGTTAAGAGGGAAAAACTGCATCATTTAGGATCCGACGCACTAAAAACCATCTTACTTAGAACAATTAGGGATGAATGGATTAATCTCCTTGATCTCATGAGTAGAGGCGATGTATACCAATTATCATTTGAAGAAATTTGTGAAACATGCAAACGCATATAAAGAGGAAAGGCAAGAGTAGGTAATTCAGTATCAAGATCGGTAAGTCAAGCTAAACTTGGAAATTTGTTTGATGATTTTAAAACAGAAATTCTTAGAAATCTAACCAAACAAGTAGAAATGTTAAGAATGCAAGATGAAGAAAAAGAAGATGTTGATATTTGTGTTGTCCATGCAGAATCACATGATGTTAAATGTTTCTCCTCATTACCAAGGTTGAAGGAAGTTCACCAAGAGGACAATGGAGCAAGTCAATTGCCAATGTAGCTATGTTATGTAGCTCCAAGAAGACCATGGTAGCCTAGTCAACCTAGTATGATGCAAGAGCCTAATTCACAATTTCAAGGTTATGCATATCCACCTCAAAGTAATTGGAATACACCCTTTCCTTGGAAACATTGTCCATCTCAACCCCAAAATCAATCTTGGCAACAAGATTAGCAAGGAACTTATGGGAGCCATCCACAATATCCTCAGTATTTTCCTCAATATTCTTCATACCCAACTCCATTTTATCCCTACCATTCTGTTACAGGGAAAAGTGTCTACACAGAACTGCTTATCCCACTAAGGTGTGGTAGCTAACTTAGAAACAAACAAAGTAAAGCTACTTTCATTTTTCCTTTATGAAATATAGATGAGAGAAGAACAAAGAAGACCGACCTCTATCTTGCGCTTATCTCCTAATTCGATTCCTCTCTCTCTTGATAGTCTTTCGCTACTTGCTCCCTTGTACGCCCAGCTTCACAAAGTAACTGTAGGATCACAGTAGCATAACACTATACAAGAACATGGATCTATAATCATAAACAATCTAGGATCAGATGTAAATTGACCATACAAATGCATAAAACATAAATGACACAAGAGTATGGAGGAAAACTTGAATAGATTTTATTGATAATCAAGAAAGAGCCAAGGGAGTTACAACTAGTTGTTCTGACCCAGCATCATCCTCTCAGCAAGTAAGCCCTTCTTCACCTCATACAAAGCTTAGATCACCCAACACTATGATGTTGTCTCAAGAAACCAACAGCAATTCCTTACAGGATGTAAAATTCTAGCCTCTGGATCTCTGGGATGAGGGATCCATATATAGATATCTGTAAGGGAAATGAGTAAGCTTGTGACTTGATTAGTGTCTTCCCTCTGATAGTTCTTGCTTCCACTTGGAGATTGATGATCTCTTACTCATCCTTGGTCGAATTCAAAGAGGCAAGTGTCACAGGAGAAGTTTCTAGAAGATTCCATGCCTCTCCACCTCGTGGATTGACACTGCCATTTGTCACTTCTCGCCCATCGCACCCCATAGAAGGGATTTTTGAAATGCAACGCACCCACAGAGTGTACTTAGGTGAGATGCAACGCACTTTGCCTATGGAGCAGCTGAAATGATCCTGTTTTGACCAGTTTTGAGCAGTTTTTCATGGAGAACTTCTGGGAGAAGCTGTAATCAGTTGACCTTGTTCCTTTAGGGGTTAGAACAACACTTTTAGGGACTTAGGAACCCTTGGTTTATGGACATTTCATGCTTGGGGTTGCAGTGCCCAAAAATGTCTATAACAGTTTCCCCCTAAAGCATGAGGTCGTTAATCTTTTGATGTCGGGTGAAATGCTTTATTATGAGGATCCGAAGTTCTTTCAAGTTGGGGGGAGACCTGTAATAAGATACAATACACTACATTATCTTCATAATATTTTCATGATCTAGCTGAGGCGGGCATTCCCATGCTCAACTTTATAAATTCATTTTCATGTACATAGGACAGACAATCGTCTGAGTGTAGACTGATGATTCTGGTAGAGCCATCATCCCTTTGATTGGATGATTATCTGTGTAGCAATGATGTACATTTGATGTCTTTATTTCCCTGAATATATATCGCAGCCCAGATGGATGAAACCAGATCCGGGGTCTTCAATCTCGTTTGATCTTCGCTCAAAGTACAAGTCTATCCATGTGAGAGATGTTTTGGAGTCGAACATGTAAAGACATCGCCTGATTACCAGCCAATGATGTAAGCTGTTAACAGGCACGAGAGGAATCTCCGATAATGATAATGACCCTCAAGGTACTGCAGTACAATTCACGTGGTGTGAATAAAGGACTTGGCGTCGAACACCACGCAAAATCTTTCGGTCGAAGGCCATTGATGTAAACCTGTCGCCGGAAGTGAGAAACTTGCCATTGAGGCATGCAAGCTTCAAAGTACTGAACGGGGTGTTCCTAGATCGACTTCTTAGATAATGAGCTGATGTCAACAAGAAGCGATCCGTCACAGGAGGGCCTTAATGAATCCCACATCAATGACACGGAACGGAGCAAATTATTTTAATGGAGGTGAAAACGATCTGATGACATAAGGTTCAGGGTGGCGGTCATGAAAGAATGGAGTGTAAATGTATTGTAGCGGGTGAGACACAGGTGAATTCTCTGAATGACTTCTCTTGAACATATCGACGAAACTGACATGATGGATTGGTAGCATTAACCCCAAATGTGGATGGTGTGATGGGACCATGGTGATGTGACTGGTGAATGAAACATCCCAACCTGGCTTGGATGCGGAGTGAAAGTGTCATGTTCAAGAGCGACTTGCTACCAACAAAGTTTCTTCAAGTTTTCTTCCCAATTTTTCCCCAATCATTGCTGACCAGTACCTCTTTATTTTTGTCAAGCTTGAGGAGGATAACATGTGCTTGTTCTATAATTTTCCCTTCGGGCAAACCCATCGCTATGTTTTAACGAGCCTAGCGATAGTGAAACTCGTTCTTGTCTGCTATGGACAAGTTTGCCGCTATTAAGTTTTAACGAGTTTAACGACAAAGATAATTTGGTCCTTTTCAATTTTAGAGAGTCTGAAAAGGGACGTAAAAGAAACTCCAAAATTCATTTTTCGTCATCTAATCCCTTAAGTCCGAAAAAGTATAAAACAATACAGAAGGGATGAATTTTTGATACTTTTAACGAGCTGAACAAAACAAGCGCTCGATCTTTTTGTGTAATAATCCCTCAGGTCCTAAAAGATTAAAATCTAAAGGAGGGATAACACTTCTGGTCCCTTTAACGAGCTGGAGAGGCCAATGGCTCGGCAATATTTTCATATTTTACGAGTCAGTTGAAAAGAGCTTAAAGGAGACTCGTCTTTTGAGGAACGAGTGATAAAATTGGGTAGCAGCTAATTCCAGGTAAGGTTTGGAATTTTCCAATCACGGTAGTGTTACAAGGATGGCTAGTGGGATCACTCTTCGCAGTTGTTCCTCAAAAGGGGTAAACAATCAAATGGAGGTGAATGATCGGCCAATACATAGTGGAGGTGATCATGAGAACACGACCAAGGCTTTAAAGGCTAAAGTACTACATTCACGATGGTTATTTATCGGGAAATAGTTCATTTTTTAATGAGCTTAAACGGGGAGAAACATTTGCTCATGACTTATGTTTATTTTTTAATGAGCTTGAACTATGTGCTAAAACTGCTCGATTAATCCAGTCATATAATAATAATGCCTCATATATGAAAACGGAAATTTTTAGAGTTTTGCCCCACATCCTTTCTTTATGCAAGTTAGGAAATGACCAATCCTACGAGTTTAAAGGGTTAGAGGACCTACAAATTTAAAAAATAAATAGTCGCTCTTCACTTGCACGCCAAAAGGTTTGCATGCCCCCAGGTATAAAATAGAGTTTCAAGGTCACCTTTCAAATCTCCAACAAAACATTTGTTTTATCAAGAAAGGTCTACCTCTTTCAGGTTACCAAAGATTGTTCTATTCACAGCACAAACAAAACACTTCTTCGGCGATATCTACCGAAATAGACAAAGGTGAGACAATCCACTCACATAAATTTGACGAGGGAATCTTATTCCAGTCTAACTCCCTTTTCCAATCACAGATGGGAGTACAGACTAGCCATATATCTCTCGAGGAAACCTACCCTATACCCGAAGTTTTCCTGCTGAAGCAGACCAGGGTGCATGCCCCCTGGGTTTCAGTCATGTCCTCCGAATCACTCGCGCTCATCAGGTGGACGAACTGGAGATTGATGAGACATTTCTTGTGTGAAAATACCATTCAGGGATGGCATATGACTATTTGCTCTGTGTGATCCGGGAAATGAAAGCTGGTTTACGAGCTTGACCACTCTTCCTTCGTGCGGAAAACACATTACTCTAAAGAGTGATGAGACAATGGCTCCCATGCAATAAATATAGTCTCGTCCAAGGAGTAGATTATAATCCAGGGGTCCTTGAACTACCATTACGTTCATGTGAACGGTTTTCCCTCTCAATTTCATGGGCACATTAGGAAGGATCCCTAACGGTCGACTGGTTCCTTTGTCAAAGCCAGTTAGATTTCTCATCTCAGGCAAAAGCGATGGCAAACCAAGCGCTTTCTAAGCAGTCGAGGAAAGGATACTCACAGAAGCCCCTTCATCTATGATGGTACCAACCATAACCATTCTATATATTTGAGCAATAATTCGGAATGGTACACTAGCCGGTAAACGGGGTCTGCCTAGTTGATTCCAGTCGAAGGAAACAACTAGATTGCTTAGAGGTGGGACCGAATAGACGACCGGGTACGACTCTGACGAACTTCCTTCCTACAGTAAAGGAATGGGTAAATTGCCCCCATGTTCATCGGAGTTTGTGCTTACGAAAAGAATTTGGACGGTGTCATCCTTATTCTCTTCTGTGACTGTATCATCTAAAGATGGAACGTCTGAAGGCAAGACTGGGTCAACTGCTGCCTCGACCTTTTGACTTTCGTCTGGTATGGGTTCAGATGGTTTGTCTTCAATGATAGATGCTTTGACTGACCACCTGGGCGGGTCAACCAGATTTTCAACTAGTGATGGACTCGGCAAGAGTTTTTCTATATCCAGGAGGAAGTCATAACGGTGAAACCGGATGATCGTCCAAAACTCTTTTAGCCTTGTCTAAGAAGGGACAATGGTGGACGGCATGATCGCCTTCGCACAGTTTACAAGGAAATCTATATTTTCATTTTTGTCCTAGGGCTTCACTTTCACTAGTTGACGCTGTGTTTTCAACATGATCATCAGAGGTTGATGACACCAGGTTGTGCAAACGAGGAGACCAGTCCCTTAAGATCTGAGGGATGCAGGGACAATCTCTATGATAGTGGTCTCCTTTACAAATGACACTTGGCGATTTAGGCCTGGTCGGTGCAATGTGTGGATTTTCGCTAGACGATGCTTGGTTGCCCCCTTTCGCTTTTGGATCCTTCTTCTTCTCAGGTACTTGATTTTTGGCTTTACCAACCCCATCAAGCGAAGAGGAGGGAGGAGAGGAAGAATTGGAGGAAGTAGAAGGTTGGTAGGTAACTTTGGATTCGTTTAGATGCTGACTCGATTTTCTTAGGAATTACGGTGTTCTGAACGACAGAGGTTGAGAATAGCCATACGGGCAAGCCGATTGTCAATCCTGGAAGCGACAATGTGGCCATATGGGGTGCACCAACATCTCCCCAAGAGGAGAAGGGACTAGGATTTCCTCCAAGGGGAATTCCTTGGTTGGTGGATTCTGTTTTCTCAACCTAAGATCAACGTAGGAAAGGGTGATGATTATTCCGTTTAAAATAAATTTTAGACGCTTTGACACAACTTGTTTTTCCAATTTTAAAGAGTCGAGAAAAAACAAAAGATGACTCTAGTCGCCTTCGATTTTTAATGAGCCTGAAGTGACAAGTGCTCAGATGGACCTTTTCCGTTAAGGAGTCTGAAAAGGAACGAAAGGGACTGCTCTGGAAATCTAGGTAGAGGGATTACCAAACCAATCGCAAAACTGCAGAATGCTTTTTACGGTACGGCAGTCAATCTTATTGAATGTTGTGTTCAGTGCATTGCGATTGATAGGGCAGTAGACATGGCTTCCTATGGATAAAGGATTAAGCCTATTGTGGTCTCCCAAAATATACTCGACGGTACGTGGGAGCACAAGTCCGTACTGGCACTTATCGTCTCAAAATGGAGGAATCACCCAACCATCAGTGAGAACAACATTTACCAGGCTTTACGACGCCGGAATACGTCTCTAGCCTAGACTTCTAGATGTTGTGCGTTAGGTTCCAAAGGGACTAGGATTTCCTCCAAGGGGAATTCCTTGGTTGGTAGATTCCATTTTCTCAACCTAATATCAACGTAGGAAAGGGTGATGATTATTCCGTTTAAAATAAATTTTAGACGCTTTGACACAACTTGTTTTTTCAATTTTAAAGAGTCGAGAAAAAACAAAAGATGACTCTAGTCGCCTTCGATTTTTAATGAGCCTGAAGTGACAAGTGCTCAGATGGACCTTTTCCGTTAAGGAGTTTGAAAAGGAACGAAAGGGACTGCTCTGGAAATCTAGGTAGAGGGATTACCAAACCAATCGCAAAACTGCAGAATACTTTTTACGGTACGGCAGTCAATCTTCCCGAATGATGTGTTTAGTGCATTGCGATTGATAGGGCGGCAGACATGGCTTCCTATGGATAAAGGATTAAGCCTATTGTGGTCTCCCAAAATATACTCGATGGTACGTGGGAGGACAAGTCCGTACTGGCACTTATCATCTCAAAGTGGAGGAATCACCCAACCATCAATGAGAACAACAGTTACCAGGCTTTACGACGCCGGAATACGTCTGGTGAGCTCCAGTATTGTAGCAATAATGCTACAACTCCTGGGGCTTCATGTCTCTCATTTTATCAACCCGGTAGTTCGTACAAACTTGGAAGCGACGGTGCTATATGCACAAGTACTAGCTCTTGTCGTAGCTGTCACTTGGTCAGCTGGCACAAGTCCGCTAGGGCTCAAGCCAACTTCTATAGGCTCTCAGAAGAAGCTTGCTAACTGATGGACGAAAGCTATGCTCAAAGGAAAGCTACTCTACTTGACAAACTGAACTGAAAGCAAATCAAAGCATGTAAACCTAGGAAACCCTAATTTAACTAGTCTAACCTCTACAATGCAAAGAGTGTGAATGAAACTTCAACCAAGGCTGCTGTCACCTCTAATATGTGCAAATGCATGGATCTAAACTACTTGCATCATGAAAGACATGTTTTTGTATTTTTCCTTTAAGTGTGTGGAATGATTGTGATTTTGTGCTAACTAGGGTTTGGTGGTGCAGATGGGATGGAGAAGGAAGGAAAGCGTGGGACAGGTTGGGGAGGCTAGGAGAGGTCCCTAGGGATCCTTAGCGTCCATCCACAGAGGTCCCTCACATTCAGAAGCTCGGCAACCAAGTGAGTGGCCTCCTACAGGAAGTCTGCAGGGGATCCTACAGGATACTCTGGTTTCTACAGGATGGCTGTGCAATTCTACAGGATGATTGGCCGTGGAGGTTTTGGGAGATGATGGAGTGTTGGAGTGGTGTGGGAGGCTAAGTGAGATGGAGATGGACCTGATGATGGCTCAGGAGCTGGAAAATCAGATGAAGGAAGGGTGTATGCAATGGTTTGATGATTGGAAGGATGGAACCAACGAAAGTTGAAGGAGATGGAGCTATGTGGGAAATGAGAGAGTTGGAGGGTAAATGAGTGAGACAGAGGTTGAATAGAACTTGCAGATAGATCAAGAAGAAGAAGAAGAAAATGGTTTGAGAAGGAGCAGCGTAAATGAAACAAATGACCTATGCATCAAAACGAGAAATTCATTAACCTATGATAATTGTGCCATGAAACCTATGAACAGAAATGGAAAACAAGAAATGAAACCTATGCGTGGAAGTGCAGTATGGATCGATGTCAAAAATGCCTGAATAGATCTTCAATGAAAACGTTTATGTTGCAGCTTGCATGGAGATGAGAAGACTGTTGTTCTTTTTGGTGGTTGGTCATGGACTACACCCCAATCCCTAACAGTGAGATGGCAGTGAGCCTTTACAACCTATTTTTGTTGGAGCTCCAAGAGATTATATCTATCCTCCTATCAAACTTAAACACTGAAAGCAAATCACCATAAACTAGTCCTATCTATGCTCATGAAAACGGCTAAATTAACAAGCTGGAAATCCGAATTGCATGTGAAAATAAACAAACTCAAAGTGCTGGAACGAAATGCAAACACATTACAACACTGAGGAGATCGCTATAGCTCCTTGAGAAAACTCAGAACTAGATCAAAATCTGCCTTCTTTATTCATAATCTGATGTCATGCCAAATTGGCTTACAAAAAGGAACAAAAACTGAGCTCTAGCTCGTACTTTTCAATTATCAGAGTAATGCCAAGGTTCAAAAAGCTTCTCTACAAGGCTATGGCCTAAATATTTATGCCAAAACGACTATCCAACAGGTGTCCTTGATTTTAGGAGCTCGACTGTCCAGCTAGAGTTCAACTGCAGATCCTGTAGGACAGTCATAACTACTGTTCCTGTAGAGCAGTTTATAACTGCTGTTCCTGTAGAAAAGCTGGCTGCTTCTAAGCTCGGAGGGAGGATGGATTGGAGCTCGGAGTTCTTGGTGGGAATCACGAGGAATGTCCCTAAGACCGTGGACATCCTCTCCTAAAAACCAGCAGTGCCACCTCATTGTCTCCTTGTCTCCTTTTCACGTGGTCTTTTCTCCCTTTTAATGCAAAAACCTGAAATCATAATGCATTAGTCACGTAGATAAAGTGTCTACCCTTCCTCCTACAAACAACACGAATAAACTAAGAAATGCATGCATAAGCAGTAAAAAGTGAATGGTTTGAGCAGAGAGAATAGGCCAAAATGAGCCCGAATTGTACCAAAATTGGGGCTCATCAACGTCTCTAGCCTAGACTTCTAGATGTTGTGCGTTAGGTTCCAAAGCGTTGTTAGATTCATTAAATTTATTTTATAGTTGATCTTGCTTAATAAATTTTCCTTTCAGGTTCACCGCGAGATGTAGATGTAAAATTCCTAAAATGCAATCTAAGATGATAAACAGTCTTTTATCTTCTTTGTGCAATGAAAATCCTAGCTACTAAGGAAAGAGAGACAATATTCTTTCACAAAGAGCAAAGATCACACACTAAATGCACTGTCCTAAATCAAACCAATCAAAAAGTCTAAATGCAAATGCACATGCATGTATTTGTTTTCGGATTTCTTAGTATGTGAATGGTAAAAAGAAAGCTAATGCGCAAATCTGAATTACTTTTCAAGCGACAATTACTAACAAGTTTCTTTTCAAAATAAAAAAAGGAGACAATCACAACACTTTACGATTTGGAAATGAATACTTTCTTTCGACACTAGAAAAACTACAAATTCAGACCAAATACAATAGCAACAGGGTAATCGACTATCAAGAGCAACCAAACTCTCTCCTATGACTGAAAATGACACTTGCGACACTTTCAAATCAAGGGACGACGGTGCAATTACGTTACTTTTTGCAAAGGAGAACTGAAAATGACTCAACAAATATACAAAAACATTTACAGTTCTTTTGCACAATGGAGGTGGAATGTCAGCAAGGAAAGTGGTTTCAAACAGAAATATACTGATTACAAACAAAAAAACTCATGAATATAACTGAAAAGAATGATCACAGAAACGAAAACTGAGGAACAATGCCTAGTCTGATCAGCGCACCTGTAACACAGGGAACTTGAAATGCAGCGCACCTACTACACTCGGGAAGTGCGCTGAATTTCAGATTCATAGAACAGAGCCTGCGCTGGGCCAGAGACGAGACTTTGCTTCGGTTCTGGGTCACAGTTTGCAGTTCAGTTCAGGGGTTTTGGCCGAGCAAATGGTAATTAGTAAATCAACAATCAGGGGTAGATCTAAGGAGGTTCCAAGAGCTACCACGAGGGCAATTAGAGAGTTTTTGAATCTGTTGTTTAATTCATATACAAATCCCGGAGATTGACTGAAGCGACATTAATCTACTTTGCATTTGCATAGCAAATGTATGCAAATGCAGTTCGAAAGCTACCTTGCTCGACTTCAGGCTTCGTCTGTAAGTTTATAAAATAAACAACAAAGAAGATAAACAAGCAACCTAGTCGCTCCCCAGCGGAGTCGCCATTTTGTTACAGGGAAAAGTGTCTACACAGAACTGCTTATCCCACTAAGGTGTGGTAGCTACCTTAGAAACAAACAAAGTAAAGCTACTTTCATTTTTCCTTTATGAAATATAGATGAGAGAAGAACAAAGAAGACCAACCTCTGTCTTGCGCTTATCTCCTAATTCGATTCCTCTCTCTTGATAGCCTTTCGCTACTTGCTCCCTTGTACGCCCAGCTTCACAGAGTAACTGTAGGATCACAGTAGCATAACACTATACAAGAACATGGATCTATAATCATAAACAATCTAGGATCAGATGTGAATTGACCATACAAATGCATAAAACATAAATGACACAAGAGTATGGAGGAAAACTTGAATAGATTTTATTGATAATCAAGAAAGAGCCAAGGGAGTTACAACCAGTTGTTCTGACCCAGCATCATCCTCTCAGCAAGTAAGCCCTTCTTCACTTCATACAAAGCTTAGATCACCCAACACTATGATGTTGTCTCAAGAAACCAACAACAATTCCTTACAAGATGTAAAATTCCAGCCTCTGGATCTCTGGGATGAGGGATCTATATAGATATCTGTAAGGGAGATGAGTAAGCTTGTGACTTGATTAGTGTCTTCCCTCTGATAGTTCTTGCTTCCACTTGGAGATTGATGATCTCTTACTCATCCTTGGTCGAATTCAGAGAGGCAAGTGTCACAGGAGAAGTTTCTGGAAGATTCCATGCCTCTCCACCTCACGGATTGACATTGCCATTTGTCACTTCTCACCCATCACACCCCATAGAAGGGCTTTTTGAAATGCAACGCACCCACAGAGTGTACTTAGGTGAGATGCAACGCACTTTGCCTATGGAGCAGCTGAAATGATCCTGTTTTGACCAGTTTTGAGCAGTTTTTCATGGAGAACTTCTGGGAGAAGCTGTAATCAGTTGACCTTGTTCCTTTAGGGGTTAGAACAACACTTTTAGGGACTTAGGAGCCCTTGGTTTATGGACATTTCATGCTTGGGGTTGCAGTGCCCAAAAATGTTTATAACACATTCACCTCCACCACGACCACAACCCCAATCATATCCATCTCAAATATCCACTCCCACTCAACCACTTGTACCACCATTTACAAACCCACACATTGAAGTAGCTCAGCCCACTTACAATGTTGAGGTACAACACTTTCAAACATCTCCTCTTAAGCTCAATGGTATGCACCATAGCTCAGGAAGAGTATTACAAAAAAGTGATTCTCTTGATGCCATGAGGGACAACATGTAGAAAAGGAATATTTGAAAGAGAAGATCCAAGAATCATGGGCTGCACTTGATGAAGAGCAGACATCAAAATCAAAGATTGAGAAAGCTCCCTCATGGTTACCATCAAATCTTCCATGTATTCAAGAAATCAATCAGCAAAAAGAGGAAGACTTGAAGGTCATGGTAGAAGAAGACATACCAAATGATCCAAATCAACAAATGGACTAGAGGCATCACAACTATATTGAAATATGGTTCCAGATAGTCACTAAGTTGAAACAATTCTTTCTTCTTCAATCGTGCTTGATATCATCAAAGTCAAAGCATTTGATCACTCAAATTCAGGTACATGTCAAAGCATCCATTTCAAGCCTACACATCATTTTGTCTATCATCTTGATGAACACATGGCTCCATTAGAAGTATTCTTATACTTGAAAGTGATTTTTTTTTTTCAAGTAGGGTAGGGTAGAAAAAAAATAAAATAAATAAATAAGTAAATAATGAAAAGTAAGAGAAAAAAATAAAAATCTCAGGTGAAAACCTCCTTGGAGGCACCTCAGGTTGGCTCATTGATTGAAAACCTCCATGAAGTGGTCAATGGGTTGGAAAAAATAAAAAAGAGAGAAAAGAAAAGATCCTAGGTGAAAACCTCCTTTGAGGCGCTTAGGCAGACCTACTAGTTGAAAACCTCCTTGAGGCTGCTAGTACACCTAGAGAAAAAAAAAAGGAGAAAAAAAATCCTTGCTCCATGTATCTCTTTGATGAATGTAGGTGCTCTGTAACATCTACAAGGAACATAAACAAGTTGCCACCAAATAAAGAAAAAATAGGTCAAACCTAGTCAAAAGAAGTCAAATTTTGACTTTCTCCTCCTTTGCTAAAATGCTCCAACATGACTAAGGCCATGCCAATCCATCACCCTCATCTATTTCCACCATCCAATTTTCCTTGTTGTCCCAAAATACTATAGGAAGGCTCTATTTTACTACAGGAAACAAAATACATAGAGAAATTTTTTTTTTTTCCATAACTTGAAAACCATGCATCAATTTTCCAAGTTGTTTCAAAGGGAGATGCATATGGAGGATGGTAACATGCTCAAGCAATTTCAAAAAATTCCAATGCACAGTTTCCAAGAAATCGACCTCCATCACCTTCAGCCATTTCTATTTTTTCTCAAGATTCGTGCATCCATTGACCAAATTTCATTTATGGGGAGGTGCATAATGATGATGCAAACATTCTCAAAAATTTTCAGGTCAATCCATCCTACCGTTTGGGAGATATGGACAAAACAAGTATGCTACAAAAGGTTGTCTTGAATTTTGAAAAAATTGTTTTCAGGACAACATGAGGAGGATCAGAGCAATAAGAGAGGATCAAAGGGGACCTATATAGTTCATGTTGTCATTTATCCATTCCACATCCTTCATCATTCCATTGTTCTCTCCATTTTTCTACTCATTTATCTCAACTTGCAAGGAATCTGTGTTTTCTACAGGATTCCCTGAAAACCTACAAGATGATCCTCTAGGAATTACAGTGGCTTGGGAATCCCAAGAAAAGTAACCCCAGAGCAAGGGGATGCCTGCTTATGTCAAAAAATAAATGTCTACCTCACCAACTCATCACCATGCCTCTCTCCACCATGATCACCCCTGCATTCATCCAATAAAGTTAGTTTCAAAAAACTTACAGTTTTACAAAAAAAAAAAAAAAGACAAAAGAGGATGAAGACAGAGAACAAGGGGACAACACCTGAAAGCTATACCTCTCATTCACCAATCCTTATACCCCTTTTCTATCCATGCCAACCATCCTCATGCTCCAGAAGTGAAGAAATGATTAAAAATTTTGAGGGAGAGGCAGCTACAGGACATCCTGTAGGAAATCCTGTAGTAGCCTGTCCCACAAAATAAAAAATCACAGGTTGCAGTCAGCTTCAACATGGAGATCCAAAGGTCAAAGCTCCTCCAGAGCTTAACAACAGCATCAGGATAATCAGCATCACCATCCAGTACTTTCACATCAAGGAAAAACATCAAAGGAAAAAAAAGAAGAAGAGAAAAACACATGCAGCAAATACAAGCAAGGACTTCACTCTCCAACAAACAACATCTACAAGAAGGCCGAGAAGAAGATACAAGAGGAAATATGATGGATATAAGGGTCAGGTATTCTTTAGGAAGGTTGATATAGGTCCCCATCAGCTACACATCAACATCAACTCAGCAACAACATGCATGTCTCTCCAACAACCATCAGATAGGTACATGCATGCAATATTATTGACCTTTTCTCTTGAGCATATTATAGTTAGAAATTTGTTGTCAATGCATGAGAGATGAGGTTTTATAAGCTAAGGATGGGCCAACAGTCTCAGCGGAATTCAGCTAGTTAATTGCAGCTCACTCCTTCACTCATGTAATGTTGAAAAGTCAAATTATGAAGGGTGATGATTTCAAGGAATGAGGACAACAGTTAAATGAATTTTTTTTTTGCAAAGGCCAAGTCACCACAACACTCCAAACCCTCCATCCACTTCATATTCATTATCTATTCATGATTCATCCATCCCATTTCATTCTTGTAAAAAAAAACAAATAGAGAATCCTCTCCATTTTCACAAACCTACACTACTCCCTTTGAGCCCTAGCATCATCATACAATCCCTCTTCATCATTTATCATCACTCCCATACAGTTAGAAGATCCTGAAAGAAGAGGAATGACTACTACAGGAAGGCAAAATGTTGCTACAAGAAGGAATAAATGAACAAATTATGTTAAACCCTAAGATGGTAGAGCTTAAGAGAGACCTAATCAAAACAGATAACTCCAAGGCCATTAGGCAGTTATCTAGGCCACAAGAGAGAAGAAGAAGGCAACAAAAGGAAATGAGGCATTCACCATCAAAACAAAACTCAAACTACAATGATGAAAATATGTTTTCCAATAGGTTTCCAATCTTTTTCTAGATTTTGTCCAAGGCCTAAAAATGGGAAAACGACATGAGAGTCAAGTTGAGGGCCTGTCCTAGGCTCAGAATATCATTTATACTCAAAAAGGGTTTCCTCTAGTTTTAACAAGGTTTCCTATAGGTTTCCTGTAGTTTTGACATGAATTACTACAGGATGTCCTAGTTCTCATCTAAAGGAAGTTTGAAGGTTTTAGAGGTGTCCAAATGGCTGAACAAGGTAGCAGAAGGTTGATAAGGGTGTGGAAGACCTTGCCAAACTGAAAAATATTCAAGAACCCATCTTGAATAAGGGGAAAAAGGCAAGATAATGGTCTCAAGAAACAATGATTTTTCTTTTCACAAATATGTTTTTGGGTTTGTCCTTGCAAAACTTACAACCAATATTCTTAATGCACAAGAGAGAGGCCACTAGGGTCATGAATGAGGCACAATGAGGTCACTAAGTTGCTCAGAGGATGAGCAACACTTTTAGCAGGGGATATGATGGGCCTCTAAATTAGACATAAATTAAGGCCCATCCATCTGAATTAAACATAAATTAAGGCCTATGACCTTCATTCAACACATTAAACCTCTGTTTCTACATTAGATAATGTATTTTTAACTTTAATATATTCATTAGGAAGGTTTATGAATAATCAGATATTTGTATTATTTATTTTTGTGGAATATTATGAGAATATTGGGAAGATTATGAAGATTTAGAGGAGGAGATAATTTAGGGACTTTCTCCCTACTAAAGGAGGATCAATGATAAATAATAAATCAACAAGATATTATGGAATTATGGAACAGATTGTGGAACTCTAATGATTGAGGAAATCTAGGAATTCATTCCCTGCCATTTAATGCAAATCCTTAGTATTGGGGACCATATCCACTAATCAAGGGATTTTGGTGGGGAAATCTTCCTCCATTCATGGGGAATGATTCCTAATCGTTTTGTATAATTACCAAGTTGAATTTTCCTCTAAGAGGATATTTCCATTAGTGTTCTTATGTAGAAAACTTGTATTTCTGCAGCTCCATTGTATTTTCTTGCAGGGATGTAATTGTATTGATGAAGTAATGAAGATTGGTGTCATGTTCAACTTCTAAATCTTGTTCTCCTCCATAGGTTTTTGAGTTTCCTTGGGCTTGGCCATCCCAGGATCCTTAGGGCCCTTTTGTATCATTTTCTTTCCTTCTTTTCACTTCTTATTCACACGCATCTCTTGTTTTTATTTCTTTCTACTTCTGCATTTAGTATTAATAATTTATTGTTGTAGGATTGAGTTAAATGGTTAATTTAAGTTTTTTTCAAGATCAAAAGAATCATTTCATCCTTGGAAAATATTTGGAAGGTTGTAGTAATCATTGAGTTACTTGGATTATCTTTCTTATTCCCAAATCTAGATTTCTGGAACTTCTTTGTGGCAAAGAACAATAAATTTCTGTTATTTTTTAGAGCATGCTAATGAGCTTCAATCGAGTTGGTTCCACTTGCATTAGATCACAAAAAAAATTTAGTTCATAAAAAAAATCACCCCATTGTATTTGCACTTGATTAGGTCAGTTATTTTATAAATTTACTAGCTCACTAGTTCTCGAATTTCTAGATTTTTGACTAGTAATTTTGTGTTATTTTTAAGCATGGGTTAACTAAGGCCTTTTTGAGTGATTCCACCTAGAATGGGGGCCTAAGACATCCTAGTCAATAAAAAAATTTGTCCCATCTAATTTGGATTTTATTTGCTTGGTCATCCGATGAATTATAATTTCGTATAGTAAATTTGTAACATCCTGTAGTAAATGAGGAGATCCTGTAGGAAATCCTGTAGTATCCTGTAGGAAAGCCTATTTTGAGCTCGAATTGAGAAAAATCATCATTGAAGCTAGGATTAGGCCTCTACTTGACCTCCATGCCATCAAGACCATTTTAACCCTCTTCCTCCATACCTGACCTCCATGCCATCAAGACCATTTTAACCCTCTTCCTCCATACCTGTCTCCCCTGCAAAGAACAAGTGAGGATTAGCATTTTCATTTATAAAAGAAAAAGATAAAGAAAAGAGTTATTTTGTATTCACACATGCAAATAGCAGCATGGAAAATTTTAGGGGCGAATTTTTGCCCTTAAGCGAAATTAAGGGGTTTTAAATTTTTAGTGGGCGAATATTTTGTATCATAGTACATTTTCACAAATCGCCTCAAATTTATTTTATAAAAAAAAAGGTATGGAGGTTAGCCCACCTTATTTTAAGGGAGAGGGTAAAAAAGGTAAATTTAGCCCTTGAAATTAGGAGTTACAACCTTCCATTCGCTCTAATTTTCAAGAAGAATAGGTTTTATTTAAGTGAATCCTATGGGCCAAATACCATATTTATAAAAGAGGGATGGTAAATTAATAAAAATATAAATAAATGAGAGGTATGGTAAATAAATAAAACATTTTTTATATTTACTCCATAACTCACCCTATATACATGCAAGGGTGTAAACAAATAAAAATATAAATAAAGTGGAGGTATGGTAAATAAATAAAAATATAAATAAACTAGAGGTATGGTAAATAAATAAAACCTCTTTTTATATTTAGTCCATAATCCTC
Organism: Pinus tabuliformis; assembly: GCA_031772625.1. Taxonomy (NCBI): domain Eukaryota; kingdom Viridiplantae; phylum Streptophyta; class Pinopsida; order Pinales; family Pinaceae; genus Pinus; species Pinus tabuliformis. The sequence goes on from CM062812.1 coordinate 337,567,035, forward strand.
TTTCTATTTATGAAGCCTCAAAAAAGAGGTTTTATTTAAGTGAATCCTATGGGCCAAATACCATATTTGTAAAAGAGGTATTGTAAATTAATAAAAATATAAATAAACGAGAGGTATGGTAAATAAATAAAACATTATTTTATATTTACTCCATAAGTCACCTTATATTTACGAACACTAAAAAAATGCGTTATATTTAGGTGAAACCTATGGGAAAAATATTATGGGCCAAATACCATGGGCTAGATTAATATCAATACCATGCAAAAAACATTATTAACCCTAATATTAGTATTAATAAAAATAAAAATGGCACATGGTATTGACCCATGGTATTCACGTGGAATGTAGCCTATTTAAAGGGGGGAATTAAACCAGCATAGATCCATCTTTACTCTGGATCTACTAAGCCCCGAGAGGGATCAAATATCATGATATGCAAACTAGCATAGAGTGAAAAAATATTTGATCCCTCCCAGGGCTTGGTGGATCAAGAGTAAAAATAGATGTTGCAATTTAATGTATGTTAAACATTTTAACTTGGTTAAAATAAAAATAAAATAAAAATCAATTATTAATTTTATTAATTTTTATAAATTACTAATAGTAATTTTTAAGCTCTAGGTTTATGATAACCCATGGTATTGACCCATGGTAATACCATGGTATTCATGTGAGCATAGACTATTTAAAGGGGAAATTCTATCATCTTAGATCCATTTTAATTCTGGGTATACCAAGTGCTCAGAGGGATAAATAGATTTCATCCCTCTAAGAGTGGTAGATGTGGAGTTAAGATGGATATAGGTTGGTTTTTATGATAATGAAGATATTAAATAGACTTAGGAAATTATATTGTAAAAACATCTTATGGTGAATGGTTAAAGCTACATTTAGTCACTTCACAAAATTTAGTAAAAAATACCAATATCTCCATTAATATTGGTTTTTCTGATTTAACAAAAAAATTAAAAACAGTGAAACCTTATCACTCTTTCCGCATCACCCTCGCATAAGATTTCCCACCATTTTTCAAACATTCTCAATATGATATCTTCATGAAAAAGTTTAGGTACTAATGTTGGATTAATTGTTTGAAAAATAAGTTGGTTTGTACAACCTTTCATCTTCTGTGTTATCCTTAGTTTGTCCTAATGATCTGTAGGGGTTGGAGCCACTGCACCATATTTTCCTAAAAGGTGGAGATTGTTCACCAAAAAGGAAATTAATCTACATGTTACAACGCTGTTAAAAAATGCGAGACGTATGGGGTAGTGAATTATGCTAATAAGCAATTTAGATTGGGAGAGACGTAACTAAATTTTATTATTTAATTAAAGATTTCCAATTAAAATAATAATAAATCTACATTTATATATTCATATATTGATTGGAAGACTTCTCACAATGGTCACTTCTTTTAATTAGATCCCCTTCAAGCCTTTGGGATACCTAATACTTTCTTATATAATATAGTTGGGGCTTGCTACTTGTTGGTGTGTTGGGGTAAACAAACTTGATGTGTTTTTTCTTTTTTTTTTTTTTTTCGCAGTTGGAGTCTGTGGAATAAGAAAGAAATTTGATAACTTGAAAAAAGTGGTAGCTTGACAAAAGTTGTAGAGAAAAGATTAATCTCTCCTACCTTGACATAACTCGTGGTCAATATCAACACCTACAAGAACTTTGTTGTGGAATATTATCAAAACTAATAGAAGGATATGAAAGAGTGTATTGTAAGAACCTTGACAAACACAGCCATTAAAACTTGGAACATTGTTTGTAGGAAGATAAAATTATGTTTCTTTTTTCCAAACATGTATGTTAGTATATTACAGTTTAATGAATATGTTTTCTTATTATCATATATGGTTTCATACTTTAACAAAACATTCACCAAGACTTCAAAATGTTTTATTATTCAGTAAAAGATTTGCCAAGATCTTACAAGATTTTATAATTCAGTGAAAGATTCTCCATCACTGTACAAGATAACATAATCTGGTGATAGATTCACCAAAAAAATTATATATACATATTATATTATTGATAAAATCGCCTCCCATTTTCCTATGTATCATGGGGATTAGCCCATTTATTATACATATAGATATAGGGTGGTTCTTAAAATTTTCCCTGAATAGCAGTTAATAATCCCTAGATCAGACTCCATGCTTAGTTAGTTTAAATCATCACATGTGATAAATAGGGTTAAGCTAGGTTTCTTTTACATTTAGTTCATGAAATTTATGCAATTAGAATAGGTTTCTTTTCTTGTACTTTCTTTCTTGCAATAGGTTAAGGTTCCATTTCGAACATTTCATTTTCTACAATTAGCTTAGGATTTGACTTCAGTACATGCACTCCATTACATCATGATAGCAAATGAAGGACACATTTTATGCTGCAGATATAGTGTCGATACCTCTTAAGTTTTTACGAACCCCAGGTTGATAATTAAAGTTGGTAGCCTTGGGAGTTGCAACATTCTTGTTGCAATACCGAAGCTCATAAGCTTTCCCAAGGAAATTCCCGGGACAAACATCGCCAATCTTCCTTACCTTTCCACTTTTGCTAGAGTGAAGAATATGAATATAACTTCCAAAAGTCTCTAACCCGCACTGCTCCCAAACTAGATGTAATTTTTTTTAAAGTATTGAGGTCCTCTCTCTTGTTAAGACATGATAACTATTTCCAAGCATCGTCCCAAAACAGAGTTAAAATTCCCTTCTTAACTTCCCAAAAAGCATTTTTTTCTCACAATTTTACGATTCTCCTACACCCATAGCCATAAATTGGAACCAACAATGGTGGAATCATAATGAAGTCTCTCCTCTTGCAGCATGAGAGGTGCATGCTTCCTTAGACAAATTATCTTCCATAATTCATTACCCATTATCACCTATATTCACCATATTTTTGCATCAAACACTGCACTTAATATTTCTAGGTCACACAAGTTCATACCCCCATATATCTTTGGTTTTACAAGTGTCCTAAGCGATTAAACACCACCTTTTCACTTTATTTGATCCCTGCTAGAGGAATTCTCACCACTTTGAAATAAAATTATTCCAAACAACTTTCAACACTGACATAACAAACATATGGTAAATTGGAATATATTGAGCACTAATTTAGTAAGAATTAATCACCCTTGCTAAATTGAGGGCTCGAATGATCCAATTATTGATCATGTTTGTAAGTTTCAAGAGAAGATCTTACCAACAGAAGATTATTTTCGGATTTAACACTAAGGCAACCGAAAAGTACTTAAAAGGAAGAGTGGCTCTTCGAAATTCAAGCAAATGAGCTAGTTGAACATGTATGGACTCCTTACAAGTAAAAAAAAAAAAAATCCTAGTCTTGTCATAGTTTATAATAGTACTTAAAGCTTCCATAAAAGTCAAAAGTAGGGAACATATCTCTTTCACTTATTTGAGGTTGGGTTTCCCAAATGGACACACATCATCCACAAATTTTTGGTGTGTCACTGGAAGATCTTCACCAAATAAGCGCAGTCCTTTAAGAGACCCTTTAAAACCATAATTTGTAAAAAATCATCTAATCCCTTCCATAGCCAAAATGAATAGGAATGAAGACAATGGATCTCCCTACCTTATCCCACAAGACATGTTAATAGTACCAAATGGAGAACCATTAATCAAGATTGAGTAAAAAGTGGTAGAGATAAGAGACCACACCTAAGAAATCCAATTCCAAGAAAATCCAAAAGCGTCAAGGACATGCAGTAAGTAATCCCAGTTGATCCTGTCATAAGCCGTAGACAGATCAAGTTTGATCATCATGCCTGGTTTCTTTAGAATTTTCAGAGAGTGAAGAATCTCGTGAATTATTATAATACCAACAAAAATATGTTGACCCTCCACAAAACCATTTTTTTATGGCTGTAGATAATTTCTACAAATCCAGCTCTGATACCATGTAGAAATTTCTAAAAATCTAGCTCTAATACCATGTAGAAATTTCTACAAATCTAGCTCTGATACCATGTAGAAATTTCTACAAATCTAGCTCTAATACCATATAGAAAATCTGATGGTAGGTTAACTCGATAATGCAATATAAATCAAAGCAGAATACTATAACCTACTTCTACTATCAATTTGCAGAAGCTTAATGATCGAGTTGAACAATATAACTAGAAGAAGAAGAATCAATCGCACAATACACATGAAAAAACTTTTGGGGAAAGCCTCAGCTAAAAACCCCACACTATTGTATTATCATACATGGTGGAAATACATAGAAATTATACAAATCCTTAGCTCTCATAGCTAGCCAGCTCTCAGTACAATTCTCACATATGCTCATAGGAAATCTTGGCTGCTCTCCATCCTTCCTCTCTTCCCTCCAAGCTCCTATTTCCTTGCGCTATTCCTTGTGGATGATTCACCTTCAACCAAGTGGAAAACTTCCTACCAAGTGGATGATCTCTCTTCAAACCTACACAATCCTCGAGGATTAAATCCTTGACTACATGCATGAGTTTTCTCCATGGGAAAACACATGCAACTGATAGTACACTGTCCTTGACTTTAATCTCAACTGGGTCTTTCTTTGAATAGACATGCATGAGTTTCTGATGAGGGAATCTTCAGTTAACTGGAGTAGCACTAGTTGAGTGCATGCATGCATCAACTGACTGTTAACTCTCTATTAGTTCCTCAAATAGTTTGGAACTAATTTGAACTGGACTTAACTTATTAAACTGAGTTAACTAATTACAACTCAAATATAACTCAATATTATCTCCTTAATTTAAGGGATAACTCTTGCATGACTTCAGAAATATTTCTAACTTGAATTTCTCCAACTAATTAATTTAAAATAAATTAATTAATTGTTTCCAAGTAGTTGTTAAGACTAAATTTGATTTTAATTCACAATTTAATTCAAGGAAAAATTAAATTGGAATATTCTTGTTGTCATATTTCAACACTCTCTCTCAACAAGAAAGGGATTATCTGCCACCCCGATCCTGTCTTTATGGAACTCGAATTTACGCTTTGACAATGCCTTTATCAAAATGTCAGCATCTTGCTCCTCTATCGAAATATACTGCAGCAACATGCTCCTCCTCGCTACACAGTCTCTGAGATGATGATAAAGGATGTCGATGTGCTTGGACCTATCATGAAATACTGGATTATTAGAGAGTTTGATAAAACTCTTATTATCACAATAGATCACAGTTGGATCCATCCTCTGAGCAAACAAACCAACTAGGATTTTCCGCATCCAGATGGCCTCACATGCTACTTGACTTGCAACCATGTATTCTGCCTCTGCTGAGCTGAGTGCAACAGACCTCTGTTTTATGTTGTACCAAGAAACTGCTGCTGACCCAAGGTTGAAAATCCCTCCTGATGTGCTCTTCCGATCTGATGGACTCCCTACCCAATCTACATCAGTGAAGCCCTGTAGCTTCACTCCCTCTGTCCGTCTGTACCATAATCTATACTGAGATGTGCCTTTGAGGTATCTCAATACATGCTTGGATGGCTTCCAAAACATCTTGGTAGGCTGAATCATCGCTTGACTTAGCTGGTTCACTACATAGCACAAATCTGGTCGTGTGTTCACTAAGTACATTAGTGAACCCACAAGCTGTCTACACACAAGAGCCTCTACAACTTCTCTTGAAGTAGCAACCTCCATCCTCCAATTACCTACTAGAGGAGTCTGCATGGGTTTTCACTTCTCCATGTGGAATCTCTTGAGTATCTCGTTAGCATACTTGTCCTGAGACACAAACAACTCCCCATCCTTCTGCCACACTTCCATGCCAAGGAAGTAATGCATGAGACCCATGTCTTTCATCTCGAATTCTCTTGCAAGATCCTCCTTGCAAGACACGATCAAATGATCATCACGAATCAATATGAGATCATCAACATAAAGTATGATGATCAACAACTTACCTTTCACCACGATGTGGTATAGGTTCGCATCTGCTTCACTCTTTGTGAAGCCCAACCCGGTGAAGTAGTTGTCTATCCTGGTGTACCAAGCATGAGGTGCTTGCTTCAGCCCATACAATGCTCTCTTGAGTCAACACACATGTGACTCATGATTAAAGGTCTCAAAACATTTCAGCTTCTCTATGTACACCTCTTCCTCAAACTGGCCATTGAGGAATGCAGTCTTCACATACATCTGATGGATCTTCCAAGCCATCTGTGATGATAGTGCCAAAATAGATCTAATAGATGAGTACCTTGCGACATGAGAAAAAGTCTCATCATAGTCAATCCCCTCGACCTGTGAAAAGCCACGAGCAACAAATCTTGCCTTATGCTTCTCCACACTACCATCAGTAGCTTGCTTTACCTTGTAAAGCCAACGGGAACTCACAACTGACTTGTTCTCTGGTCTCGGAACCACGTCCCAAACACTGTTACGAACTATGGAGTCATACTCCTCCACCATAGCATCAACCCAAATTGGCTGCTGCACTGCTTCCTCAAAGGAAGATGGACCGGTCTCAATACATTCCCCATCAAGGGCCATGTATCCAGTGTACCTCTCAGGTGACCTCCTCTGTCTACGCTGTGAAGATGGTGCTCCCACATTCTCTCTCGCATCCTCCAACAATCTGTTAGCTTCTCTTGTGCGCTTCCATCCATCTCTGGAAGACTCTACTTAAGTGTATGTCTCCACTCCTGGAACCTCTACATGTGGCTGCTCCGCATCAGTCCGAGTCTCCTCCTCCTTAGGAACCAACAGTTCCTCCACAGCCTATAGTTGGAGCTCCCTCTCAAGGGAAACTCACATGGCCTTCTGCTCATCAAGCTTGAGATCTTTTCGAACCACTGTCCTCCGACTGGTAGGCAAGTACACTCGATAGTTGTGATGTGTATCAGTGTACCCCACAAGTATCCCCAACTCTGTTGTTGGCTCAAGCTTCTTTTGTGCATCCATTGTCACATGGCAATATACCAATGAGCCAAAGATCCTAAAGTGACCCACATCTAGTCTCTTACCGGAGAAAGCTTCCTCTGGTGTCTTCATCCCAAGTATGTGATGCGGGCTTCTATTCTACAAATAGACCGTTGTGTTGCATGCCTCAGCTCACAAGTGAAGTGATAGGCCTTGGTCATGCAATATTGCCCATGCTACCCCTACAATAGTTCTATTCTTCCTCTCGACCACCCCATTCTGTTGTGGGTTATGAGGTGCTGTCAACCCTCGTTTAATTCCTTCCACTGCACAGAAGTCATTAAACTCTTGAGAGACATATTCTCCACCGTTGTGGCTTCTCAAGGCCTTGATCTTCTTCCCTGACTCTTTCTCGACCAAAGATTTGAACTCACAAAACTTTGTGAAAGTTTGGTCCTTCTTCTGCATGAAATAAATCCAGAATTTACGAGAAAGTCATCAATGAAAATCACATAATACCTTTTCTTTGCTATGGATTCCGTCAAGAATGGTCCACACAAACTAGTATGAACCTGCTCTAAGTTAGCCTATGCTCGACTGTATCGATCATGAAAGGAAGACTTGGTGTATTTTCCCAAGGTACAACCTTTGCATGTGTCAACTTGCTCAATTTTACCTTTGGGAAGTCCTGTAGATATCTGCTGCATTATCTTCAAAGCCCCATGATGCAAATGGCCCAACTGCCTGTGCCACAACTCACCAATGTCTTGGCTTTGCACCAATTCTGCTTTTGTACTCAATGTTGCACAATCATCTACCTCTAGTTTATAAAGATTATTCACCCGAATCCCTATCATCTTGGTATGAATCGTGGCTATGTGTCTTAGGAGCGCCTTTCCTTTACTAAAGACACCATCGTAGCCTTTGTCCTCCAACATCGTGACTGATACCATGTTCTTCTTCAGTCTAGGCACATACATCACACCTGTCAAGGTGAGAGGAGCTCCATGCTCCCTCTGAAAATCAACTGTGCCCACTCCTGAAACACTATACCTTCCGTCGTCACCCATCTCTATGTGCATCTTGAGGTCTTTCTCCTCCAAGGCACTGAATAAATTTTTATCACCGGTATGTGGAATAAGGCTCCACTGTCAATATACTAGACACAACCCATCATCGATGACACCATGCATGGGATGAGGGTAAAGTCCATTTCGAACTGAGAGGCTAATGCCTCACCTTCTGATCCTTCCGAAGATCCCTTCTTGGACTTCTTTGATGGGAAATTAGTTGCATAATGTCCCATCTTGTGACAATTAAAGCATATTACTTTAGACATGTCACCCTTCTTCCCTCCATGAGAAGAATTCAATTTGAAATGGGAAGCCTTCCCCTTCCATTTCCTTGCCTTACTTGCTAAGGCCAGATTTTCTTCATCATCATCCTTGGATGAAGAACCATCTCATGTGCTCCTCCTAATCTCCTCCTGCATAAGATCCGACCACATTCGTTCCCAATCCGACAGTTTCTCCCTTCCATTCACAGATTCCTGGTAGCTATTCCAACTCTTTGGAAGGCCAAGGAGATTGAGGCTGACAATATCATCATCGGCAGTAGTTATTCCCACACTGCCAAGCTTATCTCTGTAGGTGGTGAGCTTGTTCAGATATGTGGAAATAGTATTGCCCTTCTCCATCTTGATTCTTCGAAGCTTATCCTTGAGCGCCAATTTCCTTTGGTCGCTACTATTCTGGTAGAGGTCCTTCAGTGTCTTCCACATTGAAAATGGAGTATCCTTCCCATGGAGACTTGAGACAATATGGTCTCAAACTCCCTCAAGGATGATCCGTCTCGCCTTCCCCACACACTTCTTCGACTCAGCCAACTCTTGTGCATTAGTTGAAGCTGGCTTTGGGATTTCTTGATCAATGAATTCCTTCAAGCCATTGTCTTCTAATACAACCTCCATTCTATCTTTCCATGCTATGTAATTCGAGCTACCCTCCAAGGCATACTTGAGTCTCAAGCCATAGAACTCCATTGGCAAAAATTGAAGTATGATATGAATTCGATTTGCACCTGCAACCCCGAACTTCAAACTTCGAATTATCTTCTCAGTATATTGTTCACAACTTTGATACCATGTAGAAAATTTCTACAAATCCAGTTCTGATACAATGTAGAAATTTCTACAAATCTTGCTCTGATACCAGGTAGAAAATCTAATGGTAGGTTAACCTGATAATGCAATATAAATCAAAGCATAATACTATAACCTACCTCTACTATCAATTTGTGGAAGCTTAAAGATCGAGCTAAACAATATAACCAAAAGAAGAAGAATCAATCGCACAATACACATGAAAATACTTTTGGGGAAAGCCTTAGCTAAAAACCCCACACTATTTATTATCATACATGGTGGAAATACATATGAATTATACAAAGCCTTAGCTCTCACAGCTAGCCAGCTCTACGTACAATCCTCATAGATGCTCACAGGCAATCTTGGCTGCTCTCCAGCCTTCCTCTCTGCCCTCCAACCTCCTATTTCCTTGCATTGTTCCTTGTGGATGATTCACCTTCAACCAAGTGGAAAACTTCCTACGAAGTGGATGATCTCTCTTCAAAACAATGCAATCCTCAAGGATTAAATCCTTGACTGCATGCATGAGTTTTCTCCATGAGAAAACACATGCAATTGATAGTACATTGTCCTTGACTTTAATCTCAACTGGGTCTTTCTCAGAATAAACATGCATGAGTTTCTGATGAGGGAATCTTCAGTTAATTGGAGTAGCACTAGTTGAGTGCATGCATGCATCAACTGACTATTAACTCTCTATTAGTTCCTCAAACAGTTTGGAACTAATTTAACTAGACTTAACTCAGTAAACTGAGTTAACTAATTACAACTCAAATATAACTCAATCTTATCTCCTTAATTTAAGGGATAACTCTTGCATGACTTTAGAAAGACTTCTAACTTGAATTTCTCCAACTAATTAATTTAAAATAAATTAATTAATTGTTTCCAAGTAGCTGTTAAGACTAAATTCGATTTTAATTCACAATTTAATTCAAGGACAAATTAAACTGGAATATTCTTGTTGCCATATTTCAACAATGGTGAAATAAGGTCCTTGACTAGTGGATAAAACGATTGACTATAACCATGGCTATTACTTTATAGATAACATTTCAAAATGCAATGGGTCTAAAACCACTGGGATACCTAGATTTTTCATGCTTAGGAATAAATATATGAATGTTGCATTTAGACCTCTGAACATTGACTAACATTCTTTTGGATTCCTCCACCAACTCATAAATCTCCTGTCTTAAAAAATTCCAACATGCCTTTAAAAAATATAATGTATACATGTATGTACCAACTACTTATTTCAAGGCGTAACCATAATTACATCCTCCACTTCTTGGAATGATATCGACCTCATCAAATGCTTTTTTTGTCCTTGCTAATAAATTTTGGATTGCTAGTTGTAATCTTATTACTTGTTGTCTAGCGATTATGAAAAGGCTCGGTAAGTACCTCCCATTATAAGTAATCGACTCATCTTTAATTTCCTGATGTTGAAGCATACATAGTCCATCTCTCCCAATTAGAGAAAACATTTGATTATTATTCCTAAGTTGTATCATATATTTGTGGAAAAAATTAGAGTTCTTCTCCCCCTCTTTTAGCCACTAAACTCTAGATTTTTTCCACCAAAGAGTTTCTTCCTGTTGTCTTTTCTGCTCTAACTTAGTCCATGTGACCCCCTCCTCTTGCACTAACTTTGAAGTGCATCCTTCTAGGATCATATGTTGTTGTATTTCATGCATCCGACACTCCAAAAGTTGTTTCTCCTAAAAACCATTACCAAAATATTTTTTATTCCACAACTTAATCTTAGTTTTCAATTCTTCAAGTCTCAGTTGAAAGGTATGCAACTTAATCTTACCTTTTACCGTAGTTTCCTCCCACCATACTTTGGCTTTCTCTATAAATTTTGGTGCCTGATGTCAAATAAGTTTATAAGTTAAAAACTATAGGCAACTGACATTATGTTGTATGTAATAACGATCACTCTTCTTGCTAGATAGGGAGAGAGCTTAAATGGAAAGCACTCATCAACTTTCCAGCAATGAATGAATGGATGGCCAACCAAGCTCGACTGCCCACACTTGAGAATACTACTCGGGTGAACGTAGATAGATAAAGCAACGGTGAATTGCTTTTCAGTAGGTTCAATGTCCGATGATGAAGTTGGTGAAATGCTTTCCCCCACCCTTGAGTCCACCACCCTTGAACTCGAAAATAAAATAATAAGATCTCAATCTTGACACTAGACTATTTTTAATCTTAAGTATTTTATTAACAATTAGTTTTAATATGTTAATTATTTTTAATTTATTTTAGGAATATTAAAATAACTATAATCCTAAATAAAAGAATGATTTACCAAGAACTTTAATTAATATTCTTCTTCTTAATTTATTTCTATTTTATTGTTTCTTGAAATCTTTCAATTTAATGATGATATCAACGAATATATTTCTAAAGATGTCAATATTAATAATTATATCTAATTTGTTTTGTGCATATAATACGTAGAAAAACCAAGAAAATAAAACTTTGGTAAAGGAAGAAACCGTAACCATACAATGATTTGGAAAGATATATATATTTTTTTATTTAATAATATTTTTCAGGAAATACTATCAAAATATGAGTACGGAAGGAAAAATACTTGCAACCAAAGAAGATTAAAGAAGATTAATTAAAACACTGCGATTTTTCATAGTTTAGTGGGTTGAAAACCTTTTAATAAATACTAATGTTAGTCTAAGTATAATTTTGAAGACCTATAGGTTAAAATCCAAACTTGAATCTGGTATATTTTTTTCAAATTTGTAAAAAAGATTAAGGATTTGTTGGGTGGAAAAATTAATTATTTCTTGTATATTTTTATCAAGAAAATTTTGAATTTGATATTGAAAATCTTTTTCTCAATATTTAATATAAATAAAAGATAGTTCATGATTAGTTTGTGAGCTCATACATTTTTTGTGAATTATTTTATCAAGTTTTGATTATTACTAATATTTCTTAGTGAAATATGATAATTTGATTATGAATTTCTTTGTAAGGATATGTTTTTATAGTATTTATGTGGAATTTCTTCTCATTCATGTCATTTGAATATGTTATTATGGTTTAAGGTGGAGAATAATGAATTTCTTCTTGTTTTCCATTAACGAATTATATGATTGTAATCAATCCTTTATTGCTATTAGTTTAGGATTAAATATAGCATTGCATTTCCATAATTAAATAAAATAAATTCAACATGAAATTTCCCTTTTTATGATAAATCTATTTGGTGACAATTAAACCCACATAACAAAGGCAATCACTGCACCAAACAAGGGCAAGTCTAATTAGGGCTTTCCATTGGATGATTATTTCTTTATTGGTAGAGTTTTGTTTTACTACCAACAAGTTCATGGTAGAATGAGGGCAGATGACAAGCTAACCTTGTGGAGTTCTTCATTTAATATTTTTTATAATTAATAGCTCCTTCCCAAACCCTATATGGAGATTATCTTTGATTCTATGTCATATATCACTCATTTAACTATAGTTAAATTCTTTTCAACAATGGAATTTAATGATGAGAGTGGGACATCTACATTTAAACATGTTTTTCAGTTTATTCAAAATTATATTTCTTGTTGATTTTTTAGGGCACAACTAGAAATATTTTTTCTTCTACATGATAACTACTTCCTATGATCAGTTAACATTCATTCCATAGCATTCATTCAAAAATCATAAAGCAGTAATACAAAAGAAAATATCAATGAATAAACCATGAAATAGAAGTAAAGTAACTATGAGACATTGAGTCAAAAAAACACAAAGATTTAGGCCTGAGGCCAAGGAAAAACCCACAAGGGGAAAACCCATAAATATTTCCTTATGTGTGAGAGAGAATTCAATGTTCATCAATACATCATAAGTAACAATATCAAGAGAATAACCAAACTAGAAATAGAGATCAAATGCCAAGCCCTCCTCCTACTCCTTCTGATTTTTGCCCCCTTGTTCCTTCTGTGCTAGAACATAGATCGTCATAAGAAAAATCGATATGCCCAAATGAGGAGAGGTGGACTCCTTTATATAGCCTTTCAAGGGGGGTCAAATGAGTGCCTCTTAGGGGCCCAACTGACCTAAAATAATAAGAGACCAACTTCATATTAGAGGAAAAAATTTAAATTCAATTTTTTTTTTCCACATGATGAAAATACCAACCATGGATATTATATTTCCAACACTCCCTCTTAGCCAGGGAGTTATTTTTCATTCTCTCTCTAAAAATCAATCTCCTCGACCAATCCACAGGTCTCCCAACTCATAGCCTAAGGGATAAACACAATTTTATCTAGCTATTAGGATCAATCTCCCCAATCAATCCATAGGTCTCCCGACACACAACCTACGAAAGAGATCATTAGTCTCATCATAAGGAAAGATACCTAGCATCCATCTCAACAAGTAGGATCAATCAATGAGGCTAAACCAATCATATCCATAGGGTACATCTCCCCAAAAATAAACAAGGTCTCTCGGCCGACAACCTAAGGGGGGAATCCCTATCTCAGTCATATATATAGGGTACATCTTCACAACCACAAATAAGGTCTCCCAGCCCACAACCTAAGGTAGGAATCCCTATCTCAATCTCTGACTATACAATCTCTCATTTGACGACCTAAGGGAGAGAACTCATCCTTCCCAACCAAACCATAGGTCTCCCAGCACACATCCTAAGAAAGGAAACTCAATATCAATCTCCCTAACAATCCATAGGTCTCCCGACGCATAGCTTAAGGGAGAGATCACAAACTCAATGCCTCATAACCAAGATTTTTTACCGGACTCACTAGTCTCCTGGCCCACAAATTAAGGAAGTGATAATCTTCCTGACCAATCCATAGGTCTCTCTACACACAACCTAAGGAAAATTCATGATGTTACGTAATCAATGCTTCCTTTGCAAAGAGATTATCAACCATTCACATAATCATCAACTCAATAGAAAAAAAATAGCCATGGTGGACTCCAACATTTTATTAAACTTCCAGCAAACAATAACATTTGGCTATTCATCCAGCTTCAGTTGGGCTTCTCATAGAAGAAAACATCAACAATCATGGTAGAATCCAGTAAACAATAAGTGACTTCTCATAGAAGCAAATATCAAAAAGTTTCTCATCAGCAAAAGAAGTGTTCCATAGTCGAATCTAGTAGAAAATAAGTGGCTTCTCATATAAGAAAATATCAACAACCTACTATCCAACACAAGATTAAATAGATCAACGACAAACTTCAAAAATCAGTTGCATTTTCAACTTCAATCATACTACATGCAGCATGATCATCCATGTCATTTAGACCAACACAACACCTCGAATACATCCAATCCAAATAGAGTCAACAATTTCATGCAATAGGTGAGACAATCAGAGGGATTCATCAAATCAACAACAAAGTCCCGCAACTTCTTCAAAGTTTTTTCTTTAAGAAAAATGTCTATGGATTCACAATCCATTATGCCATAACCTCAGTAGAGATTTCACCGGGCTCGTGCCATACTTTCAATTTTACAATTCTTTATTTAGGTCCCTCTTACACTAGACAAAGAGGACTGCAATCCTTGTGAGAAACACATTAGAAACACATAACAGAAAAGTCATGGGCTCTTTTTCAACATATTTGGATCAACATTAATCATTAAGACTTCAGGCCATCTTCTCAGTTGACTTCTTTACATCATGCTTCAATCAGGATGATCTTTTTTGCTCCTTCTGAGTCCAAATCTCATCCAATCATGAGTCTTCTTGTCACATAGTTCTTCCATCCATTTCCAATGATTGCCATACCTTGGTAGTTCATTATGCACCTGTAATCCTTGCTAGGAGACCATGGAAGAACAAATACAACCAAGAAAGATATACAAATACAAGAGACTCATAATGAAATGCATCGGCCAAAAACTTCTCTTATGCGATTTCTACCGAAAAACTTCTTAAAACAATAGAATCAATCAAGAAAGTATTTATATCTTCAGAATGTGTCAGATTTCTCTTAAGCTTAGTCTTCTTGGGTCTAGTTAACCTCGTTAATCTCATCCACATCATCATAATCAAAGAGTCCACATCATCACATCATCAAGGAGTACATATTTTCCATATCATCCAAGAAATCCTCATCATCAAGGAGTCCACATCATCCACATCATTAAGGAGTTAGGGTTTCTTCTTTCAAGAAATCATAATTTTGGTGCGTAAGCCTTAGATTTTTCTTCTCCAAACCCTACCTAGGGTTTACAAACCATAAACAATCCAATGTCAGTAATGATTAAAACAATAAAAGAAATACAAGATACTTATCTTTTGAGATCATGACAACTCCCTCTTGATCTTTATTCTTCTTGAATTCATCCTACAAGTTAGCCTCATCAACAAGATGTCAAATCTTCTAGGAGTTAGGGTTTCTAGCGGAAGCAATCAATTCATAAGCCCAAGGCTTTCTCAACCCTTTTTTGCTAAATAGGATTAACAACTATTTGGCCAGGGATTGCCATTTGTATAACAAGGGTTTTGACTTCAAACCCTAATAATTCTTCAAATTAATTCTTCAAATGTAAGACATTCATTCTTGCATCCAACTTCCTTAATTTTCATTCCAATATCAGCATTATGAGAAATATGACCATAAACCCTAGGTCATTCGTGTTTAACTCCTTACTAAAGGTTTTGCAACCCCAAAACATTGTTCATACTTTCAAACCCTAGACTGCCAATTTCCTCGATCATTGTGAAATATTCACCCTCGACAAAACTCAAAAGAACATCATTAGTAAAAAATCAATAATAATTGCAATAATCCATATACTTGAAGAGTTATAGAGGAGGCTGGCTTTTACAAGTATATAATTATATTGACATATAAGCGTCGGTTTTTAGCTCAATTAGGTCCGTCCTTTGATTATGTATAGAAAAGTGTCTCCTTAAACATATTCTGAATTCACGACTCTCAGAATTCGATGCTCAGATTAGTCTAATTCGTCGTTCTTTCAGGAAAGATTAGAACCACATGAATGTCAACTGATGCCACAGAGTTTGCATAATACCACAAAAATAATTTCCGCGTGATATAGCCTCAGGAGCTCGCGCGGATCATCTTCAAAATTCGTCCTAGGGAGACTCAGATTCAACACAATTGGCCCAGAATTTGGAACAGGGCATCAGGTTCAATCGGACAGATAATAGTGCACTCAACCCCCACTCAACCCAGGCTTTCAAACTCCATAATATTCATAGAAATCATATCATGTATACAATCTACAGATCCCATATGCTGTCGTCGGATTCTGCACAAGAACAATGAACTGACAAATGCGAGGCACGTCCTCATACTCCTAACCCACTGGAACACATCCTTAATTTAATTTCCATATGTATGTAACAACGTCTTTGTACCAAATAAAATACACATAAGATAAAAAGAGCCAATCAATCATATCCATGAAATTTCCATGCTCGTTGTTCCCAGAATTCGACTTGAATTTAGTGGTCGCTACAGAACACTCACATGCATTAACTATTGTTGGAAGAATCACCGCACTTCTATAGAATTCGTAATTTCCACCCCGGGGATCCTAGTTACTGTCTTGTAATGTTTACCAATACCTGCGGGTTTTGGTGTAACGGCAAACCTCCACATGGTATCAGAGCTTGGACCCAGGTTCGATTCCCCCAAGTTGCGTTTGAGGGGGGGTGTTGGAAGAATCACCGCACCTCTATAGAATCCGTAATTTCCACCCTGGGGATCCTAGTTACTGTCTTGTAATGTTTACCAACACCTGCGGGTTTTGGTGTAACGGCAAACCTCCACAACTGTAATTGGATCACAAACGCACGACACTCTTTTAATGCCATTGATCTAATTACATGTGTATCACGTGACAAATATGGCGCACAATACATGGTTTGATTAGTTCAACTTGTTCGCTATCTCATGAGATCGACTATTCCATCATTGCAATGGACACAGATCGCATTCAACGGGACATGGTACCAATTGCAGTCCTGTAACTTGGATGCCCACCTTCTGATATATACATATATATCCAAAACAAAGCTGCATTCAATCATGTGAACAAAAATTCGCATCGTACTGATATTATCTCATTCAGAGACGAGGTGACACAAACCTGATTTTAGGATGCCATGAATGCCACTGAGGTAGCTCACAAATTTCCTCAGATTCGCAATGTAATTAGGCTAACTAGGTTTCAAGACAAGAAACAAAAATACATTCAGCTCTTCAACCTGGACTGACCTTCAATCCTCCTGAGCTCTGAAACCATGTCCATTTTCTAGGCCACAACTAAAAATGATTTTATTCTACATGATAACTACTTCCATTGATCAGTTAGCATTAGTTCCAGATAGCATTCATTCAAAATTCATAAAGCAGTTATATAGAAGAAAATATCAACCAATAAACCATGGGACAATGAGACAAATGACACAAAGGTTTAGGTCTGAGGCCATGGAAAAACCCACAAGAGAAAAACCCTTTGTGTGAGAAAGAGAAATTAATATTCATCAATACATCAAAAGTAACAATATCAAGAAAATAACCAAACCCAAAACAAAGATCAATTGCCAAGCCCCCCTTTTCCTTGTGATCCCAGCCTCCTTCTCCTTCTTTCTGCGCTAGAACATAGATCATCATAAGAAAAATCGATTCGCCCAAATGAGGATAGGTGGTCTCCTTTTTATAGCGGGTCGAAAGGGTGCCTCTTAGGGACCCAACTAACCTAAAACAATAGGAGGCTGACTTGAATTATTGGAGGCAAAAATTTAAATTCAAAAATTTTATTTTTCCAAATGAAGAAAATATGGACCATGGCTACTATATTTCCAATATTTCTCATAATATTCTTCATTAAGGTGTCATGTGTAGGTTGTTCACTCTTATTTTAAAAGGCTAAGTTAAAAGTTAATGCCAGACTTTGTTGGTTGCCACTATTCACAAATTGGAACATTTTGTAAATGAATTTGTACATGTTTTTCAAGTTTATTTTTTCGATAATCTGTGTTTGGAATTGGAAAATTTATGCAAGTATGAAAGTGAGATTGTGGAAGATTTTCTTCTCATATTTAAATTAATTTGTTTTAAATCTTTGATGATAAAATTTCTACTATAGATTTAAATGAATGTTTTATTTACATTTGCTTTCTTCCTTGTATGATGAGATGGGCAAATTTCTATGAACATAAAGATAATTCCCATAATATGTATGTTTTAGAAGATATGAAGGATGATTCTTTTGAATTTAATGATAACCTTGTTCAAACACATAGTCTAGAACATTTTGAGGAAAAATCTCAAGAATGTAAGGATGTTTCTAAAAATTGATGTTACCCCTGAAATTATTAGTACTACATATGTTGAAATGAACATTGAGGAGTTAAACCCTATTAGTGATGATCAATTAACCAACATATTTTATTTATTTATTTATTTAATGAATTAAAAACTGTATTACCTTCTAAACAGTAAATTACATGAAAACTTAGAAATTTGGATTGGTCCATCCTAGGGGAGAGCCAACCAAATCCAATATCAAAAGACAAGCTAACTTGAGATTACATGATAACTAAGGAATTTGGATTGGTCGTTCTTTGGGGTATCCAAC
This sequence comes from Pinus tabuliformis, assembly GCA_031772625.1. Classification (NCBI taxonomy): domain Eukaryota; kingdom Viridiplantae; phylum Streptophyta; class Pinopsida; order Pinales; family Pinaceae; genus Pinus; species Pinus tabuliformis. The sequence goes on from CM062812.1 coordinate 337,585,715, forward strand.
CAAAACCAAACTCAAAAAACAAGTTAACTTGAAATTGACAATGCCAATATATTTAATATTGTCTTGGTCATTGAGCCTAGGGATGATCACGGGTTTTTCCAAAGGTCCTTTTTCTTTTCTTCTTATGAACATTAATCCATTCTGAGGAGTTGTCAACCACAAATGTAGAGGATAAAATGACCACATTTCCTTGAGACAATTCCATTATTGGGGGGTATGTAATGTTGGTTGCTTCCTTATCAGTATTCGAGTGATCTGATTCATGGAAATGTTTGTGCTTACTCATTGACAAAGCCAAGATCACGATTGTGTCTCTTGCATCTCCATTCGAGGATTGGACACTGTTGAATTTTTGTAGCTATGGCCGGTCTTCATAATTTATATTTTAGCCCTTATGAAGTATAATGTAATTGTAAGACATGTTCTTCATGTCATTTTGATTAATTAGCCCTTGAAAGAATTATTATAAGACATGTCCTTCATGTTGAATTTAAAAGAGAAAGTTTCAAAATTGGAATTTTGGATTTTTGGCTCCAAACTAGTCAAGTCGGCTCCAGTGAAGAGACAAACACATTTGCTAAGACAAAACATTATATAAAGGCATTCGACGTCCTCCACAAAGGCACCATTTTGATATTACACAAGCAAGATAGTTTTTGGGCATTGTTGAGGGCCCTGAAATCGGGTCAACAACAAGGGGGATACCCACCCGGTCGGGAACCTGGTTGGTGGCTCCGTGCTCGTTTGGTGTAGCGGGTCCGACTGGGGATGACGGGACGAGCTTCTCGTTCTAAGGGGTGTGTGTGTGTGTAGAAAATGGTGATGTGTGTGTGTAGAAAATGATAGTAGAAAATCTGTAATTATTCCTGAACTAATCTAATTCTAAATTCTGAAATGACTTTATACTACTTTAATCTAACAAAAAACAATACATCTAATCTACACTAACCCGGGATAGAATTTTTCCATTATGCAATCTAGAAAGATTTCACAGAATAACTGGTAATGAAGATTATTCAACTATCATGAGAATATAAATCAATTAAGATGAACCATCTTGCGTAAGAAGTTAAGAAAAACAGTTGTGAACAACATATTGCATAATCAGCTATTCATGTATTAAGCACAAATCAATGACTCCACCGTACAAAAGTGCCAAATGGTAGTCCACTCATTCATACGTTAACATATAAATAACATCAGCTGTATATTACTCTAAGAATGCAAGCAGAAACTAGTCAAGAGATAAAAGTACCATTTATGACTGATTTTAAACTTACAAACCTTAAGCAATAATGATCTATTTCTACTTGCTTCTAATGCCTACTAAGAGTACAGAAGTGCAACATCAGTAGCAGGTATTAAAATGCAAACATAAATAAATCTTGATCCGTCCATTCATCAAAAACCCCCTCCGAGGGTGCAAAAGTGCATGTTCTGAGGACAAGTTTTTTGACAAAATTTCGGACCCTTCTCCAATGCAACGAGAAGGGTTAAATACTAGTAACCGACTAATTTTGCTTTACACAAATTCAGGGAACGGCTTCAAATGACCTCCCTTTTACTAAAAACAAATTTATTTCTAAAAACTGAATCTAATTTCTAACCGTTTCTGTATCTGTTCCTTAGTGCTGTAAGCAATGCGCTGTTTGCCCTGAAAGAGTCGGCTGGTTGTCCTTTCCTTTTGTTCAAGCTTGAAAATTAGAAACAACAAGCGTTGGCACCTCTTTCTGTTAGATTAGAAGATATTTTCGAAAACCTTTCTCTAGCTGGGTGTATTCGCTGTGCGCACACTTAGTACAACCCAGTTTCTTTTCGAACTAATTTTGCTGTTGCTATTTCGGTTTCCGGTCGTGCGAATGACTCAATGAGTTAGAAGTCGCGCTGTATGGACAATCCCCTGTTTTGAGAACTGTTTCCGTTCTTTGTTCCAGGCTTTTCTGGAGCGTCTTTCTTCTCTTGCGCTTCTTTCTCTGCTTTACCAAGTCTAAGCTTCAGGATCTTTTGTAAACACGCTGCTTTTGTGCGCCTTTGACTCTGAGTCTTGGACAGTCTATTTTTATCAGTACCTGTTGGGCGATACTCTGGAATCCGCGGTTCTGCTGCATGCGGCATCCAATTGCGGAGGCATCTTCTCTTTGTTGTCTTATTGGCGCTCTTCCCTTCTCCTTAGATGTTTCCTGCATATAGATTTATATCAGTTGCATGTCTTGCAGTTTACGCAAAAAAGAAGGGAAATGACGAAAAGATTGACATGAAAACATTAAATTCTAATGAATGCGAAATTAATGACATTCATCATAACTTGACTCTTCGATAAATGCGATGCAAACATTTCTGGATATTCGAGCATGCGGTCATTAATTTCCCTTAAGGCGCGCTTTCAAATTTGGATCTACCGTGTATGTCGGAGAATTCTTGCGATGAGTTTTTTCTGCGATTGGTATCACAGTATCGATGGCTGCGACGTTATTAAGTGTTATCGTAGATCGCAGATATCGCAGATCGTAGATCGCTGATATCGCAGATCGCTAATATCGCAGATCGCAGCTTTGCATGGTCGCAGATCGCAGATCGCAACATCGCAAGGTTTTCACTTTGTCATTTTGTGCTGCTCGTGTGGCATTGCGACGTGCGATGTCGCATATCGGCCGTCGGCGTTTCTTTAGGTTCTCCTTTTTCAAATGCTCTTAATGCGCGCGATGTGATGGGTTCTTGCGTCGCTCCTTTTTAGTGTATTTATGCGCTTTGGGCAAGCGCTCCTTTTTCCGTTGCGACGCGATATAGCTTTTAGGGAGCTGATACAAAAGAATTTTTTAAACAAAATTTTTTTTTTGAATTTTTTGGCTAAGGGTCCCCCTTTGCTTGATGTTATTACTAATATCAAACGAAGAGGGGGGTTGTTGGTGACCACAACAATGGCGATTCACTGTGAAGAACCAGTTATCTCTGCATTTCTATTGACCGTTCACTTCCGAAACAGCAAAATTCTTATATGTCTAAATTTTGTTATGAACAGATAGAGTAGACTACCCCTCACTTTGTCAACGATACTTTGTCTCAACCTTTTTTAATCTCAATTGCTTGCTTCCTCAGGCTTTTTCTTGCATTCGCACCAGACATTACTTGGTCTTGATTAAAGATAAAATAAGGTCTTCTCTGCGTACTGGCTTAAAAGTATACTCATTTGTCGTAGGTAGAGCCTCTGCTGCCCGCAAGCGTCCATAGCCTCGACAGGGTTACCATGTTATCCAGCAATGATCCTTTTTCCTGCTTGAGGTTACTCGCAACATTCCAGAGAAAAATCCTTTTTGACACACTTTTCCTTTTTTTAATTCTCTAAAGAACAATGTCTTGGTTTGGTGGCCAAATTATGACACAGTCATTCACTTGATTTACACTTTTGCTGAACAAGCTGGCTCGTGATGAGACCTCTTGTCTTTTGATTGCAACAATCTTAAGTCGTTGCCCTGTTTTGATAGACAGTATTGGCAAAGTCAGCAAGTTATAATATCTGTGATCATGATAAGCCGGCTCGTGATGAGACCTCTTATTCTTTGAGATATAGTGTTTTGCTTGGATTATTTCTCTGAATGCTGCAATTCCCTTTTAGCAGGGAGGAAGTCATTGTTTTTCCTTAGAAAGCTCTGGACGACAATAATAGAGTTTTTTGAAAACAACAGCTTTGCAGAGAGTACTTATTTTATTATTGATGATACCTTTCATGGTGCTGATACAAAACAATTTTTTCACCAAAGGTTGCCTTCGTCAAAGTTCTTTGAGGTTGAAACTAATATCGTAATCAAGGTGAAGTTAACTCTATTTGTTAATAATAAAATTCAGATTTTTTAAAAATTTTGCTATTTGTACAAGCGAAATCAAAATCTGATAGAGAATTGGCGTGCTCTTTTCATGAATCCTTTTCACATGATCATCTACAACGGTTTTATTCATCAAAAAAGAGAAAAACAAAACAAAATGAAATATAAAAACTAAATCTATCCTACAAAAATTAGAAGAATTTCTCTTCTATGGAAAATATAATTTAAGAATCAATCCATTGACAGGTAAAGAATCTCTCCTACCTGCCAGATCCTGCAACATGAATGTGGACGGGCCTACGACTTCTACAATCTGAAAAGGGCCGAGCCACAACTTCTGGAATTTCGTATGTTTGCCCTTTTCTTCATGTGCCTTATCCCATTTCAAAACTAAATCACCCATCTGAAAGTTTTTTCTGGTTATGATGCTTGAGTCAAAAGAAGATTTTATTAGCGCTTGGTGATGTGCATGGGTTTTCCTAGCTTGTTCTCTTTGTTCTTCTAGTTTGATTATTTCCATTTGTCTTAATCATAATGAGGAAGTAGGTACTTCATCAATGTACTGCACTAAAGACAAAGAGGGAATGACTAAGTGAGTCGGAAGAACCACTTCCCGCCCGTAAACTAAATTAAAGGGAGAAGTGCCGATCGAAGCTTTCTTTGTGATTCTATCAGCCCATAAAGCATTTACCAGCGCTTTGTGCCAATTCTTTTGGTTTTGGTCGACTGTTCTTTTGATAATTCTGATTAGGTTCTTGTTTGTTGATTCAGCTAATCCATTACCTTGCGGATAGTAGTTGGCAGAATATTTCAGTTTGAACCCTCTTTTGAGCGCAAACTCAGTCATAGCATTTCCAGAAAAATATGAAGCGTTATCAAACATTAAGGCCGTTGGCAATCCAAACCTAGTTATGATAAATTGGTCTATGAATTCAATAATGTTTTCAGAATGAACTGTCTTGAGAGGAACTGCTTCTACCCATTTAGTAAAATAATCAGTTGCCGTAAGGATATACTTATGTTGCTTAGAAGAGTGAGGAACGATCTCACCTATTATGTCCAAGCCCCATTGACTAAATGGTTGGTCGATGTTGACCGGTTGTAGCGGCATGGACGCTTTCCTTTGTTTTCCTGCAGCAGTCTGGCAGACCTGGCATTTCCTTACGTGATTGTATGAGTCTTTGAACAGCGTGGGCCAATAATATCCTGCACGCAAGATTTTGTGTGTAGTCGCATCTCCGGCATAGTGTCCACCTGCTGGTCCATCATGAAGTTCCTGCAAAACCTTTTCGGCTTCAGTTTTCTCAAGACACCTAAGAAGTACAGAATCATAATTCCTTTTAAACAGGACATCATTAATGAGCTGGTATTGCTTAGCTTTTAATCTCAGAGCTCTTTTCTTGGTATGATCCAGACGTGATGGAGCATACCCGTTCTTAAGAAAATAAATGGTGTCAGCATATAATGATTCTGAGTCGTTTAGGCTTACCTCATACGCGTGTACCTCTTCAGACGAGTTCTCAGGGATTTGCGATGCTCCAGCTAACATCTTGCAGAAGCCTTGGCCTCTTACGATGTGTGCCGGTTTGATCTCAAGGTCGTATTCTTGTAAGGCGGTGATCCAATTCGCTCTCTTCTCACCCACATCCTTCTGTATCAGGAGGTTTCTTACCGCTGGAAACGGTACTATGACTTTGGTATGGGCTTTTAGCAAGAAAAGTCTGAAATATTTGATTGCTTTGAAAACGGCATATGCCTGTTTCTCGACGTCAGAATAATTAAGTTCAGCACCTTGTAAGTTCGAGCTAAAGAATGCGATTGGGGCTTCTACCTTTTCGTGATTTGCTTGAGTTAAAATCGCAGCATAAGATTTTTCTGAGGCAAACGTGTATAAGATGAAAGGTTCTGAAAAATTTGGGGTAGCCAAAGATGGAGTGTTGATGATGGCTTGTTTGATTAAGTTGAATGCTTCGTGCTCGTCTAGACCCCATTTGAAATTTGAATTCTTTTTTATCATATTTTGTAAGGGGGAAATAATACGTGAAAAATCCGGGACAAATCTTTTGACAAAATTGATCTGTCCAAGGAAGGATTGCATGGCTTTCTTGTTATGAGGTATGGATATTTCGGAAATTTCCTTGATTCTGTCGGGTTCTATGTGAATACCAGATTTCGATACTATGAATCCGAGCAATGTCCCTTCGCTTAATGCAAAGAAAGATTTCTTTGGATTGAGTGAGATCCCATACCTCAAGCATCTTTGAAAGATTTGCTTCAAATCTTGGAGATGGTTTTTCTGTTTTTTGGAGTACACTGTTATATCATCCAGATAAATCACTACTGATTTATTGACCAATCCTTTAAACGCGATGTCCATGGCTCTCTGAAAGGTAGCTCCGGCGTTGATCAGACCAAACGGCATCCTCCGATATGCATAAGTGCCCCACTTGGTTCGGAACGTAGTCTTTAACTGATCATCGGGATGCACCAGTACTTCATTGTATCCTGAAAATCCATCCAGGAATGACATTAATTCTGAGCCTGCTACTGCCTGTAGAATTTGCTCCATAGGTGGGAGGGGAAAGTTATCTTTCTGACAGGCTTTGTTGAGATTTCGAAAGTCGATACAGATTCTAATGTCTCCGTTTTTCTTCCTAACGGGCACCATATTGGATACCCATTTGGAATGCCTAACGGGGAAGATTATTCTGGCTCTCAACAACTTATTAAGCTCAGTTTTTATCTGGTTTTCTAGGTTAGGGTGTATTTTTCTGAGCTTCTGCTGGACAGGTTTCTCGTTGTCAGTCATAGGGATAACATGCTGAATGATGGAAGTGTTGTAAGTCTTCAGCTCATCGTAGTTCCAGGCAAAAACGTTTTTGTACTGTCTCAAAAGGCGGATATATGCTGATTTTTCTTCAGGGGCTAAGCCCTGGCCTAGATTAATGTTTTGCGGCTTTTCGTCGGTTCCTAGGTTGACTGATTCGTAGTTCAAAGTTGAACTATAAAGCTTGGCATTAGCCGACCTTTTGAACCGACTTTTCAAGTCATATAAGTCTTCTAATTTGACCACCGATTTGGGTATAGCATTATCAGTGCTACTTTGTTGTATTTGGTGATCATGACAGTCTTCGTCAATTATCTGGTTCGTGTAGGATCCTTCAGAGGTGAGGAAACTTACGATGTCTGGGTCGTCGTTGAACACTCTCCAGTTGGTGATATTGTCAGGAATGGAAGGTTTAAAAATTAATTCTATTGAAAACCTATCAGGACTAAAATCTTCGGAAGGGATAAGTCGAGAGGCTACGTTAGCTAACAGGTCTGCGCTTGCGTTTTGAATTCTTGGAATTGACGAGATGTTAAATGCTATGAAATGTGCAGTGAGATCTTGCACTAACGATTGATAATGCTTTAAATGACTAGACAGGCAATGTATGGTGTTACGTACCTGTTTTACGACGATCTCAGAATCTCCAAAGACTTGAAGATACTTAACATTCAATCTGATTGCTTTGTATAGGCCTTGAACCAAGGCTTCGTACTCCGCTGTGTTGTTCGTGCAATCGAACTCAAGTTTGCATGTGAGCATAATCTTGTTCCCGTCTGGGTTGATCAGAACGCATCCTACTCCTGCCCCCTCGTTGGATTTAGATCCGTCAAAATATAATTTCCAAAATAAAGACGTATTTACAGAATTATCTAAAAAACTAAAACATTTTGAGTCATCAGTTTGGGAGAAATTTTCAACTTGGGATAAAACTGAATTCTCTAAGTATGGCGAAATATGAGCACTAAAATTGCCTAGGAAAGAATCTATTGCGTAATTGCCTACAATGCTGATATTGTATGTGATGGCTTCATTTTCTCCTTCTAGTTCTGTCACTATGTATTTTTGGTGCAACTCTCGTTCAACCTTTATCTCATTTGGTTTACCATTGTATGGTAACCACATGTGCGACCAGTCGGTTGAGAAATATCCGTGGAGTTTCTCCGACCAATCCCTGCTAAGAATCAAGCCATAGAACTCAGGGATATCGGCTACCAGAATGTCGATAACCTGACACACTTTTGGGTTAGACGACAATCTTATGGTCACCTGATTAAGTTCACCAATCACTTCGACCTGGGATCGATCAAGTTGAACTATACGTACTGCAGATTTTTGAGGTTGCACATTCAATTTGGCACATATTGACCTGGGTAAAATATTCGTTGAAGCACCAGAATCAACCAAGCAATTGTGCACGTTTTTGTTGAAGATTTCATATGTGAGAAGAAAAGGAGGGGTATGAGACCTTGATCTTCCTCCAATCAAGGTGATGTCGTTTGGATCAATTTTATTTATCGTATTGGTTGGAGGTCTTCCCAGATTGTGGGAAGCCAGAGCTGTAGGTAAAGATGTAGTAGGCACAACATGTAATTCTTTCATCATGATTTTCTGCTGGTGTTTCAGTTTACTCAATTCATACAGAGTGATATTAGCCCTAGTCTTCTTCATGTCATCAATGATGTTATAATCCATTTCATCCGACACTATTAGTGTTCTTGATGGAGGTTCTTGTTCAGATTGGACTGGGCTAAGCGGGGTCGCTTTAGCAGTTGTCTTTTTGGTTACGACCCTTTCTTTTGTTGCAGGGCTTGCGCCCTTTTGTTTTGGGGTAGTCTGGGGAGGATCAAGCTGATTTTTGCTTCTCGTGCTAACATGAAATGCTTCATGATCCTCTTCCTGTGGGAGGATGAAATCCCACATTCCTTGAAGTTCTACAACTTCTTCCTCGTCGGTCTGCCCTTCAGTGGTATTCTCTTCTTCTTCGTCTTCTTCAGACTCAACGTTTGAGACAACACTGGGTGGTTTTACCTCCATGGGAGGATTTCTTTTAAAAGTCCTAAAGGGCTTTTTCGAAGAAGTTTCTGCTACTTGTTTCTTGATATCGACCATCTCATTGGACATGGCTTTCAACACTTTTTGTAACCCTTCCAAATCGAAAGGATCTTTCGTTTGCTTCTTCTTGGTGTCTTCTTTGAAAGAGATCTTCTTTGATTTGCGTTCTTCTATAGCAGATCTCTTTTCTAGGGCTACCACGCGTCTTTCCACTGCTAACGCTTCTGTCAAGTTGTCAACTAATGTGGTCTTGTTTGCCCTATCTACAAAGATAGCCAAGTTTGGAGGTAAAGCCGTGATGTACCATTCACATCTTACTTCCTCGTTGGGTTGTGAAGCAGCGGGGATTTTGTTGAGGATCTTATTGAACCGTAAGTTAAAGTCTTTAATGGGTTCTCTAGCCTCAGCCTTAAGATTAGATAGGTCATTAATCAATGTCGCCGTAGATCGGTCATCACCAAACTTAGTGAGGAACTGACTTTGAAAAATGTCCCAGCTTGTGATGGATCCGGAAGGTAACGAAAAGTACCATGACCCGGCCGTTCCTTGCATTGTATAAGGGAAGAGCCGGACAACAGCGTCTTCGTTAGTAACTCTGTTGAGATTAACAGAAAGCATGAAATTATTGATATGTTCTTCGGCTAGCATACCTACTTCTGGGTTGAATTTAGGTAGCCACTTCTCTGGATGGGCTGGTATAGGGCTCAGGGGTGGAGGCATTAAAACCGCCCCAGGATTGTTCCATGGAGACTGGGCCATCGTGGAGCTGCTAGCTAATGGAAGTGCAGAAACTGACCCCTGATGCTAAGAAGGTGAAGAAATCAGGATCTTTGATGTTCGAAGAGGAAGGTTTGTGGAAGACAGGTGAGTGAGTTGGAATGGAAAAGTGGGTGGTTGACTTCGCGGTGAGGGAGTTGATATGGATGAAGTGGATGAGAGAGTCTCTCCGTCAGACTCTTGAGGTGTTTTCCTTGCTCTTTTTCTGGTAGGAAGAGGGAGTTCACTTGGTTGTATGCCAAAATTTTCACTCTTTAATCTGGTAAGGGGATGAGCAGGGTTGTACTACGAAGTCACGCTGCTTTTAGATTTATCAGACTTCTGGTTAAAAATGGAGAATCCCTGGAGTTTACGAATCAAAGTTTGAATTTCAGGGGGTTCAATAATAGATTGGTCTGATATATTCGAATATGTAGCAGTGGTGGATACTCGAGCGACTTCAAATTCCGGGTTTAACCGTGTTGGAGAAGTCGAGGGAGATGATGAGGGTGTGTTACTCTCAGAATGGTATTTGGATATTGCTTTAGGTGCCATTCATAGTTCGTGCCCTCCTTCTAGCGCCAAATATGTTGAGGGCCCCGAAATCGGGTCAACAACAAGGGGGATACCCACCCGGTCGGGAACCTGGTTGGCGGCTCCGTGCCCGTTTGGTGTAGCGGGTCCGACTGGGGATGACGGGACCAGCTTCCCGTTCTAAGGGGTGTGTGTGTGTGTGTAGAAAATGGTGATGTGTGTGTGTAGAAAATGATAGTAGAAAATCTGTAATTATTCCTGAACTAATCTAATTCTAAATTCTGAAATGACTTTATACTACTTTAATCTAACAAAAAACAATACATCTAATCTACACTAACCCGGGACAGAATTTTTCCATTATGCAATCTAGAAAGATTTCACAGAATAACTGGTAATGAAGATTATTCAGCTATCATGAGAATATAAATCAATTAAGATGAACCATCTTGCGTAAGAAGTTAAGCAAAACGGTTGTGAACAGCATATTGCATAATCAGCTATTCATGTATTAAGCACAAATCAATGACTCCACCGTACAAAAGTGCCAAATGGTAGTCCACTCATTCATACGTTAACATATAAATAACATCAGCTGTATATTACTCTAAGAATGCAAGCAGAAACTAGTCAAGAGATAAAAGTACCATTTATGACTGATTTTAAACTTACAGAACTTAAGCAATAATGATCTATTTCTACTTGCTTCTAATGCCTACTAAGAGTACAGAAGTGCAACATCAGTAGCAGGTATTAAAATGCAAACATAAATAAATCTTGATCCGTCCATTCATCAAAAACCCCCTCCGAGGGTGCAAAAGTGCATGTTCTGAGGACAAGTTTTTTGACAAAATTTCGGACCCTTCTCCAATGCAACGAGAAGGGTTAAATACTAGTAACCGACTAATTTTACTTTACACAAATTCAGGGAACGGCTTCAAATGACCGCCCTTTTACTAAAAACAAATTTATTTCTAAAAACTGAATCTAATTTCTAACCGTTTCTGTATCTGTTCCTTAGTGCTGTAAGCAATGTGCTGTTCGCCCTGAAAGAGTCGGCTGGTTGTCCTTTCCTTTTGTTCGAGCTTGAAAATTAGAAACAACAAGTGCTGGCACCTCTTTCTGTTAGATTAGAAGATATTTTCGAAAACCTTTCTCTAGCTGGGTGTATTCGCTGTGCGCACACTTAGTACAACCCAGTTTCTTTTCGAACTGATTTTGCTGTTGCTATTTCGGTTTCCGGTCGTGCGAATGACTCAATGAGTTAGAAGTCGCGCTGTATGGACAATCCCCTGTTTCGAGAATTGTTTCCGTTCTTTGTTCCAGGCTTTTCTGGAGCGTCTTTCTTCTCTTGCGCTTCTTTCTCTGCTTTACCAAGTCTAAGCTTCAGGATCTTTTGTAAACACGCTGCTTTTGTGCGCCTTTGACTCTGAGTCTTGGACAGTCTATTTTCATCAGTACCTGTTGGGCGATACTCTGGAATCCGCGGTTCTGCTGCATGCGGCATCCAATTGCGAAGGCATCTTCTCTCTGTTGTCTTATTGGCGCTCTTCCCTTCTCCTTAGATGTTTCCTGCATATAGATTTATATCAGTTGCATGTCTTGCAGTTTACGCAAAAAAGAAGGGAAATGACGAAAAGATTGACATGAAAGCATTAAATTCTAATGAATGCGAAATTAATGACATTCATCATAACTTGACTCTTCGATAAATGCGATGCAATCATTTCTGGATATTCGAGCATGCGGTCATTAATTTCCCTTAAGGCGCGCTTTCAAATTTGGATCTACCGTGTATGTCAGAGAATTCTTGCGATGAGTTTTTTCTGCGATTGGTATCACAGTATCGATGGCTGCGACGTTATTACGTGTTATCGTAGATCGCAGATATCGCAGATCGCGGATCGCTGATATCGCAGATCGCAGATCGCTAATATCGCAGATCGCAACTTTGCATGGTCGCAGATTGCAAATCGCAACATCGCAAGGTTTTCACTTTGTCATTTTGTGCTGCTCGTGTGGCATTGCGACGTGCGACGTCGCATATCGGCCGTCGGCGTTTCTTTAGGTTCTCCTTTTTCAAACGCTCTTAATGCGCGCGATGTGATGGGTTCTTGCGTCGCTCCTTTTTAGTGTATTTATGCGCTTTGGGCAAGCGCTCCTTTTTCCGTTGCGACGCGATATAGCTTTTAGGGATCTGATACAAAAGAATTTTTTAAACAAAAATATTTTTTTGAATTTTTTGGCTAAGGGTCCCCCTTTGCTTGATGTTATTACTAATATCAAACGAAGAGGGGGGTTGTTGGTGACCACAACAGGCATATAAGCGAAGAAGAAGAATGATGAAGAGGGATAAGAAGGATGAATTCATATCTAGCATATATATCTCTCTCTTGAACTCACATGTGTGAATTATGGGAAATTTCTAGGTAGCATAATCTGGACAGGCCGAAATTCGACCTAAGGTAGATCAGAGAGGGTCAAAGTTTGAAGGGAAGAAGTCTGACTTGACTGACTAGAGGATTTCTTGACTAGATTTAACCATAGCATATTGATCAATTTAATCTCATAGTTGACTAACAACATTAGATGTGTCTCTTGTTGAACTAAAGAATTTCTCTAAGAAAAAGGTTTTGTTTTTCTGCCAAGTGGTTTTCCTAGGGTAAATCTTGTGTTTTCTTTGTGCATTATGATATTTGTTGTCCTTATAATTTTATGGTTGAATTTTTGAATTGTAATTTCTTAATGATAAACTGGAATTGTTAAAAGAAAATCTATATTATTAGAAGTAATTATCAGTATTTCAAAAATGTGTGCTTGTATCTATTACACTTGAAAAATCAATAGATCCCAACATCTAAGAGATGAGATGGCACTGCATGTGGCTAAGCTGAGGCTAAAGGACTTGATTTAGCTGTAGAATTTTTTCATTACTACATGTTGTCTTTCTTGTGAGATGAAGAATTATTTGATCCTTTTGGATATTTTGGGTCTTTCCATCCTCATATTTTATTCTTAGTATTTTGGGGGAGTAGAGATCCCTTGAGAAAAAGGGTAGGAATTCTAGAAATGGTTGTGCTATTGACAAATCCTATGGTGGAAATATGTGTTTTCATAGTCCACCAATTGTGAATAAACTGTGTCATTCCAATTGAGGAGGATTTTGTCAAGTAGCCCTTTCCTAGGATATATTTCAACACATATGCAAGCAAAAGTTACAATACCCCTCTCAAGCATATCTATGTCTACCTTAATAAAATGGCCGAGTGAGTTTCCCACTTCAGCTAAGATATCCATATGTAGCAAGTGAAAGGGCATAGTAGGGAGTCTTACCCAAATTGGAGTGGTCATAGTTGTCAAGGAAAGAGGGTTAAAACTAGGAAACCATGTATTGAAGAAAAGCCCAAAAAATCCCCAAAACTATGGTCCTTAATAAAAAAACCCTCTAATGTTCCTAAAGATTTTTGAAATATACCACAAAGAAACCCTTGAAGCAAAAAAATATATCTGTATTTGTGTACCAAGTCTGATGAACCCATTCTCGAAGAATAGATGACGATGGCCATAACCCATTAAAATGAAAAATAATGGCATGTCGCAAATAATATATATTCAAGAATAAATACATTTAGGATTATCCAATTCAATAGCTGGAATATCTTTTGTCTAATCTGTTAGGTTCCTATACCAATAGGTTTCATTTTTCATGATTGACTATGGAAGTGCCAAATATGTTCATCTTTTCATGCTGCAAAGGTTCCATATTTTGCATATAGATAGGGAAAATTAAAAAATGTAAAGAGGGTATGCCCTAAAAGAAAAATCAAAGGGCAAAAAGAGTAAATTGGTCAACAAAAGTAAAGAAAATGAACCCCAAACCAAAAGACCAGGAAAGTGGCCAGTCAAAATGCCACTCCTATCTTATTTTCAAGTTCACAATGTGCAAATATTGTTGTTTATTACACTTGATGGATGGCCCAACAGTTCAATCTGGACCATGCCATGTTTAAATTTGTTGTTGCAGAATAGAGAAAGAATATCTGTCCAACAGTTAAGGCTTGGCAGATGAGTACTTGGATAGAGAAATTAATGAGCCCAACTGCTTAATCTGGGCCCTTGGAAGAGATAAGGGTAGACTTAGATAGGAGGGCAGTCAAAAGAAAAGAGGAATTTTAGGGTTTGCAAGTTCAAATGCACCCAATCAAAAGGAAGAAAAAATGTTAGGTGTATTAGGCTGGGTAGGTAGTTGAGGTTGCAGAAACAAGGTTATGATCTTTTTCCTTGTAGAGAAAGATTTATCTCATTAATGACATTGGTACCTTGGCAGTTGTTTGATTGCAGAACAGTGGAAGCATGACTAATTTCCCCTTCATTCCCCAGAAATAATTTGCTAACATCCCCTCAAGGAACTTGGGATCTGCCCAATAGTCCTGCTTCACTTCATTCTATAGGAAATACTAAGTTAAACTCTCAGTTTACTTAGTAGAAATAAGCCACATTTCTTGTGTAAAAATCATCATTCCACATTCCTCTCATTTTCTTATGCCTAAGTTTTCACTTTATAAACTTGGCATTTACTTATGCAGTCTCACTCCATAAAATCATATTAACACCTATCTCTATTATTTAACTCCCTAAGTCACTTCCCTACCCCTATTCTACAAAAAACTATATAAAAAACCCCAAAAAAGTGTAAATATCCCCACCCCTTGGCACTATAGCCATATGATACAAAGTTAGGGAAATGCTAGGTCTATTTGGGGCCTTGGTATTAGCCCTTCCGCGTCCAAAACTTGGGGTTAATTTAACATTTGGTTAAATTAATAACCATAGTCCACCCCCCACACATAAACCCAGCCTCAATACCCTCCGCGCTTGTATATTTTGGGATCGGTTTAATATTCGATTAAACCAATAATCCAATCCAAAGTTTTTAAACCCCCCCACGGCATATTATAATATTAAATACGGGCGGGTCCCCGCACCGTATCGTACCCACAACTATGCATCCCGTCAACCCTCCAATCTGCCCTTCCAGATCGGACGGCCCTCACCGATATTGGAGCGACCTCGCTGTACGAGGGTTAGCTCCCGGTAGAAGGCGGTTTTGCTGCCGTACGCGGGGACGTGTGGCCCGTTTTGATTGCATCGGGCCCGCGCTGACACATACCGCCCCCGTACCAAAGGCGGTCTGATACCAAACCACTTACCGCCTGTCCTCCCCGCCGCCCACGTCAGCTCTGCGTCGGCTTTTGTGTCACCACCCCCGCTACTGTATAGTCTGCCGTGGCCGCCCCGTCACCCATGCACGTCAGACGCCACGTTACCCGTCGTACCTTGCTATAGTACCATGTGACATCATGCTGACGTTAGCACCAAAAAGTGCCAAAAGCCCAAAAAAACACAAATTTTCGTTAAAAACGAATGAAAGCGATGTTTTAGTTTATTTCACGTGACCAATTGTAAAAGTTCATGCATGAGTTTTTACGTTCAGTCCGCCATTTACGTCCCAGTCGACTGCCCACGCGTGTTCAACCTGCCACCCTAACCTCCTCGGCTCTACCTGCAACTCCATTTCACTGCAAGGTCGCGAGTAAACAGGTATTTATTTCACTGTTGCCCCTAAACCCTGTTTTCTCAAAATTCTCTGTTAAAAATGACCTCCAAAAGAACTGAATGTGATTGAAGTGAGCTTTAATCTCTAAACCTCCCTGTTTCAACTCACCACTCACCACTGCTTCCAAAGAAAACCTGTTTACCCTATAGCCCTCTGCAAAATTGCCATTGAGGTTCGAAATCCAGCTCCAGTTCGCCCGCAAAACCACTAAAGACTATATGCAAAACCCCTGCTATCTCCATTCCTTGCAAGCTTACTTGTTGCAGAGCCCTGCATACTCTTTATTTCCCTTAAACTCTACTCAGCAGGAACATCTTTGCACAAAACTCAAAACTCCTTGCCAAAAAACCACTGTCAGGACTCTGTTTTCCTGTTGAAGTATACACCAAATTCAATTATAATCCCAGTAAAATCATGGAGGCCCCAGTTGCCCTCAATATTGCACCACTAAATGCACCCCATAGAGAGTTAGAATGGATACCTCTTGCTGACAGAGATTATCAAATTGCTGATATGAAAGGAGACAAGCCTCACCTTTAGGCTTTCTGTGAAATAAGGAATAAATTCAGAAACAAAGCTGATCTATTTGGGAATATGGGAATCCAACATGCCCATGTACTACCTGCCCTCAGTAAATGTCTTCCCTAACCTCATCCATCAGTGTTGTGCTAACTATGAGCCTTCTCAAAGGGCAGTAATGGACCCTGTTGGAAATGTCCTCTTCTACATCACTCCTCGGTCCATAAATGAGATGTTGCAATTCAAGCCAACTCAGCCTCTGGTCTGCCTTTCCATGAAAAATCTGCTGGATCAAGCCTCAAAGTTGCCCTCTGCAGAAATTGACCGAGTTGCCAAGCTATTTATGCCACCAGACTGTTACTCCATATTCACAATTCCCTATCACCATGATTGGTTTACTGAGGAGGGAAAATTGCTCATAGATATGATTTCCTACATCCTGGGATTCAGAACCAGTGAAATTGTAGATGAAACTGTCTTTGCCTTGATGTCTATCTTCACTCCAGGACAGCCCCCTGCTATCAAGTATGACTATTCCACCTTCATAGCCAACAAGATTCATGAGCATTTCGTGAACTTAGAGAGGGAAAGGGTATTCAAATACACCTCATATATCTATCATTTGCTGCTATACTATCAGTCTGAAAGTTTCCCGGTCTTCCTTAAGAAATTGGATGCTAGGGGGGAGCGAAGGTCTGTCATATTTTGGTCCTCAGTGTTCCATCATGTTAATCTCTCCCCCTTCACATACTATGAGTTCTTTGACCTCTTTGTCTACCCAGCCACTTGCCTATTATCAGCAGATCCTCCTCCTAGGCTCACTGCTGAAATGCAGAGAATTCTGCACCTCTCAAAAGGATACAACATTGGTGACTGGTACTACTACCAAAACCACACTGTAATAAGGATCTATGGCTGTGAATTAGCCCCCTGCAGACTACCAAAATATGTCCCCATGAGATTCTTTGCCTTGGAATACTACAGGTAGTTCAACAGTGCAGACTTAAAGCACTTCTATGGTGCTAGGAAAAAGGCACAACTTAAAATTAGACATCAATTGGGCCCCTTTATCTTTAATAGAAGGGAAGAAGCATGGAAGGATGTTGATGAGATTCTAAGAGAAAAACTCAAACTCAAACTGAGTTTCTATTGGTCACCATATGACCCTGAACACTTCATAAGCTTTAGAAGGGTCAAGAACAAGCTCACAGGATATCCCCACCACAGAATCCCTGAAATTAAACAATATGCCAACCAAAAAGAATGGGTAGAGGGCACACTAGTGGAAGAGCTTACTAAAGAAGAGATAACAGAAAAAGCAATCAAGAATCTTGAAAAATCAGTTGACTTGGAATCTTTTGGACAGGTGTTTTTCACAACTCCTCGGCACCTTGGAGAAGGCACCTCATCTGCCACGGCTTCCCAACAACCTGCTCAAATAAGTGCTCCACCAGCAGGAACATCTAAAGGTAAAGAGGTGCAGGATCCAGAACAACAAGTGCACCATTCTAAGCAGCAAGAGACAATGGCAAATCGGCCGATTTCTACAGATGAACAAAGTCAAGGGAAAGACCCTTCAACTCAAGCAAAGGTGATGGAAATTCCTACATTACAGACTCCTCTTAATGAGGAAAGGGCCAAGAAAAGAGATAGACAGGAAGAGACCCCTATAAGGACATCTACAGATCAACAAGGAGAGAAGAGACAGAGATTAAATCCTTATTCAGAAGAAGAAATGCCAGAGGGGCCAACTGAACAACAAGTTCCCCCAAGCATGGAGACATCAGCTAGCTCCTTCCATCCAGAGCAAGAAAGACAAGAGGGTGTGGAGGTTACATCCACCAGGAAACAGAGTAGACAGGTCTTTGACATCAAAAAATCATTCACTGATATTAAGGCTAGAAATGAGCCAGTGAGGTACCAGCTCTACAACCAGTTGCTAAGGATGGCTCCCACTAATCAGCAAAGGCTAATGGCAGCCTATGACATCCAAGAAGGGAAAATGACTCTCATTCATTTTAGACCTATAATGCAGCAACCACAATCAGCTGCTGACTATATGAGAACCAATCTAGAAGTGCTCTCCAAAGATATCCATCCAATGGACCAGATTGAATTACACAAGCAGACCGGTGAAATGGTATATTCTACCTTGGAAGACAAAACATTGTTGGCCCATAGATTGCAAAACTCTTTGCACAATACTTCTGCCCAACTAGAATTGGAGAAAGCTTCATCACAGGCCAAGGACAATAGAATCAAGTCCTTGGAGGAAATTATTATAGAGTTGGGACATGATCCCCAGGATCCAAAGGGCATTCAGGCCTTGATAAAAAAGAAAGAGGAAGACATAGCAGCCCTCAAAAGACAACTCAGGCTGCCAGCAACACTACATCCTCAAACCACAGAGATAGCACAACAAAAAGAAGAGCAGGATGTGGTTACTTTGCTTATGAGCTTGCACAAAAGATTGATAGAAACAGAGAGTGCCTTGGAGGCATCATTGCAAGGAAGACAGGGAGAGTTGGCCTCTCAGCCAATTCAAACAGCTCACATTCTTACAGCTGCTCCTCCTATGGCCACCACAACAGTCCCTCCCATTGATCCAACATCCACAACAGCTACCTCAAGTTCAGCACCAGTTTCAGCAGTAACTACAGCAACAACAGAGCAAGAGACCAGTTTGAGTATGGAGGGGATGATGAAAGAAATAAAAGCCCTGGAAGTACATATGGCAGAATTGAAAGAGGCCAAAGAAAAGCTGGATAAAATTGAGGAAAGATAAGACAAGTAAAAGCAAGATGTAGCTGAGAAGACAAGGTAAGTGAAAACCCTGGAAAAAAGAATAAAAGAGCTAGAGAAAGAGCTTACTTTTGATAGGACCTTAGCTGAGGTCAAGAAAATTTTGTGGGCCAAGATTGGCCAATCCATTACTGACCAGTGGCAATCAATTGAAACTATACATGAGCAAATGGACTTGATAGGCTTAGCTCAATTTGAAAATCAAAAGGCTAGAGCATCATTAGGGAATATGCCTAAGCAAGCCAACATGATGATTCAATTTCTAAATACTCATAATAAAGAGCAACTGGCAGCAATAGGTATCAGGAACAGGACTGATACCATTTTACTAGTAAAAAGGGTGCTAACCCTAAGGAATTTTGTGCAAACTCTAGAAAGAAAATGCCAAGAAATGCAGGCATAGGTGAATGAGTTCAGAATAAAGTTTGCAGCTTTATAGAGCAGAGGGCTACCAAGTTTAGTAACTAGCGCTGGAAGACTGCTATCACATGAGCATTATGCCAATAGGGTAAACAACTATGCCTCCAATCATTTCACAGCATCCTCAAGCACATCAGAAGAAACAGGGCCTCCATCTGGACAAAGTCTCTATGACAAACTAGAAAATCTGTTCTACATTGAACATGAGATAAACCACCTATTTGAAGTCCAGCCCAACTTTTACAGATACATTGAATTTGATGAAACACTGATAAAGATACAAAGACATCAGCTGCCTACAGAGGATTGGTGGAAAGGAATGATGGAGACATTGCTAAGGTAATTTTGTTTATTATTATTTTTTATCAGCTACAGGTCAGCGAATAGAGATAGCACGGTCCACCTGTCAGAAGATAAAAAGCAACATAAAGCAGAAACGAAATGGTGACTATAGCTAGTTAATGCAAAGAAACCGAGAACTGATGATAAAGGCCAAGACAGCAACAAACAGCGTACCAGCATCAAGGCAGCAAATGCAAAATGAATGCGCAGCAACCAGCCAACTCACACAGCCCAGAAAAGTCAAAATATCTCTGACAAATTGGAAAGCTAGCACATTCATATTTATTACAACATTTATTCCCTCATTTACTACTTAAGAGTTGGTAAAGAAAGTTATGAGTTCAAAGACTTATCTTCATGATATTTTGTATCTCCCTTTTGTATAAATACCTCCCCATAATATGTATTTGGGGTTGGTGATTTTCTCTCTAAGCTACGCTGTAATTTCTGAGACTTTCTAATACAAATGGTTATTGAATTTCATGGTTTCTGTGCTATTTGAAAGTGAAAATGATGTTCTGGGACCTGCTACAGAATTCCTGTGTCATTCAATGGAACAATAAGTTATTCTAAACTGTGTTTTACGTTTTCTGTATTTGCAAATTTCATATATGTTTCATAATCTTGATAACAGAGAGAAAGAATAGCCCAGGATTTGTTTAGATACACCCTGTTCTCAATCTCTGTTATTAACTATATTTTCTTCAAGATTAGTCATAAATATGAATTCTTAACTGCTCATGTTTGCACTAATTCTCTCATTTCGAATACTATTTAGGAATTCTTAATTGCTCTGGAATAATATTCATGCACTTTCCCCTTGCCAGCATGATGAAAGATTCTTGATTGCCTTTCATTCCCTGACTTCATTCCATCAATTCTTGATTTGAAAATTGTTCCTAGACTGCCTACCTTGCTCTGTAGCATTACCATTTACCCGAGAGACACTTTCAGCTATACACCATCATTGACTCCATTGCCCAATGGAACATACTCTCTTAGACTTTCACCTCAGCTCTACTTGAAATCACCATCCAACAAACTCAAAACAAAACCTTGTACATCATAACTAGCCTAAAATATTACAAAACAAAGCTAAATTAAAAAGAGAGAGCCCTCTCTGGTTGCAGGTAGGCTAGGACCTACAGCTAAAAGATTGGTTAGTGGTTACCTCGGCTGTATTCCCTTCAGGAGGCAGGGAAAAACCTAAGTGTTAACATAATCCACAATGAAGGCTAGCCCTAAGGGAGTCGGATGTGACAGCCATGGCTTTAGGGAATCTAGACTGAGAATCAGAGGCCGCACACCAGCCTTTGGGTTCATTGTTTAATCTTGAAACTAGGAAGATTGTGATATTTATGTTTGGAAATTACTAGAGGGGGGGGGGGGGGGGGGGGTGAATCATTAATTTAAAACTTTACTTTTTGCTCAACTTAATTTTCTTCTTATGCAGCTAATGACTTATGTATGTGCTCTATTATTATTGGATACCTTTTTCAAGTGTTAGAGAAATAATTTTGCAAATATATCTATCAAGAATTCAAGAACATTCACACAACATTTAGGAACCAACACATGAAGACACTAGATATAAGTGGAAACCCCGAAGGGAGAAAACCACGAATTTTAGGCTGAAATTGATGTGAAGGCAAGATGCTACTCCTTATTACATCATATTCTTGTAGGTTCCAACCTACAATAGGCTCCTACCTCAAAGGAAGATCCAACTCCCACAATTGTTTTGCTGGTTACAACCCACAGAAGCTCCTACCTCATCAAGGTACAACCTATTCTTTATCAAGTTATAGCAGATAAAGGGGAAACAATCTCTCCATCACAATATCAAGTCAAAAACATTGGATACCTGATATACAATTTTGATGTCAAGTCTCCTACAAATCTTCACTACTTCATCTTTTCAACTTTGTGCCTCTTTTGTTGTTTCTCATCAACTTTCTCATGCAGACTACTTCACTTCAAAAGTTATGTTTCCATTCCACATTGTATATTTTATAAGCAAGCCATATTGTTTGTTTGTATTATTTGCAGGAATATGAAATGAAGCATTGTCTCTTGGACTTCCAAAAACTGCTCATAAACTTGTCTCTTCATTTTCAGTTCTAAAAGAAAATTTGTAATATAAAATAGAGCTAAAATAAAAACAGCTCAATAGTAATGATTACAAGATACAAATAAGATTTGTATTAGCGACTTTTTCCAACCTTGTACCATACAATTTTCTTGTTTAATGAAAGCATATGTTTTCCAGCTTGTGTCTCAATATCATGTCTCATTTTTCATCAATGACAACCAATCAATAATATGTCTCGTTTTTCATCAATGACAACCAATCAATAATTTTCAGCCTTCACACTAATTATCATAACATTTGTACTTCACATCACTTTCAGCCTTGCTCCAATCAACCTTGTAAGAATGGAATTCAACAAAAAATAATGTTAAAATAATCAACATCAATCAATTTGCCATGACCATTTGACATCAATGCCAACATTACCACCATTCTCCCCCTTTGGCATTGATGGAAACACAACAATTCTTTCTTGTGATTATCCTAGTAAAAATCGCCTCTGTTTCTTCCTTCATTATGTCTCCATACCTCTGATTACCCCCCTGCCCGCCTTTGACATCAACGACAAGGGGTTTAGCTCTTCCTTGAAACCATGTCAATTATAAATGCCAGGTATTCTTCTCTTGTAAACATTGCTTTTGTATCTCATTACCCATGTAAATGTTGCTCAAATGTTATTATAATAATGTTTTTCCATACCATAGACCAAGAAACATTGTTTCAATTTTCACCTTAATGTAATTTTATTAATTATAACCATGCGGCTCTTGAGCATTGACTTGCATTATAACATTTTGTGTGAATTTATTTTACATATTATTTACTGGCACATTGTATTGCTTATGGGCAAACATATTAAGGAATTCTTCATTGCATCTAAGGCACGCTTGGCTTGCTTGGCTACACATACTTTGAGATAGAAGAGAACCAATTATATAAATCCCTCCATCCTTCAAAATATGCCTCACCATTTAATACATAAGAGATAATGTTGCTCTTCACCATTCAACACATAAATGACAATGTTGGCCCTAACTACTTTGATGTTTCTAGGGCACAAAACCCTAATTTAAAAAAAATTGCAAGTGATTCCATAGTAATAGCATCGTTGCTCATCCCATAGTAATAGCAACTCAATTCAAAGGTAATTTTTATTGGCGAAGAGGTGAGATTGTCTTGTACTGTAATATCATGTTAAAGCAATATTAATGCTAGATAAAATTAACATTGGAGCAATATTAATGTTGCAACACGCTGGAGAAAATATCTTGCACTGTAATATCATGTTAAAACAATATTAACACTGGAGCAAATTAATGTTGGAGAAGTATTAACGTTGGAGAATTATTTTATGAAGTGATTGAATGAGTTATGTAAACCAATTCAATTGAAAGGAATATTCACAATCA
This sequence comes from Pinus tabuliformis, assembly GCA_031772625.1. Taxonomy (NCBI): domain Eukaryota; kingdom Viridiplantae; phylum Streptophyta; class Pinopsida; order Pinales; family Pinaceae; genus Pinus; species Pinus tabuliformis. The sequence goes on from CM062812.1 coordinate 337,608,909, forward strand.
TCATCATTTCACATGTATGGTTGCATCTAAAACAATCAACAAGATGAGGTATTCTTCTCGTTTTATTTTAACTGAGCATATGATTTGATTCAAATAAGAAATGCATGTCAAATTTGTTTGCAATGTTTGGTAGAGATGGACTATGTTAGAGACAATGGAAGGTAGAAAGATGTTAGAATATGTGCTCAAGAGGAAATAAATGAGGGCCCAGAACATATTATGATTCGTTTGCACCCTTACGGATAACTATTAGACACTAGACAACGATTTCCAACTTTAGAAGAGATTTATTCAAAATGAATAGAAAAAATGGTGATTGTAGGGATTAAATAAGAATCAATTAGATACTTTACCCCAATGGGGGTGGAGGAACAAAGGGAGATGGAGCTCAGGGGGAGGGGGGTTGGGGGTGCCACCCACCGACTCCCAAGAACAATAACGAGGGGGTGGCATGGCCTACCTCCCCCCCGGTCCTTATGCACCATACATGTGACCTCAACCGAATTAATGATGCCTCAATTATTTCTCTCTCTCTCAATCCTTCTTTGAGGTAATTTGTTTATGAAATCTATGTGGGATATACAAGGGTTGGATGGGGGGTTTTACAAACAACCTTGCAAGCTTGGTTTTAAGTATTTTTGTTAGAAATTGCTAGAATGAGTGGAATTTAGCAGTGGGAATTATCATTTGGGGAAGGTAAGACATGTGTTGTCTATTAGATAAGCCTCCCAAAAGAAAAACATTTCTATTTCTCGAAACCCAAGGTCCTAACTTTTACAAGGAGGAAGATCGAAAATCCAAGGCTTCTAGCTTGAAGAAGGAAAATAACTCTCGCATGGCTTGAAGGCACATCACTCAAGTGTTGGTCCATGACAATGTTCCTTCAATTCCTCTAGGACATAAGTTGGTAATCATGTGCTTCTAGATTTGTCTACTTTTCTTTATCATTCTAGTTGGTTGTTGCGTGATTCTAGTTCTTCGATTCCTCTCTTGGATCAAGTCTGTGGATTTTCAGTTTGGTTTTCTTGATACAACTTTGTTTCTTCTATGTCAAATACAATTTTCTAGGCTACATGCCTCTTGTCTCCATCATTGTTTTCTTTCTTGTGGCTTTGGAATTAGCTTGTTAGTAGTGCCCTATGTCTTTACGCCGCAAGGCGTTCCCCTTTGAAAATAACTCTCCCCAGGTGATTCGTGGATCTCGTTTCGACCGTCAGATGACATGTTAGACGATTAAAATGTTATTGGCCGTTCGATATCACCATTTCCGCCAAACTATTATTTATTCAATTATTTATTGAATTACCAAACTATTATTTATTCAGTTAGTTTGTTAGCCTTTCGATTTAGGGCCGAGGGGGAGCGGAAAGTCGACATTCCTGAGGGCACTGAATAGGCTCTGGGAACCGCCCTTCAATTCCGTCTTCATCGAGAACGACGACATCACCAGCCTCAACGTGCTCGCCCTCCTGTGCCATGTGAGCATGCTCTTCCAGACGGCACACCTCTTCGAAGGTCGGTAATCAGTTTGATGCACATTTCTTGTTCATATTAATGACTTGCTTCGACCTAATTTCTTTGATTCACTGGAAGCATTCCGGATAAATTGCTCCGCGGGGAGAAATTGCCAGACAAGAAACTGGTAGAGTATTTGGGCTGGGTGGATTTGGACTCCTCGTTGGCTGCTCGATTCTCCTCATGTTCATTTCCTCTAAAGAATCTCGTTTCAATAAACATTTTGTCGCCCATCTCTAGGGGTTTCACTCGAAGGGTTTCAATCCTCTGAAGCTTGCAATCTGCTAGTCACTACGATGTGGTTGCTTCAATTGTGCTGAAATTGAAATGCATGGCAGGAAAACCGCTGAGTTCGAAGGCATCCAAAGCTGTTGCAGCTTTTCCCCTATTGAAATCCCTCAATGGAGGAGGACCAACAGGGCTTCGATTCTCCTTGTGTTCGTTTCCTCTAAAGAACCCCATTCTGATAAACCCTTTGTTGCTTGTCTCTCTAGGTTTCACTTGAAGGATTTCAATCCTCTGAAGCTTGCAATTTGCCAGTCAGTACGAGGTGGCTGCTTCAATTGTTCCGAAATTGAACAGCATAGCAAGTAGACAGTTGAATTCGAAGGTAGCCAAAGCCGTTGCGGCTTTTTCCCTATCGAAATCCCTCAATGGAGGAGGTCCGACAGGGCTTTGATTCTCCTCTTGTTGGTTTCCTCTAAAGTATCCTGTTCTGATAACCCTTTGTCTCCGTTCTGATAAACCCTTTGTCCCCTGTCTCTCAGGGTTTGACTCGAAGTGTTTCAATCCTCCGAAGCCTACAATCTGCCAGTCAGTACGACATCATGAGAGTTAAAATCATCAATGGCGATATTAGCCAAGTGAGATACTTCCACTCTCCCAGTTGTTGGCGGAATATGGAATCGCAGAGGATGAGAGGCACGCATCTTGGGCGTCAGGAGGTCGAGACGCCTTGGACAAAATACGGTGACTATGATACAAAAAGTCGAAGCCAAAAGGAAAGTCGGCGGTGACGATGAATGGTTGATGTTGCCAAGCTCGGAATGGATGAAGAGACTATTAATTCTCTCAATAAGCGCGATATTACTAGATTGTTCCCCATTCAAAAAGTAGTGTTGGAACCAATAATGCAAGGTTGTGACATGATTGGTCGCGCCAGGATAGGAACTGGAAAAAACTCTTGCCTTTGGAATCCCAATCTTGGAAAAATCATTCAGCACAACCGTAAGAATGGGCATGGATCATATCCCTTGGCACTCATCTTGGCTCCAACACGAGAACTTGCATGCCAAGGAATTCCAAGAATCTGCTCCAAGCCTAGATACTCTTTGATGTTTGGGGGTGTACCTATAATGAGCCAAATCTAGAAGGGGTTTAGATGTTGCTGAACACCTAGTCACATTATTGATCTAATCAATCGTGGTGCATTAGTCTTTTCATAAGTACTATTTATTGTTTTGGATGAGGCTGACCAGATGCCGAATGTGGGCTTTGATGAAGATGTTGAGGTGATTATGGAAATATGGCCAAAAAGGCGTTAGAGTATGCTTTTTTTCTGCTACAATGCATGTCTGGGTGCAAAGGCTTTCAAGGAAATATTTAAATGATCCTGTTGTTATCGATGGTGTTGGTGAATCATCTCAGAAGTAAGCAGAAGAAATCTCACTTTCTTATATTGCTGCATCCACCTATGGGAAATGTTCGATTCTCAACCCATTGATAACTGAATATGCCAAAGGAGGAAAATGTATTTTTTTCACTCAAACAAAGTCAGATGCGGATAGTTTGCTGGTGGCACTGGGTCGGGTACTTACATGCGAACCTCTTCATGGTGATATCTCACAGAATCAGCAAGAGAGGACTCTTGCTGGCTTTCGTGAGGGGTGTTTTAATGTGTTGATTGCTACTGATGTCACTGCATCTGGTCTTGATATTCCTAATGTGGATCTCGTTATTTAATATGAGTCCCAACGACTTCAGATATTTGTGTGCATAGATCAGGGCAAACAGGGCATCTGGTCTTGATATTCCTAATGTGGATCTCGTTATTCAATATGAGCTCCCAACGACTTCAGATATTTTTGTGCATAGATCAGGGCGAACAGGGCATGCTGGTAGGCCCGATAATTTTATCCTTATCCATACCAACCAACAGATTAGGCAAGTTAAGATGATTGAAAATGATATAGGTTCCAAGTTTAAAGAGCTGACTCAGATGAAAGAGGAAATAGACAATGGAGTTGGTGGTTTTGGTGATTCAGGAGGCAGTCGTTTTAGAAGTTATGGCGGTTCAGGAGGGAGTCGTTTTGGAAGTTCTCGCAGTTTAGGGGGGAGCCGTTTTGTAAGCTACGGTGGTTCAGGAGGGGGGAAATCTGGTGGTTCAAGCTATGGTGGATCAGGAGGAGATTATGGGGGTTCAAATTATGGCAGATCAGGAGGAAGTTACAGTAGTGGATTGGGAAGTAGCTATAGTGGTGGGTCAGGAGGTAGTCTGGTGGTTCTAGATCCCGCTGTTTTAGTGACTGTGGGGAGTCTTCTAGCTCTCAAAGAGGTTCCAGTATGGGGGTTCAAGTTATGGCAAATCAGGAGGCAGTTATGGTAGTGGATCCGGAATTAGCTATAGTGGTGGGTCAAGAGGTGGCTATGGTGGTTCTAGATCCCGTCGTTTAAGCACCGTTTTAGTGACTATGGGGAGTCTTCCAGCTCTCAGAGAGGTTCCAGTAGCAGGTTTGGAGACTATGGGGCCGCTTTTAGTACTAGATGAGACAATAAAATATTTGAGGGAGTTTGGTAGCAGGGATGCAAGAATTTTGAACTTGGTGTTAATTAGAAACCCAAGTTCAAGTGGCAACAATTTATATGAAATTGTAGAGTAGTAGCCTGAGAGCCTCTATTCTTTGGGAGCGAGCTTTGTCGCAATCAGTGCGAACATATGAACGAAATCGTTGGAATATGAAATTTGTGTAGCCACCAAGAAAGAGACAGATTTTTGGTTCCATAGGAGATTCACTATGGTTTTCTTAGTGAGAAATAGTAGTTGTGTATGGAATGTGTCATTTGAAAAGAAAATGCACATTGTATTTACCAGCAAGTGCAAATGAATTGTATCCTCTACAACGTATTTTTGTGAAAATCATAGATATCTTAACTGCTATGACTTTCGTGTAGAACATACGCAATATATCACTATTGTTGACCTAGAAATATTCAATACACCTAGTATTGTAGAATGTATTGGTGATGGATCGATCGCTCTAGGATTCCACCTCATTTTTCTTTGCAAATGTAAAAAAAATTGGGGTTCTTTTGATTAGATTGGACAATTTTATTTACATAGGATTGTGCGCAACTAAGGCCACAGATATATAAGCGAATAAGGGAAAACGCTTTCTGTCCATGTCTTCAAAGGCATTTCCTTTTTGTCCCTCTAAAGAAGTACCAAGTTCTTTATTTGAGCAGAGCCAAGGCCAAGGATATATAAGAAAATAAGGGAAAACGCTTTTCCCCATGTCTTCCAAAGGCATTTCCTTTTTTTTTTTTGTAACCTCTAAACGAGTACCAAGTTTTCTTCTACTCTGTCCTGAATGTTCACAACACCATGGACCATGTATTCAGTTTTCCTACTTTTATAACACAATTTATTAATTTCTTTTCACAATGTTTGGGAAGGAGATACCTTACCTAGTCCCCAAAATCGTGATTCTCAGTTTCCTATAGTGAAAATTGGTATGGTTATGCTCGACAAAAAAACAGAATATGATTGTCAAATTTCAGGTGGTTCAAGCTATTATTATATGCCTGGAAATGCATGACCCAACAATTTCTCAGGTGATTTTTCTATAATGGTTTGTTACTCAAAGGTTTTGGATATGGTGAGAGTTTCCTATAGTGAAAATTGGTATGGTTATGCTCAACAAAAAAACAGAATATGATTGTCAAATTTCAGGTGGTTCAAGCTATTATTATATGCCTAAAAATGCATGACCCAACAATTTCTCAGGTGATTTTTCTATAATGGTTTGTTACCTGAAGGTTTTGGATATGGTGAGGATTATCAAATTTCAATTGGGTCACAAGGACCTTCAAAAGTTTCTCCACTGCTAAATGCTGCTAAATGACTTTTCATTTCAGTGATATGGTGAGGATTATCAAATTTCAGTTGGGTCACAAGGATTTTAAAAAGTTTCTTCACTGTTAAATGTTGCTAAATGAATTTTCATTTCAGAGATATGCCACTGGTAATGGACAATTTCAAGGATTTAATAGCTCACATGAAACTGTTGTTTATGATTTAAGACTGTTGAATAACATTTTGTTTACTAATTTTTATCTTCAATGATTTTTTATGTTAAGATGTTTCTCCAATTTATGCCTTACGACGTTCCTTTGCAACATTTGGTGCAATTGCTAGTTTTATTCCTACTACAGGTGTTAATGAGGTTTTATTTTCTCACTGGTATTTTTGAAAGGATGGGTGTGAGGTCATTGTTTATAGTCAGACTACTCTATTGGCCCTCGATGATCAAGTGCTCAATATTTAGCTCAAAAATAAAAGTTCTTAGATTGGCTCGAAACTAGAACGACCATGCCCATCTCAGAAAAATGATCCTAATGCAACTTATTTCGTCGAAAATCGAGTTTGTATGAGGAAGTTATTGTGTTCTGATCGCTTTGCTAAACAGGTGAAATTTTAAAAAAATTCCTAGTCAATGATTGGTTAACATTGAATCAGGATCATAAAAGTGTCACCATATGGTTTGGTTGTATAGTGGTGATTTGGCGCATTTTTATTGGTGCATTTCTGGACCAATGGAAGAATGCCACGTGGCAAGCCTAGAGGTTGCCATGTGGCACCTCCCAAGGGTCAGGTTGGTCATTTACTACGACGCAAAATTTATTGGCAGTGGTCAGGGTCGAACCCACGACCTACCGCATACCAACCTCAAGCCTTAACCATCCACTCTACATGATGTCACTTAACCATTGTGTTCATGGCATGTATTTAAGTTATAATTATTTGGAGGTTGGCAGTTAAGGGAGGGCCAGCCCGAAGGCTAGCCCTCCCCCATGTGAACACAACCTCCAATAGTCAGTTAACCCGATGGCTCCGGAATTCAGCTCCAACAGTTAGCATGTGAACAAGATGGAGCATGAAGTGTAATGGTTAGTGCTCGATGGTTCTGATGGATCTTAACCGCAATATTTAATGTGACTAACTGTTCCATGTGAATAGTCCTCCATTGCCGCCGAAATTCACAGTTTGTTTAGCGCTAATCTCATTTAAAGATTAATTAAGTGTAGTTTAACAACCATTAACCCACAGTTGAACCTAGCGGAAAAATTGGCGATGCCCCCAAATTCGGGCCCACCACCAAATTTAGTGGGACTAACTAGATATGTTCCAAATTTAGACAAGAAAATGTAGGAAAATACTAACTAAGCCATAGAGAAGTCCATTTTTGACCGAATTGAGCTCAGAAATAGGTTTTGGCTAATTTGGACATTTTGAACACATTGGTGTAGGTATCAGGAGCTATAGATCTTTGTAAACAACATTTTTTCCACATTAAGCTAATACAGAGGCCTAAGCCATGGAAGCTGGACCAAGGAGATGTAGCCCAGGAGGGGTGAACTCCTTCATCAAAACACTATGTTAATGTGTCTCTTTGATGGTTTGTTGTACTATACATGTTTGATGTTTAGTATTTGTTTTTGAAGCTGTTTTTCTCATGATTGTCTTTTTAAACTTAAGGAAATTTACCTGATTGTATGCACAAATAGCTAATGAAACCTCAGAACAAGAATCGATAAGCATGCACATGTTTATAAATATGTAATTGTTATTAGCACAACAAAACTAATCATACAAAAATAGATCAAGATGGTATGAGAACCCAAGGTTGAATTGCTTAATTTCTTGAGTTTGTGCAATTAGGGTTTTAATGGTTGCAAAATTGTGATACTTACAAGGTTAAAGTTGCAGAAAGGAGAAGGGAAGTTATTGCTTGCAACTCCTGAGGTAATGCTCGGAAGAAGGAGAGCCACAAGGCCACAATATCCACCACCCAAAGTTCCAATTCCAGCTGCACTTGAAACTCCTCAATTTTTTCCTTCAATTGAGATTGAAGAGGTACAAGCAATACCAATTTCTGAGCCTGAATCCATATCCATTATGTTTGGAGAAAGAGAGCCTAAAAGTCCCTCTTCAGAAAAGGAATAATTCAAGAAATCTTTCTATACTTTCACTGATATGGTTAAAGTCCTCTATGAAGAGAGGAACACTAGAATGGTTGGAGAGAGTTCTAAATCTCCACATGGAGAAGGAAGCTCATAGGACAAAAAACATGAGAAGAAGGATTCTAAAGGTAATGGTGTAAATCCACCTCCATCTCCACCATCCTCATCATCTTCCTCATCATCTTAAATGGTGTAAATCCACCTCCATCTCCACCATCCTCATCATCTTCCTCATCATCTTAAATGGTGTAAATCCACCTCCATCTCCACCATCCTCATCATCTTCACCATCTCACACAACATCATCTTCCACTACCACCACTGAAACTTCCCATACTCATTCCAAAACCCCAAAAGGAAAGACTCCATTACTGATATTGGACATAAAAATCGAACTTCCCATGTATAATGGAGAGGTGAATGCATAAAATTTGGACAATTGGATTTGAAAGTTGGAGGTATACTATAGAATTCAGAACCTTCAAGAAGACGACATAAAGATCCAATCAACTTCATTGAGGCTAGAAGGAGTTTGCATTAGTTTGGTGGGAAGAAAAGACTCAAGAGGAAATGAGAATCCATGGTAAGATATACATCACTTGGGTTGAATTTGTTTCTGTAATTGAAAGACAATTTTATCATATAGCCTATATGCAAAAAGCCATTATGAGTTGGCAGAATTTTAGGCAACTTAAAGGCCAAACAGTCCAAGATTATACACATGAGTTTAGGAAAAGGGCTTTGTTATTAGGAGTGAATTTGAATTCCCAAGATACATTGTTGAAATATATTGGGGGTTTACATTCCTATCTGAAACATACTATCCTTATGTTTAATCCAAACAATTTAGATGAGGTATGTGTGCAAGCCACGCACCTTGAATCTAGAGGAAAGAACATTCAGGAAGAGGGTAGTAAGAGGAATCCATTCAAGGGTAAGGAGAAAGAAAAGGGTGGAAAAGGGAAGGGAAATAAGAATGCAAGTGTGAAGAAAGAAGGGGAGAAAATCACATGCAAACATTGTTCCAAAGAGGGGCATGATGAAGCCCACTGCTGGAAATTGCATCCTGAATTAAGGCCTAAGAAACAAAACAATAAGGGAAAACAAAAGACGACTGCTACCACACAACATGACCTTGGTTGAGATTCTGGAGATGAAACCAAGAATTCAGCCATGGTTACAAAAGGAAAAGAAACTGTTGCAAGCACTAGTTGATCACTTAGTCAAAATAACACTCCAAATGAAGAGTCAAGAATATAGTTGTTTCATGTTAGAGTGATTTCAAATCATACAAAAATTGATGCATTATTTGATAGTGGGTCAAAATCAAACTTGATCTCATAAGACTTGGTTAAAAAAATAAACCTTGAAACTATACCTCATCATAAGCCATATCCATTGGGTTGGATAGTAAACAATGCAAACTTATAGGTTATAAGGAAGTGTTTATTCAAGTTCACCATTACTGAAAAGTTCAATGATGAAGTTGAGTTAGATGTAGGTCCATTTGACATCTCAGGAAACATATTTGGCAGTATTTATTTGTATGATAGAAAAGAAGTATTTTATCGCCATGACAACAAATACATATTGCTCAAGAATGGGGTGGAGTACATAGTGAGAACCCATCGCAAAAAGCTGAACATTTCTTTGGTTAATGCAAGGCAGATGAAGAGACTAGTAAATGCAAGTAAAAAGTTTGTGCTTCTTGTGAACAAGAAAAAGAATGATATTGATTATGAATATTTTGAAGTTTGTGATGATAAATTTAAATCTGATTTGTTTGATGTGATAAGCAAGCATGGTGAGATGTTTCAGGAACCAAAGGGGTTACCTCCTAAGAGGGGAATTGAACATGAGATTCAGTTGCAACAGGATGTTCCACTTCCAAACATTGGCATGTATCGTGTTAGACTCCGTCTTGTCAGTCAATGAGAGATTGATTCTTCTTCAACAAGTTTGTATCTGGTCAAGTGTGATATAACACTTTTCCAGAACAGAGCATCGGCTAGGTGAAAAGCAAAGTAAGGCAAGGAAATTTTGCAGTGGCATATGTCTGTTCCTAGTTCTGATGTGTGTCCTTTGGGCTCCTATGTTGATGTACACTAGTGGCTATCCAACTAACATTGCAAATCCAATTAAAGATGTAAGCGCCTAGATTGATATCAAAACAGGAGGCGGTAGATTGACACTGTACCAAAACAGTCTTTGTCGTTGTCTTTCTTGGGAGGATATCTTAGCAGCAGGGAATAACCTGGATGCTGATGGTTAATCTGAAAACATATAACTCTGAAGATATTCAATTGATTTGCTGTCAAGCTGATGCAAACACATATTGGTCAGTTCCACCTTCAACGGTTAAAAGTCTCATGAAATTTGTCTATGAGGAATTTGAGTTCACAAGGGAAAGACCAAAAGGAAAGGAGGTTGTAAAATACAATCCAACTAAATCAGTTAACTCTTCAGGCTTACTAGATGTTTTGAATGGGACAAGTAATGCAGTCAACGTGTTTGACATTTATCCAAGATATCTCCGTGTAACTGGCTCCGGAGAAGTGCACATGCTGGAGCAAACAGAAGACATGAACCAATTTCAACGGTAGCTGAGTACATCAGTCTCTATAAAGTGTCAAGGGACATGGGATGGCCAGAAATTATTTTTGGAGTTTCCCCTCCGATTTTCTATATTTTCCTTTGCAGTGCCCTACATGATTTGGAGAAAGTGGAATCTGTAAGGTTTTCTCTTGTAAGGACTTCAAGAGTAACTTGCAATGAGTACCTGTTGTCGCAGTCAAGCAATAATATGACACAGCATCTTCTGCCTCCTCAGCAATTAATTTCATCTCCTGAATCAATATCCATTCCTATGTGGAATGAGGAGGTGGCAAAGGGTGTCATTTTCCAGCATATTGTCATCAATTTCTTCACATATGGTTTTCCCGTGTCTCTTCTTGCTCTTGCATTAACATATGCATTCAACGCAACTTTTAATGTGTGGAGGAAGGAGAGTAAAAAAGGATACTAAAATTTGGGACGCAATTGGGCTTTTCCATTACTCTATTCCAGGGCTATTCATTTTTGCCCAGTTTTTTCTTGGTACTCTTGTGGCAGTGGTTATCTATGTGAGTAATTGCATTTGGAGCCTAAAAAATGACAACTTGAGATCATGCAAAGATGAACATAAGATGGAAGGGCAACAGAAAGAAAAAAGGTTTTGATTTTTGCTGTAGTTGCATGGTGTTTCCGCAAGAGCTCACGTTCAATTTCTTTGTTGCTTATATTCCTTTTGGGAGTGAAACCTGGGCTACTCCATGCCTTTTATATGGTGTTTTTCTTGATATATTTGATGAGGTCAACAGTGGGCAGACAAACACGGAAGCTTCTAGTTCTCCTTTGTGAATTACATTTTTCATTTCTGTACCTACTCCAGCTAGATCTATTTTCGGAGGTTCTGGACAGCAAAGGGGATTCAATAAGGTCAATTCTCCTTCACTGTGGTGTATCAAATCATGCAAGTCTTTGGGATTTTCTAAGCATTGCAGTATTATTATGCTTTTCTGCAGTTCAAGATCATGGCATAGAAGCACTCCATTCATTTTCTGCAATTCTGAAGTGTAGCCCGCAATCACCATTTGGTTTTGGCTTCATGAAAGATGGGTTCAACAAATCTGTACTGTGGACAATATGTTCATCCCAGAATTTGACAGATAGTGATCCACACCACACTCAGCAAGTGAACTGGATAAAAAAAAATATCTTTTAACCATAGGCCAAATGTTTCAAGCAACATATCGCTCCTGTGGGACCTACATTGCATGTTTGACCATACTTGTCACAGCATACGTGGTCAATCCTAATTACATAGCATTTGGCTACCTCATATTTCTCTTGGTTTGGATCATAGGCCGACAACTGCTGGAAAAGACAAGGAAGCGTTTGTGGCTACCTTTACTGATTTATGCCATGCTGGTCTTTATCTTCACCTATGTTTTGAGCAGCTTCCCAAGTTTGCAGATGTGGCTCTCTAGAAGGATATTGCTTTATCCATATACAGGGTCAAAGCCTGGAGCTTCTTTGTTTGAGAAAATTTGGGAATCTCTTGCAATTTTGATTGTAATGCAGTTGTATAGATATGAAAGATGATCATCTCGTCGACTTCCCAGCTTTTCATACATATGACCGAAATGGCCTATTAGTTCGTCTGGGATCAGGATCAGGAGAACATTTGTCCTCCTCACTAAAACGTTACATCCAAGAGCTTTTGAAGGTGAATATGCAGAGTGCATATGTACCCGAATGGGTCGCGGAAGAGAAGATAAAACGCAGAGAAATGGTTGCTCCTGAAGCGCGATATATTTTTGTGCGGAGCACGCAATATAAATAATAAGGAAGAGGTGCATGAGTGTCAGTGGACAGGTGATGGAGACCCTGCGGTTGCTTTTGTGCATTATCGATTCATTGTTGAGGAAGAAATTCCTGTAGTCTATGTTTATAAACTTCAGTTACATAAATGTGTGCAAGGAAGAGGGCTTGACAAATTTTTGATGCTTATCGTACGCAAGAACCAGATGAAGGCAGTGATGCTTACTGTTTAGAAAAGAAATATATCTGCAATGAATTTCTACACTAGCAAACTAAGATACATAATTTCCAGCATATCACCATCACGAGTAGATCCACTGATCGGAGCAGAGAAGAATTTGGCGCACATCCTTGACACCTGGCCCTTCACTTCAGCCAAAAATAAACAAAGACATCTGTTACCAGAAGAATAGGATTCGTATTCTTATCTATGACCTCAGTTAGTCACACAATGGGGTCTGCGCTCCAATTTTTAGTCTTTTTGGTTAGAGAATTTCGAGGAGAAAGTTGTTCTTTGTTCTATTTATGTAACTTCAGGTGAAACAGCGCCCAGGTTTTTGGGTTGATCTGTTTTCTCCTACAACAGTCTTATTTAATGTATTAAAAATCATTTAGAGAGGGAAAAAAAAAGAGAGAGTTCTGAGAGCTGGTGGAGAACAGAGAGCTTTTATTGTACAGTCTTTGACAGAGATTTTAATGAAAAATACAACTCTGACCCCTGAGATGCATGTGGTATGACAATTTAGCATAAGTTTTCCTTCTGTTTCATATGTTACCTGTTATGTTTTCATTTCACTTCATGATCATTTCCAATTGAACAAATGAAGTGTTTAGGTAGAATTCATAACATTTTATGCTCTGCCTATAAGTTTGTTCATATTTAATGTTTTCTTCTGTTTGACAAGGATTCATCCTCTATGCCCTTGTCAGCTCCTCAGCAGTCTTGCCATTCCATTTAATCTCAATTTGATGTTAAATTTCTTGCCTACCTTGCCTCAGGGGATAATCTGTGTTCTTGATTACATTTCTCTGCTCAAGCTGTTACTTTGCCCATGCAGCCCAGAAAACCCCATCATCCATTAAAACCCCTTTTTTATCAATTTACTAGCCTAAAATCAGTTTCCTTTAAAGTCATCTCAGCCCCTTTTAGAAAACTTTTTACTGAGATAGACCGGAGAGAGCCCTCTCCTTCCCCGTAGGGCTAGCTACGAGGCTAAGTGCTTTGATGTTGCCTTGGATTTTGTCTTTCTCAGCCTAAGGCAAATTTCAAGCGCTAACATATTGGCGACCATACTGGGGAGAATATTCGACTTGTTGATTGTCTTGTCCCAGTACATGAAATCAAATTGCAGATCTGATGCTGATGGTGGACAGCAGTCAGACACATATGCAGGCTGAACCATTCACCTAGCGACTCCAACTCGATCCAGACAGTCCAGTGCTCGCTGATCCATTTATGCAATGGTGGGGTATGTGGCAAACCCTGCCCTGTGTGAAGCTCTAAACGAAGTTAGAGAATGATTAGTGGATATTGAAATTAATGAAGAATTTTTCAGTACCTTCCTTCAATGTTTGAAATCTCTGAAGTTTCATCTTGAAACTAAAACTGGTGTCTGTGAGTTAGTTGTTGAAAGAATAGAAAAGGAGATTCAAAATTTAGATGAGCAGATCGAGTCATATGATTTCCAAGACCCTAAAAAGTTCTTGGAAATCCTTCCTCCATTGAAACAAGAAATCATAGAATTGCCTACAGATGTTTACAGTGACAATGTGCAGCCGGAAATATGTATTGCAGAATTGGGGAAGCCAACAGAGTCTGGCTTCCGCGATCCAATTGCGATGTACATGGACACGTTTTTCAGTTTAATTGATAGATCAAGCTGCCTTGTACGTGACCGGGCTCATTACGTGCATGAAGGGCTGCCAGCAATTACATTTGTGTCCTCGTGGAAGCATTCTCGAGCGACATCATTTTCAGGTTTACTTGAATGGTTGATCTGGCATTTCAGTATTACCTGATCTATTGTTTTTACAGCAAAGTAGGGTAGATGTTGTAAATAAATAAGCAGCCAAAAAGCAACATTTAGTTCCAGTTTCATTACAGTTTAGTTTGAAGTTTGCCAAATTGGTCTTTCAATCAATTCCGTCAGTTTCCAGTTAATAAGTTGAGTCTTCAGTTGTGTTGATTTGTTGAAATAATGGACTCCATTGCCCAATGGATGGAGGCACTGTCTGCTCTCCCAAAGTTCTGCGGTTCTTGGCACCTCCAAAAAGCGGCAGCTGCCATCCCAAGTGGAGCCGATGTTAGACTCCGTCTTGTCAGTCAATGAGAGATTGATTCTTCTTCAACAAGTTTGTATCTGGTCAAGTGTGATATAACACTTTTCCAGAACAGAGCATCGGCTAGGTGAAAAGCAAAGTAAGGCAAGGAAATTTTGCAGTGGCATATGTCTGTTCCTAGTTCTGATGTGTGTCCTTTGGGCTCCTATGTCAACTAACATTGCAAATCCAATTAAAGATGTAAGTGCCCAGATTGATATCAAAACAGGAGGCGGTAGATTGACACTCTACCAAAACAGTCTTTGTCGTTGTCTTTCTTGGGAGGATATCTTAGCAGCAGGGAATAACCTGGATCCTGATGGTTAATCTGAAAAAATATAACTCCGAAGATATTCAATTGATTTGATGTCAAGCTGATGCAAACACATATTGGTCGGTTCCACCTTCAATGGTTAAAAGTCTCATGAAAATTTTCTATGAGGAATTTGAGTTCACAAGGGAAAGACCAAAAGGAAAGGAGGTTGTAAAATACAATCCAACTAAATCAGTTAACTCTTCAGGCTTACTAGATGTTTTGAATGGGACAAGTAATGCAGTCAACGTGTTTAACATTTATCCAAGATATCTCCGTGTAACTGGCTCCGGAGAAGTGCACATGCTGGAGCAAACAGAAGACATGAACCAATTTCAACGGCAGCTGAGTACATCGGTCTCTATAAAGTGTCAAGGGACATGGGATGGCCAGAAATTATTTTTGGAGTTTCCCCTTTGATTTTCTATATTTTGCTTTGCAGTGCCCTACATGATTTGGAGAAAGTGGAATCTGTAAGGTTTTCTCTTGTAAGGACTTCAAGAGTAATTTTCAATGAGTACCTGTTGTCGCAGTCAAGCAATAATGTGACACAGCATCTTCTGCCTCCTCAGCAATTAATTTCATCTCCTGAATCAATATCCATTCCTATGTGGAATGAGGAGGTGGCAAAGGGTGTCATTTTCTAGCATATTGTCATCAATTTCTTCACATATGGTTTTCCCGTGTCTCTTCTTGCTCTTGCATTAACATATGCATTCAACGCAACTTTTAATGTGTGGAGGAAGGAGAGTAAAAAAGGATACTAAAATTTGGGATGCAATTGGGCTTTTCCATTACTCTATTCCAGGGCTATTCATTTTTGCCCAGTTTTTCTTGGTACTCTTGTGCCAGTGGTTATCTATGTGAGTAATTGCATTTGGAGCCTGAAAAATGACAACTTGAGATCATGAAAAGATGAACATAAGATGGAAGGGCAACAGAAAGAAAAAAGGTTTTTATTTTTGCTGTAGTTGCATGGTGTTTCTGCAAGAGCTCACGTTCAATTTCTTTGCTGCTTATATTCCTTTTGGGAGTGAAACCTGGGCTACTCCATGCCTTTTATATGGTGTTTTTCTTGATATATTTGATGAGATCAACAGTGGGCAGACAAACACGGAAGCTTCTAGTTCTCCTTTGTGAAATACATTTTTCATTTTTGTACCTACTCCAGCTAGATCTATTTTCGGAGGTTCTGGACAGCAAAGGGGATTCAATAAGGTCAATTCTCCTTCACTGCGGTGTATCAAATCATGCAAGTCTTTGGGATTTTCTAAGCATTGCAGTATTACTATGCTTTTTTGCAGTTCAAGATCATGGCATAGAAGCACTCCATTCATTTTCTGCAATTCTGAAGTGTAGCCCGCAATCACCATTTGGTTTTGGCTTCATGAAAGATGGGTTCAACAAATCTGTACTGTGGACAATATGTTCATCCCAGAATTTGACAGATAGTGATCCACACCACACTCAGCAAGTGAACTGGATAAAAAAAAATATCTTTTAACCATAGGCCAAATGTTTCAAGCAACATATCGCTCCTGTGGGACCTACATTGCATGTTTGACCATACTTGTCACAGTATACGTGGTCAATCCTAATTACATAGCATTTGGCTACCTCATCTTTCTTTTGGTTTGGATCATAGGCCGACAACTGCTGGAAAAGACAAGGAAGCGTTTGTGGCTACCTTTACTGATTTATGCCATGCTGGTCTTTATCTTCACCTATGTTTTGAGAAGCTTCCCAAGTTTGTAGATGTGGCTCTCCAGAAGGATATTGCTTTATCCATATACAGGGTCGAAGCCTGGAGCTTCTTTGTTTGAGAAAATTTGGGAATCTCTTGCAATTTTGATTGTAATGCAGTTGTATAGATATGAAAGATGATCATCTCGTCGACTTCCCAGCTTTTCATACATATGACCGAAATGGCCTATTAGTTCGTCTGGGATCAGGATCAGGAGAACATTTGTCCTCCTCACTAAAACGTTACATCCAAGAGCTTTTGAAGGTGAATATGCAGAGTGCATATGTACCCGAATGGGCCGCGGAAGAGAAAATAAAACGCAGAGAAATGGTTGCTCCTGAAGCGCGATATATTTTTGTGCGGAGTATTCAAAGTGCTGACAATGAACATCTTTGCAATATAAATAATAAGGAAGAGGTGCATGAGTGTCAGTGGACAGGTGATGGAGACCCTGCGGTTGCTTTTGTGCATTATCGATTCATTGTTGAGGAAGAAATTCCTGTAGTCTATGTTTATAAACTTCAGTTACAGAAATGTGTGCAAGGAAGAGGGCTTGGCAAATTTTTGATGCTTATCGCACGCAAGAACCAGATGAAGGCAGTGATGCTTACTGTTCAGAAAAGAAATATATCTGCAATGAATTTCTACACTAGCAAACTAAGATACATAATTTCCAGCATATCACCATCACGAGTAGATCCACTGATCGGAGCAGAGAAGAATTTGGCGCACATCCTTGACACCTGGCCCTTCACTTCAGCCAAAAATAAACAAAGACATCTGTTACCAGAAGAATAGGATTCGTATTCTTATCTATGACCTCAGTTAGTCACACAATGGGGTCTGTGCTCCAATTTTTAGTCTTTTTGGTTAGAGAATTTCGAGGAGAAAGTTGTTCTTTGTTCTATTTATGTAACTTCAGGTGAAACAGCGCCCAGGTTTTTGGGTTGATCTGTTTTCTCCTACAACAGTCTTATTTAATGTATTAAAAAAACATTTAGAGAGGGAAAAAAAAAGAGAGAGTTCTGAGAGCTGGTGGAGAACAGAGAGCTTTTATTGTACAGTCTTTGACAGAGATTTTAATGAAAAATACATCTCTGACCCCTGAGATTCCTGTGGTATGACAATTTAACATAAGTTTTCCTTCTGTTTCATATGTTACCTGTTATGTTTTCATTTCACTTCATGATCATTTCCAATTGAACAAATGAAGTGTTTAGGTAGAATTCATAATATTTTATGCTCTGCCTATAAGTTTGTTCATATTTAATGTTTTCTTCTGTTTGACAAGGATTCATCCTCTATGCCCTTGTCAGCTCCTCAGCAGTCTTGCCATTCCATTTAATCTCAATTTGATGTTAAATTTCTTGCCTACCTTGCCTCAGGGGATAATCTGTGTTCTTGATTACATTTCTCTGCTCAAGCTGTTACTTTGCCCATGCAGCCCAGAAAACCCCATCATCCATTAAAACCCCTTTTTTATCAATTTACTAGCCTAAAATCAGTTTCCTTTAAAGTCATCTCAGCCCCTTTTAGAAAACTTTTTACTGAGATAGACCGGAGAGAGCCCTCTCCTGCCCCGTAGGGCTAGCTACGAGGCTAAGTGGTTTGATGTTGCCTTGGATTTTGTCTTTCTCAGCCTGAGGCAAATTTCAAGCGCTAACATATTGGCGACCATACTGGGGAGAATATTCGACTTGTTGATTGTCTTGTCCCAGTACATGAAATCAAATTGCAGATCTGATGCTGATGGTGGACAGCAGTCAGACACATATGCAGGCTGAACCATTCACCTGGCGACTCCAACTCGATCCAGACAGTCCAGTGCTCGCTGATCCATTTATGCAATGGTGGGGTATGTGGCAAACCCTGCCCTATGTGAAGCTCTAAACGAAGTTAGAGAATGATTAGTGGATATTGAAATTAATGAAGAATTTTTTAGTACCTTCCTTCAATGTTTGAAATCTCCGAAGTTTCATCTTGAAACTAAAACTGGTGTCTGTGAGTTAGTTGTTGAAAGAATAGAAAAGGAGATTCAAGATTTAGATGAGCAGATCGAGTCATATGATTTCCAAGACCCTAAAAATTCTTGGAAATCCTTCCTCCATTGAAACAAGAAATCATAGAATTGCCTACAGATGTTTACAGTGACAATGTGCAGCCGGAAATATGTATTGCAGAATTGGGGCAGCCAACAGAGTCTGGCTTCCGCGATCCAATTGCGATGTACATGGACACGTTTTTCAGTTTAATTGATAGATCAGGCTGCCTTGTACGTGACCGGGCTCATTACGTGCATGAAGGGCTGCCAACAATTACATTTGTGTCCTCGTGGAAGCATTCTCGAGTGGCATCATTTTCAGGTTTACTTGAATGGTTGATCTGGCATTTCAGTATTACCTGATCTATTGTTTTTACAGCAAAGTAGGGTAGATGTTGTAAATAAATAAGCAGCCAAAAAGCAGCATTTAGTTCCAGTTTCATTACAGTTTAGTTTGAAGTTTGCCGAATTGGTCTTTCAATCAATTCCGTCAGTTTCCAGTTAATAAGTTGAGTCTTCAGTTGTGTTGATTTGTTGAAATAATGGACTCCATTGCCCAATGGATGGAGGCACTGTCTGCTCTCCCAAAGTTCTGCGGTTCTTGGCACCTCCAAAAAGCGGCAGCTGCTATCCCAAGTGGAGCCGATGTTAGACTCCGTCTTGTCATTCAATGAGAGATTGATTCTTCTTCAACAAGTTTGTATCTGGTCAAGTGTGATATAACACTTTTCCAGAACAGAGCATCGGCTAGGTGAAAAGCAAAGTAAGGCAAGGAAATTTTGCAGTGGCATATGTCTGTTCCTAGTTCTGATGTGTGTCCTTTGGGCTCCTATGTTGATGTACAGTAGTGGCAATCCAACTAACATTGCAAATCCAATTAAAGATGTAAGCGCCCAGATTGATATCAAAACAGGAGGCGGTAGATTGACACTCTACCAAAACAGTCTTTGTCGTTGTCTTTCTTGGGAGGATATCTTAGCAGCAGGGAATAACCTGGATCCTGATGGTTATCTGAAAACATATAACTCCGAAGATATTCAATTGATTTGCTGTCAAGCTGATGCAAACACATATTGGTCGGTTCCACCTTCAACGGTTAAGAGTCTCATGAAATTTGTCTATGAGGAATTTGAGTTCACAAGGGAAAGACCAAAAGGAAAGGAGGTTGTAAAATACAATCCAACTAAATCAGTTAACTCTTCAGGCTTACTAGATGTTTTGAATGGGACAAGTAATGCAGTCAACGTGTTTGACATTTATCCAAGATATCTCCGTGTAACTGGCTCCGGAGAAGTGCACATGCTGGAGCAAATAGAAGACATGAACCAATTTCAACGGTAGCTGAGTACATCGGTCTCTATAAAGTGTCAAGGGACATGGGATGGCCATAAATTATTTTTGGAGTTTCCGCTCTGATTTTCTATATTTTGCTTTGCAGTGCCCTACATGATTTGGAGAAAGTGGAATCTGTAAGGTTTTCTATTGTAAGGACTTCAAGAGTAATTTGCAATGAGTACTTGTTGTCGCAGTCAAGCAATAATGTGACACAGCATCTTCTGCCTCCTCAGCAATTAATTTCATCTCCTGAATCAATATCCATTCCTATGTGGAATGAGGAGGTGGCAAAGGGTGTCATTTTCTAGCATATTGTCATCAATTTCTTCACATATGGTTTTCCCGTGTCTCTTCTTGCTCTTGCATTAACATATGCATTCAACGCAACTTTTAATGTGTGGAGGAAGGAGAGTAAAAAAGGATACTAAAATTTGGGATGCAATTGGGCTTTTCCATTACTCTATTCCAGGGCTATTCATTTTTGCCCAGTTTTTTCTTGGTACTCTTGTGGCAGTGGTTATCTATGTGAGTAATTGCATTTGGAGCTTGAAAAATGACAACTTGAGATCATGCAAAGATGAACATAAGATGGAAGGGCAACAGAAAGAAAAAAGGTTTTGATTTTTGCTGTAGTTGCATGGTGTTTCTGCAAGAGCTCACGTTCAATTTCTTTGCTGCTTATATTCCTTTTGGGAGTGAAACCTGGGCTACTCCATGCCTTTTATATGGTGTTTTTCTTGATATATTTGATGAGATCAACAGTGGGCAGACAAACACGGAAGCTTCTAGTTCTCCTTTGTGAATTACATTTTCATTTCTGTACCTACTCCAGCTAGATTTATTTTCGGAGGTTCTGGACAGCAAAGGGGATTCAATAAGGTCAATTCTCCTTCACTGCGGTGTATCAAATCATGCAAGTCTTTGGGATTTTCTAAGCATTGCAGTATTACTATGCTTTTCTGCAGTTCAAGATCATGGCATAGAAGCACTCCATTCATTTTCTGCAATTATGAAGTGTAGCCCGCAATCACCATTTGGTTTTGGCTTCATGAAAAATGGGTTCAACAAATCTGTACTGTGGACAATATGTTCATCCCAGACTTTGACAGATAGTGATCCACACCACACTCAGCAAGTGAACTGGATAAAAAAAAATATCTTTTAACCATAGGCCAAATGTTTCAAGCAACATATCGCTCCTGTGGGACCTACATTGCATGTTTGACCATACTTGTCACAGTATACGTGGTCAATCCTAATTACATAGCATTTGGCTACCTCATCTTTCTTTTGGTTTGGATCATAGGCCGACAACTGCTGGAAAAGACAAGGAAGCGTTTGTGGCTACCTTTACTGATTTATGCCATGCTGGTCTTTATCTTCACCTATGTTTTGAGCAGCTTCCCAAGTTTGCAGATGTGGCTCTCTAGAAGGATATTGCTTTATCCATATACAGGGTCGAAGCCTGGAGCTTCTTTGTTTGAGAATATTTGGGAATCTCTTGCAATTTTGATTGTAATGCAGTTGTATAGATATGAAAGATGATCATCTCGTCGACTTCCCAGCTTTTCATACATATGACCGAAATGGCCTATTAGTTCGTCTGGGATCAGGATCAGGAGAACATTTGTCCTCCTCACTAAAACGTTACATCCAAGAGCTTTTGAAGGTGAATATGCAGAGTGCATATGTACCCGAATGGGTCGCGGAAGAGAAGATAAAACGCAGAGAAATAGTTGCTCCTGAAGCGCGATATATTTTTGTGCGGAGCATTCAAAGTGCTGACAATGAACATCTTTGCAATATAAATAATAAGGAAGAGGTGCATGAGTGTCAGTGGACAGGTGATGGAGACCCTGTGGTTGCTTTTGTGCATTATCGATTCATTGTTGAGGAAGAAATTCCTGTAGTCTATGTTTATAAACTTCTGTTACAGAAATGTGTGCAAGGAAGAGGGCTTGACAAATTTTTTATGCTTATCGCACGCAAGAACCAGATGAAGGCAGTGATGCTTACTGTTTAGAAAAGAAATATATCTGCAATGAATTTCTACACTAGCAAACTAAGATACATAATTTCCAGCATATCACCATTATGAGTAGATCCACTGATCGGAGCAGAGAAGAATTTGGCGCACATCCTTGACACCTGGCCCTTCACTTCAGCCAAAAATAAACAAAGACATCTGTTACCAGAAGAATAGGATTCGTATTCTTATCTATGACCTCAGTTAGTCACACAATGGGGTCTGCGCTCCAATTTTTAGTCTTTTTGGTTAGAGAATTTCGAGGAGAAATTTGTTCTTTGTTATATTTATGTAACTTCAGGTGAAACAACGCCCAGGTTTTTGGGTTGATCTGTTTTCTCCTACAACAGTCTTATTTAATGTATTAAAAAACATTTAGAGAGGGAAAAAAAAAGAGAGAGTTCTGAGAGCTGGTGGAGAACAGAGAGCTTTTATTGTACAGTCTTTGACAGAGATTTTAATGAAAAATACAGCTCTGACCCCTGAGATTCCTGTGGTATGACAATTTAGCATAAGTTTTCCTTCTGTTTCATATGTAACCTGTTATGTTTTCATTTCACTTCATGATCATTTCCAATTGAACAAATGAAGTGTTTAGGTAGAATTCATAATATTTTATGCTCTGCCTATAAGTTTGTTCATATTTAATGTTTTCTTCTGTTTGACAAGGATTCATCCTCTATGCCCTTGTCAGCTCCTCAGCAGTCTTGCCATTCCATTTAATCTCAATTTGATGTTAAATTTCTTGCCTACCTTGCCTCAGGGGATAATCTGTGTTCTTGATTACATTTCTCTGCTCAAGCTGTTACTTTTCCCATGCAGCCCAGAAAACCCCATCATCCATTAAAACCCCTTTTTTATCAATTTACTAGCCTAAAATCAGTTTCCTTTAAAGTCATCTCAGCCCTTTTTAGAAAACTTTTTACTGAGATAGATCGGAGAGAGCCCTCTCCTGCCCCGTAGGGCTAGCTATGAGGCTAAGTGGTTTGATGTTGCCTTGGAATTTGTCTTTCTCAGCCTGAGGCAAATTTCAAGCGCTAACATATCGCATGTCTATTATGGAGATATTGTAAATCAAAAAGAAAATTCAATATTTGTTGAGCAAAGGTACCATACGACCATCTACTTCACCATGTGGTTCGCCCATTGTCTTGGTGCCAAAGAAGAATCGAACTTGGTGCATGTGTGTGGATTTTCGTGCATTGAACAAAATCATGGTAAAGAATTGTTATCCAATCCCAAGAATTGATGATTTGCTTGATCAATTGAGGTATGCAAAGTATTTCATTAAGTTAGACTTACGAAGTGGTTATCGTCAAGTTAGGATAGCTAAAGAAGACATTTGGAAAACTGCATTTAAAACTAAACAAGTATTGTTTGACTGGCTTGTTATGCCTTTCGGTCTTACAAATGCTCTACCTACTTTTATGATGGTAATAAATGATGTATTGAGACCATTTCTAGATGATTTTTTCATTGTCTACTTGGATGATATCATCATATTCAACAAGTAAAGAGATGAACATGTCATGCATGTAAACGAAGTACTTAATGTCTTGAGAAAATAATAGGTGTTTTTAAAGATGTTGAAGTGTGGATTTGGCAAGACTTATTTAGTGTATTTAGGACACATTGTTGGAGGATTTGAGCTAAAATAAGACCCCTCTAAGGTTGAGGTCATCCTGAATTGGCCCAAGCCTAATACAGTTACAGAGGTAAGAAGATTTTTATGGGCAACACAATATTGTAGAAAGTTTATTGTTAATTTTTCTTCCATTGCAGCTCCATTACATGCATTGACAAGTGTCAAGAAAGTCTTCCATTGGGGAGATGTACAATAGAAAGCATTTGATGCTTTAAAGAAAAAGATAAGTTCAGCACCGGTATTGGCACTTTTGGATCTTAGACAGCCAATCGAGGTTCAAACGGATGCAAGCGATTATGCCAAGGGAGCAGTTCTATTGTAGCATGGTAACCCCATTTCATTTCATTTTGAAATATTTAATGGAGCTATAACTAACTATCCCACATATGACAAAGAAATTTATGCGTTGGTACAAAGTGTTAAGAAATGGAAACACTATTTGATGGGGAAGGAGACCATCATCCATACTAACCATCAACCATTGTAGTATTTACAGTCATATTCAAAGTTGTAGTAGTCACGACATTTCAAATGGATGGGTTTTCTACAACAATTTCATTTGGTTACGAGGTATATAAAGTGAATCTACAATAAGGTAGCTGATATGCTTTTAAGGCCTATTGTAAATTCATCTGTTATACTCAAGCATATGTCTGTTTTACATGAAAGTTACATAGAACAATATGCAAATGATAGCGACTTTCAAGAAGTATATGCAAGCTTGAGTCAAGGAAACCAAATTGAAGAGTTGGATTATCATGTACATAACAGTTTGTTGTATCACTTGGGCAAGTTGTGTATTCCATAGGGGGAAAGAAATAGTATCATAAGGGAGGCGCACACTTCATTGATTGTTGGACACTTTGGTGTAGGCAAGATAGTAGCGAATCTTCAAAGGTATTGTGATTGGCCACACATGTTGGATAATGTTTCTTGTTTCGTAAGAGGATGTTTTTTATGTGCTACAAGTAAGCCTAGCAATAGGAAACTTGGTTTATACACTCCACTCCCGGTACCTTCACATCCGTGGGAGAGTATCTCAATGGATTTTGTAGGAGGTCTTCCATTATCAAGGAAAGGTCATGATTACTTGTATGTAGTTGTAGACAGGTTCAGAAAAATGTGCATACTAACACCATGTAAAAAGAAAATTACAACTGAATAAACAACTCATCTTTTCTTCCAAAACATTTGGGTTCATTTTGGTCTTCCTACTTCTATTGTAAGTGATCGAGATTCTCAATTTGTTGGGAATTTTTGGTCAAATTTGTGGGACATGATGGACACAAAGTTGAAGAAGAGCACATCCTTTCATCCACAAATAGATGGACAAACTGAGGTGGTCAATCAAATAGTTATTCACCTTCTTCGAGGATATTGTAGCAAACATCCCAAGTTGTGGGATGAACAGTTGCATTACATACAACATGCATACAACATGGCAAAGCATTCTTCCACAAACAAATTGCCATTTGAGGCATGTTATGGGTACTTGCCAATATCGCCATTGGACTTCATCTTTGAGAAAGATGTTTCCATCAATGGTCATAGTGACATCGATAAGGCAAGGAAGTTCATAGAGAAAATTCAGTTGATACATCACACAGTGCAGGAACAACTTGAGAAAGTCAAAGCAGCTACAAGGCAAGGCATGACAAACATCGGGTTGATCACAAATTTCAAGTTGGTGACAAAGTTTGGTTATATATTAGTGAAGAGAGACTTCAAGGGGAAGGTAAAAATCTTAAGCCAATCCATTATGGTCCTTTTAAAATTCTGGAAAGGATTTGTAACAATGCATTTAAGCTTGATTTGCCTCCTTATATGCAAAAATAATTTGTTGTTAATGTTGAGAATTTGAGATTGTTTGAGCCTCCTTTGATTCATGATCAAGGAGAGCATGTTCAGCTGCCATCAATACATGATTTCTCACCAGAATATCTAGACAAGCTTCAACAGGATGTCATACTTGATAAGAGAACTAGGACTTCAAAGAGAGGTGATGTTGAATACCTTAGAGTGGGACTCAAGGGACAAAAGCCTTCTCAAGCCAAATAGTTGCAGATCGAGAAGGTGAGGGAGTTGTACCCTCATCTGCTAAATAATTGATATTATCTTTTGGGGTCCAAAAGGATTCTAGTCCGTAGGAATGATTAGGTGCTCAGTATTTAGCTCAAAAATCAAAGTTCTCAGATTGGCTCGAAACCTAAGCAGACGCATTTGTATCGGAAAAATGATCCTAATGCAACTTGTTTCATCGAAAACCAAGTTCGTATGAGGAATTTATTGTGTTCTAATTGTTTTCCTAAATAAGGGAAATTAAAAAAAAAAATGCCCAGTCACTGCACAGTCAGCAATTTTTATTGTTGACGTGGTAGGTGACAAGGCATGGTCAATGATTGGTCAACAATGAATCAGGATCGGACAAGTGTCACCATATGGTTGGGTTGTACAATGGTGATTTGGTGCATTTTTATTGGTGCACTTTTGGACCAATGGAAGAATGCCACGTGGCAAGCCCAAAGGCCACCACGTGGCACCTCCCAAGGGTCGGGTTAGTGGTCTACTATGGAGAAAAATTTATTGGTGGTGGTTAGGGTCGAACCCACGACCTACGGCATACCAACCTCAAGCCTTAACCGTTTGCTCTACACGATGTCACTTACCCATTGTGTTTGCGACATGTATTTAAGTTATAACTATTCGGAGGCTGGCGGTTAGGGGAGGGCTAGCCCATAGGCCATCCCTCTCCCCATGAAAATGCAACCTCTGACAGTTAGTTAACCTAGTGGATCTGGCATTCAGCACTAATGGTTATCATGTGAACATGATGGAGCATGAAGTCTAACAGTTAGCGCTCAATGGTTCTGACGAATCCTAACTGCAACATTTAATGCGACTAACCGTTCCATGTGAACAGTCCTCCATTGCCGCTAAAAGTCACGGTTTTTTTAGTGCTAATATCATTTAGAGATTAATTAAGCATAGTTTAACAACCATTAACCCACAGTTTAACCTGGCGGTGAAATTGGCGATGCCCCCAAATTTAGCAGGACTAACTAGAGATGTTTCAGATTTAGAGTAGAAAATCTCAGAAAAGGTTGACTGAGCCCTAGAGAAGTCAATTTTCGACCAAATTGAGCTCAAAAATAGGTGTTCTTAGCTAATTTGGACATTTTGAACACATTGGTGTAGGTATCATAGTCCATAGATCTTTGTAAACAACATTTTTTCCACATTGAGCTAATACAGAGTCCCAAGAGATGGAAGCTGGACCAAGGAGATGTAGCCCAGGAGGGGTGAACTCCTTCATCAAAACACTGTATTAATGTGTCTCTTTGATGGTTTGTTGTACTGTACATGTTTGTTGTTCAGTATTTGTTTTTGAAGCTATTTTTCTCATGAATGTATTTTTAAACTTAAGGAAATTTACTTGATTGTATACACAAACAACTAATAAATCCTTAGCACAAGAAGAAATAAGAATGCACATGTTTATAGATATGTAATTGTTATTAACAGAACAAAACTAATCATACAAAAACAGATCACTTGAGGAGCTTAATAGGTTTGGGTTACAAGGGAATTGCACTCATAGTCTTCTTGGGGACAGTGTGGTCATAGTCGATGCAATGCTAGGGAGCGTGGTTAGACTAGTAAGCCTCACCAAGATATGACCTCTCCGAGCACTAAGGCTAACATTCAGTGGCTTGAAACAATCGTTCACAGGGAAAGGAAATCCTTTTTAGATTTTTAGCTCATGGGTGAATTTTTTCATTGGTTGTCAAACCTTGGGCACACTAAGGGGAGGAGAAATAAATACATGCATTTAGTCACTCTTCATTGAAAGTTGAAGACTTCTCTGGGGAAATTTCTCAAAGAGAAGCATGATGATAAAAATGAAATCATTTATTTTCACAATGATCTGCAAAGGAAGAATAGGAGAATACAAGACAACCTTGATTGCATGGATTCTCTCCTACACATATGGAGAAGTACATACAATGTGAATTCAAGATTTTGATACCTGCAGGCACTAGACCAGAGAACCCTGCTCCAGTAACCTCATCTTACTCTTAAATCACTACCTCTTGTGTTCTAAATCTATTATTTTTTTGGTCATCCATGCATCTTTTTTTTGGACATCACACTCAATTTTGTCTAATGTAAAAGCTATAGTAGATCATGTACTAGCCAAAAAATGAAGAGTGAGGCTGGTATAATTTTTTGAATACTATCGACAATGATGTAATATTTTTCTTAATATAAAAATTTTGACTTACAAAAAAAGGGAATCAATTAGAGACTTTTGTGGCAAGATCAATATTATTGTTCACTTCATGTTGTAAACTAAATTCCATATCACATTGTTGTATCTGCTACAACCACCCTCCAAAATTTTTCCTTAGCTTCGTTTGGAGCCTTCCTACCAACCTTCACAGCAACATGTCTTTCTTCATCAAGTACACAAGCTCTAGTGATTTTCTTGCACAAAGAGCCCATCGATCAAATCTTGATGCATTCCCCTCACAGGTTATTCATCCGAACTTGGTTCAACAACAGGCTGAACAACTCCTTCAAGAATTTGTGCAAATATGGGGGGCAACCAACCTTCCCTCTAGAAATTGTGCAATAGCTGGAAGCCTGCTGGGCCCCAGAATTACGCAATTATGCTGAGCAAGATTCACCCAGAAAATTGTGTAATCCTTCCCAGCTAGTCTGCTCAACCCATAATTTGTGCAAATCTAGGCAGCAGTCAGCTGCTCTGCCCAGAAATTGCACCAATCTTCTAAGCAGCCAGCTCAGCTCCCAGTCAGAAATGCGCATTTTCTCCCAATAGTTGAGCAGCCTCTTGCATGTGCAACTAAGTTGACTGGTTTCCTTCGAGACTGAGCAAAACATGCATGCATGGGCTACTTCTCCTAAGGCAGCATGCAAAGGCATCCCTTGTTTCAAGGATCAATTTTTGGTAGTTGGAGGTTACATACAAGGATCATTTCAGGAACCTACCACCAAGTGTCACTTTCCCTAGATTTGTGGCATGCACGTCACAACCTCGATTTTATCAAAACTCATCAATCAAACACTTCAGAGCTCATCCCTCACATCAACCTTGCAGCTCTAATATCCCACATCGCATCAAGGAGTTGTTTGCACATTCAACTCAGATGTTTTTGGGTAAGCCCGCTTTCCATGTCTTATGTTGCATTTCAGGCGCATTTTGTGTTTCGCTTCATGTGAAAGTTGTCTTTTTGATTTTAGTGTGTGCTTGTTATCATTTTGATACATAGTACCTTGTACTAGCACCGTTAGTTTTCATTAACATCTCACTGTTGTCACATGCATGAAACTGTTTTCACGAACAGTGACCAATTCAATGACTCACCTCACCCACATGCATGTTGTTTTGTTTTGTGAATCTTTCATTCACTATTTTCATGAACGATCATTCTCTTATGCTTACGCTTAGTATCACCATGCATTCGCATTCACATTTGCTTTTAGTTTCCCATTAGCGAGTCTAGGTAGCCTTGGCCCAAACTCTACCTCACCAAGACAACATTGCACAATCCTAAGAGGGAAGGCTCTGCCTTCTTCTCAGGAAATGTGCATTTCTACCCAGTGATTGTCCTCCAGTCTTGCATTGTGCAATTTTGCGGGACAATGGTTGCTACCCAGAAAATTGTGCAATGCAGTAACAGAGCCTGCAACCATTTCCATCTGATATTGCACATTGTGCAATTCCAATAGTCAGCAGTTAGACTAGACTGTGCATTGCACAGTTCCAGTAGTTAGTTAGCCTCCCAGTAGCCCAGACTGTGCCTTGCACATTCTTGGCACTCAGTCTCCCAACCTCCCGACCGAAATTGTGTGACCTTCATGATCAGTCACATAGGTATGTTGCAAGTCAGTTCTCAAGTTCATTTTGGTTTTTGACTGATAGATTGCTTTCCATGAGTGTTTCCGTGTCTCCAGGTATCACAACTGTTCATCTGCCTCTCATCAACATAGGTACTATGGTTTCCAGGAGAGCAGAGTCGAAGACATCGTTCAGAGCACACTTGGGGATGCAGCGATCAAGTGTCTATTAGCTTTCCACTCATGAAGACATCAAGTTGTTCATAGACAAGGACATTAAGACATGACGGAAGCAGCATCACAACGAGCAACATCATGAATAGTAGTTGAAGGCAGCATACCATATGCAACGAATGCAAGAGTAAGGTTGTTGACAACACAGAGGTGGAACAAAGTTGCAAGCTCAAGAAGATCCATTGATGATGAAAGAAACTTTGGAGACTCGAGCTATGAGGTGATGACGTGATCACATGAAGATAGATAATGGAACAAAGAAGGAGTTGCTTGTGCTAAAGCAACAACTCAAGGAAGAACATGAGCTACATAGGCAAATGAATAAGTTGCAGCAGGAACAGGAACAGTAGCGGGCGCAACATGCACTCACAGATGAAATTGCGCTCATACAAGTTATAGATCCATCCCAGCAACTGGCATGGAGCATACATGGTGAGCAGTGTTGTTGATCGCATGCAAGGGATTCAGCAGCATGCATTCCATTGTGCACATGCATGTGATCCAACCCATTCAGCACACTCACCAAGGCAAAGACAAGAAGCAAGTTTGACTGGAGCTGAACATGTAGTCGACAGTTGATGCGCATAACCACCAACACACATTGGAAGATCATTACGGACACTATGCATCAGTGTGTTGCTGGTTCGGTTGCACCAAGAAGACCATGCACATGCTAGTGGACGAGTTGGATGAAAGAGCCACACCATTGCACCCAGATGTAATGGAGGCAAGAGTTCGCTTTAGCAAGATGTCACCATGGGCTGCATGCACACCATCATGGACAACCAAGCTTGGCATCAACTCACCACCTTCACCATCGCAAGCATGTCAAAGAGTTGGTCTCACCATAATGGACCGAGTGTTAGTGATGTCTTGCATGGCTTTCTCAAGCCATTTTGTCTCACATGAGCACATGTGCATTTTAATGTAATGTCGTGTCAAGTGGAAGTTCAAGTGTCAATAGTTGGATGTAACAACCATAGAGTAGATGAAGAGTCATGAGGGTAGATGAACTGTCACAAAGGGGAATGTCAAGGGTCACCCCACCCTTTGCTATAAATAGAACCTCATAACTCATTGTAAAGTATTTTTTTCAACCAAGCTTCGATAGGAGTATCTTAGAGAAAGCTTGGACAGTATTGTAACGAGCCTTAGCTTCTCCACTGCGTAGAGCTAGTACATCTCTTTGGAGGAGTAGGCAGTTGTGGCTGTAATGTTCCACTATTGGAACTAGCGGTTGGACATGGATGTATTGTATGACTGGAACTTACACTTAATATAACAGAGCCAGCATGTGTCATGGATATTTTGTATTGTATTCTATGCTATTTGGTTTACTCTAAATGATATATGTATCTGTTTGCTTACGCATGCATGTATGGACTATTATGTATAAATATGTATGAATCTTTCTGAAATGTGTTGTTGGTTTAACCATCACTTTGGATTGCTCGCTAACTTGCTTTCCATCTTTTGATGCATCTTCGCTCGTGTGTTCCCTTCCAAGCTGCGTACTGTTATAGGTTTCCAAGGGCACACTCACCTCACTTTCAGTGTGTTAGAACCTCTCATGCACCTTCCTTGGCTTGCTATAGCTGTCACACCCTTGCTACCAACAGAGACATCTTACTTGCCTCTGTGCAAAATCGCAGTCAAGGCATTACCGTACGACCCACTATTGGGACTCCTACACCAAACGGTCTAAGGTCTAATTGGGACTTCTTACAGGGGAGATCCACTTACATGTTGGCGGGTCCATCACTGTCAACATTTTGGTGCTAGAAGGAGTGAAAGATGATAAGTTGATCCCTCACATCTGTTTTGAATCTCGACACATCTATCATGACTAATTACCAATTTTCTCTTCCAGAATATATGTCTTATGGAAATGATTTCACTATCTCAGAAAATCTCTCAGATAACTTGTCTCATAAAACATATGATGGTGGAGGCTATGCAGCCTTGGTTAGTTCTGCGGTCAGTGCTATAGGCTCATGTGAAAGACATGGATTCTTTGAAGAATACATGATCTGCGGGATGTTCATCTACATGCTTCAACGACACCCAATGCACTGGTGTGCCACGCTGCCCGAAAAATATATTCATTCTCTTGCTCATCTGGTCACAGAGATAGACTGTGCTTTCAATCACTTTTACCATGAAGCACTTGATCAAGAAATTCTAAAATTATGGAATGCACCCGATGAATCTGTTGATCAGTTTTTCACACGATTTTGTAATCTTGCATACCGATTTCCTAAAGATGAAATTGATTGGGAATTTCTTTATGGAAGATTTGAGTATCTTCTTCACATATCTGAACCCCACTCAGCACACTTCGGTGATGGATCTACGCAATCATAGGCAAGCACAGTCACTGTCACAAGTGACTATCCACCTTCACCTCATCAAACAGCTCCTCCACCGTGGATTGATGTGGGAGATCATGCATATAGCTTTATTGAACTATCACATCCTCCCACCACACCTTCTCTTTATATATACAGAGATTTGGCTTGCAAGCCTGTTGGTTGTCACGTGGATTCGTTCCCTCGACCTCTGTCCCCGTGTTTTGTTGATCCTTTGGATTGTATTGTCATGTGTTCTTCCATTCTAGACTCCTCACTTGCTATGAACGAGGATCAAGTTGTCGAGGGAGTTAGTCTTATACAGCCAACCTGCGCCATCATTCATGATGAGTGTGTGTGGGAATCTAATGAAGAACTCGTGGTGAAGGATAACTCCCTTCCAACCCTGCCTCATCCTCTTCATCGTGACATCCCTTGTGATTCTGCCACTGCTAATTTCCCCTGTAAAACCCATTTCTAGATGTTTCTACTTCCGATCATTCATAGGACAAGTCGGATGTCAGTTTGTCATTAGGATGCAGAGTGGACACATCTTCCTCAGAAAATCCATTTGATCTGTCATCTATCTCCCCTGAAAACACAGAGGGTGAACATATTTTCTTCCCATCTACCCCTCTGCCCGATTCATCAAATCATGAGGATGCCGGCAAACGTCCTGAATTTTTTTATCTTGGTTGTCGTGATCTATTCACTTCCTCATCTGATCACAATGTTGATTCAATTGTTTTTAATCTATCTAAGACACTAGTCTACAATGATCTATCTGTCAACGAAGTCAAAACCTCGTAGACTATTGAGGCACTTCAGTCCAAGATGATCGTTATGTCAGGCCCTCTTTTTCCTGAGGTTGGTTTCACTTCCGGTTAGGAAATTGTTGGAACACTCAAGGCTCCTCATCATTCTCTACATTGCATTGAAGATCAACCAAAAACCCAGATTTCGCTTCCTCCACTCGAACTACACTATCCCATCGCTCATGTGTTGGAGGAATCTTACACGGAAAACACACATGCACAACATAAGTGGTCTATCTTTCTCGCGTTTTCTTGCATGTCACAGTCAAGAGAATGCATACACTCAACATCTGCATGCAATGTAGCACAACACCATGGCATCTCCATAGAGTGCATGTCATGCGCTTTCACTCATCTTTGTTTCTTGGTCGCTTGTAAACTCGGAGTGTGTTTGTCTTCACTGTTATATCTTTCTTGTTTGCTGGTTCACATAGTTTTCTTGTTCACGAACCATGCCTTCACCAACATGGGTTAACCAATGCATTGATGGCTGCATTGGAAGTATCACTTCATGTTAGATGGCCCATGCACCATTAGCTTAGGAGTAGGAGTAGTGTTTTCTTTCAGTATACTTTCTTGCATGCTTATTTGCTTACTTTCTTTTAGTTTGTCTTCTTTCTTGCTTATTTGTTTACTCACTTTACTTTCTATTTTTCTTCTACTTCTGCTTTGCTTTGTTGTTTGTTTTCTTGTTTTGTTCATAGGTTAGTTTCACATGAAACCATGTATGACTCTTGAAACAAGCTGGGTAAAGTATGAGAGAACTTGTAAAACTATCAACATTTGCTTATCTGTTGTCCACTCTCTTATGTAAGAGCTTGTTGTCTTCATTCCATGAAACATCAATGGAAAATATGTACTATTCGAAGTGAACCTTGGTGAAAACAAAACACTTGCGCACTCACTAGTATCACCTACTCTAGTCGGTTGTTTTTGGGTTAATCCTTGTCATCTCAGTCAAGTAAAGTAAGGTGAGGGGGAAAACCTTAACAGGCACATCAGAGGTATAAAAAACTACTTCTCTACAGGAGCAACCTCTTCTCCTCTCAATAAGTCAGGATCCCTCTTCTGCCTCTGAAATGAATAAGTGTTATGCACAGTTATGAAGATGAAAAATGAAAAATGAAAAAGTGAAAAAAGATTGAAAAAATGAAAAATGAATAAGACGAAAGAAGAGAAAGGATTCCTGCACGAAGAGATGATGCAAGTAACTCTGTCGGGGTACTAACCAGGCTCGCTAGCAGTGGAGCCATGCTTGTGTTCCTATGTGACTCCGCCGGGATACTGTCCAGGCCTGCTGGCAGTGGAGCAACACCAGAGATGAAACTAAGATTCTGACTACTATACTTCTTGTGCACAAATATACCCCTCAACTCCAATTGAAAAAAATATGTTGACTTGGCTTGGAATGTGTGTCAATCGACCAAGAGCTTGGCATATGCTACATCTTACAATCAAGCAAGTGTGGAAAAAAAGGTGAACTGAGAAATAAACAATACTTCCAGAGGTATTAGACTTGTTTTTCACGAACAAGGTCCATTCAAAGAGTTGGAATTATACCAGTGTGTTGCCAAGTGTTGTAGCGGCTACAACCACCCTCCAAAATTTTTCCTTAGCTTCACTTTGGAGCCTCCCTACGAACCTTCACAGCGACATGTCTTGCTTCGTCAAGTACACAAGCTCCAGTGATTTTCTTGCAGAGAGACAACCTGTTGATCAAACCTTGATGCATTCCCCTCACAGGTTGTTCATCCGAACTTGGTCCAGTAGCAGGTTGAACAACTCCTTCAAGAATTTGCACAAATCTGGGGGGAAACCAGCCTTCCCTCCAAAAATTGCATAATCCTGGCTGGTAGCCTGTTGGGCCTTAGAATTGCACAATTCTGCTGAGAAAGATTCACCCAGAAAATTGCGTAATCCTTCCCAGTTGGGCTACTCAACCCAGAATTTGCACAAATATGTGTAGCAATCAACTACTCTACCCAGAAATTGTACAAATCTTCTTAGCAACCAGCCTAGCTCCCAGCCAGAAATGTGCATTTTCTCCCAACAGTTGAGTAGCCTCTTGCATGAGTAGCTGAGTTGACTGGTTTCCTCCAGGATTGAGAAAAATAGACTTGCATGCATGGGTTGCTTCTCCCAAGGCATCATGCAAAGGCATCCCTTGTTTCAGGGATCTCTTTTTGGTAGTTGGAGGTTACATACAAGGATCATTTCAGAAACCTCCCACCAAGTGTCGCTTTCCCTAGATTTGTGGCATGCACGTCACAACCTCGATTTTATCAAAACTCATCAACCGGACGCTGCAGAGCTCATTCCTCACATCAACCTTGCAGCTCTGACCTCTGTTAAAATTGGAAACCAGGGAAAAAATTCATGTGGGTCATCTTATTCATGGCTAATAATATTTTTATTAGATTCCTCTCGTCGAGAGGTGTAGGATTGATACAAAGATCATCCAATTCCGATAAGTATTCATGGAGATATGAATTTATTTTGATTATGGAATTATTATCAAGCCGACCTACAACTCATGTAGGCTCAGAAGCCCAACAGTCGCATCTATTCACCCACCAACGTTGTGTATAAATATAAGAGGACTTTTCCTCATTTAGACTCACTCATCTCATCACATCTCTCTCTCTCTACTGCGCAGATATGAGTCTCTTCTCTACTGCGCTGAAATGGGTCTCTCTCTCTCACACATGTGAAGCCGGAAACTGTTGAATTTGAAGCTGCAACTGCAGAAGTAAAGATTGACTTGCGTGGCCTAGAAGATCTCCTCTTTGGAACTGCGCTGTAGGTTCATCTGAACCTCCTTTGAATGCCGTAACTTTTGGTGGTGGAATGAAGTCAATCCGACGAACAGTTTGCAAGATATCGACTGCCCTAGTTTGAAGCCGGAAACTGCTGAATTTGAAGCTGCAACTGCAGAAGTAAAGATTGACTTGCGTGGCCTAGAAGATATCCTCTTTGGAACTGCATTGTAGGTTCATCTGAACCTCCTTTGAAAGCCGCAACTTTTGGTGGTGGAATGAAGTCAATTCGACGAACGGTTTGCAAGATATCGACTGCCCTAGTTTGAAGCCGGAAACTGCTGAAACTGAAGCTGCAACTGCATAAGTAAAGATTGAATTGCGTGGCCTACAATATCTCCTCATCTGAACTACACTATAGGTTCATCTGAACCTCCTCTGGAAGCTGAAACTTTTGGTGGTGGAATGAAGTCAATCCGACTATCGGTTTGTGAGATATGGTCTGCCCTAGTTTGATAATGAAGTCGCTAATGCTGATGCTACTGATCTAGGGTTTGCTACTGCTGATATGAATCCGATTTATTGTACTATTTCTCTCTACTGAATTATTGAAGATAAAATAATATTTGATCAAGGGGTTTCCCCACACATTGTGGGGTTTGTCCCTGGCTAGCCGCCACATCTTGTGTCTCTTGTCTTGGCTTGTTTTCTGTCGATCGTTTAATGTTCTATCTGCACTTTACTTTATGTACTTGTGATTACTAATCAGTGGAATATAATAAGAAAAAGAAGTAAACTATTATAAGCATAGAACATACCATAACTTAACATGGTATCAAAGCTGAGGTGAAGACAAAGCCCGAGCAAGAGCAAGAGCAATCATTGAAGAGAAGATTGGCAAGGTTATCCTAAAAGAACTATGGGGTCCTCAACACTCTTTCCTGCCGAAGACAAGCTCCGTGAGAAAGCTTACTATCACGGATGAAAGATGTCTATCGATCTAACCCTTGAAGATCAAGGAGTGCTGGACCATGTAAGAGGCAATATTGTTGAGCCTTCATCAAATGCATTTGCTGCTGCCTGGAACAAATGGAAAAATGGAGAAGTCAAAACAAAGAAGATCATCCGGGACTCTATCGACAAGCGCTTGGTGGCCTACATCTCTGATCTAGACACCTCCAAGGAAATATACGACAGACTGGTGAGTTTATTTAAAGTTAATGATGCAAATCAAGTTTTGTTTCTTAGAAATAAGCTGAGGGAAATCAAGAAGGGTAAAGATGAAAGTATGCAAGCATACTTCTTAAGAATCACCGAGATCAAGAACGATCTCCTATCTATTGGGGAAACTATTACTGACAGAGAAATGGCACTCACAACTCTTGAAGGATTACCATCTGTATGGTATGTGTTCAGGACTACTCTTCTGAACTATAACGTAATTCCTGGTTTCGAGGAATTAATGGCTAGATGCATTCAAGAAGAATCAAGCGTAATAAATGCCCATGCCTAAAGGTCCTCCTACTGTCTTTTCTTTTCATGCAAAGAAAAGAAATAATTCTGGGACTAAATCAAAAGGAAAGGCTGGACCTAAGGCTAGAAGAAAATGACGATGTTACATTTGCGATAAAGCAAGTCACTATGCAAGGGAGTGCCCTGATAGAAAGGACTCACTCTAGGACGATGATCAAAATCCCTCTAATGGCAATCAAAGGAATGAAAAATTCAACAGCAAAGGTAAGAGGAGAGCTGGGAATCAAGGAAGAGGACAAGCATTCAAGAAGGCCAGAAATTCTAGGATGTAATAAATGCACCTGACCTCAAAAAGAACCTAGTGTCCATCTCGGGAACGGAAGACAAAGGCTACAAGGTAACCTTCAGCGATGGCAAGGTATGTATATGGAAAAATAATGTTAAAGATGCCTTTACTCTTGGGTTTAGTGTTGATTCATTATATCAGGTCGATGGAAGTCTGCTAGGTGTCATGTCTTATGACACATCTCTTCAGTCCGAACTTTGGCATTAGAGGTTTTCCCCCTTCATTATAAAGCTATACTCGGTGTAAGGCAAATGGTGATAGGGATGCCCGAATTCTAAATAGAGAATGAAGGTGTATGTCCAGGATGTGCTGAAGGAAAGCTCAAAAGGGGACCATTCCCCTCAAGCCAAAGCAAGACCTCTGATATATTACAATTGGTTCACTCAGGCATACCTGAGGTTGGCATTAAGAGGGAGACTACTACACCACATACTCCTGAGCAGAATGGTGTGGTGGGAAGGAAGAACCGCACGATGATGGAAGCTGTCTGGGCCATGCTACATGATCAAAGACTTCTGATGTTTCTATGGGCTGAAACTACAATCACCGTCGTATATGTACAAAATTGATGCCCTCATCAAGCATTGGGTTCCAAGAATCCTAAAGAAAAGTTCACCACAAGGCGAACAATCTTTCGACTTTGAGGAGCTCTCAAGAAGCCAACACCAGGGAACCGAAAGAAAAGGATGATGAATCAATGCCTGATGTAGAAGAACCCATGGATCTGATAGATTCTCATCCACATGAGCCTTCCTCTTCTAGGAAGAGGCCTTCATGGCTTAGGGGGATACTTGATGATGCTAAAGGACATGTTGCACCATGAGGAACCTTCCATCAAAGTAAGAATCTTAATAGGTATCAAGGATACCTGACCATCATGAGCATGATCATACAAAATGAGCCTTCGTCATTCTCAGATGCCATCAAGCATCAAGTATGGAAGGATGCTATGACCGTAGAATATGAGTCTATTATGGAGAATGATGTCTGGTAAGTTGTCAGGCGGAAAGAGTCGATAGTGCGGACACAAATCAACCTCCCTAGGAGCCTAAGACTCTCTAGTGACAAACAAGACAAACAAGAGAAATCCTTCTCTAAACATGCATTTACTATATAAGAAATCAAGTGTTTAGATCCTACCTGTAGTCCAACGCTGTTGTAGCAGTCCAGCTCCGCGGATCCGGATGAGCTCCTCCTTCACTTTGAAACCTGCATCCACTAACAATCAAACGATTAAATAGCACTTGATAACCTCATAGAATAAAACATATTTAACACATAGACCAAGGAGTACATGAAACAACTCATAAATAACAAGTTATTGAGAAGAATGGACTCATTTGCATTTATAGGAAACAAAAGGAACAATTACAACCTGAGCCTTGGTGTTGTGCAAGTCCCTCCCAGGGTTCATCAAGAGTTCTCCTTTACTTTGACAAAGCTCACCCACTTCCAAATAGAACAAGTAAAGATGACAATCTCTCCTCACAAGCTTCTAAATGGGAGTCCTAATTCCTGCAGCATCTACCCTTAGAAATGTTTAGCTTTCAACCTCTCCTCCTTCTGGCCCAATGCCTATATTTATAGTGCTCAAGAGGAAGTTAATCAGGTCCACCATCAATGGGATAATCCCCTCTTTGGATGGGATAGCTCCTCTCTTGATGGGATAAGTTCCTCTTTGGTAGGGGTACATGAACCATCTGGAGGCGCTCAATACACGTCGAACAACCTTCTAGAATGCTCTAGAAATGACCACAAGTAACTTTTTAAAGATGAAACTTGCGCATTTTGACCTTTACAGGGGGACGCACCTGCCCCTTTACTTACAGAGCGTACAAGGATGCAACTTTTGTGAACATTGGGTGCGTACCTGCAGGTAAGGTTGAGAGAACCTGCGTACCCAGAGATAAATACATTTATAAAGACTTTCTCTCTTTTTGGAGTTTGACATGGAGAGCAGAGGCTTAAGACTTGCCCAGGAGGATAGCATGACTGTTGATAGAGCCATACTAACTGTACATAGCCATGGTGACATTTTTTAGTGTAACAGATTGCCCCCTAAAGTGCGAAGCCTGTAGTAGATTAGGGTTTTGTATTATCTAGGAAGGGTGAAGCGCTTTATCATTTCAAGGATTATCTCGTGGAGAGCCTAGTCAGAACCTGCAATTTTCAACACAAAATACATGTAGAAGATTATATCATCACTGAGGTAGGCATTCCCATACTCAGATCAAAACTTTAACTAACAGACTAACTACTTTGATACAGGAATGATCTTGCAGTACATCATAATCATAGACTTTTGTAGACACAGTATGGGCGCAGCCATCTGTTTATGATTAGTCTACTTAGATAATGAATACAAAACTCCTCGCAGCCTGGATGGCGGAAACTAGATCCAGGGTCTTCATTTCTGCTTCCCGAATTGGTACGATTCTAGCCATGTGAATAAATGAGTTGATGTCGAACATGGTAGAAGCCACTTGATTACCAGTCGATCATGTAAACTGTTAACAAGTGTGAGAGAGACCACCGGTAATGTCAATGGTTCTCAAAGTACCCAGTACAATCCATGAGATGTGAACGAATGAGTTGATGTCGAACATTTCACGGAATCCTTCGATCGAAAGTCAATGATGTAAACTGACGTCAAAGGCGAGAAACCTGCCATTGATGCATGCAGAATTCAAGGTACTGACGATTTCTAAGTCATCTCTCTAGATAATGTGCTGATGTCGATAGAAAGCAACCCGTTGCAGGCAAGCCACAACACGAAATCATTTGTTCAAGTTGAAGAAATGTTGCTGTAAGGACTGACTCAGGGATGGTTAAATGGATGACAAGTATTTTGCAGATGAAAGTTTTGCTTGCAGACCTCTTGAACACATAATGACACAACAGATGGCTTGGTGACGAATGACTCAAAGTTAATCCCCGGAACCCGGCTGAAGACTTTCAATGTGGTTTGATCAACTGTGAGGCAGAGGATTTCCCAACCCAGGTGAATGAAAAGTGTCGTGTCCAAGAGTGGTAATAAAGTTTCTTCTGAGACAAAGGATAACAAATAGGCTCATTCTTTTCTCTATTCCCCCACCATTTCTGGCAAGTACCTCTTTATTTTTAACAAGCTTGAGGAGGATAACATATGCTTGATTATAAGCTCATCCTTCAGATGAGTCCAACCTAGTTTTGATTCGAACCCTAGGAAGGAGTGGTTCGTTCCTGTTTGTAATTGAACAGGTCCTTTACTGTGAAATTTTAATGAGCCCAGTATAGGAGAAACTCGGCGTTTTTCAATTTTAGAGAGTCTGAAAAACTTAAGAAGACTCCAAGTTGAACTTTTTCGTAAATTTGTGTCCCTCAAGCCCGAAAAAGTATAAAATGATACCTGGGGGAACCGCTTGATCTTGCGACCAAGGAGTACTTTCATAATTAGTGCCATTGACCTGAAAAGTAAAAAGCGATCAAGGACACGTCATTTTATTTCCAGTATCGAGTTTGAAACGACAAAAACCCGACAACCTTTTCCTGTTTTTACGGTCAGAAAAGGGCTATAAGGGGACCGTCTTTTAATTCCGTTTTAACGAGTGTAAAAGAAACGCTCGGCAATCTTTTCATATTTTAGGAGTCAGAAAGGGCTTAAAAGATGACTCTGATATTTTGGTTCGTGAAAAATGACAATTTTCCCTCTAAATCCCTTTGTCCTGCACAAAAACGACACATTACTCATACCTGTTTAAGATAGGCAAAAATACATTGAAAAATATCCTTCCATGGTGAAAAATAAACAAACCTAGCATTCATTCATCCAAAAAACCTATAAAAAGACTTTTTACCATGTCATTGTTACCGAAGATTACTGAAGATGTAGCTAAGGCCGGAGTGGTTACTGAGGAGCAAGTCATTGCTCAGGCGCAGTACCTTGACTTAGTTTATACTCAGTCGGGTACGTTACACGAGAAGATCCCAGATCTTCCAAAATCGAATCAAATAGCTGCTGCTCCTTCGGGATCTCATGCCGCTGATGGTATGATTGGTACGGTGAACACAAAGAGCAAGAAGAAGTCTTCCAAGAGTTCTACTACTCCTATAATCACCTTGCTCGATT
The DNA here is from genome assembly GCA_031772625.1 of Pinus tabuliformis. Taxonomy (NCBI): domain Eukaryota; kingdom Viridiplantae; phylum Streptophyta; class Pinopsida; order Pinales; family Pinaceae; genus Pinus; species Pinus tabuliformis. The sequence continues at coordinate 337,650,388 of CM062812.1, forward strand.
CCCCGACAGGAGAGTCTTCTCCTGAACTTTCCGCCGATATTCATGCCGTGGAGTCATCTACGGCCAAATCAAAAAACGGTGGAAAGAAGAAAGGAAAGAAGAAGGCTAAGGCTGACAAGGCGAGTCACCATTTTGTCAGGCGGAAAGAGTCGATAGTGCGGACACAAATCAACCTCCCTAGGAGCCTAAGACTCTCTAGTGACAAACAAGACAAACAAGAGCAATCCTTCTCTAAACATGCATTTACTATATAAGAAATCAAGTGTTTAGATCCTACCTGTAGTCCAACGCTATTGTAGCAGTCCAGCTCCGCGGATCCGGATGAGCTCCTCCTTCACTTTGAAACCTGCATCCACTAACAATCAAACGATTAAATAGCACTTGATAACCTCATAGAATAAAACATATTTAACACATAGACCAAGGAGTACATGAAACAACTCATAAATAACAAGTTATTGAGAAGAATGGACTCATTTGCATTAATAGGAAACAAAAGGAACAATTACAACCTGAGCCTTGGTGTTGTGCAAGTCCCTCCCAGGGTTCATCAAGAGTTCTCCTTTACTTTGACAAAGTTCACCCACTTCCAAATAGAACAAGTAAAGATGACAATCTCTCCTCACAAGCTTCTAAATGGGAGTCCTAATTCCTGCAGCATCTACTCTTAGAAATGTTTAGCTTTCAACCTCTCCTCCTTCTGGCCCAATGCCTGTATTTATAGTGCTCAAGAGGAAGTTAATCAGGTCCACCATCAATGGGATAATCCCCTCTTTGGATGGGATAGCTCCTCTCTTGATGGGATAAGTTCCTCTTTGGTAGGGGCACATGAACCATCTGGAGGCGCTCAATACACGTCGAACAACCTTCTAGAATGCTCTAGAAATGACCACAAGTAACTTTTTAAAGATGAAACTTGCGCATTTTGACCTTTACAGGGGGACGCACCTGCCCCTTTACTTACAGAGCGTACAAGGACGCAGCTTTTGTGAACATTGGGTGCGTACCCGCAGGTAAGGTTGAGAGAACCTGCGTACCCAGAGATAAATACATTTATAAAGACTTTCTCTCTTTTTGGAGTTTGACATGGAGAGCAGAGGCTTAAGACTTGCCCAGGAGGATAGCATGATTGTTGATAGAGCCATACTAACTGTACATAGCCATGGTGACATTTTTTAGTGTAACAGAAGTAGTTCCCAGACCCTGGACAAGACAATTGTTACTTCAAAATGGCTTTACAAGATAAAGCATGCAGCAGATGGAAGCACAAAAAAGTATAAGGCTCATTTTGTTGCTCGAGGTTTCTCCCAAAAGGAAGGTATAGACTATGATGAGATATTTGCACCTGTGCCAGATATACGACCATCCGCTCGATCATAGCCGTTGCCGCTTCACAAGGAACCTACATCAGATGGATGTCAAGACTGTGTTCTTGCATGGCTCGATCAAAGAAGAGGTCTACATGGAGCAACCCGAAGGATCTGAGATTTATGATCGAAAATCTCATGTATGTAGGTTGAAGAAAGCTCTCTATGGGCTAAAGCAAGCACCTCGAGCATGGTATGAGAGGATCGATAGCTACTTGATGAAGCTGGGATTCACTAGGAGTGAAGCTGATCCTAACCTTTACTTTAAGGTTGAAGATGACAAGCCACTCATACTGGTATTGTATGTGGATGACCTCTTTCTAATAGGTACAGACCCTCTCATTCATAAATGTAAGAGGGAGCTGGCCTCTGAATTTGAAATGAAAGACCTAGGACTGATGCACTACTTCCTAGGACTTGAAGTATGGCAGAAGCCAAGGGAAATTTTCCTATCTCAAGGGAAATATGTGGTAAAGATATTGGAAAGATTTGGTATGATGGACTGCAAGCCTGTGACTACCTCGAGGATCTTAACTTTTAGAAGTTATATGGTAGTGATGTCGGACCAGATTTGGGAAATGCCTCTGAGTTTCATAAACTCATTCACATTGATGTTCTTGGTGAACCTCCGTCTGAACATATTTTTTATAGTTAGCATTGTGAGCTCATATTTGGTTGAGCCTCACTGGATTGATGCCAAGAATCTTCTGAGATGTCTTCAGGACACAATCTCTCATGGATTAAGATACACTGCCGGAGATGTGAGACTACTTGGATATACTGATGTTGATTGGGCAGGCAGTGTGGTGGACCATAAGAGCACTTCCGGGTGTTGTTTCACCTTGGGATCTGCTTCGATATCCTGGATGAGCAGGAAGCAGAAGTCGGTGGCTTTGAGCACCGCCGAAGCAGGACATATTTTTGCTAGCATAACCTCATGTGAGGTAGTCTGGTTGCGAAATCTCTTCAGTGAGCTATTTGGATTTACATTGGATACCACTGTGATTCTCTATAACAACTAGAGGTGGGATTCAATTATTGAGGAATCTCGTATTCGTCGATTGCTCCAGCAGATAGACATCATCTTGGATATGTAAGTTGATGAGCAAGGAGGCTCCATCGCATTAAGATGATGTACAGGTTGATACACCTTGTCAAAGCCCCGAGGAAAGATCTAATCTATGATTTTCCCAAACAACTTGGAGTCGGTAAAAAACCCTTGTACAAGGGTCCTGCATGTTGCATACATTGAGCTCTGGGAGCTCTAAGGGCTTGCGGTTATTACTAGAGCAACATACGACCACAGGGTGACTCACCCTCCCCTGGTGGTGCACACTGGAACAAGATGATTCGCTCTCTTGTGGGACAAGATGATTTTCTCTCTTGTGGAATAGGATGATTCACTCTCCTGTGTAGCAAGATGATTAGTTCTCTTGTGAGGCCTAGATTGATGTGTTCTCCTGTGAGGCCTGGATTGATGTGTTCTCCATGGCGGCCTGGATTGATGTGTTCTCCATGGCAATTGTAGCAGGATTGATGTGTTCTCCATGGCAATTGTAGCAGGATTGGTGTGTTCTCCTGTGAGGACAGGATTGATTAGTTCTCCTGTCGAGGCATCCTACCCAGTAGTCTGGGACTCATGGGAAGTACCTCTCATCTGATCAATGAGCAGGGAAATGAAGTTAGGGACCATAGTAGTACCGATGGACGCATCGTTGTAACTACCATACTCCCTACGCTAGGATGACCTCCATTGATCTGGGATCAATGATACTGGTCTGGGACCAGTGGTAGAAGTTGTACCTTACTATGATGCTGACTTTGGGTCGGTTGAGACTGGTCTGGGATCAGTGGTACATACTCTGAGACTGACTTTGAGTCAGTGGAGGATGATATTGGTCTGGGACAATTGGAGTTGTACTCACTATGACGCTGACTTGGGGTTGGTTGAGACTGGTCTGGGACCAATGGTACATACTCTGAGACTGACTTTGAGTCAGTATGATACATCCTCGATCATTTCTTCTTCTTCATAATTCAGACAAAAGCAGAGTAGAACAGAATAATGCAAGAGCAGAGCAAAACAGAACAAAACAGTACAGATCAGTGCAGGGCAGAATAAGACAATGCAGAATAGGCAAAATAAAGCAGAGCAGGGCAAGGGTCAGGCTGTACAAGGCAGTGCATTTGATGGATGAATAGTAACGACCGATAGACAGATTGCAGATGAAGTTCTCCATGGTTGAGAGGGAGTGTTAAAATTGGAAACCAGGGCAAAACTTCATGTGGGTCATCTTATTCATGGCTAATAATATTTTTATTAGATTCCTCTCGTTGAGAGGTGTAGGATTGATATAAAGATCATCCAATTCCGATAAGTATTCATGGAGATATGAATTTATTTTGATTATGGAATTATTATCAAGTCGACCTACAACTCATGTAGGCTCAGAAGCCCAACAGTCGCATCTATTCACCCACCAACGTTGTGTATAAATATAAGATGAGTTTTCCTCATTTAGACTCACTCATCTCATCACATCTCTCTCTCTCTACTGCGCAGATATGAGTCTCTTCTCTACTGCGCTGAAATGGGTCTCTCTCTCTCTCACACATGTGAAGCCAGAAACTGTTGAATTTGAAGCTGCAACTGCAGAAGTAAAGATTGACTTGCGTGGCCTAGAAGATCTCCTCTTTGGAACTACGTTGTAGGTTCATCTAAACCTCCTTTGAAAGCCGCAACTTTTGGTGGTGGAATGAAGTCAATCCGACAAACGGTTTGCAAGATATTGACTGCCCTAGTTTGAAGTCGGAAACTGCTGAATTTGAAACTGCAACTGCAGAAGTAAAGATTGACTTGCGTGGCCTAGAAGATCTCCTCTTTGGAACTGCGCCATAGGTTCATCTGAACCTCCTTTGGAAGCCGCAACTTTTGGTGGTGGAATGAAGTCAATCTGACGAACGGTTTGCAAGATATCGACTGCCCTAGTTTGAAGCCGGAAACTGCTGAAACTGAAGCTGCAACTGCAGAAGTAAAGATTGACTTGCGTGGCCTAGAAGATCTCCTCATCTGAACTTCACTGTAGGTTCTTCTGAACCTCCTCTGGAATCCGAAACTTTTGGTGGTGGAATGAAGTCAATCCGACTGTCGGTTTGTGAGATATGGTCTGCCCTAGTTTGATAATGAAGCCGCTAATGCTGATGCCACTGATCTAGGGTTTGCTACTGCTGATATGAATCTGATTTATTGTACTATTTCTCTCTGCTGAATTATTGAAGATAAAAGAAGATTTGATCAAAGGGTTTCCCCACACATTGTGGGGTTTGTCCCTGGCTAGCTGCCACATCTTGTGTCTCTTGTCTTGGCTTGTTTTCTGTCGATCGTTTAATGTTCTATCTACACTTTACTTTATGTACATGTGATTACTAATCAGTGGAATATAATAAGAAAAAGAAGTAAACTGTTATAAGCATAGAACATACCATAACTTAACAACATCCCACACCGTATCTAGGAGCTGTTGGCACATTCAGCTCAGCTGTTTTGGGGTAAGCCCACTTTCCATGTCTTGTGTTGCATTTTTGGAGCTTATTGTGTTTCACTTCAGATGAATGATGTCTGCTTGATTTCAGTGAGCCCTTACTGTCGTTTTGATACATACTAGCTTGTACTAGCACCATTTTAGTTTTCATTAACATCTCATTGTTGTCGCATGCATGAAATTGTTTTTCATGAACAATTGTCGACTCGGCAACTGGCCTCACCCACAAGCATGTTGTTCTGTTTTCTAAATCTGTCATTCACCGTTTGCATGCACGATCATTCTCTTATGCTTACACTCAGTATCACCATGCATTCATATTCACATTCGCTTTTAGTTTCCCGTCAGCGAATCTGGGTAGCCTTGGCCCGGACTCTACCTTACCAAGACAACATTGTGCAATCCTAAGAGGGAAGGCTCTGCCTTCCTCTCAGGAAATGTGTATTTCTGTCTAGTGACTATCCTCTAGTCTTGAATTACAAAATTCTAAGGGATAGTGGCTACTGGCTCAGAAAATTGCGCAATGTAGTAACTGAGCCTGCAACCATTTCCAGATGAGATTACGCATTGTGCAATTCCAGGAGTCAACAACCAGACTAGACTATGCATTGCATAGTTCTAGCAGTCAGTTAGCCTCCCAATAGCCTATACTGTGCCTTGTGTAGTCTTAGCACTCAGTCTCCCAACCTCCCGCCGAAATTGCGGGACCTTCATGATCAGTCACATAGGTATGTTTCAAGTCAATTCTCAAGTTAATTTTGGTTTTCGACTGACAGATTTCTTGCCATGAGTGTTTCCATGTCTCCAGGTATCACAGGTGTTCATCTTCCTCTCAGCAACACATGTACAATGGTTTCCAGGAGAGAAGAGTCGAAGACACCGTTCAGAGCACACTTGGGGATGTAGTCAATCAAGTGTCTATGAGCTTGCCTACTCACGAATACATCAAGTTGTTTATAGATAAGGACATCAAGACATGACGACAGCAACATCAAAGCGAGTAGCATCATGAAAAACAGCTAAAGGCATCATACTGGATGCAAAAAATGTAAGAGGAAGGTTGTTGACAACACGAAGGCGGAACAAAGTTGCAAGCTCAAGCAGATCCACTGATGATGAAAACAACTTTGGAGACTCAGGCTATGAGGTGATGATGTGATCACGCGAAGACAAAGATTGGAACAAAGAAGTAGGTGCATGTGCTGAAGCAAAATCAAGGGAGAACATGAGATTCATATACAAGTGAATGAGTTCTAATAGGAACAGGAACAACAGGGGGCACAACATACACTCACGGATGAAACTATGCCTGTACAAGTTATAGATCCATCCTACCAGCTGGCACATAGAAAACATGGTGAGCAGTGTTTTTGACCGCATGCGAGGGATTCAGCAGCATGCATGTCATTGTGTGCATGCATGCGATCCAACCCATTCAGCACACTCACCAAGGCGAAGACAAGAAGCAAGTCTCACTGGAGCTGAGCATGTAGTTGAGAGTTGATGCGCATAACCACCAACACACACTGGAAGATCAACACAAACATTATGCATTAGTGTGTTGTCGATTCAATTGCACCAAGAAGACCATGCGCATGCTAGCAGATGAGTTGAATGAAGGAGCCACACCAATGCACTCAGATGCAACAGAGGCAAGAGTTCGCTTCAGCAATTTGTCACCATGGGGTGCATGTACACCATCACGGATGACTAAGCTTGACATCAGTGCACCACCTTCACCATCACAAGCATGTCAAAGAGTTGGTCTCACCACAATGGACCGAGTGTTAGTGATGTCTTACATGACTTGATCAATCCATTTTGTCTCACATGAGCGCATGTGCATTGTAATGTAACGTCGTGTCAAGTGGAAGTTCAAGTGTTAATATTTGGATGTAATAGTCATAGAGTAGATGAAGAGTCATGATGGTCAATGAACCATCACAAAGGGGAATGTCAAGGGTCACTCCACCCTTTTCTATAAATAGAACCTCATAACTCACTGTAAAGGCTTTTGGTCATCCAAGCTTCGATAGGAGTATCTTAGAGAAAGCTTGGACAATATTGTAATGATCCTTGGCTTCTCCACTGCGTAGAGCTAGTACATCTCTTTGGAGGAGCAGGCGATTGTGGCTGTAACGTTCCACTATTGGAACTACTGGTTGGACATGGATGTATTGTATGACTAGAACTTACACTTAATATAACAGAGCCAACACATTTCATGCATATGTTGTATTGTATTCTATGCTATCTGGTTTACTCTAAATGATATATGTATTTGTTTGCTTATGCATGCATGTATGGACTATTCTATATAAGTATGTATGAATCTTTCTTAAATGTGTTGTTGGTTTAACCATCACTTTGGATTGCTCGCTAACTTGCTTTCCATCTTGTGATGCATCTTTGCTCGTGTGTTCCCTTCCAAGACGTGTACTATTACAGGTTTGCAAGGTCTGCACTCACCTCACTTTCAGTGTGTTAGAACCTCTCATGCACCTTCCTTGGCTTACTGCAGCTGTCATACCCTTGCTACCAACAGAGACATCATACTTGCCTCTGTGAAAAATCGCGGTCAAGGCATTATCATACAACTCGTTGCTCAGACTCCTACACCAAAGGGTCTGAGGTCTAATTGGGACTTCTTACTGGGGAGATCCCATTACATGTTGGCGGGTCCAGCACTTTCAACACACATATGAAAGCCTTGTACTTTTAATCCAAAATGGTATGAATACAAGCCTCATAAGGTCTCGCTTATAAATGATGTCAAGGTATAGGCTCATGAAACCTTATCAAACATGTAAATAATAGAAGAGCCATATCTTATTCCAACATAGTGCATTTCATCTATTTTGTTGATCAATAAATTTCATCCATAAATGAGGGACCTATAGCCCACTCGCTTCACCAACACAAATACTCTACATAATTAACTTCTAGTTTATGTTGTCGGAATGGATACAAGGCTATGTTCTTTATGTAACTTCTACTCAAGATCGATTCCAAGGCCTCTATTCTCAATGTAATTTTGAGTGTTAACCACTCTGCAACACTATATACTTTATAGTATGGCAATCAACAAATATGTTGTTGCTCAAATAAAATTCAATTGTTTGCCGATTGACTCCTTTAGATGAATTGTTGACCATATTGGCTACCTACAATAAATTCAAAAGAAATATGCAAGGAAAAATTTATGTAACTTTATCATAAGGTTTAGAAACCTTAGAAAATCTTACTTGTCCCTAATATGCCAACTGTAAAATCTTTATCTATGTTTTTGTAAAAATATTCAAATTTCTAATGATTTTATATAGTCTCTATAAGATTTTGGTGATTTTTAAATAATGTTATTTTATATTATAGAATTTAGAAAACAATAGAAATTGGCAAATCTTTTTTCTAGGAAAAATAACATGGAAAATTAGCCCACCTGTGAATATTAGCCCCTAAAAATTTTCTCGGACATATGGTTCATATCTCTATGCTCAATTGAACCAATTTAATTTAATAATGACAAGCTCAACATAACAATGATGACCCTAATTGGAATCCTATTGTTGAATATGAACAAGGATGATTCTATCATTCATCCTTCTCTAGATCCTTGAGATGATGTCAATTGATTTCATGATCTTCGAAATTGCTTCCATCGAAATGAGTAAAGCTATTAGTTTTATTTGAAATTATTTCCACCGAAAAGAGTAATTCTATTAGCTTGCTTCCCAATGTTTTCACAACTAAAACAATTTATCTTAATGAGAATTTGGTTGCAATCATCATAAGCATACACTTGGGCTTGAGATTGATTTCCTTAGAGCTCGTAGGCTAGCCTTGGTTGTAGTTATGGCTCTATCTTTGATTCTTGGCTCACTTGTTTCCAAAATGCAAAACTTTTCTCAAATATTTTAGACTTTGAGCAATCTTTGTAACCTCTTTCATCATAATTCATTCCCATCTTTAGCATGCAAGACTCTTGCATTCTTAGACTTGGAAACAATCTATCTTGTCAATTAATGAACCAAGTCAACTTCTAGTTCTTTTGTTTAGTGTCATTTTGTTAGCACTTCGTAGTTTTCCTCAGTTGAAGAGAAAACTGCAGAGGCAACCGAAAACCGCTTGTAGGATTAGAAACTAGCCTTTCCAATCCAGAGAGGGCCCTCTCTCAATGGATTTTCAATCAATCACATTTTAGGGTTTTAGGATAGGTCTAAAGATCAAGAAATTGGTTTTAAAGTTGTGGTTGCAAAATGAAGGAAGAGTCCATTGGGCATGGAGTCATAAGGTCTTTAGTCATCAATTAAATTAAACAGAGGAGTAGAAAAAAGGGAATGGTAGGAAAACTCCTTAATCTCGTAGATTTGTTGTGATGTGGATGAGATGAATGAGGATTAAGATCAATTAAATATAGAGCATACATAGCTGAATTCTATACTTAATATCAGAAAGAAAACATTGAGATTGCTTAACAAGCCATAGCAGAGTACTGAAAGTAAATTCGGCCCTTAATCTTCTTGTAAACAATTTAAGAAGGAAAACATTCATGTGAAACTTAAAAGGAAAACATATTTACAAAGAGGATAACATTACCATTTTCTTGACACAATAATTTTGAAAACAAACTGCCTCTGTATTACTGAATTGATTACTTCAACAAACAAACAAAAGTCATTGCTTACAGTCACAGAAAAATCTTTTCTTCTTGCATAATCCAACCCTTACTAAGTATTTTTACAAAATATTTATAGAGTTGGTCTTGAATTGATTTTGACTTCAAATAAAATTTATTACAAATAATATATACTAAAAACATGTAGATATTTCCAAAATAGAACTAAGTATTAGGAAATCTAGACTATTTCTGATTTTCTGTTCAGACTTTGAGGTGAACTGTTGGTGACTGTAGCTACTTTTGTGCTTTTTTTGCTTTCCTTCTCCCTAAAATTGTAGGATTTATGTTTGTCTTTATTTAACTAACTCCAACAACTTATCCCATCGCTCTTCACTAGGAATTGAAAAATTTACCATGCTTCGAAAGTTCTCATCTAATTTTGTGTATGTCTGGAAAGTTGGTTTGTTCAAAAATAAATGATGGATTTGATGTTGAATGAAGAGATCATGTTGTAGGCCTTCAATGAAATCTTCTCCACTTATAGTTCCTCTTACTTTAGCAAACTTAGATGCATCTGTAGCAATATTACATAATTTATCTTGATAATTTTCTAATGGAATCAATTTTCCATTAGAAGCTCTTAAGGCTGGGAGCCCCTTCTCTTGCAATACACTAAATTTTCTGTTAAACCTTTTTATCTATAACTCCAATTCTTTTCACTTACTCTCTAATTGTATCATGAGATTTCTCTTTGTTAATACCCTTTTTACTTCCATCACTGTGCATGTTCTGTCTTGAATCCAGAGCTCTTCAAATTCTTCCTTAGTTTTAGAATTCAACATTTTAATAATTATATTTTCTTATGTTGGCCTATTCTCTATTTCAACCTTTGTTTTCTCATTTGCTGCTTTGACACTCTGCACTAACTCTTCTTGCTCAAATATGATCTGAATGGATGACCATAATTTTTTGATGTTTGCATTTATGTTATGTGATATACTCTTTTTGGCTTCTGCCAACATTTGAGCTGTTAGAGACTGATTCTCATACTTTTGAATTTACTGTATCAATTTGTAGTTCTTTTGCACCTCTACTAGATATGCATTACCTATTTTTATCTTGATTTCCTCCATCTTTGTGAGTGTTGTTGTTAACTTCTCATTTTCCTTATTTGTTAATGATAATTCTCCTAAAGCTTGAACTAGCTTTTCAGAATAGTCTGAATTTGATGCTTGTGTTGTTTGTTGTACTTCATGTTTTTTTGATGTACCTGCTGCTTCCAATTGCTCCCTTTCTTTCAACGGTGCTTCCATGTCTTGTTCCATCTTTTGGATTTTAACATTTTGTTCAACTATTGTTTTGAACAGATTTTCTTTCTCCATTTCTAGATTGGTTACTTCTTTGGCCTAAGGGTGCTCTATAGTTGGAAGCTTAAGTTTTTTCCTAAGGAAGTTAATATATGCATTTTTGTTTTTAATTATCTATTCATATGCCTTGACATCACTAGGATCATATCCTAGTTTGATTATTAAATCTTTTAAAGTTTTAATTCTAGCGTCTTTGGCTAGAGAAGACATTCTTTCTATCTTCAATTGTTAATGGATATTATTCAAAGAGATTTCCAACTTTGAGGCATCCATGGCTGAACTGGTTAGTGTTGAGTAAATAATCTTACCTTCTTTCTTATGCAAATTGATTTCATTGATTGCATGAACCTTCTTAGTATCAACAGAAAATATTGAAGCCTTGTAATCTTCTGCACTTCTGGGGGCTGGAACTATAGGTTCCACAAAAGGAATTTGGAACTACCCCTTTTCTGTGTCAAATGCAGACAACAACCTATGTTGAGTGGTGGCAGTTTGCTTCCAAAACTCTGAATATGTTGAAGCCTTCAAAGCTTCATTCTTCAACTTGATCTCCCTATATCTTGCAAAAATATTTTGTTGTGTTGGAATTTGAGATGTAGAAGAGATAGGAGACTTAGTTGTCTCCTCAACATATGGGAATGAAGTGGTGGGAATACCTGTCAAAACCATTGTACTTTTCTCCTGTGAATCCTTTTCTTCTGAGGATTCTTCTTGAATATTTATTACCTGAGGATCACTCTTACTATTAGTATTAGTCTTTTGATCCTTCTTTCTCCTCTTGAAGACACAAAAGTCTGCAACTTGTGCTTCTGAATATGTAGGGGACATACTTTCCCTTGGCCTATTAATTTATTTGTGCTTTGGGATAGGAGTTTGAAGAGATGATTGACTGCCTATTTTCTCTTCAGCCTACTGTAATGTGTTCCCTTTCCACTTCTCCTGATTAGCATACTTCTCTATCTCTGGCCTAGGAGTATGTGCATATGGAGTGGTCTACTTCTCAACTCTCAGCTTTGAAATTATCCTTAATGGATCATAAGACCATGTGAAGCTTAGTTTAAATTTCATCTTCATTAATATTTACTCCACTTCCTTTGTTGCTTCTTTAGTATTTACAATATAAGGCCCAACATGTGCATTAAATTTAAACTGTTCTTTCTTTTTATTTGTTACAAAATGTAATTCATGCATGTTTAACATATGTCTAGTGTGTTCCAAAGAAAAAATCCTTACTGGTACAAAAATTGGTAATCTATAGGGAGGAAGCTCACACCCATAGATCTGAAACTCTGTACATTTATGGTAGAGATACAAGTCTCCAACTTTTGACTATTCTAAAAGATGTGAAACTTTCTTGATCTCTGGTGAAATCCTTGGTATAACATCACTACTAAGTAGACACAAGTATTTATGTAGAAACCGGTCCACAAAATTGGTGAATGAACATTCTTCTGAATTTATTCTGACTAAAGAAGTCTAGAGAATGATTGATAATGGATTTCTTTGATCATCCATATTTTGTAACTGGAACTTGAACCTGTTTGCTAGATAGAATAGCATCAGATATACTAAAATTGATTGGTTTTTTAACACACCTTCAACTTTAAAATTGATAAACTACTCATGTATAACATCTAATAAGAACTGACTGTAATTAAAAAGAATTGAAGGCTTCTAACCAACTGAAAATAATGATAAAAACCCTAACACTACCTCATCTACCCATTGGTTCGTATGATAACCTAATAAATAGGTAACCATGGAGATGACTTATCTTTACATCTCAAGGAAGATAGAAGCAGAGTATGGTGGATTTGTTCTAGGCAATTCGGAATTCTCAGGTAGAAAACATTCAAAAATATGGGCTCGCTAGGGGGAAGTAAGGTTTTTATATATTTCCATGAGTACATCAGTAGAAAATGGGTACAAATAGGCCTGAGTGTTTATCTGAAGAGCTTGACAAATTCTTTCTAGGGTAATTGAAAACAAGAATTCATTGTTTTAAGCAATTACTGCTTTCTGGCTAGGGAGGTACCTAAGATGACACCAGGTAGCGAATTTAGGGAAAATATGAGTTTGGGGAAAGGTAAATTGAGGTAGAAGTGATTGCTAGATATCTAAATAATCACTCTAGTCTAAATACTTATGTTTTGCCCAATTATGGAGCTCATACAGATCAAACTCACATTGAGTTTCTGTTATCTTGTATTGGGTATCAATCAAGGGGACCTATCTAAATCACGAACAAGAGGTACCATATTATCCTCATCAGGCATATTTTCCTTTCCTTTGTCTGAAGGCATCTTTAATTTCAGTAGGAACTTCAAAGAACAATATTACCAGGTCAAAATTGGATTGGTTACAGAAGGGAAAACTTTGTAGAAGGCGATGGCGAGCTTGGGAATTTTTCAATTTGAACCTATGTGGATAAAATAAAAAGCAAAAGGGGATAATATAGGTTTATATGGGATTTTATAACAGTAATTAAGGGTGATAAACGAGATTATTACCGTTTTTAAGCATAGCATTTATGAGTTTTTTAGACGTTGGAGGGAGATTATTAAATGGCCAATGATTATATGTCTATTGGCAAGATATTTAAATGCTAACTGTTACGATGGGTGACATGAACGGATGGGTGGCATGGATGGATGTGGCGGATGATGGGTGTCGAGGATGGAGTGGGAGAAAACGGGCGGAAGGAGCGTCAAAAGGTGGTTTTTCAGGGGGTAGGAGCAGTAGGCGGTAAATGGAAGGGATCCCCTGAAATGGATGACGAGCTACCACGCCATCTTGGTAGTTTTATCGTAAACCATATTTTGGACCCTCCCCCCTCGTTAAGTCATGAAAGGTCGGGGGGGGTGGGCGAACATTGTCCCCCGTCATTGATTCGGGTGGGGATGATCTCAGCCTTTGAAAAGTGAGAACGCTTTAGACAAGTGACAAAGAATGTCAAATCACGTTTATTTTAAAGATTTAAAATTAAATCTAATATATTTTAACTATTGGTGGCATTTATATTAGCACACCCATTTGGGGTTTTATTATTTTATTTATTATTTTTCTTTTGCCCTCTAATTTTTATTTTTTCTCCTTTCTATTTTTGCTTTTCTTTTCTATTTTTCTTTTTGTAGGCTAGACAATTTTAAAATGAAAAATAATTTACAATATCCCAGTGGGATAAATGGCTAGATAACCATACCTTTACTACTATATTTATAGGACCCTAACACATCCCAAAAATTTATGCCATCACATGGAAATTCCATAATAGGATGTGTGGATTGCCTTCTTGTACTATGACAATTTGATTCCTATCATGGAAATGATTCTTTGTTTCTACATGTTCTTACTAGCACATCTTCCCCACAATAATATCACTTGAATGATCTCTTTGGTGTGCAAACATAGCACCTTCTTTCACATAAACATTTGAAGAGTCATATACATGTATGGTTGTAGGTGACAATCATCAATAGGCTATTATATTAAAGGAGAGAGAATACCTCAAGTTTTGGACCATATGAAGACTAGGGAAATTCATCAAACTCTCTGCACCAATTTACAATACATCTCTAAGAAAGAATAATCTTCTGATAGATTGTGGGTAAATATTGGAAAGGGGTTGTCTTACTAGTGGTTCACATCAACCCACTATCCTCTCCAACTATGATTCAGACCTCCTATGCTACTATAACTCTTTGGATAGATTATTCTCCATAGGTTGGAGATGTAGGTAGATCTTCCCTCTCCACACTCTTCTCTTCTCTATGTGGTTCCTATGGTGAATATTGGGATGAAGTCACCGACACTCTTCTTCCCAATGTCCACTCAACTTGTTGTGATGGAAACCGTTCGTTGCACTATTGTATGGACTATTTAACATACTCTTCTCTATGTGCCTCTAAATTCATTGTTGGTTTAGGGAAGCCTTCTCATCATTCCTCCTTTGAAAGCAATCTACCTTGTGATATGTGGCTTTCTTATCCCAACAAGGTACCTCATGATCACTCTTCTTCCAACAAAGGGAACATGTCTCTAAGTACGAACAATTGGTAGCTTGATGGCCTTTCCCCTTGTAGCAATGTCAAATGAGGGGTGTCCTACCTAATGCATATCTATTGTCTGTTCTCCTCTTGTTTTAGCTTATTTGTTTGCCACTTTGTCTAAGGGCTAGCATAATTTGAGTCTCTACACTCTTGTCTTTGGTACCCTTCTACAATCTACCATAAGGAGGAATTGGTTTGGTGTTGCCACCTTCATTACTTGATAATCTTTCTTCTAATGTGCAAGTTAAGTTCTCCATGTCTTTGTCCTTCATGAATGTGATCTTCATGTTCATGGTATTTTACTTTCTACCATTGAAACCTAGGCCTTCATGAGTGACTCTTGATTTAGCTAGAATGGGGCTTAGGATGCTTTGTTTTCTCTTGCCTAGCCCTTGTCCATCGTAACTGTTGAAAATGCAACAAGAAAATCCTAATGTAATTTTGTCCTTGAATTAAATTAGGAATAAAATTGTAATTCCACATCATAAGACAACTTGTACGAGTTAACTAAGTTAATTTGACTTAGTTGGCTTAGCCAATTTGAGTTGAGGATCTAACTAGAGTCATGCAAAGTATTTCCTACATTATAGGATCCATGATTGAGATTATTTTGAGTTGTAATTAATTAATTTAGTTTAACTGAGTTAAAGTCAATTAAACTAGTTCCAACTGATGCAGGTACTAGTAGGAGGTCAGACAGTGGGGTGATACTTTATGTGCTCAACCAGTTAAATGATGATTCACTCATAAATAACTCATTCTTGTCAGATCTGAGAGTTACCTAGTTGAGATTGGAGTTCAAGGGCAGTGTGCTATCAGTTGTATAATCATCCAAATTGTATAGGTGATGCATGCAGTCAGAGGAAGGCCTATGAGGATAACATAATTCAATTGAAGAATTTCCCTAATTAATAGGGGGCTAATTCCCAAGGAAACAAAGCAAGGAAATACAGACTTGGGCAAGCACAAAATTGGTTAAGTATTGGCCTAGGCTTGTATAGGAAGTTGTGAGATAGATAGAGATAGTGTAGAGGTTGCTCGAACTTGAGAAAATCATTGTAATCTTCTCATTTTTTTTGACTAATGCAATATACAGATAGCAGGGGTTTTTAGTTATGGCTTTTCCTAGGAAATCATTTTGGAATGTGTTGATTGAATTATTTCTCTTGCATGTTTCGTTATTTCTCGATCAATTAATTGTTTCTACTGATGAGTATAGTAGATTCAAGTCTTTTGTTTTAGAAAATTACATAAGAAGTTTGAATCTACGAGGAATTTCTACATGGTATCAGAGCATAAATCACACTAGAAGAGGAGAATATGAGTTTGTCTTTGCAGGTGAAATTGAATTTGCAGGATCATTCTTTAGAGCTAGTAGGATGCCATTCTACAGATTGAGACTCAAATATGCCCTTTAGGGAAGTTCGAATTATATTTCTTGGAAGGACAAGATGGAGGAAGTGTTGGAAGACAACGGGCTGAAGGAATTCATAGACAATGATATTCGTAAGCCTCCAACAACAGATGCTCAAGGTCTGGTAGAGTGGAATAAATTTGTTGCAAAGGCGAGAAGGATCATCCTAGAAGGAATTCGAGATCATATTGTCTTGAACCTCCACGGGAAGGATACACCATATGCAAAGTGGCATGCCTTGAGCAACTTGTTTCAAAACATCAGTGACCACATGAATTTGGCACTAAAGGACGAGCTTTGGAAGATCAAGATGGAGAAGGGCGACACAATACCACAATAATTGAGCAGATTCACCCAATGTCGATATGAGCTTGGGAGAGTTGGTATTGCAGTTTTTGAAGATGATCTGGTCAGCCTAGCACTTCTAGGCCTTCCCAAGAGATGGCACAACTACCAGGATTTGTTAAATGGGAGGGAGCATCTACCAAGGTGGGATAATTTATGGTTTGACTTGGTGCAAGAAGAGATAAGGTAGAGCACCAGAGATGGAACCTCATCCAAGCATGATGATGAGGAGATTGTGCCTTAGTTGGAAAGGCAAAGAAAGGAAAAGGAAATAAATTACAATCCAAAGGAGATTCCAGTCAAGGTGGAAAGAAGAAGGATTTATCAAAGATTAAATGTTTTCACTATCATGAGTTGGGACTGTGATGCAAGAAAGTGTTCCCTCTATGGACAGAGGCAACCCCTCTAGCCCTAGAGTGGGTCTAGTCACAAACAAGGACAAATCAACAATAAATTTCCTTAAACAGTCATAGTTGGAGGCCTACCTCAACCGATGGTCTATGGAGTTCCGTTGCGCTGCTCCAGCTTCCACTTCCTTCTCCTAATGAGTGATCCACCTGAAACAATGCAAAGGAAATACAACAAAGCACGTAACCGGAACAACAAATGATCTATCTACTCATAAAGTCAAGAAGTCATGAGCTATCAAGTACATTACATACAAGACATAGGAAAACATCATTGGTTGCATTAATTATGAAATAAGAGTAAGCTTACAACCAAAGTCTTGACGTCGCAAGCCTCCTCAGAAGGGATCCACCCAGCATGTTCCTCAAGAATTCACTCTTGAAGATGGATCTCCCAATACACAAGTCTCTCTCACTCACAAGTTTTACACAAGATCAAATGCACTTCACAACCTTCCTCAAGTTATCAACAAACCCACACTTTTCACACTCACACCAGCTATCTAGCAAACTCACAGTACTAACAACAACACTCCAAAGACTAAGAATTCCAAAACTAACAGCACATAGCAATGGTGAGAGTTTAAAGAGGAGAAGGAGTCTCCATGAAAAGTGGGAGGATGAGCTTATCTCTAAGGAAGGTAGCACAAATGACGGAACAACCATGCCAGAGAAAGGAGGGCAACATAAACAAGGCCAACAACCAGGTCTGGAGTCATCTGGAAGGCCGACTGTTGGAACAAATTCGCCCAATCTTGATCATCGCGGACACATAACTAGTCTACCGCGCTGACATCTCTCTTGAGTAATGTAGCCAGTCATGTCATCGTGGTAAACTACAAACGACGGTTGTGATGGCACATGAAATTCGACCATCGCGGGAATCCCGTGTACTTCCACAATGGCAGCACTTCTGGACTATTTTGGAGCTCCCTTCAGAGCATTTATTTGGCCAACAGACGCGATGAGGCAAAAACCTTTGGAAAAGTGGTTCATTTGGCAACATCAGAGAGCATTTGTCTTAACATGAGCATGTACAACTTGGACACATGACACAGTAGGAAGACTGGAATGAAGACAGTGAAAAATTACTGTGTAATAGATGCCCCCTAAAGCATGAAGCCCGAGAGAGGGGGAGGGGTGAAATGCTTTACGAAATTGACTGAGCTGGAACACCATATGGAAGAACCTGCACACACGTACAACTGATATCTTTGATAATGAAATACATGTAGTCTAGGCATGGGCGCAGCCATCCAAAAGACATACGAAATAGGTTTGTGATATGGATGTAGCCATCCAACTAATGAGACCATGATGATGATAAAGGAATGGTCGCAGCCATCCATAAAGACTCAGGCACGGTCGCAGCCATCCATCAATGAGTCATGTAATCATAAACCAAACCATGCAGCCCGAACCGATGTAATCTGAGTTCAGGGTCTTGAACCCATCCGATCAAAGTACAAATTCTAACATGTGAATAGATGTGCTGAGGTCAAGCATGATAGAACATCGCTTGATTACCGGTCAATGATGAAAACCGTTAACAAGCGCGAGAGAAACCACCAATAAGGCCAATGGCTCTCAAGGTACTGTCTAGCACAATCCATGAAGTGTGAAAAAGGAGCTGAAGTCGAACACTTGTGGAATCACCCAATCGACAACCAATGATGAAAGTCGACCGTCAGGTGCGAAGAACTTGCCATTGAGGTATGCAAGCTCTAAGGTACCAAAAGGGATCTCTAGATCAATCTCCTGGATAATGAGCTGATGTCGACAGGAGACGACCCGTCACAGGAGGGCCATAATGTTTCCCCCATCAACGACACAAGATAAGGAGCAAGAGGCAGATGGCGAAGTAGAGAATCAGAGGAAAAGGCAAGGGTGTAAACTGCAGAAGGATTATACTCTTGAACATGTCGGTGACACGACTCCGGAGGGGGGTGACAGCATTCAGGCACCAAGGGATCAGAGGCTTGACAACATGAATCGAATGGAATGAGGCTAAAATGATAACCCAAACCCGCGGAAGGCCAAATGACGACGTATGGATGTCCTAACCTGACAAGAAGCAAAAGTGTCGATGTCCAAGAGTGACTAGCTGCCATAAACAATCAATGATAAACCTATTGTTGACCCCAACCTAGTAATGGTTTAACGAGCCCTAGGAAGGAGAAGCTCGAGTCTTGTCATGGTGACGAGTCCAATGTCGTCAGGGTTTAACGAGTTCAACATAGGTAAAACTCGGAGTCTTTTTCATGTTTAGAGAGTTTGAAAAAGACACGGAAAAGAAAACTCCAGGGGGGTCCTTTTTCGTAGAGTTGTGTCTCTCGAGCCCGAAAAAGTATAAAAGGATACTCAAAAGAACCCCCCGACCATTACGATCGAGGAGTAATTTTCGTAACTAGTGGCTTCGACCCGAAAAAGTAGAAAATTGGTCGGAAGCACGTCATTTTTTGAAACCAATAACGAGCCTAAAACGACAAAGACCCGACGATCTTTTTGTGTTTAAACGGTCGAAAAAAGAGCATAAAGGTGACCGCCTCTCATTTCTTTTAACGAGTCAAGAGGAAAAATCGGCCATCTTTTCATGTTTCAAGTCGGAAAAGAGCTTAAAGACGACCTCATGGATCAAGTGTAATGAAACTTCCGTAATTCCACTACCTGAAGCTCTGCACAAAAACATGTCACACGTAAACCCGCTCGAGATAAAATGAACAATATTCATAAAAACATAGTTAAAAAAATCATATTTTGACTATGAATATGGAAAAATAATGAGAAAAACCCACATTTATAAAATGTAACTTTTAAATTTGCAAAAATCACTATAAAAAGGAATTAACCCATTCATTTTTACCATAGCACTGTTCAATTCACCGTGGAGCAACTTGGAGCACTGAAGTTGGCGAGTGAAATTCGGCCCCATCCGTGCATCATTTGTCCCGAAACTCGTTCCAGGTAGACACACATTGCCCTGCGCTTCAATTTAATGCTTTTTTCATGTGTTTTGAACGTTCCAAGTGTTAGTTTAGGCGGTTTTTCAAACTGGGTTCTGCCGCTCGGTCATCGCAGGTTTACCCTATCGGGTCCGCGATGGCTGAAAAGTTTTACACAAGGCACGCCTCGATCATCACAGAAGAGTGATGTACTTCCGTGATGACCACGGAAAAAATGGACTAGAGACCTCGCGTCATCGCATCTATTTTTAAAACAGATGTGATGACGACACAAACTCATGTTTTTTCCAAATTACGCGTTAAATTTTTCAAACGAAGTACTAATCCAATTTTCCTCGTCTTGCAGGGTATAATGGCGTTCGTCTGGCAAGAATGCGCACATGATAACAACGATATAGAATCTTTTGCTGATTCGGGGTGCTGAAATGCATTACGGGCATGCGGATTGCTCAAATTCTTCCTAACTCCACACCTGCGGTCACAATCGGACTTGCTGGAGCTACTGATCAGGGCATGGAATCCCATAGATGGGAAATTTATCATCTGAGGCTGGGATATAGTGTTTGACTCTACAGACATCTATTTTTTGATCGGGCTGTCTCGTCGAGGTGAGAGGCCCATTCTAGAGGGGCAACGACCCGGGGGTGATTCCTTAGATATGCTGATGGCTCAAGTGTGCCCACAGGCACGCAATTCAAGGAGTGGGAAGGTGGAAATCCCAACAGTGGAGGACGTAATCCTTCGTGCTATGCTTTTCATGGTGACACGGGCAGCGAGCTCCCAAGCCCAACATGAGGCTTCGAAGACCCATCTCCGGCTAGCTCTCGAGTGTCTCAATCCCACCATGTTTAACTGGGTAGAGGCGGTAGCGGCAAAAATGAAGAGGAAACTCACCAACTGTCGTCGGGGAGAGATGAAGTAGTTTGGTTATGGATCCATCTTAGTCCCGCTCATGCTAGAGCGGGTGCCGGCACTGCAGTTACAAGACATGGATTTGGACTTACCCAGGCCACGTGAGACGAGGGCCACACGATGGGCTCACGTCATGCCACGAGGAGGTGGCGGACGACTAGTGGCGTGGGGGAAATTTTTCCAAGAGTGGCTGGAGCGACAAATGATCTTCATGGAGGATTGGCCATATGCCGGCATGGACTTCCGCAGAGATCCTGACATGCAGCTACCCGCTAGAGAGCAGTGGGATGACGATGGTAAGACACTTGATCACATTTTTTCATTTTTATGATGTTTTTTGATTTTTTCATGTACATTTCCTAATGACGAACACTATGGACCAGTGAGACCCCTTGGGCTAGCTCTAGAGGCGCGGAGGGATCCGCAAGGCATTGCAGCACTAGCCCTGGCTCCTCCGGAAGATGATATGATGGAGATAGTCATCCAGAACCTTGAGGGCCTACTAGCGGGGATTCCAAATTATATGGGGATCGAGGAGGTCCCCAGAGTGTCCCAGATCCACATAGTAGGAGTGGAACTGAGGATGCACCGCCTGTTGAGGAGGGTGGCATGAGCGGCAGTGTACTATAGGGAGCACAACCCACTGCAGTAGACACCTAGGTTTTTTATTTCCTGCTGGTGATTTTTGAGAGACATGTGTCTCAAATGTACGGAGAACACAGACTCTATTTGGACATGTACACTTATTTTTGAGCGCCTCGGTGCGCCACACGATATATATATATATATATACATATTCCTATGGTCTATTATTGTGCTTTACATGCTTTCTTGTATGGTGTTTTGATTATATGTTACACAAATCTCTGTCTAATACATGATTAGCCAATGCATCAATTAACGTGTTTAACCGTCGTGGAATATGCTGATATGTAATGAAATCAAAATTCCTCTCTAATAAATTAACACGTAAATACAACCTTAAAATGTGATGGTCTTTGACGGAATATCGCCCATTGAGCTGGTGGATGACAAGTTGAGAGTCCAGGTTCACAACCAATGCATGAATACCGAGATTAATCGCCTCAGCTAGTAACTCAATCACAGCACTATATTCAGCGACATTGTTTGTGGTACAACCTAAACACACACCTTGAAGATCTATCAACTCACCATGAGGATCGTAGATCACCCACACCGCAGAGGACAAGTTGTGGGTACTGCGGCAGGCACCATCGGCGAAACCAACATAAGGTGCACCAGACATCTGCACAAGAAGCAAAAGACACAATAAGCAGCAATCACGCCTTCACACCAAGCCAAAAACATGAAAACACACACACACAACACACCTGCTAAAACACACGTATGTACAAACCAAAGTGCATGGGATTCACGCATAGTACTTTTTCAAGTACAGCCCGTTTTGGGGCTTATCGAGAGGATTCCATTCACAATCAATTAGCTCGTAGGCCCCTTTCTGCAAAACTCTCTTTACAATATAAGGCCCCAGCCACATGGGCTCGAGTTTGCCTACCCCCAGCTTATCATTCGCTTGATCATAGAGCAGGACTAAATCTCCCTCAACAAAAGAACGAGGATGGACAGTATGATTGAAGTGAGTTTTCACTCTCTTCTTCTGTGCTTCGATAGCTAGAGAGGCTAGCCGATGGGTCTCGTCCAGCCATTCTAGGTAAACAAGGCGTTCTTCTACCGAAGTAGTGTTGGGAAGTAATTCAATGGCCAACTTCAAAGAAGGGATCTCGCACTCGATTGGAAGGGTAGCCTCCAATCCGTAAACTAATTGAAATGGAGTGAAACCGGTGGCATCCTTCACAGAAGTTCGGTAGGCCCACAAGGTAGAGAACAACATTATGTGTCAGTTAGACTTATTCATGCCAACGGTACGTTGAAGCATCGTAACAAGAACCTTGTTGACGGCTTCTACTTGGCCATTGGCCTAAGGATAGTATGGAGTCGAACTATCATGTCGTAAGCCTAGCTAGGTTGTTAGCTCGGTCATCATGTGATTACGGAAATGCTTCCTATGATCAGTGACGATAGCCTGAGGGACTCCAAATCGTGAAATAATATGGTTAAACAAAAATTGCGCCACTGTGTGACCGTCTTCAGAAATGTGGGCATCACCTCAGCCCATTTTTTGAAGTAATCAACGGCAACGATAATATACCCATGCCTCCCGGCCGAGCAAGGGTTACAGGTCATATAATCAAGGCCCCATTTTGCAAAAAATTCGACGGTAACAACAGGGTGCAATGGAGCGGGAGGCGCGCGCATCTTCCGCTGGCATATCTGGTACTCGTGACAGGAGTGGACAACAAGAATGCAATCCTTAAAGATGGAGGGCCAGAAATAACCGGCGCGGAGGATCTTTTGAGCAGTAGCATATTCGGACATGTGACCACCACAGGCGCCAAAATGGCAGTCATTCAAAACTCGCTCAGCTTCCTCAAAAGTTAGGCATCAGCGGAGAACAGACTCAGCACCGAGACAGTACAGGGTGTCCCCAGTGATACAATAGGGTTGAGACTGATGATGAATCCGTCGCCGAGCATCCTTAGACACATCGGGACGAAAAGAGGACGTTTGCAGATATACAATTATATCCCCGTACTAGGGATCAAGGGTGCTAATTAGGAACAGAGTTTTGTCCGGGATATGGTCCTCTGACAGAGAGGGCGTGGTAGGAGATGGCAGAGAGAAAAGTAACTCAGCAAAGACAAGGGATTTCTTAGACTTGGCGGTGGTGAATTCCAAGTCAAACTCTTGGAGGATGACAATCCACTTCGAGTACTTGCCCCCCAGCAACTGACGTGACAGAATGTACGTCATTGGGTTGCAATCAGAAACCACGGTCGTAGTACACAACAAGATATAATGGCGGAAACGTTGGACGGCACAAACGGTAGCCAATGCCAACTTCTCGACGTAAGCATATCGAGTTTCCATATCTAAAAGATTGTGTCTAAGATAATATATGACATTCTCGGTGTCATCATCGTCATCTTGAATGAGAACCATGCCAATAGTGGTATCGGCAGTGGCCAAATACAGAGTATAGTCGCGATGATAATTCGGAGGACGCAACAATGGAGCAGAAACAAGGAGACCCTTGAGACGCTCGAAGGACTCTTGAGCGACGGCATCCCAATGAAAAGGGGTATCTCGCTTCAGTAACCGCGTGAAACCTTTAGCCACTTTGGCATAGTTCGGAATGAATCATCTTAAAAAATTCGCTTTGCCCTGCAAGCTCTGCAATTGCTGCAAAGAAGCAGGGGGAGGAAGATTCAGAATAGCCTCGACTTTAAGGGAATCCAAACGGATGCCCTCTCAGGAGATGATAAACTCGAGCAGTCTACCTGACTCAACGCAGAAGACACACTTATGAGGATTAAGCGTGATGCGGTAGTGTCGACAACAGAGAAAGATTTCGCGAAGATGAGTAGGATGGTCTTGATGTTTTACTGAATGAGCTGGTAGATCATCCAGGTACGGTTGTACAATGTGACGAATGTCATGGAATGCATAGGACATTGCACGTTGGAAGGTAGCACCGGCGTTCTTAAAGCCGAAAGGGAGCTTTTTGCAGGCGAAAGTGCCCCACGGACAGATAAAGGTAGTCTTGTGTTGATCTGTGGGCACAATAGTGATCTGGTTATACCTAGAAAAACCATATGTAAATGAATACATTTCGCTCCCAGCACACTCATCAATGAGCTGGTCAATGAAGGGTGTGGGGAAGTTATCTTTAGGACAGGCCCGGTTAATATCACGATAATCAACACAGACTTGAATGGTGTCCTATTTTTTATTCACAGGGATGATATTGGAGACCCAATTTGTGAGTGGGATGGGGTAAATAAAGCCAGCCTTAAGAAGCTTTTCAACTTTCGCTTTAATGGCCGTAGCCTTTCGGGGGTGCACGGGGCGTAGACGCTGGTGAACAGGCTTAGCAGTCAGATACATAGGTATCTCATGCACCACTATGCTAGCATCAATGTTGGGAATTTCTTCATAGGACCAAGCAAAGACATCACAAAATTCACCAAAAAGATCAATATAAAGCTGAATTTCCTCCGGAGTACAAGTGACTCCGACATGGATATGCTCGATAATCCCTGGTTTCGCAGAGATGTTGATGGGCTGGGTCTGCGTGATGTTTCCCATATTTCCTTCAGAAGACACTTGATAAACTTGAATGGGTGTCTGAAGGGGTTGGGATGGGAGACAAGGAGAAAACCACTCGAGACAGGTAAGCATTTCCTGGTGGGCAAGGAGAAACGAGGAACGATGGTGATGATCAGACCAAGGGGGTTCCTCGAGAGACATGGTCTTAATAATGACTTCATTAGAAGGAAATATTTCCTTTAAAGGATCCGAAGAAGCGTCATCTCCAAGCCAAGGGGAATGAGCATACGAGTCGGGAGCCCTGCTCGAAGGAGCAGGTTCAGAAGGGGGAGCCGATGCAGAAACAATTTTGACGTAGTTGAGCTCGGCAGGACTCAACGACATCTCATCACCCCAAGATTCTACCTGATCAGCGGGGGGAAGAACCCACAGATCAGAGCAAATGGAAATCATATTGATAGGAGCGATGTTAGGAGGTGGGAGTGAAAACACACCCATGAGGGCAGGATCTTTAAAAATTCCAGCTCCCACACTCTCATATGGGGTGGAGGTATGCTCCACAAAAGGCACGTTGCCTTCGGAAGAGGAGGCGAATAAGGACTGCTGGTCTACGGTGACGATATTCCCTTAATGAGGGAAGCGAATGACAAGAAATAGAGATGAAGCTACGGCTCGCACGACGTATGTCCAGCTACGTCCTAGAAGGAGGTTGTAGGTAAGATTAGCATCAACAACTTCAACTTCCACTTCAACCGTCTTCCCTTCCAAAGTAATGGGAAAACGTTGAAGTATACCATAGGGGCGAGACTCTCTCCCATCAAAGACTTCCAAGGTCATAGGAGACTGGCTCAGAATCGGAGAACCAATAGCCTTCCAACAGGCAACAGACATGATGCAAGTTGAAGTGCCTTCATCAATGACTGTACGATGAATCATTTTGGAATTGATGATGACCTATATGAGGAAGGAAATTTGGTGAGGCAGGCTCAATATATGGCTTTCCAGGTCAAAAGTAATCAGATCCGAGTCAGTCGGGTCTATGCCACCGATGGCCGATAGCAAGGACTTCCTTTGAGAGGGGAAACTCTAGAGTACTTCTAGAGTGGACATAGCTGGCGGAGCCTGGGTTAAGTCCTCAATGATGCTGTAGTGCTAGGAAGCATGAGCCTTAGGGTTGTAAGAAGATTTCCGGAGTACACCTTTCGGAGGGGGTCGGGCAGGCATCTCAGTGCTAGGTCTCTCGATGTGGAGCAGACCAGAACTGGATGGAGGAGTGCTAGAGGGGACCTCAGGCTCTTTCCCGGTAGGCAACGGATACTCTTTTGCCTGAGTACTGATGTGGACGGGAATCGTCCCAGCCATAAATACTTGAGAACCAAAGGAAGAAGATGGTTGAGATGGATCAACCACCATTTGCGTTTGCTGTGAGGGAAAATGTTCTTTGAGCACAGTAAGAGTCCCGGGAGCACCTTTCAACAAACGACTAACTTCAGACCACCTTGGGCAGTCTTTGGTATAGTGATCCTCATCACAGATAAGACAAGGGTACTTAGGCTTGCGTTTGGTGCCATCCTCGGGTGGAGGTTTAGGGGAATCCTGCTTAGGTTGATCCGCTTTATTCTTTCCTTTTCCCTTCTTCTTTCCTTTTGAGGCTTTGTCCGCCGTGGTGGACTGGACGACGTTAACCTCGGAAGTACTACCAGAATTAGATACAGCCTAAGAAGTATTTTCGTTTGGAGCATTCGGCTTTTGCTTCCCAAGGTTCACGGAAGTTTTCTTTGAAGGCAAATTAACGGAACCAATGATACCGTCAACAGATGGGGCTGGTGAGGCTTTGGAAGTTCCTGGTCTTGGGGCATCAGGCAAATAATCATATAGCGTACCAGACTGGGAGTAAACCAAGTCAAGGTACTGAGCGCGTGCAATAGCCTGATCTTCAGTTACACATGCTCCCATAGCAATGTCCCGTGTTATCGGACTGACGAAGGAAGTCGTGAACCAGTCGGCGATAAGCTGATCGGGAATCCAAAACTTAATCAAGTGACGACGCTATCTCCATTCATGGATATGATCAGAGATATGCATAGCCGTTGTCTGTTTTAAGGATGTCAGGAGGTATGTGCTCGTTTCATATCGAATCGGAAACTGAAAATGAGTTAAAAATTCCATATCCAACGAGTTAAAATCCTAAAAAGATCTGCGAGATAACTCAATATACCATTTAGCAGCAGAGCTAGTGAGAGTCCTTTGAAAAAGGCGGAGCCAGATTGAATCATCAAGCCGCGAATTCGATGAACGCCATAAATGATAAGTCATGACGTGAGCTTGGGGATCTTCTCTAGCTTTACGATCGAATTTGGGACAATCACTGGGGATCTTAGTTGGAACCGGTGGCCAATACGGATTATGAAGAATAGGATCATTGGTCAGTTTGGACACATCCAGTAATTCCAACATTGCTAAAAAGGGTAATTGAGGGTTAAAGGACATCTGAGGCTGCGGGTAGGAAGGAGTACCAGAGTTCCAGCCAACTGGTGGTTGCCCCCATTGATTTTTTCCGGACGGATTTGGCCCCGGAGGGTTTTCTCCATAGGGATTTTGTCCATAGGGGTTATAGGACAGCTGACCCTGGATTTGCCCCCCAGCATTCCATTGATTACCAACTTGGCCTGCAGGAGCAACATAAGGTTGCTGGTAATTCTGATAAGGACTCACCTACAGTTGTTGATAATTTTGATACGGGGCAAATTGAGTTTGCCCTTGGGATTGCTGGAAACCATAAGGCGGCTAGGCTCCAAACTGAGCCTGAGAGGCAAGCTGCGTTTGATAGGCTGGTTGGGATTGAGGCCCAACCTGCATTTGAAGATCGGATTGGGTCTGGAGCCCAGCCTAGGGCTGAAAACCAGGTTGAGATTGAGAAGCAACAATCATTTGAGTGCCCGGTTGAGTAGGCCCAGAAGGATGTCCTTGAGAGAACTGAGGCTGAGCCATCTGGCCAAAAGGTTGACCTAGTTGAGATTGAGATTGGCCCATTTGCCCAGAAGGTTGAGCTCGTTGGGTGTTGGGCTGTCCTTGCACAACTAAGGGTTGTCCTGATAGACCGGATGGCTGAGCGGACTGGACAATTGGTTGACCTGATTGGATTTGAGGCTGACCGACTTGTCTAGATGTTTGACCATACTGGATAGTGGGTTGGCCTTGTTGAACATAAGGTTGACCGACTTTTCCAGAAGGGTAGCCTTGCTGGACACCAAGTTGGCCTTGTTGCATGTAAGTTTGTCCCGAATTACCAGAAGGTTGCGCAAAATAAGTAAAAGATAGACCACCAGAGGCCGAAGGTTGTCCCTGAAAGGGTTGTCCTTGTGGGCCTCCAGGTTGCCTTGGATAAGATTGCCCGTAATACTGCTGCCCCTGAGAGGTTTACATGTAAGACGGTTGGCCTTGATTAGGTGGTCCTTGAAGATGTGCAGGCAATACTTGGCCACCGCCATAACGAGTGGGGGCCCAAGCAACGGATAACGGGACCGTGACCTCAATCGCAGGATGAGGTGGCAAAGGTCCGTAGTAATAGATATGAGCTCCTCTAGAATCATAATAATGAAACAGATTTTGAGGGTCCGCATTCTGAAGAGCATGCAAATATTGATCGTATGCCCCCCCTGCTGGGATAGAACCAAAAGAAGGTGGGGCACCTAGTGTAGATCAACAACTCCGGGTACGTATGCCAACGGGCCACTATAAACTGACCCTGAAGAAGGTACAGCAGCAGCAGTCACAACTGAGGATGCAGTAACGGAACTGACAACGAGGGTTGAAGAAGCCACACAAACAGTTGGAATAGTCGGGACGGAAGTGACAGGCATATTGTGAATCTGAGGAATAAAGAACTCTAAGGTGGGAGTGATGGTGTGTGACCACATAGAACTCGTAGGGGGAGTCCTAGAAGACATAACATCCCTTAGCACCTTATAGTGTAAAGGCAACGTAACACCAAGAGGGGTGATACGAAAAGGTGGAGTTTTCGTTGAGGTGGGAATTTCACCGCTTGTCGCAACAGACTCTTCACTTGTGACGGGGGATGTGTCTTCCATATCAGAAGAATACATTGGGACCAAAACACCAGGAGGAGTAGGAGGGATATCTTCTTCAGAAGGCTCCCAAACAAGGTTCCAATGAAGCTCGTAAGTCTCGTCCTCTGGAGCGCGAGAGTTAATCGGTTGGATACTCGGAATAACAGGGAGAGTATCACTCACAACTGGTACCTCAAGAGCAACAGAGGAAGGAGACCCTTGGTCACTTGGAACGGGAGACGAGATCGGTGATTCCGCCAGGATGACAACTTCAAAAGATCCTAGGAAAACTAACGAGAAAAGACCCTACTCAAGCTAACGCAAATAAGATCTAATCGAGTAAATGTGAATCGTGGCCGAATAAATTTCAAGACACAGGAACAAAACTTGACCTTTTCATTTTTAAAGAGTCGAGAAAAGGAAAAAAGATGACTCTAGTCGCCTTCGAATATTTAATTAGCTTGAAGTGACAAGTGCTCAGATGGACTTTTTCTTTTAGGGAGTCCGAAAAGGAACGAAAGTGACTACTCTGGAGAACTAGGCAAAAGGTTTACCAGACAAATCCGTAAAACTGCGTATACACCTTGGCAGTCATATGAAAACCAAGGACTTTCCATACGACAGTCAATCTTCCCGAATGCTGTGTTCAGTGCGTTACGGCTTGTAAGGCGGCAGACATGGCTTCCTATGGATAAAGGATGATAACCTAGTGGGGTCTCCCCATATACTCGATGGTACGTGGGAGCACAATTCCATGCTAGACCACTATTGAGTCACAAAAGGAGGAATCACCCAACCTTGAGTGGAAACAAAAGTGACTAGGTTTAACGACGCCAGAGCACGTCTCTAGCCTAGACCTCTAAATGTGTGCGTTATGTTCCAATGTGTTGTTAGATTTATTCAGTTCATTTTAAAGTTGATCTTGGATTATGTTTCAGTTTTCAGGCCTTACCGTATGTATATAACAAAGCCTAGGATGCAGCTAGAATGAATGAAATATCTTTTTCTTCGATGAACACCTACCTATGGGAGGGTAGAGAGATCATTCCCAAACCAAGAAAACCAAGGCAACAAAACAGTGACTCAATGCAAGCAGACATCAATTCCTAAAGTGCACAGATACTACTAATGAGAGATTTAGTCCTTCGCTTTTCAATATGCAACTTGAAATGCAAATTCACTTTCACTTTCGCATGCTAAATGAAATGCAATCTTTTTTATTTTGATGCCTCTAATCTAAAAGAAACCAATAAGCAACAATCAAATGTGGAAAAACGGCTGATCCAAACAATTGTAATCTATGTCTGGGTAGTGAATAGAAATTGAAACAATGCCAAGATTGGTCCAATAACAATCACTAATAATCAACCAAAAGTAAGCAATGGGGAAGGCTCAATCAAACCAACAACAAGCAGCAAACGAATCTTTGCAAACAAGCAACCAAGCGAAATTGATCCAAAAGACTTGAAGCAATGAAACTAGGTCACAAAGAAAGAAAAACAAGATTCATTTAATAAAGCTCACAAGAGAGTGCCTTAACCTTTAAACAGTGAAAAACAAGTTATCAAACAAGTGAGAATAGCAAGGGACTAGCAAGACTGACGGATTCGGGAGGTAGAATTGAAAAATTCAATTCTACAGCAATCAGCGCGGGCAATACACTAGCAATAAAGCGCTAATAAAGAACACTATGCAGCAACAAAGCGATGTCAGCATGGAAATACATGCCTTTTCCGCGATGGTCCGATTTACAGAACTGTCGCGACTGTTAAGTGTAATTACATGATGAATAGGATGCTACAAAAGGGGTGACGCGATGACAGCGCGACTGTTAAATTAAAAGCCGCGATGATTTTCAAAACACTAACAAGCGAACCAAAAACTCCCAAATCAAAGACAGTCAATCTTTAATCAAATAAGGACATTTCCTAGATCAGGCCAGGAAACTCAGAAAACAGATAACTAATCCCCAAAACTTCAAAAGAGACTAAAACAAAAATCAAGACAAGAGTGAACAAGAAAAGAATAAAGGCCAAAGCTCCCCAGCGGAGTCGCCAATTTGTGATGCAGGAAAGTGTTCCCTCTGTGGACAGAGGCAACCACTCTAGCCCTAGAGTGGGTCTAGTCACAAACAAGGATAAATCAACAATAGCTTTCCTTAAACAGTCATAGTTGGAGGCCTACCTCAACCGGTGGTTGATGGAGTTCCATTGCACTGCTCCAGCTTCCGCTTCCTTCTCCTAATGAGCGATCCACCTGAAACAATGCAAAGGAAATACAACAAAGCACGTAACCAGAACAACAAATGATCTATCTACTCATAAAGTCAAGAAGTCATGAGCTATCAAGTACATTACATACAAGACATAGAAAAACATCATTGATTGCATTAATTATGAAATAAGAGTAAGCTTACAACCAAAGTCTTGACGTTGCAAGCCTCCTCAGAAGGGATCCAACCAGCATGTTCCTCAAGCATTCACTCTTGAAGATGGATCTCCCAATACACAAGTCTCTCTCACTCACAATTTTTACACAATATCAAAGGCAGTTCACAACCTTCCTCAAGCTATCAACAAACCCACACTTGTCACACTCACACCAGCTATCTAGCAAACTCACAGTACTAACAGCAACACTCCAAAGACTAAGAATTCCAAAACTAACAGCACATAGCAATGGTGAGAGTTTAAATAGGAGAAGGAGTCTCTATGAAAGGTGGGAGGATGAGCTTATCTCCAAGGAAGGTAGCACAAATGATGGAACAACCATGCTAGAGAAAGGAGGGCGACATAAACAAGGCCAACAACCAGATCTGGAGTCATCTGGAAGGCCGACTGTTGGAACAAATTCACCCAATCTGGATCATCGCGGGCACATAACTAGTGTATCGCGCTTACATCGCTATTGAGTAACGTAGCCAGTCATGTCATCACTGTAAACTACAAATGACGGTTGCGCTGGCACATGAAATTCGAACATCACGGGAATCACGTGTACTTCCACGATGGCAACACTTCTGGATTGTTTTGGAGAGCCCTTCAGCGTGTTTATTTGGCCAACAGATGCGATGAGGCAGAAACCTTTGGAACAGTGGGTCATTTGGCAACATCAGAGAGCATTTGTCTTAACATGAGCATGTACAACTTGGACACATGACACCGTAGGAAGAATGGAGTGAAGACAGTGAAAAATTATTGTGTAACAAGGACACTATGCCATGAAGTGTCTACACAAGAAGGCCATCAAGAAGCCCTCAGGAGGAGCGGTAGGTGAAGCTCTTGCTTCACAATTCGAGTTGGATTTCACCCTCATTGCATACATGGTGAAATCATTGATGGGTAGTGTGTGGTATCTGGATAGTGGAGCCTCATTCCATATGATGGGAAACAAAGAAATTTCTAGTGACTTGGAGGAGAATGGCCTCCATATGCACATCGAAATGGGAGATGATGAAAGGTATTTAGCGACTGACATCGATACTGTTACTTTTCAGAGGAAGTTTTGTTCTACTCTCACATTAAAATATGTTATGTACTTTTTGGGTCTGAATAAGAATTTGGTTCCAGTTTCTATGTTGGAGGACCGTAGTTATGATGTGATATTTAGCAAAGGAAAGACTTTCTTTCATCACATAGCCTCAGGACAAGTGAATCAAATCAAGTTTCGAGTGAAGAACCTCTACAAATCGGATGCAGACGGTTGTGCTTCTTTAATAACAAAAGTAGAAAAGGTACAAAGCCAAGACATTGGTGAATTATGGCATGGAATATTGGGCCACTTGCACCATGGGGACTTGAAGATCATGCAGCATATTTCTACAGGACTTCCCAAGGGAGCACTAGAGAAGAGAGATACATGCAAAGGGTGTATACATTGAGGAAGTACACCAAAGCCATGTTTCATGATAAGGATTGTCGAGCACAAGAGATCCTTAAAAGAGTTTACTTAGATGTGTGTGGACCATTCTCAAAAGCCTCCATGGCTAAGCATAAGAATTATGTAATATTTGTAGATGATTTATCATGTAAGTGTTGGATTTTATTCATGCAAAACAAATATGATACGATCTCTAAATTTTGTGAATTTAAAGCACTTGTTGAGAAAGAAAGTGGCATGAAAGTGAAGGCTCTCATGATTGAGTATAGTGGAGAATATGTGTCGAATGAATTCAAGGAATTTTGTGCATCATAATCCATTTGACGAGAGTTAATAGCACCCTGACTCAAGTGAGCATTGTATGGATTGAAACAAGCACCTTGTGCTTGGTACACTAGGATTGACAGTTATTTCACCAGGTTGGGCTTCACCAAAACTGAAGCAGATGCAAACCTTTACCATATTGTGGTTGAAGGTAAATTATTGATTATAGTATTATATGTCGATGATTTAATTCTAATAGGTGATGAGAAGCTGGTAAAATCTTGCAAAGAGGATCTTGCAAGAGAATTCGAGATGAAGGACCCGGGGCTCATGCATTATTTCCTTGGTATGGAGGTATGGCAAGGAGATGAGGAAATGTTTTTCTCTTAGGGAAAGTATGCCAATAAGATACTGAAGAAGTTCCACATGGAGAGCAACAAATCCATGGAGACTCCTCTAGCAAGAAATTGGAGGAAGGAATATGCTACTCTAGGCGAAGTAGTGGAGGCTACTATTTACAGGTAGCTTGTGGGTTCACTTATGTATTTGGTGAACACACGACCAGACATATGTTTTGCAGTTAGCCAACTTAGTCAAGCAATGGTTAAGCCAACCAAAATCTATTGGAAGGTAGCTAAACATGTGTTGAGCTACATTAGAGGCACCACTCAGTTTAGTCTTTGGCACAGACGGATAGAGGGAGTGAAGCTACAAGGCTTCATAGATGTAGATTGGGTAGGGAGTCCATCAGACATGAAGAGTACATTAAGGGGAAACTTCAGTATTGGTTATAAAATAGTTTCATGGTATAGAAGGAAGTATAGATTAGTTGCACTTAGTTCGACAGAACCAGAGTACATGGCTACTAGTCAAGCATCTTGTGAAGATACCTAGATGGGGAAGATCACTGTTGGGTTATTTGGCAGTGTTGAAATATGGAAACAAGAATATTCCAATTCAATTTTTCCTTGAATTAAATGGTGAATTAAAATCGAACTTAGTCTTAACAGCTACTTGGAAATAATTAATTAATTTATTTTAAATTAATTATTTGGAAAAATTCAAGTTAGAAGTCTTTCTGAAGTCATGCAAGAGTTATCCCTTAAATTAAGGAGATAATATTGAGTTATATTTGAGTTGTAAATAGTTAAATCAGTTTAAGTTAAGTCTAGTTAAATTAGTTCCAAACTGCTTGAGGAACTAATAGTGAGTTAACAATTAGTTGATACATTAATGCACTCAACTAGTGCTACTCCAGTTAACTGAAGATTCCCTCATCAGAAACTCATGCATGTCTATTCTGAGAAAGACCTAGTTGAGATAGATGTTCAAGGATAGTGTACTATCAGTTGCATGTGTTTTCTCATCGAGAAAACTCATGCATGCAGTCAAGGATTCATCCTTGAGGATTGCGCAATTTTGAAGGTCTAGTTTTCCACTTGGTAATAGGCTATTAATCCACAAGGAACAACGCAAGGAAATAGGAGCTTGGAGGGCAGAGAGAAAGGCTGAAGAGAGACCAAGATTTCCTGTGAGCATCTTTGAAGATTGTACTGAGAGCTGGCTAGCTGTGAGAGCTAAGGATTTGTATAATTCCTATGTATTTCCACCATGTATGAAAATACAATAGTGTGGGGTTTTTATCTGAGGATTTCCCCAAAGTATTTTCATGTGTATTGTGTCATTGATTCTTCTTCTTTTGGTTATATTTTTCAGCTCGATCTTTAAGCTTCCATAAATTGATAATAGAAGTAGGTTATAGTATTTTACTTTAATTTATACTACATTATTGGGTTAACCTATTATAGATTTTCTACATGGTATCAGACCTGTGAATAGTATACTGAGAAGAGAATTCGAAGTTTGAAGTTTGGGGTTGCAGGTGCAAATTGAATTCATATCATACTTCTCATAGCATGCCTTGGAAGGTAGCTTGAATTACATAGCATGGAAAGATAGAATGGAGGCTATATTAGAAGACAATGGCTTGAAGGAATTCATTGATCAAGAAATCCCAAAGCCAACTTCAACTAATGCACAAGAGTTGGCTGAGTGGAACAAGTGTGTGGTGAAGGCAAGATGGATCATCCTTAAGGGAGTTCAAGACCATATTTTCTTGAGTCTCTATGGGAAGGATACTCCATTTTGAATGTGGAAGACATTGAAGGACCTCTACCAGAACAATAGCAACCAGAATAAATTGACGCTCAAGGATAAGCTTCGAAGAATCAAGATGGAGAAGGGCGATACTATTTCCACATATATGAACAAGCTCACCACCTCCATAGATGAGCTTGGCGGTGTGAGAATAACTACTGCCGATGATGATATGGTGAGCCTCACTCTCCTTGGCCTTCCAAAGAGTTGGAAGAGCTACTAGGACTCTATGAATGGAAGGGAGAAACTATTGGATTGGGAACGACTGTTGTCAGATCTTATGTAGGAGGAGATCAGGAGGAGCACACGAGATAGTTCTTCATCCAAGAATGATGATGAAGAAAATCTGGCCTTAGCAAGTAAGGCAAGGAAAGGGAAGGGGAAGGCTTCCCATTTCAAATCAAATTCTCCTCATGGAGGGAAGAAGGGTGACATGTCTAAAGTAAGATGCTTTAATTGTCACAATATGGGACATTATGTGACTAATTTCCCATCGAAGAAGTCCAAGAAGGGATCCTTAGAAGGATCAAAAGGTGAGGCATTAGCCTCTCAGTTCAAAATGGACTTTACCCTCATTACATGCATAGTATCATCGATGATGGGTTGTGTCTGGTATCTTGACAATGGAGCCTCATTCCACATGACCAGTGATAAAAATTTATTCAGTGCCTTGGAGGAGAAATACCTCAAGATGTGCATAGAGATGGGTGACGACGAAAGGTATAGTGTTTCAGGAGTGGGCACGGTTGCTTTTCAAAGGGAGCATGGAGCTCCTCTCACCTTAACAGATGTGATGTATGTGCGTTCCTAAGACACATAGCCACGAGTCAGACCAAGAGGATAGGGATTCGGGTAAAGAATATCTATAAACTAGAGGTATATGATTGTGCAGCATTGAGTACGAAAGAAGAAGTGGTGCAAAGCCAAGACATTGGTGAGTTGTGGCACAGGCAGTTGGGCCATTTGCATCATGGGGCTTTGAAGATAATGCAACAGATATCTATAGGACATCCCAAAGGTAAACTTAAGCAAGTTGACACATGCAAAGGTTGTACCTTGGGAAAGTACACCAAGTCTTCCTTTCATGATTGAGACAGTCGAGCAGAGGCTATCTTAGAGTGAGTTCATACTAATTTGTGTGGACCATTCTCGATGGCATCCACAACGAAGCGAAGGTATTATGTGATTTTCATTGATGACTATTATCGTAAATGCTGGATTTATTTCATGTAGAAGAAGGACCAAACTTTCACAAAGTTTTGTGAGTTCAAAGATTTGTTAAGTTATGGTATGTTCTATGCTTATAACAATTTACTTCTTTTTCTTATTATATTTCATAGATTAGCAATCACATGTACATAAAGTAAAGTGCAGATAGAACATTAAATGATTGAAAGAAAACAAGCCAAGACAAGAGACACAAGATGTGGCGGCTAGCCAAGGAAAAACCCCACAATGTGTGGGGAAACCCTTTGATCAAATCTTCTTTTATCTTCAATAATTCAATAGAGAGAAATAGTATAATAAATCTGATTCATATCAGCAATAGGAAACCCTAGATCAGCAACATCAGCATTAGCGGCTTCATTATCAAACTAGGGCAAACGATATCTCACAAACCAACCATCAGATTGACTTCATTCCACCACCAAAAGTTGTGGCTTCTAGAGGAGGTTCAGATGAACCTACAACATAGTTCATATGAGGAGATCTTCTAGGCCACGTAGGTCAATCTTTACTTATACAGTTGCAGCTTCAGTTTCAGCAGTTTTCGGCTTCAAACTAGGGCAGTCGATATCTTGCAAACCATTCATCGGATTGACTTCATTCCACCACCAAAAGTTGCGACTTTCAGAGGATATCTAGATGGACCTATAGTGCAGTTC
Source organism: Pinus tabuliformis (assembly GCA_031772625.1). Taxonomy (NCBI): domain Eukaryota; kingdom Viridiplantae; phylum Streptophyta; class Pinopsida; order Pinales; family Pinaceae; genus Pinus; species Pinus tabuliformis. The sequence goes on from CM062812.1 coordinate 337,687,777, forward strand.
CAAAGAGGAGATATTCTAGGCCACGCAAGTCAATCTTTGGATCCGCAGTTGTAGCTTCAGGTTCAACAGCTTCCGGCTTCACATGTGTGAGAGAGAGACCCATTTCTGCGCAGTAGAGAGAGAGAGATATGTGATGAGAAGAGTGAGTGCAAATGAGGAAAAATTCCTCTTATATTTATACACAACGTTGGTGTTTGAATAGATGCGACTGTTGGGCTTCTGAGCCTACATGAGTTGTAGGTCAGCTTGATCATAATTCCATAATCAAAATAAATTCATATCTCCATGAATACTTATCGGAATCGGATGATCTTTATATCAATCCTACACCTCTCGACGAGAGGAATCTAACAAAAATATTATCAACCATGAATAAGATGACCCACATGAATTTTTTTCCCTGGTTGCCAATTTTAACACTCCCTCACAACCAGGGAGAACTTCATCTGCAATCTATCTATCGGTCATTACTATTCATCCATCAAATGCACTGCCCTGTATAGCCTGACCCTTTCCCTGCTCTGCTCTATTCTGCCTATTCTGATTTGTCTTGTTCTGCCCTGTACTGATCAGTACTATTTTGCTCTGTTCTACTCTGCTCTTGCATTGTTCTGTTCTGCTTTTCTTTTGTCCAAATTATGAAGAAGAAGAAATGATCGAGGATGTATCATACTGACTCAAAGTTAGTCTCAGAGTATGTACCACTGGTCCCAGACCAGTCTCAACCAACCCAAAGTCAATGTCATAGTGAGTACAACTCCACTGGTCCTAGACTAGTATCATCCTCCACTGACTCAAAGTCAGTCTTAGAGTGCATACCATTGGTCCCAGACCAGTCTCAGCTGACCCGAAGTCAGCTTCATAGTAAGTACCACTCCTACCACTAGTCCCAGACCAGTATCGCAGTCTCAGAGAGTGTACCACTGGTCCCAGACCAGTCTCAACCGACCCGAAGTCAGTGTCATAGTATGTACCACTCTCACTGGTCCCAGACCAGTACTGCACTAACATGAAGTCAGTTTCGGAGTATGTACCACTGGTCCCAGACCAGTCTCAACTGACCCGAAGTCAACGTCATACTATGGTACAACTCCTACCACTGGTCCCAGACCAGTATCGCAGTCTCAGAGAGTGTACCACTAGTCCCAGACCAGTCTCAACCGACCCAAAGTCAGCGTCATAGTATGTACCACTCTCACTGGTCCCAGACCAATACTGTACTGACACGAAGTCAGTCTCAGAGTATGTACCACTGGTCCCAGACTAGTCTCAACCGACCCGAAGTCAGCGTCATAGTATGGTACAACTCCTACCACGAGTCCTAGACCAGTATCGCAGTCTCAGAGAGTGTACCACTAGTCCCAGACCAGTCTCAACTGACCCGAAGTTAGCGTCATAGTATGGTACAACTCCTACCACTGGTCCTAGACCAGTATCATTGATCCCAGATCAATGGAGGTCATCCTAGCGTAGGGAGTACGGTAGATACAATGATGCATCCATCGGTACTACTATGGTCCCTAACTTCATTTCCCTGCTCATTGATCAGATGAGAGGTACTTCCCATGAGTCCCAGACTGCATGGGTAGGATGCCTCGATAGGAGAACTAATCAATCCTATCCTCATAGGAGAACACATCAATCCTGCTACAATCACCATGGAGAACACATCAATCCAGGCTGCCATGGAGAACACATCAATCCTGCTACAATCGCCATGGAGAACACATCAATCCAGGCTGCCATGGAGAACACATCAATCCAGGCCTCACAGGAGAACACATGAATCCTACTACAATCGCCATGGAAAACACATCAATCCAGGCCTCACAAGAGAACACATCAGTCCTGCTGCACAGGAGAGCGAATCATCCTATTCCACAAGAGAGCGAATCATATTATCCCACAAGAGAGCCAGTCATCTTGTTCCAGTGCGCACCACCAGGGAGGGTGAGTCACCTTATGGTCGTATGTTGCTCCAGTAAGAACCGCAAGCCCTAAAAGCTCCCAAAGCTCAATGTATACAACATGTAGGACCCTTGTACAAGGGTTTCTTGATGACTCCAAGTCGTTTGGGAAAATCACAGATTAGATCTTTCCTCGGGGCTTTGACAAGGTGTATCAACCTGTACATCATCTTAATGCGATGGAGCCTCCTTGCTCATCGACTTACCATATCCCAAATGATGTCTATCTGTTGGAGAAATCGACGAATATGGGATTCCTCAATAATCGAATCCCACCTCTGGTTGTTAGAAAGAATCACAATGGTATGTGTTCAAACAACTCACTGAAGAGCTTCCCCAACCAGGCAGTTTCATATGAGATCATACTTGTAGATATGTATCCGGTCTCAGTGGTGCTTATGGAAACTGACTTCTGCTTCTTGCTCATCCATTATATCGAACCAAAATCCAAAGAGAAATAGAACTAAAAAGTGCTCCAGTGATCCTCCACACTACTTGCCTAATCAACATTTGAATAATCATGCAGTTTCATATTTCTGGTAGTGTATCTCAATCCATTAGTAATTGTGCCATGAAGATATCTTAGAAGATTCTTGGCATCAATGCAGTGAGGCTCAACCAAATATGAGCTCACAGTGCTAACTGCAAAACATATGTTCAAACGGAGGTTCACCAAGAACATCAATGTGAATTAGTTTTTGAAACTCAGAGGCATTTCCCAAATCTGATCCGACATCACTACCATATAACTTCTAAAAGTTAAGATCCTCGAGGTAGTCACAGGCTTACAGCCCATCATACCAAATCTTTCCAATATCTTTACCACATATTTTCCTTGAGATAGGAAAATTTCCCCTGGCTTCTGCCACACTTCAAGTCCTTGGTCCTTCATTTCAAATTCAGAAGCCAACTCCCTCTTACATTTTTGAATGAGGGGGTTTGCACCTGTTAGAAAGAGGTCATCCACATACAGCACCAGTATGAGAGGCTTGTCATCTTCAACCTTAAAGTAAAGGTTAGGATTGGCTTCACTCCTAGTGAATCCTAGCTTCATCAAGTAGCTATTGATCCTCTCATACCATGCTCGGGGTGCTTGCTTCAGCCCATAGAGAGCCTTCTTCAACCTGCATACATGAGATTTTCAATCATAAATCTCAAATCCTTCAGGTTGCTCCACGTAGACCTCTTCTTTGATAAAACCATGCAAGAACGTGGTCTTGACATCCATCTGATGTAGGTTCCATCCTTGTGAAGCCGCAAGGGCTATGATCGAGTAGATGGTCATATATCTGGAAACAGGTGCAAATATCACATCATAGTCTATACCTTCCTTCTAGGAGAAACCACGAGCAACAAAATGAGCCTTATACTTTTCTGTACTTTCATTTGCTGCATGATTTATCTTGTAAAGCCATTTAGAAGTGACAATGGTCTTGTCCTAGGGTTTGGGAACTACTTCCTAGACATCATTATCCATAATATACTCATATTATTTGTTCATAGCATCCTTCCATACTTGATTCTTGACGACATCTGAGAATGATGGAGGCTCATTTTGTATGATCGTGCTCATGATGGTTAGGTATCCCTGATACCTATTAGGTTTCTTACTTTCACGGAAGGTTCCTCGGGGTGCAGCATGTCCTTCAGCATCATCAAGTATCCCCTAAGCCATGAAGGCCTCTTCCTAGAAGAGGAAGGCTCATGTGGATCCATGGGTTCTTCTACATCAGGCATTGATTCATCATCCTTTTCTTTCGGTTCCCTAGTGTTGGCTTCTTGAGAGCTCCTCAAAGTCGGAAGATTGTTCACCTTGCTGAGAGCCATATCTTCGTCAAAGGTGACATCATGACTAATTACGACTTCCCTTTGACCGGCTACATAGATTCTATAGCCTTTAGTATGCCCACAAAAATTCCCTTCTTTCCAGATGCACGCAATTTATTTCTTTTCTCTTTCGGCACATGAAAATATACAAGGCTTCCAAAAATTCTAAAATGAGAAACATCAGGTTTCTTACTGGTGAACTTTTCTTCAGGAGTCTTGGAACCCAATGCTTGATGAGGGCATCGATTTTGTACATATACAGCAGTGTTTGTAGTTTTGGCCCATAGAAACTTTGGAAGTCTTTGATCATGTAGCATGGCCCAGACAGCTTCCACAATCATGCAGTTCTTCCTTTCCACCGCACCATTCTACTGAGGAGTATGTGGTGTAGTAGTTTCCCTCTTAATGCCAGCCTCAGATACACCTGAGTGAACCAACCGTAATATATTGGAGGTCTTGCTTTGGCTTGAGGGGAATGGTCCCCTTTTTAGCTTTCCTTTGGCACATCCTGGACATACACCTTCTTTCTCTACTCAGAATTCGGACATCCCTGTCACCATTTGTCTTACACTGGGTGGAGCTTTATAATGAAGGTGGGAAAACCTCCGATGCCAAAGTTCGGACTAAAGAGATGTGTCATAAGACATGACACCTAGCGGACTTCCATCGACCTGATATAATGAATAAACACGAAACCCAAGAGTAAAGGCATCCTTAACATTATTTTTCCATATACGTACCTTGCCATCACTAAAGGTTACCTTGTAGTCTTTGTCTTCCATTGTCGAGATGGACACTAGGTTCTTTCGGAGGTCAGGTGCATTTAAATACATCCTGGAATTTCTAGCCTTCTTGAATGCTTGTCCTCTTCCTTGATTCCTAGCTCTCCTCTTACCTTTGCTATTGAATTTGTCATTCCTTTGGTTGCCATCAGAGGGATTTTGATCATCGTCTCGGTCTGAGTCCTTTCTATTAGGGCACTCGCTTGCATAGTGACCTGCTTTATCACAGATGTAACATCATCCTTTTCTTCCACCCTTAGGTCCAAACTTTCCTTTTGATTTAGTCCCGAAATTATTTCTTTTCTTAGCATGAGAAGAAAAGGTAGCAGGAGGACCTTTAGGCATGGTCATTTCTTGCTCTTCTACCCTTGTTTCTTCTTGAATGCATCTAGCCATTAATTCCTCGAAACCAAGAATTACATTATTGTTCAGAAGAGTAGTCCTGAACACGTACCATTCGGATGGTAATCCTCCAAGAGTCATGAGTGCCATTCCCCTGTCAGTGATAGCCTCCCCAATAGGTAGGAGATCGTTCCTGATTTCGGTGATCCTTAAGAAGTATGCTTGCATACTCTCATCTTTACCCTTCTTAATTTCCTTCAGCTTATTTCTAAGAAACAAAACTTGATTTGCATCATTTACTTTAAATAAACTCGCTAGTCTATCGTAGACTTCCTTGGAGGTGTCCAGTTCAGAGATGTAGGCCACCAAGTGCTTATCGATAGAGTCTCAAATGATATTCTTTGTTTTGATTTCTTCGTTTTTCCATTTGTTCCAGACAGCAGCGGATGCATTTGATGGAGGCTCAACAATATTTCCTCTTACATGGTCCAACACTCCTTGATCTTCTAGGGTTAGATCGATAGAGATCTTCCATTCGTGATAGTCAGCTTTCTCACGCAGCTTGTCTTCGGCAGGAAAGAGTGTTGAGGACCCCATCATTCTTTTAAGATAGCCTTGCCAATCTTCTCTTTGGTGATTGCTCTTGCTCTTGCTTAGGCTTTGTCTTCACCTCAGCTCCGATACCATGTTAAGTTATGGTATGTTCTATGCTTATAATAGTTTACTTCTTTTTCTTACTATATTCCATAGATTAGCAATCACATGTACATAAAGTAAAGTGCAGATAGAACATTAAACGATCAACAAAAAACAAGCCAAGACAAGAGACACAAGATGTGGCAGCTAGCCAAAGACAAACCCCACAATGTGTGGGTAAACCCTTTGATCAAATCTTCTTTTATCTTCGATAATTCAGCAGAGAGAAATAGTACAATAAATCTGATTTATATTAGCAATAGAAAACCCTAGATCAATAGCATCAGCATTAGCGGCTTCATTATCAAACTAGGGCAAACGATATCTCACAAACCGATCGTCGGATTGACTTCATTCCACCACCAAAAGCTGCGGATTCTAGAGGAGGTTAAGAGGAACCTACAACGTAGTTTATATGAGGAGATATTCTAGGCCACGTAGGTCAATCTTTACTTCTGCAGTTGCAGCTTTAGTTTCAGCAGTTTCCGGCTTCAAAATAGGGCAGTCGATATCTTGCAAACCGTTCGTCGGATTGACTTCATTCCACCACCAAAAGTTGTGTGTTTCAGAGGAGATCTAGATGGACCTACAGTGCAGTTCTAAAGAGGAGATATTCTAGGCCATGCAAGTCAATCTTTGGATCTGTAGTTACAGCTTCAAGTTCAGCAGCTTCCGGCTTCACATGTGTGAGAGAGACCCATTTCTGCGCAGTAGAGAAGATACTCATTTCTACGTAGTAGAGAGAGAGAGATATGTGATGAGAAGAGTGAGTGCAAATGAGGCAAAAGTCCTCTTATATTTATACACAATGTCAGTGTTTGAATAGAAGCGACTATTGGGCTTCTGAGCCTACATGAGTTGTAGGTTGGCTTGATAATAATTCCATAATCAAAATAAATTCATATCTCCATGAATACTTATCAGAATCGGATGATATTTATATCAATCCTACACCTCCCAACGAGAGGAATCTAATAAAAATATTATAACCATGAATAAGATGACCCACATGAGTTTTTCCTTGGTTTCCAATTTTAACAAGATTTGGTCGAGAAAGAGTTAGGGAAGAAGATCAAGGCCATGAGAAGTGACAACAGTGGAGAATATCTCTCTCAAGAGTTTAAGGGCTTTTGTGTAGTAGAAGGAATTAAACGAGAGTTGACGACACCTCATAACCCACAACAGAATGGGGTAGCTGAGAGGAAGAACAGAACTATTGTAGGGGCAGCATGGGCAATGCTGCATGACGAAGGCCTACCACTTCACTTGTGGGCTGAGGCATGCAACACAATGGTCTATTTGCATAATAGAAGCCTGCATCGCATACTTGAGATGAAGACACCAGAGGAAACTTTCTCCGGTAAGAGACCAAATGTGGTTCACTTCAGGATCTTTGGCTCATTGGTATTTTTCCATGTGACAAAGGATCCACAGAATAATCTTGAGCCGTTAGCAGAGTTGGGGACATTTGTGGGGTACACTGATACACCTCACAACTATCGGGTGTACTTTCCTACTAGTCGGAGGACAGTGGTTGCAGAGATCTCAAGATTGATGAGCAGAAGGCCATATGAGTTTCCCTTGAGAGGGAGCTCCAACTACAAGCTGTGGAGGAACTATTGGTTCCTAAGGAGGAGGAGCCTTAGACTGATGCAGAGCAGCCGCATGCAAAGGTTCCAGGAGTGGATACATCCACTCAAGTAGAGTCCTCCAGAGATGGATGGAAGTACACAAGAGAAGCTGACAGATTGTTGGAGGATGCGAGAGAGAATGTGGGAGCACCATCTTCTCAGCACAGATAGAGGAGGTCACCTGATAGGTACACTAGATACATGGCCCTTGTTGGGGAATGTGTTGAGACCGAGCCATCTTCCTTTGAGGAAGCAGTGCAATAGCAGTTTTGGGTTGATGCTATAGTGGAGGAGTATGACTCCATAGTTCGTAACAATGTTTAGGACATGGTTCCGAGACTGGAGAACAAGTCAGTTGTGAGTTTCTGTTGGCTTTTACAAGGTAAAGCAAGCTGTTGATGGTAGTGTGGAGAAGCATAAGGCAAGATTTGTTGCCAATGGCTTTTAATAGGCGAGGAGCATCATGTTGCTACAGTATATTTCGACAGAGGAGAAAGATGCTGACATTTTGACAAAATCATTGTTAAAGTGCAAAATTTGAGTTCCATAGAGACAGGATCCAGGTGGTAGATAATCCCTTTCTTGTTAAGAGGGAGTATTGAAATATGGCAACAAGAATATTCCAATATAATTTTTCCTTGAATTAAATTGTGAATTAAAATCAAATTTAGTCTTAACAGCTACTTGGAAATAATTAATTAATTAATTTTAAATTAATTAGTTGGAGAAATTCAAGTTAGAAGTCTTTCTGAAGTCATGCAAGAGTTATCCCTTAAATTAAGGAGATAAGATTGAGTTATATTTGAGTTGTAATTAGTTAACTCATTTTACTGAGTTAAGTCCAGTTAAATTAGTTCCAAACTATTTGAGGAACTAATAATGAGTTAACAGTCAGTTGATGCATTAATGCACTCAACTAGTGATACTCCAGTTAACTGAAGATTCTCTCATCAGAAACTCATGCATGTCTATTATGAGAAATACCCAGTTGAGATAAATGTTCAAGGACAATGTACTATCAGTTGCATGTTTTTTCTCATGGAGAAAATTCATGCATGCAGTCAAGGATTCATCCTTGAGGATTACGTAGTTTTGAAAGTTTGTTTTTCCACTTAGTAATAGGCTAATCATCCACAAGGAATAGCGCAAGGAAATAGGAGCTTGGAGGGCAGAGAGGAAGGCTAGAGAGAAACCAAGATTTCCTATGAGCATCTGTGAGGATTGTACTTAGAGTTGGCTAGCTGTGAGAGCTAAGGCTTTGTATAATTCCTATGTATTTCCACCATGTATGATAATACAATAGTGTGGGGTTTTTATCTGAGGATTTCCCCAAAGTATTTTCATGTGTATTGTCTCATTGATTCTTCTTCTTCTGGTTATATTGTTCAGCTTGATCTTTAAGCTTCCACAAATTGATAGTAGAAGTAGGTTATAGTATTCTACTTTGATTTATATTGCATTATCGGGTTAACCTATCACAGATTTTCTACAGTCAATATATGGATCCTATAATGATTTATAGTGGCAATTAGAGTTGTATCAAACTCTCTGTGAATCCATTTTTTCATGATTGGTCCAAGCATATCGACATTTGGTATCACCATCTACGAGATTGTGTGTAGAGGATAATCATGTTGATGGAGTACATTCCTACAGAGGAACATGATGCATACATCTTGAATAGGGCACTATCAAGAGGAAAATTTGAGTTTCATAGAGGTAGGATTGGGGTATCTGATAATCCCCTTCTTGTTGAGAGGGAGTGTTGAAAATGCAATAAGAAAATCCTAATTGAATTTTTTCCTTGAATTAAATTAGGAATAAAATTGTAATTCCACATCACTACACAACTTGAACAAGTTAACTAAGTTAATTTGACTTAGTTGGCTCAATTAATTCAATTTGAGGGTCTAACTAGAGTCATGTAGAGTGTCTCCTACATTACAAGAGCCCTGGTTGAGTTTATTTTGAGTTGTAATTAATTAGTTTAGTTTAACTTAGTTAAACTAGTTCCAACTGATAGAGGAACTAGTAGGACGTCAGACAGTGGGGTTTTGTTTCATGTCTTCAACCAGTTAAATGATGATTCACTCATAAATAACTCATGCATGTCAGATCTTAGATTTAACCAATTGAGATTGGAGTTCAAGGGTAGTGTACTATTAGTTGTATAATCATCCAAATTGTACAAGTGGTGCATGCAGCTAGAGGAATTCCTATGAGAATTGCACAATTCCAATTGAGGAATTTCCCTAATTAATAGGGGGCTAATTCCCAAGGAAACAACGCAAGGAAATAGGGGACTTGGGAAAGCAGAAAATTGGTTGAGTATTGGCCTAGGCTTGTATAGGAAGTTGTGAGACAGATAGAGATAATGCAGAGGTTGCTCAGGCTTGAGCAAAGCATTGTAATATTCTCATATTTTTTTACTAATGAAATATAGAGATAGTAGGGGTTTTTAGTTATGGCTTTCCCTAGGAAAGGAAATAATTGTGTAATGTGTTGATTTAATTCTTTCTCTTGTATGCTTTGTGATTTCTCGAAAAATGAATTGTTTCCACTTATGAGTAGAGTAGATTCAAGTCTTTTGTTTTAGAAAATTACATAAGTAGTTTGAGTCTACAAGGAATTTCTAAAATAACTCATCCAATTTAACAGTTTCAAACCAATCCCTATTGCATTTTTTTCAAAATCACTAACATGTTCTTTAGAAGGGTTTGAAGAAGCTGAACTTATGATCAAGCGCTCAGTGTTTAGCTCAAAAATAAAAGTTCTCAAAATGGTTTGAAACCTGAACGATCACATCCATTTCCGAAAAACGATCCTAACACAACCCATTTCATCGAAAAACAATTTTGCATGAGAAATTTATTGTGTTCTCATCGCTTTGCTAAACAGGCGAAATTTGCAAAAAAAAATGCCCAGTCACTGCATAGTCAACAGTCCATACTTCTGACGTGGCAAGTGACTAGGCAGAGTCAATGAAGGTCAGCAATGAATCAAAGATGGACAAGTGGCATCATTTCATTGGGTTACATAGGTGGTTTGTTGGCACAATATTATTGGTTTATTTTTGGGCAAATGAAAGAATGTCATGTGCCAAGCTCGGAGGCTGCCATGTGGCACCTCCCAAAGGCTTAGGCAGGGCTCAGCAGTGGAACACATTTTTATGGTGGAGGTTGGGGTCGAACCCGTGACCTTCGGCATACTGTCTACATGTCTTAAACAACTCCTCTACCGGGTTTTCCTTACCCCATATGTTCTTGGCATATATTTAATGATTAACAGTGTAGGAATATGCGGTTAGGAGGGCCATCCCACGGGCCATCCCTCTGCATGTGATTGTAACAACACAAACCATGTGGTTACGGTTAGTGTTAACCTCGATGTCTACAACACACCAACACTGCAATGACATACACCATGTGAACGCATTCTTTGTAACCCCAAACTGTTAACCACTCCAACGGCTCCAGCTCCATCAATTAATGCGATGTTAACCATCACATGTGACAGCCCCAACCAAAGTCGTTGGATGTTAAGGTTGGTTAGCACTAATCTCGATTTAAAACTAATTAAGCGCAGTTAACCATTAATTAAGCATGAGTTTAAAATGATGAAAGTTTGGCCGTGCCACTAATTTAGGGCCTGCCTCCACATTTAGTGACTCTAACTGGAGTTATTCTAGAATTAGAGGAACTTTTCTAGGAAAAGACTGACTACTTCATAGAGAAGTCAATTTTCGACCAAATTGAGCTCAGAAAGAGGTGTTCTTGGCTAATTTGGACATTCTGAACACATTGGAGCAAGTATCAAGAGCCATAGAGATTTGTAAAATATCATTTTTCCATATTGAGTTAATACAGAGGCCCAAGCCATGGAAGTTGGACCAAGGAGATGTAACCCAAGAGGGGTGAACTTCTTCATAAAAACACTATGTTAAAGTGTCGCTTTGATGGTTTATTGTACTTTGAATGTTTTTTGTTCAGTATTTGTTTTTTTGAAGCTATTTTTCTCATGAATGTAATCTTAAACATAAGGAAATTTACCTGATTACATACGCAAACAGCGAATGAAACCTCAGTGCAAGAAGAAATAAGCAAGCACATGTTTATAAATCTGTAATTGATATTAGCACGACATAAACTAAAAATAAAAAATAGATCAATTTGGTATCAAAGTAAGGTTGAATTTCTTGATTCCTTGAGTTTGTGCAATTAGAGTTTTAATGGTTGCAAAATTGTGATGCTTACAAGGTTAAAGTTGCAGAAAGGAGAAGGGAATCTATTGGTTGCAACTCTTGAGGTAATGCCCAGAAGAAGGAGAGCCACAAGGCCACAATCTCCACCACCAAAATTTCCAATTCCAGCTGCTCTTGAAACTCCTCAAGTTTTTCCTTCAACTAAGATTGAAGAGGTACAAGCAGTACCAGTTTTTGAGCCTAAATCCACAACCATTATGTCTGGAGAAAGAGAGCCTGAAGGTCCTTCTTTAGAAGAGTAAGAATTCAAGAAAGCTTTCTTCACTTTAACTGAGATGGTTAAAGTCATCTATGAAGAGTGGAACGCTAGAATGGTTGGAGAGAGTTCTAAACCTCCACATGGAGAAGGAAGCTCAGAGGATAAAAAAGATGAGAAGAAGGATTCCAAAGGGAATGGTGGAAATCCACCTCCATCTCCACCATCCTCATCATCTTCCTCGTCATATTCATCATCTCATACAGCATGATCTTCCACTACCACCACTGAAACTACCCATACTCATTCAAAAACCCGAAAAGGAAAGACTCACTTACTTAAATTGGACATAAAATTCAAACTTCCCATGTACAATGGAGAGGTGAGTGCAGAAAAGTTGGACAATTGGATTCGATAGTTGGAGGTATACTGCAGAATTCAGAACCTTCAATAAGATGACATAAAGATCTACTTGGCTTCATTGAAGCTAGAAGGAGCAGCATTAGTGTGGTAAGAATCAAAGATTCAAGAGGAAATGTGAATCCATGGTAAGATATCCATTACTTGGGTTGAATTTGTTTCTACAATTAAAATACAATTTTATCCTTTAGCCTATATGAAAAAGGGCATTATGAGTTGGTAGAATTTTAGGCAGCTTAAAGGCCAAACTGTCCAAGATTATACACAGGAGTTTAGGAAAAGGGCTTTGCTATTAGGAGTGAATTTTAATTCCCAAGATACACTGTTGAAATATATTGGGGGTTTACATTCCTATTTGAAACATACTATCCTTATGTTTAATCCAAACAATTTCGATGAGGTATGTGTGCAAGCCACACACCTCTAATCTAGAGGAAAGAACATTCAGGAAGAGGGTAGTAAGAGAAAGCCATTCAAGGGAAAGGAGAAAGAGAAGGGTGGAAAATGGAAGGGAAAAAAGAATGCAAGTGTGAAGAAAGAAGGGGAGAAAATCACATGCAAACATTGTTCCAAAGAGGGGCATGATGAAGCCCACTGCTGGAAATTGCATCCCGAATTAAGGCCTAAGAAACAAAACAATAAGGGAAAACAAAAGATGACCACTACCACACAACATGACCTTGGTTCAGACTCTGGTGATGAGACCAAGATTTCAGCCATGGTTACAAAAGGAAAAGAAACTATTGCAAGCACTAGTTCATCACATAGTCAAAACAACACTCCAAATGAAGAGTCAAGAATAGAGTTGTTTCATGTAAGAGAGATTTCAAATCATACAAATATTCATGCATTGTTCGATAGTGGGTCACAATAAAACTTAATTTTAGAAGACTTGGTAAAAAAACTAAACCTTGAAACTATACCTCATCATAAGCCATATCCATTGGGTTGGATAGTTAACAATGCAAACTTATAGGTTACAAGGAAGTGTTTATTCAAGTTCACCATTACTGAAAAGTTCATTGATGAAGTTGAGTTAGATGTAGTTCGACTTGACATCTTAGGAATCATTTTGGGTATTCCTTATTTGTATTATAGGAAAGAAATATTTTATCACCATGACAACAAATACATATTACTCAAGAATTGGGTGGAGTACATTGTGAGAGCCCATCGCAAAAAGATGAACATTTCTTTGGTTAATGCATGGCAGATGAAGAGATTAGTAAATGCAAGTAAAAATGTTGTTCTTCTCATGATCAAGAAAAAGAATGATATTGATTATGAATTGTTTCAAGGTTGTGCTGATAAATTGAAATCTGATTTGTTTGATGTGGTAAGCAAGAATGGCGAAATGTTTCAGGAACCAAAGATGTTACCTCCAAGAGGGGAATTCAGCATGAGATTCAGTTGCAATAGGATGTTCCACTCCCAAACATAGAAATGTATCACATGTAGATTATGGAGAGCATGGAAATCAAAAAGAAAATTCAATAATTGCTAAACAAAGGTATCATACGCCCATCTACTTCACCATCTGGATCACCCATTGTCTTGGTGCCAAAGAAGGATGGAACTTGCAGGTGCATGTATGTGGATTTCCGTGCACTGAACAAAATCACGGTAAAGAATCGTTATCAAATCCCAAGAATTGATGATTTTCTTTATCAGTTGATGTATGAAAAATATTTCACTAAGTTAGACTTACGAATTGTTTATCATCAAGTTAGGATAGTTGAAGAAGACACTTGGAAAACCGCATTTAAAACTAAACAAGGATTGTTTGAGTGACTTGTTATGCCTTTTGGTATTACAAATGCTCCAGATACTTTCATGAGGTTAGTGAATGATATATTGAGACCATTTTTATATGATTTTGTCATTTTCTACTTGATGATATTCTTATATTCATCAAGTCAAGAGGTGAACATGTCATGCATGTAAACAAAGTATTAGATGTCTTGAGAAAAGAACAGTTGTTTTTAAAGATGTCGAAATGTGAATTTGGAAAGACTCCTTTGGTGTATTTGGGACACATTGGTTGAGGAGGTGAGTTGAAGATAAACCCCTCTAAGGTTGTGGTCATTCTGAATTTGCCCAAGCCCAATACAGTTATAGAGGTAAGAAGATTTTTAGGGGCAGCACAATATCGGAGAAAGTTTGTTGCTATTTTTTTTCCATTTAAGCTCCATTACATGCATTGACAAGTGTTAAGAAAGTCTTCCATTGGGGAGATTTACAACAGAAATCATTTGATACTTTGAAGCAAAAGATAAGTTTAGCACTGGTATTGGCTCTTTCAGATCTTAGACAGCCATTCAAGATTCAAACAGATGCAAGTGATTATGCCATGGGAGCATCTCTATTGCAGCATGGTAAGCCCATTTCATTTCATTCTGAAATCTTTAATGGAGCTGTAACTAACTATCCCACCTATGACAAACAACTTTATGCATTGGTACAAAGTGTTAAGAAATGGAAGCACTATTTGATGGGGAAGGAGACCATCTTCCATACCGACCATCAACCATTGCAGTGCTTACAGTCACAATCAAAGTTGTAGAAATCACGACATTTCAAATGGATGGGTTTTCTACAACAATTTCATTTGGTTATCAGGTATAAAAAGGGAATCTACAATAAGGTAGTTGATATGCTTTCACAACCTATTGTAAATTCATCTATTATACTCAAGCATAATTATGTTTTGCATGAAAGTTACATAGAACAATATGCAAATGATAGTGACTTTCAACAAGTATATGCAAGCTTGATTCAAGGAAATCAAACTGAAGAGTTGGATTATCATGTACATAACAGTTTGTTGTATCAATTGGGAAAGTTGTGCATTCCACAAGGAGAAAGAAACAATATCATAAGGGAGGCACACACTTCATTGATTTCTAGACACTTTGGTGTAGGCAAGACAATAGTGAATCTTCAAAGGTATTGTTATTCACCATGCATGTTGGATAATGTTTCTTGTTTCATAAGAGGATTTTCTTTATGTGCTACAAGTAAGCATAGAAATAGGAAACTTGGTTTATACACTCCACTTCCAGTACCTTCATGTCCATGGGAGAGTATCTCAATGGATTTTGTAGGAGGTCTTCCATTGTCAAGGAAAGGTCATGATTACTTGTATGTAGTTGTAGACAGGTTTAGCAAGATGTGCATACTAACACCATGTAAAAATAAAATTACAGCCGAACAAACAACTCACCTTTTCTTCCAAAACATTTGGGTTCATTTTGGTCTTCCTAATTCTATTGTAAGTGATAGAGATTCTCGATTTTTTGGGAATTTTTGGTCAAATTTGTGGGACATGATGGACACAAAGTTGAATAAGAGTACAACCTTTCATCCACAAACAGATGGACAAACCAAGGTGGTCAACAGAACATTTATGCATCTTCTTCGAGGATATTGCTGCAAACATCCCAAGTTGTGGGATGAACAGTTGCATTACATACATTATACATATAACAAGGAAAAGCATTCTTCCACAAACACATTGCCATTTGAGGCATGTTATGGGTACTTGCGAAGATCGCCATTGGACTTCATCTTTCAGAAAGATGTCGCCATCGATGTTCACAGTGACATCGATTAGGCAAGGATGTTCATAGAGCAAATTCAGTTGATACATCATACAGTGCAGGAACAGCTTGAGAAAAGTCAAAGAAGCTGCAAGGTAAGGCATGACAAACACCAGGTTGATCACAAATTTCAAGTTGGCAATGAAGTTTGGTTATATATTAGCAAAGAGAGACTTCAAGGGGAAGGTAAAAGGCTTGAACCAATCCATTATGGTCCTTTTAAAAATTTGGGAAAGATTGGTAACAATGATTTTAAGCTTGATTTGCCTCCTTATATGCAAATATACTCTGTTGTTAATGTTGTGAATTTGAGATTATTTGAGCCTCCTTCGATTGATGATCAAGGAGAGCATGTTCAGCTGCCATCAATAGATGATTTCTCACTAGAATATCTAGATGAGCTTTAGCAGGATGTCATAATTGATAAGAGAACCAGGACTTCAAAGAGAGGGGATGTTGAATACCTTAGAGTGGGACTCAAGGGACAAAAGCCTTATCAAGCCAAATGGTTTCAGATCGAGAAGGTGAGGGAGTTGTACCCTCACCTCCTTAACAATTGATAATATCTTTTGGGGTCCAAAAGGCTTCTAGTTGGGAGGAATGATCAGGCACTCAATATTTAGCTTAAAAATCAAAGTTATCAGAATGGCTCGAAACCTAAACGACTGCGTCTATCTTGGAAAATGATCCTAATGCAAATATTTTCATCGAAAAACAAGTTTGTATGAGAAATTTATTATGTTCTCATCGCTTTGCTACAGGTGGAATTTGCAAAAAAAATGCCCAGTCACTACACAGTGAGCAGTTTGTATTGCTGACATGGCAAGTGACTAGGAAGGGTCAATGAAGGTCAACA
This sequence comes from Pinus tabuliformis, assembly GCA_031772625.1. Lineage (NCBI taxonomy): Eukaryota > Viridiplantae > Streptophyta > Pinopsida > Pinales > Pinaceae > Pinus > Pinus tabuliformis. The sequence goes on from CM062812.1 coordinate 337,704,354, forward strand.
ACGAATCATAGATGGACAAGTGGCATTGTTTCATTGGGTTACACAGGTGGCATGTTGGCGCAATCTTATTGGTTTATTTTTGGGCCAATGAAAGAATGCCATGTGGCAAGCCTAGAGGCTACCACATGGCACCTCCTAAAGGCCTAGGACGGGCTTGACAGTGGAGAAAAATTTTATGGTGAAGGTCGGGGTCAAACCTATGACCTTTGGCATACCATCCACATGTCTTAACCAACTCCTCTACCAGCTGTTCCTTACCCCATATGTTTTCGGCATATATTTAATGATTAATGGTGTGGGAACAGGCGGTTAGGAGGGCCAGCCCTCCACATGTGATCTCAACAACACAAACCACGTGCTTACGGTTAGTGTTAACCCCGATGGCTACAACACAACAACGCCACAACACCATACACCATGCGAACGCGTTTTTTGTAACCCCAAATGGTTAACCACTTCGACGGCTCCGGCTCCAGTAGTTAATGTGATGTTAACCATCACATGTGACAGCCCCCACCAGAACCGCCGGATGTTAAGTTTGGTTAGTGCTAAAGAGGGTTTAAAATTAATTAAGCACAATTAAACATTAATTAAGCCTAATTTTAAAACGGTGGAAGTTTGGCGGTGCCACTAATTTAGGGCCCACCTCCACATTTAGCGACTCTAACTAGAGTTATTCTAGAATTAGAGCAACTTTTCTAGGAAAAGGCTGACTGAGTCATAGAGAAGTCAATGTTCGACCAAATTGAGCTCAGGAAGAGGTGTTCTTGGCTAATTTGGAAATTCTAAACACATTGATGCAGGTATCAGGAGCCATAGAGCTTCGTAAAACAAAATTTTTCCATATTGAGCTAATACAGAGGTCCAAGCCATGGAAGCTTGACCAAGGAGATGTAGCTAAAGAGGGATGAACTCCTTCATCAAAACATTATGTTAAAGTGTCTCTTTGATGGTTTATTGTACTTTAAATGTCTGATGTTCAGTACTTGTCTTTTTGAAGCTATTTTTCTCATGAATTTCATCTTAAACTTAAGGAAATTTACCTGATTACATACACAAAAAGCTAATGAAACCTCAGAACAAGAAGCAATAATCAAGCACATGTTTAGAAATCTGTAATTGATATTAGCACAACATAAACTAACAATAAAAAACAGATCAACTTATCATGCTTTAATTGTTCATGGTGATGGCTTCCACAATAGTAATGGAATGAGCTTTCTTGGCCTCTTGGATAGCTTCTTGTAGCTTCATCAATCCTTCCTCCTTCTCTATAGTTAAGCCATTATTTGAGTGAGACTATTATCTTGTTAGCTATCCATCTGAATGACCTTCCCTCCCAATTGCACGAGTTGCATTATGCTCCCATGCCAATCCACCATAATATTTTTGAGGGAGTCTTGATGTTCAATAAACTAATTATTTAGCAATGGAAATAATCTTGTAGATATCTAGTGATCTTTTTCCAAGTCTTCCATCTTTTAGTCAAACATTTGTACCCTCTCCTTCAAGTGTTGATTGTCCTCTTGAATTTTCATTTTGATGCTCCATAAATCTTCCAATATTTTAATGTTTTCTTTATCCATCCTTTGTATGATTAGTCTTCAAAGTTCTAATAGTTGTGTCACATTCAAGGATGAAACCACTTTGATATCTAATGATCCATAAATAAGAGACTTATACCCCACTCACTTCACCAACATGAATCCTCTATAGAATTAACTTTTAGTCTCCATTCTCAATATTGTACAAATATCGCTATTCTCATAATGGCTACAAGGATTATGTTCTATTTGTAACCACTTCTCAGGATTGATTATGAGGCCTAATTTCTCAATTCAATTCTAAGTGCACATTACTATGCAACACTATGTACTCTACGATATGGAAATAAATAAATGCAACTTTGCTCTAACAAAATATAATTGCTCACTGATTGACTCCTTCAAATGGATTACCAACCACATGGTTTTCTTGTCACATATTCAAAAGTAGTATGGTTCATAGCTCTATTCTCAATGGAACTAGCTCAACATAACAATGACAAGTGCAACATAATAATTACAAACCAATTCAACTACAAATGTAATCAAAATCCTCCTATCAAATATGAACAAGGATAATTCTACCATTCATTCTACACTAGCTCATTGAAATGGTGTTTACTAATTGCATAATCTTTGGACTTGTTTTCACACAAAAAATATAATGCCGCCAACTCCTCATTGTAGTGTTTGGACAACAAAAAAAGTTCAGCTTAATGAACATTCTATTACAATTACCATAAGAATTCATTTGGGCTTCAAATCAAACTACCAATAGAAGTTAAAGTTTATAATTAACAATGCCTTCTTTCCAAGTTTTTCCATGATTGTATTCAAACTCCCATTTACTTAAACACCATTTAATAAAACACATATAGGATGGAAATAAATTTGAACATATTAAATGGATTTATATGACATGGACAAAGAAACCATTCCACACAATGCCAATGCAATGGACCATGATATTCCCATGTAGATTGGAAACATTAGATGTCATAATCAATAAGAGGGGAGAGTAATTAAAATATCATGTTTTAATTTCATGGCAAAAATTACCAACCAACAACATCCAATCCAAGGACATGCCCAACAAATAATCCAATGTAGCCATTCCAATCAAACAGCTTTAGGAAAAAGAGGAGATGTCCTCTTTTGGATACATATGTCATGTACAACCTATATATAATTTTAAACTTCTTCCGATCAACTCACACAAGCCATCTATGACCTCTTGGGTTGAAGATTGGTAATATATAGTCATCCTAGGATAGCATAGGCAGTGCACAGCGTCAAGGTTTGCCTCATTGTTATGCATGAGTTCAACAAACAACCATGGGTAGCATATAGTGAAGAAAGAAACTCAATTTCGCTAGCAAATGGCTCCAACAATCAATAAACATGAAATAATGGCATTAACAACCCTCTAAAATATTCCAACTCTAAATTGACAACCACTAACTCTAAGCTCATAATACATTGAATGATGGGGAGTTAGGAGTTGGTGTTCTTTGAATGCTAAAGAGAATGAAATTTAAGAGTAAATCATAGAGCTACAACATCCTTGCACCATTAAAATAACCAAACAACCATTAAAAATCTAGACTAGCTTCCATTTTTTAGATGTCAATTGACATAGCAATTAAGATGAAAACATAATCCACTACATATGAATGCAATATATACCCTAGAAACCGAAATGGAGAAACCAATATTCAAATGGTTTCCCAATCTTATTTTAGTAATATCTAGTTACAATACAGTGTGTGTCTCTTTGTGTCCTCTCCTCCCTTTGGCTAGCCAATAAGCGAAAAAAAAAAACCCTTTAGGAATGAAATTCATCAAAATTTATGGGAGAGATAGAGTGTAATGGAAAGATCAAGAAGTTAACCTTTCAGTTACTTGTTACTCTCTCTCTCTTGTCTTCATTTCCTATTTACTTAATTCATGGTTTTCCTCTCTTTTTTCTCATTTAATTTCACATTTACATTTTCCTTAATATTTTATATAACCTCATTAATTGTTGAATTTCACTTCAATACAAAGCCTTACAACCATTTCTTTGTTCAAATCCATTTAGAATCAGATTTTTTTTTTAATTTGGCATAAAAGAATAGGGAAATAATGGCCCAAACATGCCCAATTCGTTGGTCAGTGATGGATGTAGATCAACCTCCAAATATGAAAATTCAGCTATTCAGTTATCATTCTAGTGTTCCAACGTGAGAGGGATTGTAATTTATCATATTCACATAATGAATAGAAATATATTACTTATGTCAATTTGGTCTAATTGGGTGGTAAGAAGGAATAGTTGTTATTCTCCCCACCTAGTTTTAATTCCCACAAGTGTCGTCTTGAGCTCTTAATGAGTATATTGTTGTATTGACCTTGAATTCATTGTTGATAAAGCCTAAAATTTCTACATAATCCAGTTTACCTTAGGTGACATCCTTGGAATGAGGAAAAGTACTCTATGGGTTTTCCCAAGATATGTATTTCACATACAAATTTTTTTGTGCACGGAGGGAAGAAAAGTTTCCCTATATGTATAGTAATATACAACCACTAGAATAGAAGAAAACAAATTATTTGTAAAATTCATATTTGAAATGTTGAAATATTAATTTAATCATGCACAATACTTTTCATGGGGGCACAGTCAGCAACAAAAACAATCCAATATTGTTATTGCACCAATAAAAGATAAGGTGCAAAAGTCATTATCACTAGATGATTAGGAAGATGATGATCATTTTGATCTTGATGCTACAACCTATACACACTCAATGATTGAACACACATCTCTAGGGTTGTGATTTCAACCCCCCCTATTGTAATCCCTAACCAAATGGGAACCTATGTACATAATTGTTTCTTTGTTCCAAACCTCAAGTTTTGATCTAATGGAAACCCCAATTTTGGCCCAAACACCAAATTTCCTGTCCACGTAGCCAAACTCCAAAGTTTTTTCCAAGTCCCCCAACTTGCAATATTGCATGATCTCTGTTGCTACAAAAACTAGAAGACCTAGTTTTTAGGCTAAAGTTGGAAGGCACAACAACAATTTGGGACAAAAGCCCACTATCAGCACGGCATATATCCCCTTCTCTTCTCATATTTTCACCGAAGGGAAGAGTCCCAGTAACTCTCACTTGTGATTAATGTGTCTATGATAGGGTTCAAAGTGAGGAAAGGATGTCTCATTCAATGGAAAGGTTCAATTAAAGTGTGAGCTTTGGGAGAAGCTAGTAAGACTTTCCACGAAAAACCACTTGAAAGAAATGTTATACGAGATCTTGGGTTGAGAAATTTGGCAAGGTAAGAGTTCATCGAAGGTAAAGATAGTTAAGAGAAAAAAATTTGTATGATATACTTCAATAAGTAGTTAAGCATAAACCTTCAAGAAATCCCCAAGTTTAAGGATTATCTTTTAGGGTTCCCACCTGGTGTGATATCTAAGGCATTAATTTATTTGAAGTTCCACCGTCAGAATTTGTTAAAAATTGGAGGATTCCTAGAGGAGACATGAATGAAGAAATTTTCTTAGATGAAATAAAAAAATTCGTCCTCCCTAAAATTTCACACCAAGCCCTATAAAACCTCCTTATCCTTAAAGGTATAATACCCTCCTCCCATATTTACCCAAGCTAACTATTCCACTAGGGTAAACATGTGACGAAGAGTTACTATGATGTGATTCAAGTCCCCAAGTATAGTTAAGGAAGTGGAACCAATAACAAAAAAGACCAATCTGACATTTCTCAGGAGCTACAAAACCTTCAGGAGACAACCAACCCTTCCAGGTGCCCAACCCCTAAGACAACTTGTCATTTTGTTTAGCTAGACCCCCAGTTTCTCCCCATGACAAGCCATGCATGCAACTGAGGCCCTCCAGTCACTCCCATAGCAAGGCTCGCATGCGACTGTGGCCTTTTTCAGGCAGTTTTGAGCCAATGACCCTGAATTTTGTGCCACTTTCTCAGCGATAGGTCTCAGGCCTCATCCTAGAACTTCATGAAACTTGGAGAAATAATAAATAACAATGAATTCAAACATTGGAACAAGGAATTGACCTGACTCGTACTAGCCATGACAAGAATTCCGTAAAACATATCACAAAATGTAATCTACAGGTCATAACCATATATCTGAGCATAGGGGTCTCATACTTATCTGAGAATCGTCAAGTAAAATTGATTCCTTATCACAATAGTTGCATTATCATCTATTAGGTCATATAATCATTCACATTGCATGTACTAATCAAATCATGATGAGAACCATAACCAAAGTTTGTCATGAACAATGCTTATAACTAACATATAACCAGGAGAATAACAATAATAGAACAACCATCAAATCCACACATTAACAAGTACATTTACGCATAAAACACAAGAGGAAAAGAGCTCTTATTAACATGTGCAAAAGCCAACCAAGCCAGGGACTTCCACGTACCACTCAACCATAGATTGGGATGAACCAAATATTTCTTTCAGTTAATCACCCTCATTCCATATTCCAAGTATGAATGTGGGACTCACAACAAAATCAATCAAGGTTTCCTTAGGCTTTACCATATATCCACCAAGGGATTCATAGGCCTAAAACCCTAATCAGTACAACCAAGCTTTACCGCAATCCCACCAGATCACTAGGCCCTAAACAAGCATGGATTCCTCTGGATCTCTCCACCTCAACCGTCAGGATTTTTTTTGTCTCCACCTCTAGGCTTTACCGTATATCTCGCCATTCACTGATCGAAGATTCCCAGGCCCAACGAGGCTCCACCCTCTAGGATTTACTATATATCCCGCCATTCACCGGTCGAGGATTCCTAAGCCTAACAAGCACATACACAATCAGGATTTACCGCAATCCCACCTTCACTAGTCTAAGGATTCCTAGGCTTTTTGTTTCTCCCCTAAGACCACCCCACTCAATTTCGAAAACCATACAACAATCCAACTCAACCAAAATAAGAGAACCCCAGCACATAATGGCTATCTAAAAATGGAAAGGCAAGGTTGAAAATCATTGTCACACTTGGAAAGACCCATGCCAATGGCAGCAAGAGAACCAAAAACACAGATGCATGTACCATGCATGCCAAAAATAGCAAGGAAAACATACATGCAACTTGATACCTGCAAGTAATCCTAATGTAGCTTCTTGAATACTGCTCTTCCTTGTTTGATCCTTGCTTCCTCTTAATTTATTTTCCTTCCTTTGCCTTCTTTCCTCCAATGCTAGAGTTCTCCAAGAATTCTCTAAGTTTCCAAGAGTATGAGAGAGAGATAATAGAGAGAGAGCTCCAAAATAGTGACAAAAGTTTGTGAACTAATCCTCAAAAGCCTTTTTATTAATGAGGCCTCTATTTTCTTCAATTTCCATTATTTTTCTTCATTTTCCTCCTCACATGCAACTTGTGACATTTCACCTTCATTTTCTCCTAATTTCCTTTATTTTCATAAATAAAATTCTAATTAATGCCACTTTTCCTTTCCAAATCCTTCGACATTGTGTTTTCCAATTTCCCTGGCCATAATAAACCAAATGAATAGCCATACTAGGATGATTTTCCTAACATTCATCTTTGAACACGTGTCCCATGGCCTTGCTTATTATTTTTCCTTTATTAACTTTATTACATGGAATTGTGACCAGGATTGTTACAAAACCCTCCTCCTTGGGGGAACACCATCCTCGGTGTTCATTGACACCTACAACTAACAATATTATTGTAAGCAAAACATACTGCCCATGGAGCTTTATAGCGTATATCGATGCGGTGTTTACAATGATCATCCTGCTAAGAATCAAACCAACGTGAGGAACATAACAACATGACACCCATATCACTTATTGGAGCTTTATAACACAACTCATAGCAGTGTTTACATCCATATACATATATACATATACCAAAACATCACACCAAAACATATTCCAAAAACATTCGCTCAACTAGCGAATAGAGAAGGATACATAGCCCGCATTTGATCCACCATTTCCCATGTAGCTTTGTCGAGCCCAAAGTTCTTCCACTACACTTTAACCTTCTCGATCCAAAGCATGAAAATATTTCTTTGCAAACCTTCTCGATCCAAAGCATGAAAATATTTCTTTGCAAAATACACTGAGGTTCCAACTGGAATTATCCATCTGGCTCCACCTACAATAAAGACCATTAAATCACATGATCAACATATTTAACATACTTCTTAAGCAATGACACATGGAAAACATCATGGACTTTCATTGTCGGAGGTAGTGCAAGCCGGTAGGTTACTGATCCAATCCCGTCAAGAATCTTGAAAGGTCCACAAAGCCGAGGTGCCAACTTGGCCCATGAACCAATCCTCAAGGACCTCTTCTTGGACATTATATGCAAGTACACTTGTTCCCCAACCTGGAACTCCTTAAACATCTTGTTTTGATTTTTCTAACTTTTATTTTTGTCTCGTGCTGCTTTCAAATTATTCTTGATTAACTTCATTTCCTATTCCATCTATGCCAACATGTTGAGTCCTATCAACACTGTAGGTTTTAACCCTGTATATAAATTACCTACAAACGAATTCTAAAAATAGAAAATAAACAATGACAAGAATATAAAACAAATATACAGATATTTTCCCCTGGATTCCAAAATAGGGACTTCGGGATTGATTTTTCATTATGTTACTTTCAATGTTACAATACACACACACACATATATATATATATATATATATATATATATATATATATATATATATATATATATATATATATATATATATATATATATATATATATATATATATATATATATATATATATATATATGTTGAAGCATTCATAAACCCCAATCCATTAACCCTAGATTAGAACATAATTGTAGTTCCCTTGATCAGATCTACAAAATACTATGGGTAGAAAAACATCATGCCCAAAACCATGTGCAAAAACCATAGGTAGGTCAGCCCACCTAATATAAGGTCCAAAAATATTTTACCAGGGCACTGCCCCAGACCCCATGCAGGGAGGTGACCACCCCCTTACTGCGCCTGACGCAATGAACAGGGGGGCTAATGTCCCCCACGGCACGTGCGACTAGTCATGGAAAGAATATAACACACACCCAACAAGCATCTGTTCACTGGATCACTCCAACTAATGGGAGTATTACAACTCTTCCCATACGATGCCTCAAACAGACTCATGATACCCATTGTTGTAAGTGAACTCAATCAATGGAAGGTAATCCTCCCATCCCCTATGTGTATGCATCACATACATCCTTAACATGTCCTCCAATACCTTGTTGGCCCTCTTTGTTTGTTCACCTATCTGTGGATGATAAGTTGTGTTGAAGGACAAATCTATACCCAAACCTGTAAAAAAACTCCTTCCAGAATCTAAAAGTGAACTTAGCATCCTTGTTTGACACAATCTTCCTTGGAAAACCATGAAACCTCACTACATCTCTGATGAAGACCTGTGCTACATCATTAGTTGAATACGTAGACTTCACCGGAATGAAGTGTGCTACCTTTGTCACCATGTCCACCACAACCATGATGGAATCATGTTTCCTAGATGTCCTCGGCAAACTTGTGATCAAATCCATGGAAATGACCTCCCATTTCCACTCTATAATCAAAATCGGTTGTCGTAATCCACTTGGGTGCTTACATTATAATTTTAACTGTTGACAATCCAAGCATCTAGCTACAAACTTTGCCACTTCCTTCTTCAAATTCGACCAATAATAGAACTTATTCACCATTTTCAATGTCTTCTGGTATACTGGGTGCCATGAATACGGTTTTCCATGGAATTATCACAAGATAGTCTTCTTGAGCTCAATGTTGTCTGGCACATAGATCTTGTCCCTAAATTTGATCAAACCATATGTTATAAGTCGATAGTCCACATCCTGATCACTTGTACCCTATTGTAACCTATGCCTAAGCTCCATGTACCTATCATCCTGCCATCATGCCTGTAAAATATGATCTTGTAAGTTTGACCCATAAGAAATCATAGTTGCTATATGATTCACCTGCACTCTCTAGCTAAGAGAATCTGCAACCTTGTTTTCCTTTCCCTTAATGTATTAGATCTCAAAGTCAAGCTCACTGATCATGGCCAACCATTTAGCTTATTTGGAATTTAGGTTTGGTTGGTCAAACAAATACTTCCATCCACCGTGATCACTCATCAATACAAACCTCCTGCCAAGAATATAATGCCTCCACATCTTCAATGCATGGATGACTGCTTCCAAGTCAAGATCATGTGTCAAATAATTCTACTCGTTCTCATTCAGCTTCTGTGACTCATGGCACACTACCTATCCTTCATGTATTAAGACTCCACTAAGTCCTCTCTTGCAGGCATATGTACACACCACAAACTCCTTGTCTGGATCTCCAATATTTAAGACTAGATCATTTGTCAACAACTGCTTCAATTGCTCAAAAATTGTTGCACATTCTTCTATCCATTCAAATTTCTTACCTTTCCTTTCCAATGATGTAATAGGATATGCAATCTAATAGTAGTTCTTGATGGACCTCCTATAATATCTTGCTAGTCCCTTAAATGATGTTACATCGTCCACATTCTTAGGAACTACCCAGAACTACCCACTCCATGATAGTTCTTATCTTTTCCGAATTCATTTCTCTGCCTTCCTTGGAAACAACATGTCCCAAGTAATGTACCTCTGTCTGAAAAAAACGGTATTTGCTAAGATTGGGATACAATTGATTCTCTCTTAGAAATATCAACACTACTGCTAAGTGTTTGGCATGCTCTTCCTCATTCTTAGAGTATATCAATGTTGACACCTAATCATCAGGATTGGGTGAATATAATGTAAATAAATAAATAAGTAATATGAACATTCATTGGGAGATGAAGTGAACAGTCCCTCCCTCATGTATATAATGAAGACCTACCTGAAGGAATGAGATATACGAATCAATTTTGGTTGAGGAGTTATTGCCTGGTCTAACATGGTATCAGAGCTAGCTCCCAAAATAGTTGTAACTCCACTGTCTACTGCTCTCTGTCCATTGTCTACTGTGACCTCTGTCCTCTCTGTCTACTACGTAGTCTATTCATTGTTCTTACTGCCTAAATTAAGAAAGCGTTGAGAGAGGGACGGCTTCAGAATTGGAATATTGTTTGAATACATTTCGGTGGAATAGCTCTTGCTGCGTTTTGTTCTGGTTTCAATGGACGCTTCTCTTGCTGCGTGGCCCCAAGAGCCATTGTGAGGCTATCATGGTAGTGATATTTTTGTTTCTTGCATCGATGTTGCAGTAAATTGCAGTAAAATTTTCCTACCTGGAAATGTTTTAGGTAAAAAAATATTTCGAGCTTTTTAGGTATGCAAATCAGACATGAGATGCCTCTCTTTCTTCATTTGTTGTTTACATGAGGCACCTTAAAAAGCTGTCATTCCTAGATTCGCATTTTTAGAGCAAAGAAATAGTAGATCTGAATTGATTCTCTAATAATAATAAAAAAACGGGTTTTGAAAACCGATTTCCCTCTTCAACGATTTAGAAGTGCATGTGAGATTAGCAGCGATTATGAAGGACATTGTTCCGCTGATTTGAACGCTGCTCCCTTCCATAAGTATTTATAGAATGTTGCTCCGGTGGAGAACAATGCTCCTGTTTTGAAGAACGCTGGTATATATATGTTTATTTTTTTTGGCTATATGCTGTTTTTGGCATTGTATTGAGCTATTCATGGCATATGCGTTGAGGCCTGAAGTTTGAATGTTGTGTGATTTATGTTGCCTGAATATGATTTACTCTGCCTGTAATATGATCTAATGTGGAATCTTATTTATGGAGTGGAGTACGCACAACTGTACACAAAATTTCAATTATTTTTATTTTGGTAGTAAGTGAAACGCGCTACATAGGAACTGTAAGAAAAAAAATTGATGAGGAAGAGATTTGAAATTTTTTTGAAAGTGCATACGTGATCTGAATAGTTATTTGGGAAATGTTTTATATTTTCATTAGAGACAAAGATATTACAAATCCCTATATGGAGAGAATGCCCCTTTGAATTGTAATTTTTTTAAAAATTACCACCAAAAATGCAATTTTACTGTATATTGGCAGAAGTATTTTTCTATCAGCAGAAGTATTTTTTATAGTATGCATTCAATCCTATTTATTGTGGGAATAGTTCTCACTAGCAAAGAGGACTATCCTGAGTGGTCTCGGATGATAAAACACACCCTCATTTTCAATGAGTTTTGGAAAGGAGTGTGTGTTGGAGATGGAGACAAAGAGCCAGAACAGCCTACATCAGACAAAGAGCTCGTCATTTGGGAAAACAAGAACAAAAAAGCTTATGCATTAATTGTAGCATCTGTAAATGAAGAGGTGAGTCACCATATTTCACCATTTTCAACTGCTTTTGTAGCCTTACAAAAGCTGAAATAACTCTATGACTCACATTCTACACTTGAAGTTGTTCAACTCATGATTAAACTCTTCACTCTTGAACTGCAAAATAATGATCCTCTTGCTCTTGCATCTGAAGTAAAGTCTATAATGCATGATATAAAATCCACTAAGGTTGAATTGGATATTCCTCTTATCACTTTTCTCAAGGCACTTTATCCTACTTACTTCAATTATCTTGAGTCACTGGAAGCAAATGGAAATCTCAAAGATATCACCTTTGACTCTCTTGTGAAAAATTTTGTTGAAAGAGAGAAAGCTTTTGGAAAGAAGATAGCCCCTGAATCTTCTGAAGAGGCTGTGTGCCTTGATCATAAAGAAAAGCATCCTGATCAAGATTCTTCAAGAGGAAGAGGTGGTCGAAGAGGAAGAGGAAGATATTTCAGAGGCAGGGGGGGTAGACACCCTCAAGGAGAAAAGGCAGATTTACACTGCATATTCTACAAAAGAAATGGATCGCATGATGCCTCTACATGCAAGCTACCATGGGACAAGATTAAGCAGCAAAGAAACCAACAGAAAGGTAAAACTGATGATACAAACAAGTTAAAGCACCTGAATCTGCTTACTATGTTGTGACACAATGTAATATTGGAGTAAATGAAGATTTATTTAATGCTTCACTTGCTTCTTGGAAAAATTATTGGTTGCTTAATTCAGGAGCAACCTGCCATGTGACTCATAGAAAAGATTTTTTTGAAGAATTTACTGACAATGTTGATGGAGTAGTATACTTTGCAGACCAATAAAAAATGAAGCCATCAGGGCTTGGCACAATCAGGCTTAAACTGCCTGGTCTTCCAGACTTTCTTCTGCATCATGTTCTATATCTCCCACAGCTCAAGAGAAACTTGTTGTCCTTGGTCCACATCCGCCAGCAAGGTCACCCCATTCATATGTTTGATGGCAAGCTTGAGGTAAGAAAATCATCTGACCACTCACTTGTCATGAGGGGAATAGAAGAAGAAAGAATTCTCAAGCTGCAAGGAACCTCCGCTCGTGCACAACATTTCTCATACAATTCTCATTATGAAGAAGGTACACTTCCATCAAGTTTATTATGGCATGCTAGATTTGGACATTTGAACTATGACAGTCTCCGCTTGTTGAAGAAAAATGGTGTTGCTGGTTTGCCTACAATTCCTAGGAAATTTAAGCAATGTGATGCTTGTATTCTAGGAAAGCATAGCAAACAGTCTTTTCATGATTCGCATTCAAGAGCACATAGAAAACTTGAACTCATTCATTCAGATTTATGTGGTCCAATGTCTGTTCCTTCTGCAAATGGAAATAAATATATGATTACATTTATTGATGACTACACGAGAATGTGTTGGGTTTATTTATTGAAGAACAAATCTAATGCTTTTAAAACATTCAAGGATTTTCATAAATGGATTGAAAACGATGCACAATCTCATATTGGGTCTATTCACATTGATAATGGAAATTAGTACACATCAAATGGATTTGAAACCTATCTTTTCCAACATGGGATCAAACATCAAACAACTATACCTTATAATCCCCAACAGAATGGTGTCGCTGAAAGAATGAATAGGACAATTTTAAATATGGTACGATCCATGCTCTTCTTCAAAAATATAAAGATAATGTTTTAGGCTGATGTTGTTCTATGTGCTGCATATATAAAGAATAGATGTCCATTTAATGCTATTAGAAACAAGACTCCTTATGAAATGTGGTATGGACATGTTTCTTCGGTAAAGCATCTCAGGGTCTTTGGTTCCACCTATTATGCCTTGATACTAAAGGTACATAGAAACAAACTTGGTGCAAGAAATCGTAAGTTTATCTTCTTGGGGTATTCAAACACCTCCAAAGCATACCATCTCTATGATGAAGTAAATAAAAGGTTTGTTGTATCTAGAGATGTAATTTTTTTTGAATCATCCAAAACTGACAATGTTGTTGAGCAGCAACTTGATTGCTTGGATAGATTCGCAAAAGAAAAATCATTTCAAGAATTTGATAATCAGATTCCACATCTTGAAGGGGGATTCCTATACTAGATCAACATGTGGAATCTTCTTTTGAAGAACACTCTCCCCCGCATGAAACTCCAACAATGGATGATGCTTTAAGTGATGCGATTGATAGAATTGGGAGACTCAATCTTGATTCAGTCCCAACTCAATCACCGGAGCAGAATGGACCATCTGAGAAAGGTCCCCCAAAGTGGCTGACATAGACACTTGAAAGTGTTCATCCTGATGAGGTTGGAAAGATAGGGACTAGAAATTCGAATCGGCAAAATGGAGGTGATGTAGATGACTCTAATTCACCTGTTGATATGGATGTTTCTTATGATTGTGAATTGAACTTGTCTACAGATTTTGAACCAACTTCCTTCAAAGAAGCTTCTTCTCATGGTGAATGGAAAGAAGTGATGCAAAAGGAGTATGAAGCCATCATAAAGAACGACACTTGGAAGCTGGTTGATCCTCCATTAGGAACCAAACCAATTGGCTGCAAGTGGGTCTACAAGAACAAGTATAAAACTGATGGCTCACTTGACAAGCACAAAGCTAGGCTTGTGGCAAAAGTTTTACACAGAAGGAAAGGGTTGATTATGAGGATACTTTTTCCCCCACAGCAAAATGGGCTACCATCCAAACACTATTTGCCCTAGTAGCGTAGAACGGTTGGAAAGTCCATCAAATGGATGTAAAAACTACTTTTTTGAATGGAGATCTAAAAGAGAATATTTTTATGTCCCAGCCTGAAGGATTTGCTGTGAAAGGACATGAACATAAAGTATGCAAACTAGTGAAGTCCTTGTATGGCCTCAATCAAGCACCGCGAGCCTGGTATGAAAAAATAACTAAGCATCTTCTGAAACTCAATTTCAAACATTATGATCTTGATGATGCAACTTTATTTTTCAAGAAAGTTGGCAAAACAGTTGTATATCTTGTGGTATATGTAGATGATCTTTTAATGACAGGGAACAATGAAAGCTACATTGCATCCATAAAGAAGGAATTGGGAAAAATATTTGAAATGACTGATTTGGGCTATGTTCATTACTATCTTGGTATTGAAGTAACCCAACATCCGAAGTCCATATTTCTTTCTCAAAAGAAATACATTGGAGATCTGTTGAACAGGTTTGGCATGACAGAATGAAATCCTCTTACTACTCCAATGGAACAAAACTTAAAGCTCACATCTATTGAAGGAAAAGAATTTGAGGATGCAACAAAGTACAGACAACTTGTAGGAAGTCTCAACTACCTAACTACTACCATACCAGACATTTCGTTTGTTGTTGGAATCCTCTCCAGGTTTATGCAAAAGCCTTGTAAGGGACATTGGTCTGTTGCAAAAATAGTTCTAAGGTACTTGAAGGGAACTCAAGACTTTGGAATCAAGTATACACAGGTAGATGACTTCAGCTTGATTGGATACTCTGATTCAAACTTCGATGGAGACAAAGAAACTGGGGTGTCTACTTCAGGATATGTTATGAGTCTTGGATCAGGAGCTGTCTCCTAGAGATCATGCAAAAAATTAGTTCCAACAGATTCCACAACAGAAGCTGAATATGTGACAGCAACTGAAGCAACAAAAGAAATTGTGTGTCTCAGGAAAATTCTTGAAGATTTGCAGGTTAAACAAGTACAATCAACTCCACTCATGATTGACAATACCTCTGCAATAAAGTTGGCCAAGAACCCAAAGTTCCATGATCGAAAGAAGCACATCAATACTAAATATCATCTGATTCGACATCATGTTGAGGCCAAAACAATCCATCTTCATCATTGTTCCACTAATGAGCAAATTGTAGACATCTTCACTAAAGCGCTTGGAAGAGAAAAGCTTGAACGATTCAGAATGATGCTTGGACTCACCAACATCCCTTCAGATTAAGGGGGGGAATGTTGACATCTAATCATCAGGATTGGGTGAATAGAATGTAAATAAATAAATAAGTAATATGAACAGTCATTGGGAGATGAATTGAACAGTCTTTCCCTCAAGTATATAATGAAGACCTACTTGAAGGAATGAGATATACGAGTCAATTTTGGTTGAGGAGTTACTGCCTGGTCTGACAATCAATATATCATCAACGAATACAAGGAAAAACTTGTCCAGATAAGGATGCAACATACTATTCATCAAGCACATAAAATTGGTTGTAGAATTAGTCAAACCAAATGGAACTACAACAAACTAATAATGACCATACCTAGTTTGGAAAGTATTTTTCTAGATTTCCTCTTCTTTAATGAGTACCTGATGATATCCAGATCTCAAAGCAATCTTTGAGAACATTGTTGTTCCCTTCAACTACTCAAATAAATCATCGATCCTCGACAATGGATATTTGTCCTTGATGGTCACTTTGTTCAACTGCCTATAATCAATGCATAACTTGAAAGTACCATCCTTATTCTTCACAAACAACACTGGTTCACACCAAGGTGATACACTTCACCTAATGTATCCATTGTCAAGCATTTCCTTTAATTACAAATTCAACTCTACTAACTCTTTTGTGCTCATCCTGTATGGTGTCTTTGATGCTGGTGTTGCCCTTGGTACCAACTCAATAGATAATTCCACTTCTCTGTGAGGTGGAAACTCTGAAATATCTGCTAGAAACACATCTTGAAACTGCTACAAGATCGGGTTCCTCTTCATAACTTCTGCATCCTCAGCATTTTTACCTTTATCACTATGAATATGCACTGCAAATAACACACATCCTTTTCTATGACTGTGCTTTTCCTGCATAGTTGTCACCATTATAACTGATGTAGCTTTCTTCTTACACTGCAAGATTCTTTGTTCCCCATTGTCATCCAAGCATTCAATAGCTTTGTCATAGAAGTCCACCTTAGTCCTATGAAGATACAACCAATCCATACCCAACAACATATTGTATGATCCCAACGGAAGCACATTCAAATGCACCGATGTAGACACACCATTCAACTCAAATGCACAATCTCTTACCCAATGATGAACTCTCTTCTTTGTACATGTAGTCAACTACGCTAACAAAAATTTTGCATGCACTTCTTAATTCAAACCACACTTTTCCACCTGGTTCAGACTTACATAACTATAATTAGATATAGGGTCAATCAAAATATAAACAACTTGATCACAAAGCTTACCATCCATCTCAATAATATATGCCTAGTGATCCTCTTGCATGTTATTCAGTGCTACATAAATTTGTGGAATGCTCTTCCCAACATCTCCAATTGTTCGTGCATCCTGTGCACTGTAAATCTAAGGCCTCCCACCTTGATTTTGTGGACAATCTCTCTTGAGATGCTCCTTACCACATGTCAAACACTGCAACCATCCCTTACCATCACCATTATTTTGTTATTCTCCAAGCTCAGGTCCATTAAATTCTTGTAATGTGCAACATTTTCTTTCTCACCTGCATCCTAAGGTCTTGTTCACTTTGGTTGTCATTTACTTTTAGCTTTGTCTTTCCCTTTCCAACCTTGCTAATAATTTTTATTTCGTTTTGATTGCTCATAATAGTTCTTTAATTTCCCAATGACTTTTTCAAGTGACCAAGGCTCATCATACTCAATCCGATCTCTAAATGCTAATGGAAATCCACTGACAAATCTTTGAACCTTTGCATTTTCATCCTTAAGATATGGTACATACCTCAAAAACTCCAAGAACTTGGAATATACTCCTCATCTGTCATCGACCCCTTATTTAGCTCATAGAATTCCTTGGCTTTGTTGTCATAGTACCTCTTACAAATATTACTTCCTAAAAGGTATCTTGAATTCTTGCCAACTCAACTCCTCTATTCTGGTGTATCTAACCCGCTTTACATCTTCCCACCAGATGTCTGCTTTCCCTTTGAGACTGAAGATAACTATTTTGGCCTTCATATTTTCTGTGTAATGATGTAGCTTGAAGAACTTCTTCATCCCAAGTAGCCATGCTTTTGCATCTTCTGGTTTCTTCAAATATCCATCAGAGGTAGGTGGCTTGGCTTTCTTTAACTCATCTAGAAAATATCCCCTATCACTCATCCTATAAGGATGATAATGATGATGACCATGATACCTATCAGAACTAGAAATAGAATAGAACTTGTATCTATCATCTCTCATATCCGATGTATCTAAGAACCTGACATATCTAATCGTTTCATCCCTATCCGACCTGTGCCCACCATGAGATCTACTGCCATATGCCCCATTAGTCTTATCCTCCTGCCCATGGATGATCTTAAGTAGTCCCTATCTATGCAAGTCTGACAAACTATGAAAGATTATTGCATTAACTTTTGCTTGTTTCTCTTGTTCCTGAATGATTATGTTGTTATATACTTTGCAAATTCTTATTTGTGCCTTCAAACTTCTCAATGTTCCTACTAAGTCAGAAGAGTTCCCACCACCATGCCACTCGTATGATCCATAGGGAGAGTCTCATGAACTGTAGTCTACCATCTTGCTAGTCATCTTTGATATTCTTCTTGCAAGTATACCATGTCAACTTAAACCAAAACATAACATAATCAACATACCTCAGTATAGTTCAGGGGAGGATATCTCATCTGCAAGATCAACTAGATTAGCGCAATACATGTATAAACATAATCATAGCATTATATAAACATCATCTCAACCATCATCCAATTACCATGCATGACTATACCAACCACATACCATGACCTCATGCATGACAACTATAACCATGTCAATGTATGCATAATGACGTATAGACACTGACATGCATAACAAGTGCATAACTGACATGCACTCACGACAAATACATCCAACAACAACACCATCAACTTTCACATGGCGACACAACTGCAACCATGCCTACACAACAAGTACATAGACCACAAGCATCAAAAAAACATATGAAACTGACATTTATGCATGACCAACACATTCCACCCAACCAGACCATGGGGTGAGCCATGCTCTCATACCACTCTGTAACACCCTCCTCCCACATTTACCCAAGGTAATCGGTCCATTGGGGTAAGCATGTGATGAAGAGTTACTATGATGTGATTTAACTCCCCATGTATATTTAAGGAAGTGGAACGGATAAAACAAAACCAATCTGATCTTTCTTAAGAGCTACAAAACCTTCAGGAGACAACCAACCCTTCCAGGTGCCCAACCCCTAAGATAACTTGTCATTTTTCTGAGCTAGACCCCCAATCGCTCCCACGACAAGCCATGCATGTGACTGAGACCCTCCAGTTGCTCCCACAATAAGGCATGCAGGAAAATGTGGCATTTGTCAGGTAGTTTTGAGCCAACGACCCTAGATTTTGTGCCACCTTTTCAGGGCTAGGTCTCAGGCCTCTACCCAGAATTTCATGAAACTTCCATAAATGATAAATTACAATGAATGAAATATACTAATACAAACATTGGTACAAGGGCTTTATATAACCCCTACTAGCCATGAAAGGTATTTCGTCAAACATATCACAAACATGTAATCTACAGGTCATAACCACAAATCTGAGCATAGGGGTCCCATACTTATCTGAGAATCGTTAAGAAGAATTGATGCCTTATCACAATCATTGCATTATCATCTGTTAGTTCAAATAATCATTCACATTTCATGTACTAATAAAATCATGATGATATCCATAACCAAAGTCTTTCATGAATCATGCTTATAACAAACATATAACCAACAAAATAACAATAATAGAACAATCATTAAAGCCACACATTAACAAGTACATTTACAAATAAAACACAAGAGGAAAATAGATATTATTAACATATGCAAAAGCCAACCAATCCAGGGACTTCCACGTACCACCTAACCATAGATTGGTCTGAACCAAATCTTTCTTTCAGCCAATCACCCCCGGGCCATATTCCAAGCATGAATGTGGGACTCACAATAGAATCAATCAAGGTTTCCTCAAGCTTTACCATATATCCACTAAGGGATTCCTAGGCCCAAAACCATCATCAGCATAACTAGGATTTACCACAATCCCACCAGATCACTATGATGAGCTCCAATATTGTAGCAAGGATGTTGCAACTCTTGGGCTACCAGCTTTACTTATCAACCCGAGGTTCGTACAAACTTGGAGGCGACAGTGCTATATGCACAAGTAAAAGTGAAGGTCCTACTTGTTGTAACTGTTCATCCGGCGAGAGACCCCAGGGGTTCCAAGCCAAACTTCTATAGAGTCAGAAGGAGCTTGATTCTTTGATGGAAGAAGAGAAAATCTATTCTAAGAGAGCTACTCTACTGCACTAATGAGGAAAACAACATGTAATGCTAAATCACACCATATCCTAATTAACCATTTAAATAGCTATGCTAAGAAGAATTGCTAAATCAACACTAACATAATGCTTCTATCTAAGTTACAAAAGTAAAGAGAATCAAACAATACTAATGTGTGAGCAAGAAATCTAAACTAAATCTGTTTTCACTTTTGTGGTTTTTTTGGTAAAATCAAGAATGCAATTTAATTTTTCTTGAGGATGTGACAGGTGGATGTAAGGTGGTTGAGGATGGCTAGAAGGTTTATGGAGCGATTGAATGGTGTGGAAGGGTCCTAGGAGGATTTTTGTGACTTCCTTGAGGTTCCCCATCAATTCAGCTTCAAAACAGGTCGTTTCAGGAAAACCTACAGGATGTACTAGAAACCTACAGGATGATCCTATAGGAATTACAAGAAACCTACAAGATGTAGCTGAGAGCTAATTGTGAGGTGTTGGAGGTGTTGGGAAGTTGGGAAAAGGTGTGTGGTGAGTGGGATAGGGTGTTATAAGGTCTAAGAACACTCAGGAGTCAATATCCAAGAGAAGAGATGGCTAGATTCACTCAATGTGTTTAGGGGAATTTCAATGAAAAAGGACAAAAAAACTAGTGAGGGTGAGGTGGAACAAGAGATGGTTAAGATCGATGAGGTGGAAGATGGATGCTGGTGATAAAGTATAGACCTCCTCCTGAAGTACATGTAGTGCTTAAAACATGTGAGTCTCTCAAGAACTATGCAACAAGATACATCTTCATAAACTAGAAAATCATGAATCAATTGCCCATATTATGCATGAAGAAATTGTTGAAGGAAATAAGAACATGAGTGAGATCTTATTGCAAAAATAGAGTAATGGAAAAATATGACAATGAAATGAACCAAGTACTGGATCGACAACAAACTCCAAAGCTCATGCAAGAACTAGAAATCTGTGTTTCTGGGGTTGCTTAAGGGTCTCTTCCTCAAGTAATGGTCCCAGAGGGAGGAGGTGGGGCCGAGACACCTGCTGACAACCTTATGGAGATCTTTTTCTCCTTGCTAACCTGCTAAATTGAAATAAGGCACAAATGGAATCAAACTAACATACAACCAATCTACTCTGTACCGTTGTAATGGAAATGCAGCTACTTAAGCAAATGAACAATTAAACTATGAATCTATGCTAGTTGTTAAACACACACATGGAAAAGAAAAAATAGGAAAGATAAGCATGAGATTGTTTTTATTATTTGACAATGATATACATTTATAGTACATGGTGTGACCGTTTGGTTCCACATCCCAATGTCTCTTGGACTTCCTTAGTCTATTCAGCTTCCACACTAACCCTTAGAGGATTAGGTGTCCAACATGCCCTCCCTTAATCCGAAGGGTTATGTATGAGTCCAAGAAGAGAGATGTAATACAAAATGTCTGAAAATGCATGGCAACACTAGGTTGAATGTGCTCTCTGAAATGTTGGTACAAAGGGTGGTGGTTTAAGGATGACCACCAACACTAGAATGCTTAGTTCAGTTCCCAGAACTCTTCCAAGTCTCACATGAAGCTCAAGTCTTCTGGTAGAGGAAGTGATTTTGATGTTTTAAAGAGGGAAACCTTCAACCATGAAAGGGAGTTCTCACCCCGCATAAAAGGGAGAATCTCAACCTGAAAAGGGAGGTCTCAACCTGTGATGGTTTAAGGATTACCACCAACTTTGGAATGCTTAATGCAATTCTTGGAACTCTTCCAAAACTGGCAAGAAGATGAAGTCTTCTTCTAGAGGAAGTGTCCCCAATTCTATTCCTGGAACTCTTCCAAAACTTGCAAGAAGCTGAAGTCTTCTGCTAGAGGAAGTGTCCCAAATTATTTGAAGAAGTATCACCGACTAAAGGCATGCTCAGGCTACAACTCTGAATCTGTTGTGGCATGTTGTGGCTCAGGCTCGCTTGATGTGGTTTTGAAGCTTGTAGATGACCATCATTTTCCCCCCTGTTAGATACAAGGTGAGAAGATGAAGAAATCTCAACTGTAATACTATTCAATACTCTAGAACAAGTTCTGACATGTGACTGGAATATCTTCTTGGCTATTGATGCCCATTGCCAAGAAGCAATCCATCCAATAAGAATCTTTGTTCTTGCAAAAGGTTTGTTTCTGAAGCATCTGTTTGAAGAATGACTGGTTTTATGGCAGTACTTACATGGATGAAGATAAAAACAGTGATCTTTCATATGGCCAACTCAATCACAGTGTTGGCATTTCACAATCTATTGTTGTTGCTGTTGCTGTGGAAGAGGGGCAGAATTTGGAATAGCTGGAGGTGAACTGTCACGAGGAGTAAGTGAAGATGAACCATCCTAAAGAAATCTAGCACTTTGAAATTGGATTAGCTTTGAGTAATCTAGAATATGAAAGGAAACCTCCTTGTCATATCAAAGACCTATTTTGTGCTTGTTATGGACAAGCTCTTCCCAAGGTCTGATGGTGGGCTTGGGAAGTGCAAACTGAACTTCTGTATCTACATGTAACTTTGTTGCTTTATTGGGCACTAGATCTGAATGAACTTCAACAATATTGACTTACTATTGATGGGTGGTTCTCTCAATGTTCTAAATAGAAACAGGTTCAAAATGATGTCTATTTTGATGTAGCTCTTCTTACTATAGTTGTGATTCAAGCTGCAAAAAATTGATCTTTTCCTATGCATTATGCAGGCAGGTCTGAATGTCACAGAGAGTGTCTTTACTGATTTGCACTGTATTGTCAACAGTTGAAACGATTAGAGTTCTCAATAACTCCAATAATCG
Organism: Pinus tabuliformis; assembly: GCA_031772625.1. Classification (NCBI taxonomy): domain Eukaryota; kingdom Viridiplantae; phylum Streptophyta; class Pinopsida; order Pinales; family Pinaceae; genus Pinus; species Pinus tabuliformis. The sequence continues at coordinate 337,727,455 of CM062812.1, forward strand.
ATGAATTTTTTCCATTATTTAAACAACTCAAGTCAACAAATGATCACAAATGTACTTGTAAAGGAAAATAGCTAACAATGCAATATTCTTCAAAATTAAATGTGCCCAATGATAAATATTGTCCTTGAAAAATGATTCTCCTTTGTGTGTGGCTATCAAATAAATTCTTCTACTCTATTCCAACAAACAAAAAGTTCATTGGAAGAGTTCAAGCTCACAATCTACTATGATTTTCAAAATACCCAAATCCCAGCGTATATATCCCTCCATAATTAATGTCACATGACATTCTTCTAGTCCACACAAAATTATTTGACAAGACTTGAAAGACTTTGCAAGATTCCCCGGGTATTTGGATAGAGTTTCACCATGGTAAAAGCGAATGGACACAAGGTAGCCCAGAAAATCAAGACCTGCAGGCTGTAATACCTTACTCTCTTCCAGCGATCCCGTCCTCTTTCACTAAAAAACTATATCAAACTAGCATACATACTGATGTAAAACACATTTTCAATGCATAATGTTGCATAATAGCCTTTTTGGACCGGCCAGAAGTGCAGCTGGGAGACCGCTTAGATTCTCGAATAGAAGGAGCCATTGCAACAACCTCTGTTCATATACCTATATTCTCTCCAAAATATGCCCAATCAAAACGGTGCCTCGATGAACTCCTGTTGATATTGAAGTTGAAGGCTCCTATTGTTCCAGTCTTTTATGATGTCAAGCCTCCTGAAATACAGATCGAGACAGACAACGTCAAATCTTGAGATGTCTTGGATGCCTTGTGGATAACAATGGAATCTATGATGAAGCCCTAAGAGGACATGAAAAAAAAGGAGTTGCAGCCAACAAACAATTGCAGATTGGAAAAAAGTGTTGTCTGATGTTTCACAGTTAAATGGTTTGGAGCTGGAGGCATGTGATAGCGATGAAGGTGAGCTCATGGATATGATATTGCAATGGGTGGAGGAAGAAGTTGAAAAACCACAATTTTGTGTGGGAAAATATGTAATCCTCCTGGTACAGGAGAACAACCATCCCCATATATTGTTACTGCAAATTGGAAACACCTTTTATAAGTTTTCTCAAGGACGCTTAAAGCCTGGTGAAAATGAAATTGAAGGCTTGAAGCATAAATTGTCAAGCAAACTTGCTACAAATTCAAGTACTCTTCAACCAGACTGGTAGATTGGAGAGTGTGTTGACATATGGTGGAGACCTAATTTTTAGACATTGATGTATCCTTATTTTCCACCCCACATTACGAAACCAAAGGAATGCAAGAAGCTTTTTTTTTGTTCATCTATCCATGAGAGAATATTTTGCAGTCCCCAAAAATCTGAAACTACTCATTGTTCCACTGCTTGAGCTCTACCATAATGTGCAGAGATACAATCCAGTTATCTCAACTATTCCGCAGCAGCTATTGACCATAATTACTTGCTTAACGTTTCAACTCCTTCACGGATTAATACTTTTGGCAACATATTTTTTTTTGTAAATGCACATCAGGAATGTTGAATCTTCAAAAAGGTTAATGTAGGTCCAAACAGAATCCATCACGCTTATATTTCAATCAATTCCAGATTTCACCTTCACATCGGGTTCACCACATGTGTACACAAGCTTGCAGGTTTTGACCACAAATCAATTTTGGACCTGCGCTCACTGAAGATGTTCAACGCTGCTCCAAGGCTCCAAATTCATGGCAGGACATTAATTGAATGGAGCAAATAGATCCTTCGACTTCAACCTCTGACAGAGAATTCACATATCCAAAAATGTGAGCACATCATTCATGGAGGAGAACATTCCTGCCATCAAAAGATCATCAAGAGGAGGCATACAACATAACTGTTATGACAACGAACAATGAACAGTGTAACTGTTATGACAATGAATAGTGAACAACGTAACTATTATGACAATGAACAGGGACAGCGTAACTGTTATGTTGTGCCTAATGCAACAACATATTTTCATGCCTTATTATGGAAGGCATTATATATATTAGAATATTTCTATAAATAGGGAGATGGAAGACAAATTCTGGAAAATCTGAAAATGCCCAAGCCTAAACTTGGCTCACAGTGATTATGTAGGGCAGGAATACGCCTATTTCTCTGATACCATGTTAAACACACACATGGCAGAGACAAAATAAGAAAGATAAGCATGATATTGTTTTTATTATTTGACAATGATATACATTTATAGTACATGTTGTGACCATTGGGTTCCACATCCCAATGTCTCTTGGACTTCCTTAGTCTATTTGGCTTCCACACTAACCCTTAGAGGATTAGGCGTCCAACACTAGCATACATGTACAATAAAGAGGAGCCTTGGTTGCTAGGGTTGGGCCCTAACCCAAGAGCTTCATACCTTTGATCTAACTCAGTGTTGGCTAAAAAAAAAACTCATTCTTATTATCAAAACAATGGATTACATCAAAAATTGTCACAATTCTTGCAGCTCGAAAATAGAGTAGAGTTTTACAATCAAAAATTTAAATCCTACTAAGGTCCTAGGCCTCTCTACTTATACATATGAAGTCTCTAATGACTTCCTTAAAATTAGGGAGGCTCGGATCCCAAACTCGAGATAAACTAGTGCTTTGTCTTTCACTTGCTCGACTACCTTCTAGTCCTGATGATATGATTGTTTGCACTCCGAGTTGATGGAGGAATATTCGAATGGAGGGGTAGTAAATGAGGAGGATTTACCTCCTATAATTCCTCTCCCTTGTCCCATTCGAGTTTTTACCAAGGTCTTTTCCAGAATTCCTTTCTTTTATCCTTTAATCCTACATTATATGCACATTAGACCACAAATCAAAATATCCAACTCTAACTCATCTCATAAACAAAATATAATCAAAAGTATGCAATAAGTTGTGAGAATTGTTGGTTTGACTAGGCTAGGAGGTGAACTAAGCCCCATATAATTACCCAATGATGAGGCTCATCATCACCGCCCTACTGAAAGTGTTTCTCATCCTCTGAGAAACTTAGTCAATGTCCATGTTCTTCATGGCTCTGGTAGCCTCTCTAACATCCATTGCCTCTGTTGTGGTCTCTTTTTCTTGTTCATAGAAGCCTACTTTCTTTCCTACTTCTTCCCATTGCCTCTTTTCCTCTTCTTCTTTTCTCCATTCTAGCATCCCTAGGAGTAGTGATGGACTGAGTTTTATGCCTATCCAATTGACCTTCAACCTTTGCATTGATTGCTTATACATAGGTGTCATGTTGAGTGCCTCTCTCAACCTTTGAAGGGAGTGATATTCCCTAAACTTCAAGCTGTGTGGCAGTGTGTTCCATCTCCTTAGGCAGGAATGTATATTATCATCTCCTAGCAGCCTAAACATATCCTCAAATGTGAAATTGCTTTCTCTTGGGCAGCAAGATATCTAGGTTCCAGCTGAGGATCATTTGCGATCAAATTATGGGTGCTTATTATGGCCATGGGATTTGATTGTTCAGCTATGATTAAAAGAGGTTCATTTTTCTCTCTAGCCAATATTCTTTTCATCTCTACAACCATTGACTCCTCATGGTTCATCCATGTTTCCAAAGCCATTAATTGTAGATCTCCTAGCTTGGCATTAGGGTCCTAAACATTCATGTCTGTGAGGGCCATGTTGTGCAAGTAAAACTCAGCCATTTTAGTCCTATCCTCTAGTGTACTTTGATCACAAAGATCAATAAACTGCTGGTAGTCCTGAAATGGCATGGTGCCCCTTTGTGCTAGTGTTTTAATCTGAAACTGCATCCATTGTTCTTTGAGGTAAAGAGCATAGGATTTAGCTATAATCCTACACTGGATGGCCTCCAAGGAGAGGTTGGCCATACATTCTAGTTGGTTCTCCCTTTCCTATAGCTATCCCCTCAGCCATGCATTTTCCCTCTCAAGTTGATCTCTCATTATTGCTTCTATGTCCCTTAAGCCACTTCGCTCTTTTCCCATTTCTTTGAGCTTCGCTTCCATGTGCCCAATGTCTTCCACCCCTTTTGACTTGGTGATTTTCATCCATCGGTGGGTTCTAGCCCTCTCCTTCTCAAGTTCTAAAAACAATGGGATGGAAATTTTTTGAGGTGTAACCCTACCTACTTCAATAAAATGGTAGTAGGAGTCTAGGTTAGGTTGGGGGCTTGGTTCCTTTTTTTCAGGGTCTTCTTATTTTGTTTCTTGCTTCTCCCCTACCTTGCCTTCCAATTTTTTTGCTTCCTCTAGTTTTTGCATAGTATCCTATAGGATTGTTTTTGCATCCTGTAGTTTTTGTTGTGGATCCTGTAGGATGGCCTTACCCTTTAAGGAAGTTGATCTAGTACTAGGCCTCCTTACATAGGTGATTGGTGACTTAGGGGAAGGCATTTTGTCTCTTGGTGTAGGGGAATATTCAATCTCAATAGGAATTTTTGTTGATATTTGTGGCTTCCCTTGTTTGATTCTTGTGCTCTTTCTTGTTCTGAAATATAGTGGGGCTTGCCTCCTTCTTTTCCCTTTTTTCTTGACTGGGGTGTTGAGAGCAGTGAGGGAAGCTACTGCCTCCCTCTTAGTAGCCTCTGGAGACACCCTAGGTGACTCCTCTTTGTGTTCTTCCCTTTCTATTTCAATGCCTTCTTCCTCTTTGTTTTTCTTATCTTCTTCCTCTTGCTGTTCTTCCTCATCTCCATCAGTTTCTTCCTTAGTTTCCTCCTCTATTCCATCATCATCCTCCTTCTCTTCTCCCTCTTCTTCTTCTACTTCATCATGTTCCTCTGTATTAGTTTCTTCTTCATCCATATTATCCCTATCTAGATCTGTATCTTCTTCTTCCTGTTTTGCCTCCTCCTCACTGACAGAGGGACTAACATCATAAGTGAGGGTTTTGATGTCATCCTCTGCTGGCAAGTCTCTAAAGACTGACCATGTTATAGGGATTCTGAGGTTTTGGAGGGCATTCCCAATGAGGATCCTAATCAACCCATCGTGAGCCAATTGTTGGGAATTCCCTTCCTTTACTTTGTTGCTGGAGTCTATGAGTGATTGCATCAAGAAATAGGGTATGTTGAGTCTTTGGTGAATTGGTGTTTCTACCCCAAATCTTAATTCTTCAGGGATCCTAAAATGGTAGCCATAAACAACACTAAATCTACCCTCACATGAGATATATTTGATGACTTTGTAGCCTACCTCACTCCATGGGTATGGCAGATTGTCCCTCCTTACTCCATTTTTGTCCTCTGTGGGTTCTTCACCTTCTAAAAAGAATTTCCTTTTTGCCACCTGACTGTCTCCTTTGTCTTATTTTCTCCATGGCATTCCTAGGGGAAGTGTGGTGACCCTACTAATGAGCTCTAGGGTGAGATTTATAGTCAGGACTCTAACTAAAACAGTGGCATGGATTCTGTTGTGTGGAGTGAGGGAAAGAGCAAATTCTTGAGCCACCACATCATCATACCCTGTGAATTTTTCGAAAAACCCCATCCAGTTGTGTCTTGTAAATATTTCAAGCACTTGGGGGTGTTTTTGTATCCTCACATTGTTTGTGGGTTCTCTCCTATTAAACCCTCTTGTCATCTTTCTTGTGAGGCCTAAGGAGAAAATGAGAGGGTTGACACAAAATTTTTAAATTCGGGGGGAAAACAAAGTTTACTGTGTATGTAATTCACCTCCCACGAATGCTAAATTCACTAGATTTTAGAGCATTTATAGTTAATTTTCTTGAAAATGGGGATGTATTTTTATAGCCTACCTCTTTAGAATGGTGGCAGTGGAAAATTCCCATGATATATTCTCTTCCTATCTTGTAGACTTCCTCTGTGTATCCTGTAGAGTGATCTTATAAACTGTATCATGTAGACTCTTCCTGTAGGAATTCCTGTGCATGCTCCTGTAGAAATTCTCTTGCAGAACGATGGATCCTTGCTTCCGATGGGTGGCCAAGGTTATGAGAGTGAATTGAGTGAGGGAGTTTCGAGGAGGTGGAATGCATGAATGCATCCAAATTATTTTTTATTTCCCTTTATGGTGTTTCAGGGTGAGGTGGTGTGTTGGCAACAGAGGTATGTTGCCATTTTTGGACCGTTGGTCCCCACTTGTTGGGTGTGGAGCCTGATTATCTTCTATAGTCAAAGGTTTTAGCCAGATGTATACCGCAGGAAGATTGTACACCCCTCCACACGGGGGTTTGCGAGGGGGACTTGTCCCTCCCACGGGGCTCCGGGGGCCAGCGGTCCCCTAGTGGGGGTTCGGGGGCAACACCCCCGGAGCTAAAAATAGATGTAAAATTGCCTTGTAAAAGTCTAGTAATTTCTAGTCAATCTGGGCCGTTCATTAGGCAGATGATCTGACGGTAGAAGTTATGTTTAATTTAGGGTTTTTTGCCCTAGAAGGCAACCCCCTCACTATATATGAGGGAATTGTATTGTGTCTATGGATATCTGGATTCTGAGTGAGGAAGGGAGAGGAGATTGAGAGCGAAGATGGTGTTACAGCGGATCTGTTGTAGGTTGTATCTCTTTAGTTTGCTGGATAATATAAAAGGAAGGACTAGTTGTTTCTCCGTGGACGTAGCCCAAACTAGGTGAACCACGTATATCTGTGTCTCTCTTGTTTTATGCGTTTTCCGTGTTTATATTTCTGCAATATTTTATGTGTTCCATTGCTCCGTAATATATAATTTTCTAACAAACTGTATCATGTAGACTCTTCCTGTAGGAATTCCTGTGCATGCTCCTGTAGAAATTCTCTTGTAGAACAACAGATCCTTGCTTCCGGTGGGTGGCCAGGGTTATGAGAGTGAATTGAGTGAGAGAGTTTCGAGGAGGTTGAATGCATGATTGCATCCAAATGATGTTTTATTTCCCTTTATGGTGTTTCGGGGTGAGGTGGTGTGCTGGAAACAGAGGTACATTGCCATTTTTGGACCATTGGTCCCCACTACCACCTCATCATTTCCCACTCCTCATAATCAACTCCCACCTCGTAGATCCGTAGTTAACCACTTCTTGTGCTACTCCTCCTCTATCTTTGAGTTGACTGCAACCACGTGTGAGAGGACACCCAATTTTGCATATGCTGACTGAACAAAGGTGGCCAGGTTAACTGGCCACCTTTTCACTTATAAACCAGCTATCTCTTAACCTTTACAAATTTTGATTAAATGATGCATATGAGTGAGTGAGCGGGATACTTACTTGTGCTTTTGATGCCATGTTGCAGTTGTCAAAGATTAAAGGTGCTACGTTGTTTATTTGTTGCATGGTCATTCATCTTCCTCCTCTTGTTTTCTGCTAATGGTTTCTTGGCTTTTGAAGGTATCTATGATTAAATATCTGATGTTGCTGCTACTGTGGAGCTCTTGGATCATCCTAGTGAAGACCTATAGTTGATGATTGACATTCTGTGGGATAGGCTGCTATAGGATTTCCTACAAGATGTCCTATAGCTGCTTCTCCCTTAGAATTCCTTAATCATGTCGCTGGCTGGGGCTGTGAGGATGGTGCAATGAATGGACAGAGGGAGTAGGAGTGTGTGTGGAGCAAGGGACATTCAGGTAATTCTCTTACTCTCCTCTATTTTTATTTTCTTTTCTTTTTTCATAACTGGCAGAAATTGATCTCTTTTTGTTTTGAATGGTGAGTGCAAGGATGATGATAATGGATGAGGTGAGGTGTTAGATCATGTCTAGGATGAATTTTAGGGACCTAACAAACCTACCATGTGCCCTCAGATTGCTTCCTATAGGTTTTCTAAGCCACTGTAATTCCTACATGATAATCCGGTAGGTTTTCAGGGGATCTTGTAGGAATACCGGGGATCCTGTAGAAAACACAGTCTTCACATAAATTGAAGCAATGGAGTGGAAAAACAATAGAAATGATGGAGGGACGCATGGTAAGGAGTAGAGGAGATGGATATGTGTGAAGCAGGGTTCCCTTTGGATCCTCTTTTTGCTCCTTCACTATTTTTCTCGCCTACCTACAAATAACAATTATATATTTTTCTCTCTCCTTTTTTTTTTTGAAAAACACCTAGGCTGTCTCTTAGAGGTTTTCACCCTAGATGTTTTCCCTAGCCGCCTCAAGGAAGGTTTTTACCCAGGGATCTTCTTATTCTTTTTTTTTCTTTTTTTTTCATCATTGGGCCGCCTCACGAGGTTTTGAACCCAAAGATGGGACTCAGGCGCATCATGGAGATTTTCACCTAAGCCTTATTCTTTTTTATTTTTCAGTGACTTGATGAGGGAGGAGCTAGAAATTTCTCTACCATCATCACTGTTTTATTGATATTGTCAATGAACTCTTGCTTTGATAAAGGCCTCTTATACATTTTCAATTAGTGTCCATTGAAAAGCAATGGAATGGCTTCATCTATAGTTCTGATTTGCACTGAACCATTATCATGGCATCTCTCCACCACATAAGGTCCGAGCCATCTTTTCCTTAGCTTGCCCTTGAAGTCTTTATACCTAGAATCATATAACAATGCCCAATCATCCTCTTGAAATTGCTTCTCCTTAATATGTTTATCATGCCAGATCTTCCTCTGAAGCTGAACTATCTTTGTATGTAGGAGGGCTTGCATTCTGAATTCATCCAAGCCATTCAATTGGAACAATATTTCTTTATGTGCATGACTGAGATCCAAATCTAGTTGGGCTGCCATCCTCAATGTGTTATATTCAAACTCAATGGACAACAAATTCTTTTTCCCATAGACCAGCTCATAGGGTGTAAATCTAGTGGTGGTCTTCCATGTTGTATTATAGGCCCAGGTGGCCTCAACTAGTCTCTCTACCCAATCCTTCCTGTTGTTGCTCACTACCTTGGTTAAGATGCCCTCCAGTGCCCTATTGGTCACCTCCACTTGCCCATTAGCTTGTGGATGATAGGGAGTGGAGGTTCTATTCTTGATTTTGTGATGGCTAAGCAATTCTTCAATCATGGTTGAGGTAAACTAGCTGCCTTGGTCTGTGACTAGCTCTCTAGGGTACCCAAACTTGTAGAATACATTCTCCCTTAGGAACTTAGCAACCTTCTCTTCTGTTGTTGCCTTAATTACCTTGGTTTCAGCCCACTTCATCAAATAATCAGTGCACACAATAATGTATTGTTTTTTCTTTGAAGGAGGGTTGATAGGCCCAATGAAGTCCATGCCCCACTCATCAAATGGCTCAAAAGTCACTTGAGGTTGTAGGGGAGTTTCCTCTTTTGGAGTAGGCTTTCCCATCCTCTGGCACTGATCACACTGACTAGTGTACTTTTTCACATCCTGATGAAGAGTGGACCAATAATAGCCTACTTGTAACACTTTGAATATTGTCCTCTTTGCTGCAAAGTGACCTCCACAAGGCCCATCATGACAGGCCAGAAGGATGTCAAAAACTTCCTCTTCCCTTACACACCTTCTCAAGATTTGATCTGGGTCAAGTTTGAAAATATTACCCCCAATCCAAGTGAAGGGGGTGCTTTTCCTGACTATCTTGCTCTTTTCTTTGGAGGGCAAGTTTGGTGAGAATTGTGCTGATACCAAATAGTTTGCTATATCAGCAAACCATGGAGAGAGAACTAAAATAGAAAACAAATGCGCGTCTAGTAACTGGTCATCCACCATTCCTTCTTCACCTGCAGGCACATTCACCCTAGATAAAAAGTCTGCAACAACATTTTCTTTACCAGGCTTATCAACAATGGTTAGATCAAATTGTTGTAATAAAATCAACCACCTTATAATTCGAGCATTCACATCTGATTTGTTCATTAAAAATTTGATTGCAGCATGGTTAGTATGCACAAATATTTGATAGCCTATAATGTAATGCCTAAATTTGTTTAATGAATGCACAACAGCCAGGAGTTCCTTTTCGATCATTGTATAATTTAGCTCAACCTGTGGCAAGTTCTTACTGATAAAATAGATGGCATAGGGCAGTTTCTCCTCTACCTGACCTAAGGCTGCTCCTATGGCTTTGTGTGAGGCATCAACATGAATATGAAAAGTGAGGGCCCAGTTTGGGCCTCGGAGAATTTTTGCAGTGGTTAACTTACCCTTTAGAATGTCTAAGGCCTCTTGACAACTTTTTGACCATATAAACTCAAAATCTTTGGCCAAAAACGAAAATAAAAGAGGGCCAACTAGCTAAAGTCCTTTATGAACCTTCGGTAGTATCCAACTAACCCCAAGAAACTCCTGACATCCCTCTGCTTTTGTGGAGGTGGGACCCTTTGGAGGATTGCTATTTTTTTGGGTCCACCTGCAGTCTTTGTTGAGATATTGAATCACATAGCATGGTCCCTTTAGTCATTAAGAATTCACATTTTTCTGGACTGAGAGACAGGTTCATTTCAATGCATTTGTGCAATAATTTGGCTAGGTTAGTCAGGGCTTCTTGAAAATCATAGCCATAAGGTGTCATGTACTAATTCGGTGAAAATACTCAAGACTACTCTCTAGAAAGTGGAAAGATCATTGCATAGGCCAAAAGGAAGGACCTTATAGGCAAAAGTACCCCAAGGAAAGGTGAATGTGGTCTTATCCTGGTCTTCTGGGCAGATTTGGATTTGGTTGTACCCACTGAATCCATCTAGGAAAGAAAAAAACTTTTCCCTGCCAGGCCGTCTAGCACTTGGTCAATGAAGGGTAGGGGAAAATGATCCTTCTTTGTGGCTTTGTTCAACTCCCTTTAATTGACACAAATCCTCCACTTACCATTTTTTTTGGGAACTAACACTAAAGGAGAGACCCACTCACTGTCGTAGATAGGGTAAATGAATCCTGTATCTAGCAGTTTTTGCAGTTCTTCTTTGACTATATCTTTAAGAGCTAGATTCATCCTCCTTCGTGATTGTCAGACCATCTTGCAACCTTCTTTGATGTATATGTGGTGAGTACGCACTGAGGGGTGTACTCCCTTCATTTCCTTGTAACTAAAGGAATGCTTCTAGGTTTTATTTCAGCATGTTGCATAGCTTTTCCTCTTCGAGAGCAGAAAGAGATGGATTAATTTTCAAGGTTTTCTCTGGGCCAAATTCTATGGTTTTGACATGGAGTGGGTTGGAATCAGCCAAGCATAAGTCAATTGGATGATTGTTCTGGGTTTCCCTTACTTCTTCTTCTAATGGTAACAAACCAGGAGTTGGACTTTGGAGCAGGTGTTCAATTAAGTCATCCTCATCTTGCTGTCCTCCTCCTATGGTTGCTTCCAAAGCATAAAGTTGGGTGGAATAAACCTCATCTTATTCCTCGTCCTCCAACCATAAAGGTAAATCATGCTGTAGAGAAGGTTGAGTAGGAGGGTATAGGACTAATTTTTTGGACATATGCCCATTCTTGATGGTCATATTCCCAACTCTATAGCTAATGTAAGCATCAGTTGTGGCCAACCATGGCCTCCCAAGGATGAGAGGATAACCAGTAAGTTTAGCCTTAGGCTGGAGAACTAGAAAATCTACAGGGTACTCCCAGGATTCAAAGGAGACCATCAAATCCTCCACACTTCCCTTAAGGGTGACTGTGGAAAAATCTACAAGTTGCATAACTGTTACGGTCTTCCTTAATGACCATTGGAGGTTGAGCTTGAGCATGGTGTCCTTGGTCATCACATTAATGGCAGCCCCAAGATTGATCAGAGTGTGTAGGACGGTGGTGCCACTGATGTGCACATCTACTATAGGGCTTCCAAGGTCCAAATATTTTGAACATATTACCTGCCCGAGCATTAAGTCGGACAGTTGCCAAATGACATTAATGGTAGGGGCATCCCTTTTTCTTCTTCCTGGATGCTTGAATAATTTCTCCTTAATCAACTTATTGTAAATGGGAACATATTTTATGGCCTAGAGAAGGGGGATCTTTACACATAGATTTTTCAATTCTCCCAGAAGTTCAATTTCTTCTGGAATAGGCTAGAGTGGTTAGGCTAATCTCTCAGGAAAGGGTGGATTTAATTTAAGGTTCCTTTCCTTTCTTTCTTCCTCAACCTACCTATGTGGAGGGGGAGGTTGGTTATCCAGGAGACTTCTCCCAGATCTTAGGTTGATCTCCTGGATTTCTATAGCATAAGCTGGATATGATGTCTCTCCACTGTATGCTTGTTGAGCCTGCCTATTGTTCAGGTTCGGATTTGGTTGGGCAGGCATCTAGGGTTTCTTGGGTGGAGCAGAGTGTAGGAGTTGTGGTTGGGTAGTTGGTGGAGACAATAGAGTTGGAGAATTTTTGTATTGGGGCCTCCACCCCTGGAGTAGTGTATTCCATTGAGGTTGTGGCAGAGCGTAAGGCTGAAATGACTAGCTAGTAATGATACTGAGATGCATAGGACCAAGGAGGGGGTGTAGACCAAGAAGGATGAGCAGGGGGTCCCCATGAAGGTATAGTTGTGGCTTGGTTGTAATATGCATGGGATGACCCTTGCATGCCCTGCTGGTATGGTCTAAGCCCAGGAGGTCTCCTTTGGTTGATGTAGCAAATCTACTCAGTGACCCCTTCAACTCCTTGATATATTGCTTTGAGTCTAGGTAAAGAAGGGCACTTACCTGTGGAGTGGTTTTCTTCACAGACTGAGCAAATCTCAATATAGTTCAATGGAAATTCATTCCTAGGATGCCTCCTTGTGCATCTAGGGAAAAATATGGCCAAGACTCTCTCTGTTTCCTCTTGCTTCCTTTTGATGTTCATGTTGTCTAATTACAAGGCAAGGGTTTGCAGCATCTCACTTTTGAAATCTTCCAGCATCTTTCCAATTTCACCCTTGATGGATGAGTTGGAAGATGATGTACTAGCCATAGGTTGACTACCCCTACCCTTTTTCCTAGTTGCCCTAGAATGGTTTCTAAAGACAATATTGATATCCTCATAGGGTAATTGGTAGATATCTCCTACTACTAACAAATGTAAGGTATCCAAAAGATCTTCCCTTACTCCTCTGAGCAGGACCAGCTTTAGTGACTTGGGGTCAAGTGTGCACCTAGCCCTTTGTAATTGAGCTGGAATCTTTCTTCGTAGTCTTCTAAGGATTCATCCTAGCCCATGGTCATCCTGAAAATTTCTTATTTAGTATCCTTTGACCTATAGTAGTTCTGATATTTGTTGTTAAAATCCTGCTGCATCTGAGCCCAAGTTGTGATGCTATCTCTAGGTAAACCCATGAACCAGTACAATGCTGCATCCTTGAGGGTAGATGGAAACAATTTTAATTTTTTCTCATCATCTGCATAGTCATAGGTTCAGCATATAACAACAAACTCAAATAAGAAAGTGTTGAGGTCCTTTGTGGTCAGGCCATGGAAATCAGGTGGGGCAGAGGGGCTTATATTCTTCATCTTAGTGTCCCCGTTGGTTTCCCTGATGGGGAAGGCACCCTCATCTCTCTCTCTCTATTCCCTATGTCATTTCGGTTTTCAGCCATTGGTTCAGTAAGAATGGGTTCTTCTTCTTCTTCTTCCCCTCTAGGTTCTTCAAATATGTCAGGTTTCTCAACTAAAGGTTCCTCCAGTTCACAGCCACCAAAGAAGGGAGAAGGTTGGCTGTTGGATGCAGTGGAGGTATTTGGCAAGAATTTCCCTAAATTGTCCCTATTCCTATGAGGCATGAAAGGAAATGTTTTTGGTTTGGTTTTTGTAAGATTTTTTTAAGCTAGAAAGTACTTTGTAGAAATGAAATTGTTGATTGAATGAAAAATCATTGACATAATGAAGAAGCTTCTTGTTGAATTGAAATTCTACTTGCAGAATGGAAAGGAAAGTATATAATGAAATATGAAAGAAAGGAAGCTATTAGATTACTTTTGCAGAAATAAACTAATGGAAGAAAATTGAAGACAAGAAGTAGAAGAAAAGAATGTAGTAATCACATTCTACTCAAACACCTCCCTGGTAACGATGCCAAAAAGTGATGAGCACTAGTATTGCAGCAAGGATGTTGCAGCTCCTGGGCTACCAGATTTACTTATCAACCCGGGGTTCGTACAAAATTGGAGGTGACAGTGCTATATGCACAAGTAAAAGTGAAGGTCATACTTGTTGTCACTGTTCATCCGGCGAGAGACCCTAGGGGTTCGAAGCCAAACTTCTATAGATTCAGAAGAAGCTTGATTCTTTGATGGAAGAAGAGAAAATCTATTCTAAGAGAGCTACTCTACTACAGTAATGAGGAAAACAACATGTAATGCTAAATCACACCATATCCTAATTAACCATTTAAACAGATATGCTAATCAGAATTGCTAAATCAACACTAACCCAATGCTGCTATCTAAGTTACAGAATTATAGAGCATCAAACCATACTAATGTGTGAGTAAGAAAACTAAACTAAATCTGTTTTCACTTTTTTGGTTTTTTTTGGTAAAATCAAGCATGCAATTTAGTTGTTCTTGTGGATGTGACAGGTGGATGGAAGGTGGTTGAGGATGGATAGAAGGTTTATGGAGTGATTGGATGGTGTGGAAGGGTACTAGGAGACTTTTGTGACTTCCTAGAGGTTCCCCATCAATTTGACCTCAAAACAGGCTGTTTCAGGAAAACCTACAGGATGTACTAGAAACCTACAGGATGATCCTGTAGGAATTACAGGAAACCTACAGGTTACAGCTGAGAGCTAATTGTGAGGTGTTGGGAAGCTAGGAAAACATGTGTGATGAGTGGGATAGGGTGTTAGAAGGTCTAGGAACACTCAGGAGTCAATAACCAAGAGAAGAGATGGCTAGATTCACTCAATGTGTCTAGGGGAATTTCAATCAAAAGGGACAAAAACAATAGTGAGTGTGATGGTAGAATAAGAGATGGTTAAGGTTGATGAGGTAGAAGATAGATGTTTGTGATGAAATCTAGACCCCCTCCTGAAGTACCTGCAGTGCTTAAAACATGTGTGTCTTTCAAGAACTATGCAACAAGATACATCTTCATAAACTAGAAAAGCATGAATCAATTGCCCATATTATGCATGAAGAAAGTGCTGAAGGAAATGAGAACATGAGTGATATATTATTGCAAAAATAGATTAATGGAAAAAAATGACAATAAAATGAACCAAGTACTAGATCAAGACAACAAACTCCAAAGCTCATGTAAGAACTAGAAATCTATGTTTCTAGGGTTGTTGAAGGGTCTCTTCCTCAAGTCATGGTCCCAGAGGGAGGAGGTGAGCACAAGACACCTACTAACAACCTTATGGTGATCCTTTTCTCCTTGCTAACCTGATAATTGAAAGAAGGCACAATGGAAGAAAATTAACATACAACCAATCTACTCTACATTGTTGTAATGGAAATGCAGCTACTTAAGAAAATGAAAAATTAAACTATGAATCTATGATAGCATACATGTACAATAAAGAGGAGCCTTGGCTACTAGGGTTGGGACCTAACCCAAGAGCTTCAGCCCTCTGAGCTAACTTAATGCTAGCTCAAAAGAAAATGCATTCTTATTATCAAAACAATGGATTACATCAAAAATTGTCACAAGTCTTGCATCTCGAAAATAGAGTAGAGTTTTACAATAAAAAATCTGAATCCTACTGAGGTCCTAGGCCTCTCTACTTATACATCTGAAGTCTCCAACGACTTCCTTAAAATTAGGGAGGCTCGACTCCCAAACTTGAGATAAACTAGTGCTTTGTCTTTCACTTGCTCGATTTCCTTCTAGTCCTCATGATTTCGTTGTTTGCACTCCGAGATGATGGAGGAATATTCGAATGGAGGGGTAGTAAATGAGGAGGATTTACCTCCTATAATTCCTCTCCCTCGTCCCATTTGAGTTTTGACCAAGGTCTTTGCCAAAATTCCTTGCTTTTATCCTTTAATCCTAAATTAAATGCACATTAGGCCACAAAGCAAAATATCCAACTCTAACTCATCTCATAAACAAAATATAATCAAAAGTATGCAATAAGTTGTGAGAATAGTTGGTTTGACTAGGCTAGGAGGTTAATTAAGGCCCATATAATTACCCAATGATGAGGCTCGTCATACTAGGCCCATATAATTACCCAATGATGCCTCTGGATCTCTACACCTAAATCGTGAGGAATTTTTCTGTGTCCACCTCTAGGATTTACGGTATATCCTTCCATTCACCAGCTGAAGATTCCTAGGCCCAACAAGGCTGCACCCTCTAGGCTTTACCATATATACCTCCATTCATTGGTCAAGGATTCCTAGGCCTAACAAGCGCATACACAATCAAACTTTACCGTAATCCCACCTTCACCAGTCCAAGGATTCCTAGACCTTGTGTTTCTCCCCTGAGACTACCCCACTTAATTTTGAAAACCATCCAGAAATCCAACTCAACCAAAAAAAGAGAACCCCATCATACCATGGCTATCCAAAAATTCCAAGGCAAGGTTGAAAAGCACTTTCATGCCTAGCAAGACCCATGCCAATGGCAGCAAGAGAACCAAAAACACACATGCATGTACCATGCATGCCAAAACTAGCAAGGAAATCATAGATGCAACTTGATATCTGAAACTAATCCAATTGTAGCCACTTGAATCTCACTCTTCCTTGCTTGATCCTTACTTCCACTTGATTTCTTTTCCTTCCTTTGCCTTCTTTACTCCAATGCTAGAGTGCTCCAAGAATGCTCTAAGTGTCCATGAGTATGAGCGAGAAAGAGAATAGAGAGAGCTCCAAAACTAAACTGAAAAACTGTTGTGAAATGATCTTCAAAAGCCTTTTTATTAATGAGACCTCTATTTTCTTCAATTTCCATTATTTTCCTTCATTTTCCTCCTCACATGAAACATGTGACCTTTCACCTTCTTTTTCTCCTAATTTCTTTTATTTTAAGAAATAAAATGCCAACTAATGCCACTTTTCCTTCACAAAGCCTTTTCCATTTCCTTTTCCAATTTCCCTAGCCATAAGAAACCAAATGAACACCCACACTAGGATGTTTTGCCCAACAATCAACTTGGAATATTTTTCCCATGACCTTGGTTATTATTTTTCCTTTATTAACTTTATTACATGGAATTTTGACCAGGGTTGTTACAAAAGGGATTAAGAAAAGAGAAATAAAAGAGGTGAAAAGAATGATGTTTCATTGTGTTAATGTGATCACCAAGTATCTAGGACGAGTGCCTAGCTATTGGGAATATTGGAGTCAAAATTATCAAGATTCAAGAACTTCACTCTTCAAGGAGGCCTAAAGAAGAAAATTCACTAACCCTGTGGATGCAGCGACATGACAACTTTAGAATTTTATACTTCGATGGAAATTGTTATGGATATTTGAGGATGTAATGCAAATAATCATCTAGGAACATTCATTCTCTCTTTGTCCAATGAGTAACACATGCATAAAATATCCAATAGTTTCAATGATTCCACTAATTTGCATTAATTAGGGCACATTATTTCACAATAAGAAAATGATTTCATGCATTAGACATCCATTCAAATAAAAATATAGCATTATATTGCACTTACAAGACAAAGAAGAGTTTATCCATCCAAAATCTTGCCAACAAGAAGCTACGAGAGAGATAGCGAATTTTTTTCACACATCAAAATGTATTTATTCATCCAAAGCATTCCACAATTGCAGGTGTGAATTATTTAAAGAGATATATCCCAAATACAAGTGATGGTGAGTTACAAAATGAGGCTTTCTTCAATTTATATTAGCCTCTCACAATTTCGAATAGTCTAATTATCCTAATTAAGCTCCCAATTATTATTTTAATGTGCAAATGACAACAACTTTGGTGACAAGCCCACCAAATAGCTCATATGTGTAAAATAGACCTTCCTAATGAGGCTGAAATTATAAAATAATGGTGCAAAGGGTCGTTGGAAGGCCAAATAAGTCCTCAATGTGTCATGATGAAGAGGAGGGCTCCAAAACTAATGATCAAGGGGGGTGGCCCCTCAATTTCCAAGAAAAACATTCTATGGTGCTCCCAAGTGGTTGTGGGCAATAATGAATGGTCTCACAGGTCTCCAATTGGATCAAACATGTCAATTATCTATAAATAAGGGCTAGAATGATGACACATGTCCTCCCATTTCTTCCTGGATAAGACATTTCCTCCTCTAGGACCTAGATCATATGCTAAATGTCAAGGGTAGTGTGGTCCAAGTGTATCATCATCTCTGGATTATTAAGGCATGAGCATGCAATTTGTGGTGTTGAAAAATCCCATGGTATAGTAATCAATGCTCCGCTTGTGGTGGAGGCCCATTAATCTAGGGGATCAAAAATATACTCAAAAATGAATGTTCTCAAAATCTCCCAAAACGAGCGCCAAATTGTAGATCTCATTATTATGAATCCAACGACACTTTAATTGCCTCAATCTGACACAATAGGAAGAAGTTATCACATTCTGACGTTTTTGGAAAATAACAAAAAAGTCAAAGTGTAGGGTTGACTATGCAGTGTGTACACTGACATGGCAGGATTGGCATGTGAGCCAATCCGGTGAGGAAATTTGGTGAACAATTATTGGAGGAAAGGTTTCTATTCGAGTCAATCACAAGCCATCACGTGGGCCAATCAAAGAGTCCCACATGACCCTATGAGAGGTCACCACGTGGCCTCAATATCTGCACCAAAGTTTTTGTATATTGACCGATAGACTCCACGGGGTTCGACCCCATGACCTTGAACCAACAAACTGACTGCCTAACCGATCGAGATACCATATGACTTGATTATACATGGGCGATGACTTATATTTATTTTTTAACAGAATGGTGGTTAGGGAGAGGGCTAGGTCTGTAGGCATGCCTGAACGGCCCAACCACAACTCACATATCGTTAATAGAACATAAAATGTAGAGATGGGTGCTAGGGCACGTGGCATATCACCCATGCCCATGGCCCAAGGCCATTGGGTAGCACAAAGAACCGACAGCTTTGGTGAAGGGCTTTAGCCCATGTTTTTCGATATACAATGTGACCACCAGTGAAGGATATGGGGGGCGAGGTGTATGACACCTTTCCTATGCCCAAGGTCCAACGGCCTTAGGCCATATGGATGACAAAGAACTGAGAGCGCGGGATTTGGAGGGGGCTCAACAAACCCCTTAAATGGCATGAATAAACAGAATTACATTTATCAATTTGTCCATAAATAGGCTTATACCTCCAATCTGCCTGATGGCTATCAGATGAATGCTTGAGATGGAGTGGTATGCAGCACCAAAGCTTCCCGCAACAATAGAAGGGGCTAGAATCGTGTAAACTATTCAAAACTGATCACTAGATGTTCTCAGCCTCTGTGAAACAGCGTGCTGCAACCATCAAAAATTCCTCCTTGTCGTGCTCTTCCATTGATCCTCTTTTATGAAGGATTCTCGGACAAAATCCCATTTAAAATGGGGCTTGCCCGGTTAACTATGGATGTTGTAGAGTGGAAGGATCGATGGGCACAACCATTCCTGAAAATGGCCTTCTATCATTTAAAATGATAACACTTCAAAAATCCTGAAAACACTAAGAAATTCGCCAAAAAAGATTCTAATAAATTGAGCATATAATCTGTATCGGGTCCGCATTGAGGTCGCGAATCAGCATATCAAGGTGTCTTTTTCCTGATCCTCAGGAATGACCGATCACCGATCACCGATCGTTAATATCATTGTCGGTCGATCGCGTCGGCATCCCCCACATATGTCGCCCCGGGTGACTCATAAGGGTTCCGCCGATCTGGCTAATCATCGATCGCACTATCCGCTCGCTGATATATATATATATATATATATATATATCTATGACCATCGATTATGATTGCCTCTGATTCGCCAACCCGATTTGATTGGAGATCGGCAATTGTGGATTCCACGACCCAAACCTTAAGTCCACCCTCATGCGACCTACGATTGCGATTTGGCCTTAAGGCTTAAGACTCCTTTTTCAAAGGGAATTCCTCATTTTCTTAAGGATTGAATAACCCTTCTTTTTGCAATAACTTCATCATTCAAACTTAGATTGAAGTACTATTTGCGCCGTTGGAATTAGAAAGACGATATCTCTACTCTAGTCCTGGGTTGACTTCATTCTGATCACTTTGATTTCTGAGTTTTTCCATGCCATTGTATCTGAAGATCCACCTAGATCAATCCTCCTCATTGAGGAGCTTTTGGGCCGCCAAATTTTTTTCATTAGTCAATTGGCAAGTGAGGGTATTGTGCCCTCAATTTCTCTTTCTCTAGCCATCTGGCCTTGCTAGGATGCATTCCTTTAATCCAACTCAAAGGCACTCTACATATCCTCACCGTGAAGTCTTGATTCTTTTGTCGAGGATGATGTCTTCGGGTAACTCATCGAGATATTCAAGTGCAAAATCATCGACGATAGGAAATGTACCCACCTCATCAGTGTCCATGATCAAAGGAGGTTCATACAGCTTTGGCTTCTCCACATTCACTACTGATTACATCTGCATATATACCGACAATTCAAGATGAAAGGCATTGTTCCCAAAATTCTCCAATATGGTGAACGGACCATACTGGATTGGCCGCAACTTCTTTCCTTCTCCCTTTATCCTGTATTTGTTGCTGTGGAACCACACCTTGTCGCCCACTTGGAATTGATGGTCAACTCAATGTTTATCATGTCGAGCCTTGTAACGAGCTTGAATCTTTTCCAACTGCTCTTGCACTGCTTGGTGAATCATTTGGGTTCGTAGAATGAACTGTTGAGCTTTGTCTTTATCATTATGTCCACTGGAGCCATCCTCCCTTCCAAAGACCATGTCTAAAGCGTCCTTTGGTAGGTAACCAAATCATGTCTCGAATGGTGAACAATGCACCAATGAATGCACTGCTCAGTTATAGGAATGTTGTATATAGGGGAGATGTTCATCCCACAACTTGGGATGTTTCCCACAATAGCCTCGTAATAGGTGTACCACGGTATAGTTAACAACCTCTGTCTACCCGTCAGTTTGCGAGTGAAATGTCGTGCTTCTTTTTAGTTTGGTGTCCATCATCCTCCACAAGCTGGTCCAGAACTCCCCAAGGAAGCGAGAGTCTCGATCTGACACAATTGATGTGGGTAATCCAAAGTGGACCCAAACATGCTGAAAGAAAAGAGAAGTAGTCTGTTCTGCAGTAATATACTTTTTTCAAGGCACAAGAATACACATTTTGCTAAAATGGTCAACGACGACATACAAATAGTCATGACCCTTCCTAGACAAAGGTAAACCTCCTACAAAGTCCATTGACACACTTTCCCATGGATGACTCGGAATAGGGAGTGGTGTGTAGAGCCCAAGTTTTCTATTACAGGG
The DNA here is from genome assembly GCA_031772625.1 of Pinus tabuliformis. NCBI lineage: Eukaryota > Viridiplantae > Streptophyta > Pinopsida > Pinales > Pinaceae > Pinus > Pinus tabuliformis. Next base: position 337,748,685 of record CM062812.1, read on the forward strand.
CTTTGAAACAGAACACATCACACAACCCTTTACATAGCGAGTCATAATGTTTTTCATATGAGGCCAAAAACAAAATCGTTGTACATGACATAAAGTCTTCTCGACACCAAAGTGTCTAGACACAAGAGAGGTGTGGGCCTCTCGAATTACATGCACTCTATCTCTTGTGGGAATACACAATTTACCAAGGTGATACAACAATTTCCCCTACAAGTGATAGTTGTCCACCTGTTAACCATGGGTTAGTTTTGCATAAACCTCCTTAAAGTCATCACCATTAGCATATTGTTTAGCATAACTTTAAAAAGACAATGAAGCATTATGCAAAAGAACAGAAGCAAAAATAGGAGGGCGAGATAGCATATCAGCCACTTTATTGCTAGTGCCCTTCTTATACTTTATTACCAGATGAAACTATTGAAGAAATCCCATCCACTTGAAATGACGAGTTTGCTGCAACTTGGTTTGTGACTGAAAGTAATACAAGGGCTGATGATCTGTATGGATGATGGTCTCCTTCCCGATCAGGTAGTGTTTCCAATTTTTCACACTCTGCACCAAGGCATAAAGCTCCTTGTCATAGGTGGGATAGTTTATCACAGCTTGAGAAAACTTCTTAGAATGGTAAAAAATTGGCTTCTTTTTCTACATTAGTACAGCTGCCATGGCATACTTGCTGGCATCAGTTTCAATCTCAAATGGCTGTTGGAGATCGGGTAAGGCTAAGACTGGCGCGTGCTAATTTTTTCCTTCAATGTTTTGAAGGACTTCTATTGTCTTCCTCCCCATTGGAAAACCTGTTTCACACTTGTCAATATGCGCAAAGGTGATGCAATAATAGAGAAATTAGCAATAAATCTCCTCCAATACTAGAATGCACCTAGAAAGCTACGGACCTCAGTTACACTAGTAGGCTTAAGCAAATTTACAATTGCTTCAACTTTAGCGAGATCAATTTTTAATTGACCATGACCAACAATATGACCTAAGTAACCCAAAGAGGTTTTCCCGAACTCACACTTTGAAAATTTTACAAAGAGTTTTTCTTTCTTCAGCACATCAAGCACTTTCTTTACATGACTCACATGTTCAAACCAACTCTTGTTGAAAACTAGTATATCATCTAAATATACAAGAAAAAACTCATAAATGAAAGGTTGAAATATATTATTCATAACTCGCATAAAGGTGGCTGGAGCGTTGCAAAGCCTGAATGGCATCACCATCCATTTGGATATCCCTTGCTTGGTTTTGAAAGCAGTTTTCCACACGTCCTGCTCGGCAATTCAGACCTGGTGATAGCCACTACGCAAATCCAATTTTGTGAAATATACAACACTTTTTAATTGATCCAATAAATCATCTATGAATGGGAGAGTATAGCAATTTTTCACCGATATTTTGTTAAGCGCGCGGTAGTCCACACACATCCTCTAGCTGCTGCCTTTATTTGGCACTAGAACAATCAACGAACCGAATGGAGAGGAGCTCTGCCTGATCACGCCTTGGTCCATAAATTCCTACACTTTATGCTTGATCTCCTCCATTTCAACTACCAACATTCTGTACATGCCGATATTCGGCAGAGGGGTGTCATGCAATAGGTGGATCTCGTGCTGGATCTCCCTCTTTGGACATATTCCCTGCGGCTCCTGAAACAATGCATTATAATCAGCAATTAAATCCATCAATTCTTGTTTATGCTTCCCATCACAACCTTGGAACGCATCCACAAATTCAGCCTCCTTTTCCCTTACAACCATAAGCATGCATGTCTTGCTGGAATTCACCAGCTGTTTCATCTGCCCAGTGCTTACAAGGTTGGCGTTAATCTTGTTTTGATGAGCCCGCACTATGTATTCTACCACATCCTTAGTGATGTGGTATTTATTCTCATGGCGGAAAAAGACTGCTTTCGTGTCATATAGGTAGGGACTCCCCAATACCATGCCACAAATGTCCAGTGGTATAACATCCATCTCTACTTCATCTACCAGCTTAGACGCAATCACAAATCTTACCTTGCACTACTGGGTTACATTCAATTTAGCTTTATCATGTATCCATCCCAGCAGGTAAGGCTTTGGGTTTGGTTTTTTTTCTAAGTCAAGCTTCTTTACCAGGGATTCTGTAATTAAATTTTCTTGGGACCCCGTATCAAATAGAGTTTCTACTTTGGTATGATTTACTACAACTCTAATATGAAATAATTAAATTCTTTTTCTATCATTCGAAAGGCACTCATCTACAAAACTGGTGCTTCCATGTGATTTAGAATCAACAGGAGGTGTAAGGGTACCTTTTGTTCCTGCTGCTATGACCAGTGCTTCATCTCCCGATTCTGATCCAAGGTCTTGCTGTCTTGCTACACTGTTTTATGCTTTCCTTTTCCTCCATACTTCTTTGGGTGTTTTCTGGGTGCTGCTTCCAACAGTGATCCTCATTGTGGCCTTCTTTCTTGCAATGATTGCAATAAGGCCTCTCTCCCTCTTTGGCTGTTGTTTTTTTCTTCTCCTTCCCTTTCCATTTTTCTTTGGATTTTCCATTAGGAGGTTTGAACGGTGGATTTCTGGACTGGTCCTCTCTTTCATTCTTGCCCTTTTTCTCAGTATGAATTGCTTTCACACTAGCTGCGTCAATAGTGGTTGGTTCAAACAACAATAATGAATGTGAATATAACTATGCAGTGAGCCAATATACTTAGTTACAACTTAAGGTGTATCTAGTGCAATACCCAAATTCAGTGCTTGCTTCCTAAATTCTTCTGTAAAACTCTGAACATCCTACCCTTTGCCTTGCCTTAAATATTGCCAATTCATCAAAGCTTTCTGTTTGTATCCCGAGGGATAAAACTGTTCCTTCAACGCAGAAGTAAAATCAAACCATGAGGAAAAGAGCTTACCCACATTTTACTGCTCTGCAATTTAATCTCTCATGAAACGAGAGCTGTGCTGCCCAGCCATAGAGAGGCCAGCTAGATTTTCACCTCATCCTCTACGATTTGCTGAATCCTGCAATAAACCTCAATCTGCCTGATCCAATTGTTAAGCTTTTTTGCGTTACTTTCACCATTAAACATAGGAAGATCAAATTTAACATCTAATTTAAAAAAAGGTTTCTTAGATGCATCCTTTGGATTTCTCTGATTATGGTAGTGAGGGGAAGAAGAACCTTCACCACCAGAAGGAGAAGGAGGGGGTTCTTCTCCATCATTCCCATGTGCTGAACCTTGTCCTTCTGGATTCCTCTCTTCATCTTTTTCCAGTATTATAACCAGCTGACTGATATTCTCTGCCATTGAATAGAAAGTCTTTCTGAAATTGCGCTCCTCTTCAATACAAGCTTCCTCTTCAGACATGTTTCTCTTTCGAGGTGCACGCCCTACCTCTGGATTGAAAGGTTATAAATTCCCTTCGCCTCCTTGAATCTTGCCTCTTCTTAGCATACAAACATGCAATTCACATATAAAAAGCCCTACTCTGATACCACTTGATCCAGGATGTTTTCGCTTAAAGATGTATAGAAAATAATTGCATATAAAATTGCAACTTAACACAAATGTGCACATATGAGAAGAAGAAGAAAACACATAAAAGGCACAAAAGAGAACAACAAGGCTTGATAATGGAGTTCGTACAATTTGGACTACGTCTCCGGGCCCAACTCAATAATGGGGATGCCTTTCTTATTAAATGGCATGAATAAATAGAATTACATTTATCAATATGTCCATACAGAGGCTTATACCTCCAATTTGCTTGATGGCTATGAGATGAATGCCTGAGATGGAGTGGTATGCAGCACCAAAGCTTCCCGTAGCAATAGAAAGGGTTGCAATCGTGTAAACTATTCAAAACAGATCAATAGATGCTCTTGGCCTCTGCGAAACAGCGTGCTGCAACCATAAAAAATGCCTCTTTCCCGTGCTCTTCCATTGATCCTGTTTTATAAAGGATTCTTGGACAAAATTCCATTTAAAATGAGGCTTGTCGATTAACTATGGAGGTTGGTTGAGTGGAAGGTTCGGTGGGTGCAACTGTTCTTGAAAATGGCCTTCTATCATTTAAAACGATAACACTTCAAAAATCCTGAAAACACTAAGAAATCCGCCAAAAACCATTCACCCGGATTTCAAATATTATTAAAACGGGCATATAATCTGTATTGGGTCGGCCCTGAGGTTGCGAATCGGCATATCAAGGACCTTTTTCCTAGTCCTCGAGAATGACTGAATGTTGATCACCGATCGCTGATATTAGCGTCAACTGATCGCGTTGGCATCCCCCACATATGTCACCCTAGGTGACTGATAAGGGTTCCGCCGATCCGGCTAATTGCCGATTGCACTATCCGCTCGCAAAAATCCATTTATCTATATATATATATATATATATATATATATATATATATATATAATGACCATCGATTGCAATTGCCTCCAATCCGCCAACCTTATCTGATCGAAGATCGGCGATTGGGGGTTCCCCGACCGAAACCTTAAGTCCGCCCTCATGTGACCTCCGATTGCGATTTGTCCTTAAGGCTTAAGACTCCTTTTTCAAAGGGAATTCCTCATTTTCTTAAGGATTGAAGAACCCTTCTTTTTGCAATAACATCATCATCCGGCCTCGGATTGAAGACCATTTGCGTCGTTGGAATAAAAAAGATGAGATATCTTCTCTAGTCCTGGGTTGAATTCATTCTGATCACTTTGATTTCTGATTTTTTCCATGCCATTGTATCTGAAGATCCACCTGGATCAGACTGAGATGGTGAAAGTGTTGTACAATGAGATAACAACATGGTTGCAAGGAGAAAGTTCTAATCAACCAAAAGGTGATGGTGGTAATGGGATCAAGCCTTCACCTCCATCTTCATCCCCATCCTCACCTACTTCTTCACCTCCTTCTTCACATATACCTAGTCCTCCTACATCTCCAAGAGGACATGCTAAGTTTCCTTTGATTAAGCTTGATGTCAAGTTTGAATTCCAATGTATAATGGAGAATTAAATGCTAAAAAGTTGGATAACTAGGTTCATAAAATTGAATTTTATTGCAGGATTCAAAATATTGATGACAATGCCACAAAGATCCAACTTGTTTCTCTTTACTTGAAAGTTGAAACTGTCATCTAGTGGGAGGACAGAACTCAAGAAGATTTGAAGAAAAGTGGTAAAATTATCTCTTCTTGGAATGATTTTATAGTTGCATTAAGAAGGAAATTTTATCCATTATCTTACATGAAAAAAGCAATAATGGATTGGAAAAATTTTATACAAGCTAAAGGTCATAGTGTCCAAAGTTACAGACAAGAATTTAGAAAAAGAGAATTAGTCTTGGGTGTTGATTTGACCTCACAAGATACTCTCCTTAAGTATATAGGTGGATCACATAGTTGCTTTAGACATACTTTTGTTTAATCCCACCAATCTATATGAAGTATGTGTTTAGGCTACTCATTTAGAATCAAGAGGTAAGAATGTTCCTCAAGGGTCTGTTATAGACATTTTTGGGCCCTACAACCCCAAGCATGAAATGTCCATAAACCAAGGGCTCCTAAGTCCCTAAAAGTGTTGTTCTAACCCCTAAAGGAACAAGGTCAACGGATTACAGCTTCTCCCAGAAGTTCTCCATGAAAAACTGCTCATAATTGGTCAAAACAGGATCATTTTAGCTTCTCCACTGGCCAAGTGTGTTGCATCTCACCTAAATACAATGTGTGGGTGCGTTGCATTTCAAAAATCCCTTCTATGGGGTGTGATGGGTGAGAAATGAAAAATGGCAGTGTCATTCCGCGAGGTGGAGAAGCAATGGAAGCTTCCAGAATCTTCTCTTGTGACACTTGCCTCACTGAATTCGACCAAGGATGAGTAAGAGACCATCAATCTCCAAGTGGAAGCAAGAACTATCAGAGGGAAGACACTAATCAAACCATGAGCTGACTCATCTCCATTACAGACATCTATATATGGATCCCTCATCCCAGAGATCCAGAGGCTGGAATTTTGCATATTGTAAGGAATTGTTGTTGGTTTCTTGAGACAAACATCAGATTGTTGGGTGATCTAAGCTTTGTTTGAGGTGAAGAGGGGCTTCTTTGCTGGGAGGTTGATGCTGGGTCAGAACAACTGGTTGTAACTCCTCTTGGCTCTTTCTTGTTTTATCAATAAAAGCTATTCAAGTTTTCCTCCATGCTCTTGTGTCATTGATGCTTGTTACATTTGTATGGTCAATTTACATATGATCCTAGATTGTTTATGATTACAGATCCATGTCTTTGTATAGTGCTATGCTTCTGTGATCTTACAAGTACTTTGTGAAGTTGGGCGTGCAAGGGAGCAGGTAGCTAAAGACTATCAAAGAAGAGGGGAATCAAATCAGGAGATTAGCGTAAGACAGAGGTTGGTCTTTCTGTTCCTCTCTATCTATAATTCATAAAGGAAAAATGAAAGTAGCTTTTCTCTATTTGTTTCTAAGGTAGCTGTCACACCTTAGTGGAATAGAGCAGTTCTATATAGACACTTTTCCCTGTAACAAAATAGTGACTCCACTGGGGAGATAATTAGTTTGTTTGTTTATCATTCTTTGTTGTTTGTTTCATAAACTTACAAGTAGCATTCGAACTGCATTTGCCATAACAAATGCAAAGTAGATAACTGTTATTTCAATCCATCTACTGGATCTGTTTATGATTTAAACAACTGATTCACTAACTATCTGATTGCCCTTGTGATAGCTCTTAGATCCTCCTTAGATCTACCCCTGATTTTTGCATTACTGATTGCTTTTTGCTCGGCCAAAACCCAAGAACTGAACTGCAAACTGTGACCCGGAACCCGAACAGAGTCTCGTTTCTGGCTTAGTGTAGGTACTGTTCAGAGAATCTGAACTTCAGTGCACTTCCTGAGTGGGCAAGCTGCGCTGCATTTCAATTTCTCTGTGTTACAGGTGCGCTGATCAGACTAGTCTCTGTGCAGTTTTGGTTTCTGTGATTCATTCTTTCCAGTTCTATTCCTGAATTTTGCTCCCTGTGATCAATATATGTCTGTTTGAAACCCCTTTTCCTTGCTGTTATTCCGCCTCCTTTGTACAAAATAACTGTAGATGTTTTTGTGTGTTTGTTGATTCATTTACAGTTCTCCTTTGCAAAAGTAGCGTAATCGTACTATCGTCCTTTGATTTGAAACTGTCGCAAGTGTCGATTTCAATCGTAGGAAAGAGTTTGATTGCTGTTGATGGTCGATTATCCTGTTACTATTTTTTTTGGTCTGAATTTGTAATTTTCTAGTGTCAAGAACAAGTATTCATTTTAAAATCGTAAGGTGTTGTGATCGTCTCCATTTTTTATTTCGAAAAGAAACTTGTTGATATTTGTCGCTTGAAAAGAAATTCAGATCTGTGCATCAACTTTCTTTTTAGCATTCATATACTAAGAAAGTCGAAAACAAATACATGCATGTGCATTTTCATATAGACAGTCTGATTGGCTTGATTTAGGAAAGTGCATTTAGAGTGTGCTCTTTTCTCTTTGTGAAAAGATTCTGTCTTTCTTTTCCTTAGTAGCTAGGATTTTCATTGCACAAAGAAGATAAAAAGTTTGTTTATCATCTTAGATTGCATTTTAGGAATTACATCTACATCTCGCGGTGAACCTGAAAGGCAAACTTCATAAACAAGATCAACTTAAAATAAATTCAATGAATCTAACAACGCTTTGGAACTTAACGCACAACATTTAGAAGTCTAGGCTAGAGACATATTTTGGCGTCGTAAAGCCTGGTAACTGTTGTTCTCACTGATGGTTGGGTGATTCCTCCACTTTGAGACGATAAGTGCCAGTACGGACTTGTGCTCCCACGTACCGTCGAGTATATTTTGGGAGACCCCAATAGGCTTAATCCTTTATCCATAGGAAGCCGTGTCTGCCACCCTATCGGTCGCAATGCACTGAACACAGCATTCGGGAAGATTGACTGTCGTACCGTAAAACGTATTCTATAGTTTTGTGATTGGTTTGGTAATCCCTCTACCTAGATTTCCAGAGCAGTCCCTTTCATTCCTTTTCAGACTCCTTAACAAAAAAGGTCCATCTGAGCACTTGTCACTTCAAGCTCATTAAAAATCGAAGGAGACTAGAGTCATATTTTGTTTTTTCTCGACTCTTAAAAATTGAAAAAACAAGTTGTGTCAAAGCCTCTAAAATTTATTTTAAATGGAATACTCATTACCCCTTTCCTACGTTGATCTTGGGTTGAGAAAATGGAGTCCACCAACCAAGGAATTCCCCTTAGAGGAAATCCTAGTCCCTTCTCCTCTTGGGGAGATGTTGGTGCACCCCATATGGCCACATTGTCGCTTCCAGGACTGACAATTGGTTTGCCTGTATGGCTCTTCTCAACCTCTGTCATTCAGAACACCACAATTCCTGAAAAATTGAATCAGCAACTAGATAAGTCCAGAGTTACCCACCAACCTTCTACTTCCTCTAATTCTTCTTCTCCTCCGTCCTCTTCGCTTGATGGGGCTGGTAAAGCCAAAAGTCAAGTACCTAAGGAGAAGAAAGAAAAGAAGAAGAAAGAGAAGAAGAAGAAGGAGCCAAAAGCGAATGGGGGCAAACAAGTGTCGTCTATCGAAAATCCACACACTGCACCGACCAGGCCTAAATCGCCATGTGTCATTTGCAAAGGAGACCACTATCATAGAGATTGCCCTTGCATCCCTCAGATATTAAGGGACTGGTCTCCCCGTTTGCACAACCTGGTGTCGTCAACCTCTGATGATCATGTTGAAAACACACCGTCAACTAGTGAAAGTGAAGCCCCAGGACAAAAAGGAAAATATAGATTTCCTTGTAAACTGTGCGAAGGCGATCATGCCATCCACCGTTGTCCCTTCTTAGACGAAGCTAAAAGAGTTTTGGATGATCGTCCGGTTTCACCGTTACGACTTCCTCCTGGATATAAAAAACTCTTGCCGAGTCTGTCACCGGTTGAAAATCCGGCTGGCCCGCTCAAGTGGTCGGCTGAAGCATCTATCATTGAAGATAAACCATCTGGACCCATACCAGACGAAAGTCAAAAGGTCGAGGCAGCAGTTGACCCGGTCTTGCCTTCAGAGGTTCCATCTTCAGATGATACAGTCACTGAAGAGAACAAGGATGACACCGTCCAAATTCTTTTCATAAGCACAGACTCCAACGAACATGGGGGCAATTTACCTGTTCCTTTACCGCAGGAAGGAAGTTTGTTAGAGTTGTACCTGGCCGTCTATTCGGTCCCACCTCCAAGAAACCTAGTTGTCTCCTTCGACTGGAATCAACTAGGAAGACCCCGTTTACCAACTAGTGTACCATTCCGAATCATTGTTCAAATATATAGAATGGTTATGCCTGGTACCATCATAGATGAGGGGGCTTCTGTGAGTATCCTTTCCTCAACTGCTTGGAAAGCGCTTGGTTCGCCATCGCTTTTGCCTGAGATGAGAGATCTAACAGGTTTTGATAAAGGAACCAGTCGACCGTTAGAGATCCTTCCCAATGTTCCCATAACATTGAGAGGGAAAACAGTTCACATGAACATAATGGTAGTTCAAGGACCCCTGGATTACAATCTATGCCTTGGACGAGACTATATTTATTGCATGGGAGCAATTGTCTCCTCACTCTTTAGAGTAATGTGTTTTCCGCACGAAGGAAGAGTGGTCAAGCTCGTAGACCAGCTTTCATTCCCCGGATCATACAGAGCAAATAGTCATATACCATCCCTAAATGGTCTTTTCACGCAAGAAATTTCTTGATCCCCGGTCCATCCACCCGATGAGCGCGAGTGATTCGGGGGGACATGACTGAAACCCAGGGGGCATGCACCCTAGTCTGCTTCGGCAGGAAAACTTCGGGTATAGGGTAGGTTTCCGCGAGAAAATATGACTAGTCTATACTCCCGTCCGTGATTGGAAGAGGGGGTTATTCTAGAACAAGATTCTCTTGTCAAAGTTATGTGAGTGGAGTACCCTCCTTCACTCACCTTTCTCTATTTTGGTAAACATCGCTGAAGAAGTGTTTCGTTTGCGCTGTGAATAAAACAATCTTTGGGTAACCTGTAAGAGGTAGGCCTCTCTCAGTAAAACAAATGTTTTAACGGACTAAAGAAGGGGTAACCTTGAAACTCTGTTTTATACCTGGGGGCATGCAAACCTTTTGGAGTGCAAGCGAAGAACGACTATTTATTTTTTAAATTTGTAGGTCCTCTAACCCTTTAAACTCGTAGGATTGGTCGTTTCCTAACTTGCATAAAGAAAGGATGTGGGGCAAAAATCTAAAAGTTGTCGTTTTTATATGAGACATTCTTATCACATGACTGGATTAATTGAGCAATGTTACCGCAAGGTTCAAGCTCATTAAAAAATAAACCCGCATCGAGCAGTTTTAGCACATAGTTCAAGATCGTTAAAAAATAAACATAAGCCATGAGCAAATGTTTCCCCCCGCGTTTAAGCTCGTTAAAAAATGAACTATTCCCCGGTAAATAACCATCGTGAATGTAGTACTTCAGCCATTAAAGCCTTGGTCGTGTTTGCACCATCACCTCCACTTTTGCATTGGCCAATAATTCACCTCCATTTGATTGTTTACCCATTTTGAGGAACAGCTGCGAAGAGTGATTTCACTAGCCATCCTTGTAACACTGCCGTGATTGGAAAATTCCAAACCTTACCTGGAATCTGTTGCTACCCATTTTATCACTCGTTCCTCAAAAGACGAGTCTCCTTTAAGCTCTTTTCAACTGACTCGTAAAATATGAAAAGATTTCCAAGCCATTGGCCTCTCCAGCTCGTTAAAGGGACAGGAAGTGCTATCCCTCCTCTAAATTTTAATCTTTTTGGACCTGAGGGATTATTACACAAAAAGATCGAGCGCTTGTTTTGTTTGGCTCGTTAAAAGTATCGAAAATTCATCCCTTTTGTATTGTTTTATACTTTTTCGGACTTAAGGGATTAGATGACGAAAAAGGAATTTTGGAGTTACCTTTATGTTCCTTTTCAGACTCTCTAAAATTGAAAAGGACCGAGTTATCTTTGTTGTTAAACTCGTTAAAAATATTAATAGCGACAAACTTGTCTATAGACGAGAACGAGTTTCACTATCGCTAGGCTCGTTAAAACATAGCGATGGGTTTGCTCGAAGGGAAAATTATAGAACAAGCATATGTTATCCTCCTCAAGCTTGACAAAAATAAAGAGGTACTGGTCAGCAATGACTGGGGAAAAATTGGGAAGAAAACTTGAAGAAACTTTGTTGGTAGCAAGTCGCTCTTGAACATGACACTTCCACTCCGTGTCCGAGTCGGGTTGGGTTGTTTCATTCACCGATCACATCACCATGGTCCCATCATACCATCCACATTTGGGGTTAATGCTACCAATACATCACAACAGTGTCGCCGATATGTTCAAGAGAAGTCATTCAGAGAATTCACCTATGTCTCACCCACTACCATACATTTATACTCCATTCTTTCATGAACGCCACCCTGAACCTTATATCACCAGATCGTTTTCACCTCCATTAAAATCATTTGCTCCGTTCCGTGTCATTGATGTGGGATTCATTAAGGCCCTCCTGTGACGGATCACTTCTTGTCGACATCAACTCATTATCCAAGAAGTTGATCTAGGAACACCCCATTTAGTACTTTGAAGCTTGCATGCCTCAATGGCAAGTTTCTCACTTCCGGCCACAGGTTTACATCAATGGCCTTCGACCGAAAGATTTTGCATGGTGTTCGATGCCAAGTCCTTTATTCACACCACGTGAATTGTACTGCAGTACCTTGAGGTTCATTATCATTATCAGTGATTCCTCTCGCGCCTGTTAACAACTTACATCATTGGCTGGTAATCAGGCGATGTCTTTCCATGTTCGACTCCAGAACAGCTTTCACATGGATCGACTTGTACTTCGAGTGAAGATCGAACGAGATTGAAGACCCCGGATCTAGTTTCATCCATCCGGGCTGTGATATATATTCAAGGAAATAAAGACATCAAATGTAAATCATTGCCGCACAGATAATCATCCAATCAAAAGGAAGATGGCTCTATCAGAATCATCAAGTCTACACTCAGATAATTGTCTGTCCTATGTACATGAAAATGAACTTATAAAGTTGAGCATGGGAATGCCCGCCTCAGCTAGATCATGAAAATATTATGAAGAGAATGTATTGTATTGTATCTTATTACAAGTCTCCTCCCAGCATTGAAAGAACTTTGGATCCTCATAATAAAGCATTTCACCCGACACCAAAAGATTAACGACCTCATGCTTTAGGGGGAAATTGTTATAGACATTTTTGGGCCCTACAACCCCAAGCATGAAATGTCCATAAACCAAGGGCTCCTAAGTCCCTAAAAGTGTTTTTCTAACCCCTAAAGGAACAAGGTCAACGGATTATAGCTTCTCCCAGAAGTTCTCCATGAAAAACTGCTCAGAATTGGTCAAAACAGGATCATTTCAGCTGCTCCACTGGCCAAGTGCGTTGCATCTCACCTAAATACACTGTGTGGGTGTGTTCCATTTCAAAATCCCTTCTGTGGGGTGCGATGGGTGAGAAATGATAAATGGCAGTGTCATTCCGCGAGGTGGAGAGGAAATGGAAGCTTCTAGAATCTTCTCCTGTGACACTTGCCTCACTGAATTCGACCAAGGATGAGTAAGAGACCATCAATATCCAAGTGGAAGCAAGAACTATCAGAGGGAAGACACTAATCAAACCATGAGCTGACTCATCTCCATTACAGACATCTATATATGGATCCCTCATCCCAGAGATCCAAAGGCTGGAATTTTGCATATTGTAAGGAATTGTTGTTGGTTTCTTGAGACAAACATCAGATTGTTGGGTGATCTAAGATTTGTTTGAGGTGAAGAGGGGCTTCTTTGCTGGGAGGTTGATGCTGGGTCAGAACAACTGGTTGTAACTCCTCTTGGCTCTTTTTTGTTTTATCAATAAAAGCTATTCAAGTTTTCCTCCATGCTCTTGTGTCATTGATGCTTGTTACATTTGTATGGTCAATTTACATCTGATCCTAGATTGTTTATGATTATAGATCCATGTCTTTGTATAGTGCTATGCTTCTGTGATCTTACAGGTACTTTGTGAAGCTGGGCGTGCAAGGGAGCAGGTAGCTAAAGACTATCAAAGAAGAGGGGAATCAAATCAGGAGATTAGCGCAAGACAGAGGTTGGTCTTTCTGTTCCTCTCTATCTATAATTCATAAAGGAAAAACGAAAGTAGCTTTTCTCTGTTTGTTTCTAAGGTAGCTGTCACACCTTAGTGGGAGGGAAATTTAAAGGGAAAGGTAAGACGAATGCTACCGTCAAGAAAGAGAGAGAGAAAATTACTTGTAAACATTGTTTAGAAGATGGCCATGACAAAGAAAATTGTTGTAAATTGCATTTAGAATTGAGACCAAGAAGTTCAATAACAAAGGGAAACAAAATATTGTTGCTACAACTCAACAAGATCTAGGATCTGATTCAGGGGATGAAAACAAAATCACAGCCATGGGAATGAAAGGTATAACTTCTAACACAATTACTAGTTCTTTTAGCAAGCCTGTTGAATCTCAAAATGATAAAGAAAGAAGTGAGATTTTTCATATTAGAGTCATTTCAAAACATACAAATGTTGATACATTATTTGATAGTAGATCTTAAGTCAATATTATCTCTGAATCAATTATCAAGAAACGTAACTTGGAAACTACACCTCATACAAAACCTTACCCTTTGGGTTGGGTATGTGATGATGCCAAATTTCAAGTGACAAGAAAATGTAAACTCAAATTTGTCGTCACTGCTAATTTTATAGATGAGTGATCTGAAATGGGGCACTAAAGGCTTCTTGTCAATCTTACAAGAACCTCTCCCACTCCAAAGCTTATATATTCCCAAGATCTATGCTTATGATTGATAAATGTGGAATTAAAAGAACTTGAAGTAGGTGTATGTCTTTATGTTTGTCTTTAACTGTTTATGTGCTTTAAGTTCATTTGCTTATGCTGAAATAAAACTCATAATAGTAAAAAATGCAACAATTAGGCATCATACACATAACAGAAAGATGCAACAAATAAGGAAACCACATAGACAACAAGTTTAATATGGAGTTCACCCTAATATCTTGGGCTACGTCTCCTTGAGCTCTAATCAACTCGACTAGGATCTTTTGGATTATGGCTTAAATTCTTTTACAAGTTCCACACTTAACTCCATTGGTTTACAACTGAACCTATGGGTTTAGAATACCATCTTATCTCGCTGGTTGTCCATACTCTATAGACATATCTAGGCTTCTCTGGACTATATTCCTTCAATCAACGCTCCAAGCTATCTTGAGCTCCTAGCTTGCACCAACTCCCTTAGAATTATTTTAACTATCTCTGGAATTCCTTCTTCTGTCTTCAGCACACATCAGACACCAGCAACAACTTGATCATTTCAATCTCTTTGCTATTCTGACTTCATTACAGCTTCATGGCTTGTAGAAGTCCATTGAGCCCTCTGGCTCTGTGGCTCTGCCTCCAACCTCTGGTGGCTATGCCTCTGTCAGTGCTCTGGCTCTACCTTCCAACCTCTGGTGGCTATGTCAAGCTTCTCTGAGCTTCCTTTGAGCATCACTCTACCTGAGCCTCCAAGAATCCTCTTCCTCTGTGCTTTCTGTGTTTTGCTCGTTCTCTATGTATTTAACACACATCAATTACGTCTCTTCGAGCATGGAAGACCAGTCATTTTACCAAAGAATCCATTTTCCAATTGAAATGAACTGGCGAGCACAAGCAACCCGGTCGTTTGGCCTTCCTGTGTAGAAATCCAAAAAATAGCCACATAATGGAATACACAAGCAAACTGACAAAAAACACATCATGGAGCGTTTTTCCAGATTTCAAATTATATTTAATCATGTTTATAATCCTATCGGGTCCGCACATATCGCAATATTGCAATCGCAATACGTAACACTTAAAAACACAATACACAGAAATACAAAGAAATACATTGAAAAAAAGATTAACCCGAATCTTAAATCTTATTCAATTGCTTCTATAATCCTTATCAGGTCTGGGTCTAATCGCATATCACAATTGCTCAGTGCATGGCTCCTTTGTGTTGCGATCCAATCAACGATCGTCGATTACCAATTACCTATCAATCGCTTTATCAGCGTTATTGCATTGGTGCATCGCTATCAGCCCATCGTATCGGTGTATCGTATTGTGCATTGGCCCTTTTTATCATGCGATTTGATTGCCGATCACCGACGCCGATCGCAATCGCATATCACAAATGCATTGGCACAGGGGTCTGGGTGCTCTGTTCCTACAATCGTTGATCACCGATCGATGCTTATCGCATATCACTCATCGGCCCTTCGCAATGCCACAGGCCATGTTCGATCACCTTTGGTTATGTGCGATGCAATAAATCGTTCATCACTTATCGCTAAACCCTCATGCCTTTGGCTAAGTCCTTCCCTTTGGATGTTTTGCGATGCGATATTTAATGTTCCCTTTATAATATATATATATGTGATATCAATGCTCCATATATATATATATATATATATATATATATATTTGCGATGTGATGAAGGTTGCGATGCGATAAAATTAAAGGAACACACATATTTTCCCTTAAGTCCCATTTAATAAGAAATTGCCTCCTTTTCTAAGGATAATGGGCAAACTTCTTTTTACAATAACTTCTTCATCCGAAGTCCGTTTTATCCCATTCAAATTGTGTTAGATTCAGAATGAAGAGATATATGAAATGATACTATTCCCAAGAGCATCCTTTGACTTTCATTTTTCCTCTGATTTACAAAGGATTTGTGCCATTTAGCACCTTTTACCTCTTATATGAAATCTTTTAGACTTAGAGGTTTATCCAAGATCCATTTTGGATCAATGAAGTAGAGCCTGATATTTTACCACTTGATATTTGTGGGATTGTCTTAGGGATTCCATATTTATATGACCAAAAATCCATATTCTATTGTCATGAGAAAAAATATCATATTTTCAAAGATGGAGTTGAGCATATTGTTAGAGCACGTCGCAAGAAGATGAACTTAACTTTTGTTAGTGCAGGTCCAACGAAAAGGCTTGTGAATTCTAGTAATAATTTTGTGTTGTTGATGATTAAAGATAAATATATTATTGAATCTAAAGCCTTCTCAGTATGTGATTCTAAAATCAAGCATGAAATAGTTGAAGTTGTTAACACTTATGACAAGATGTTTAAGGAACCTAAAGGGTTACCTCCAAAAAGAGGAATCCAACATGAGATTCAATTGTAGTAGGATGCACCACTTCTGAATATTGGCATGTATAGAATGTCAGTTTTGGAGAATGTAGAGATTAAGAAGAAAATCCAAGAATTGCTTGATAAAGGGGTCATCAAAACTAGTACATCTCTTGTGGATCTCCTATTGTTTTGGTTTCGACGAAGGATGGTAAATGGCGCATGTGTGTGGATTTCCGAGCTTTGAACAAGATAATGATAAAGAATCGTTATCCTCTTCCCTGCATTGATGATTTTCTAGATTAGTTAAAGGATGGTGTTTACTTTACTAAGTTAGAATTGAGAAGCGGTTATCATCGATAAGGATTGTTCAAGATGATATTTGGAAAACTACTTTCAAGACAAAACAAGGTCTGCTTGAATGGTTAGTTATTTCATTTAGGATTTGTAATGCACCTGCCACATTCATGAGAGTTATGAATGATGTGTTGAGACCATTCCTTGATAATTTTTCATAGTCTGCTTAGATGATGTTCTGATTTTTAGCAAGACTCGTGAAAATCATGTCAAGAATGTAAAGCAAGTTCTAGATGTCTTGAAAAAGGAAAAGTTGTATTTGAAGATGTTTAAATGTGGATTTGGGAAAACCTATTTGGTTTACTTAGGTCGTATTGTAGAAGGTGGTGAATTGAAGATCGATCCCTCCAAAGTTGATGTTATTGTGAATTGGCCTAAGCCCAACAATGTAACAAAGTTAGGAGCTTTTTTTGGAGTAGCCCAATATTGGAGAAAATTTATCACTAACTTCTCATTCATTATAGCACCATTACATGCTTCGACAAGTGTGAAGCAGGGCTTTCACTGGGGAGGAAAGCAACAAAAAACATTTAACACTTTAAAAGAGAAAATCAGCTTAACACTAGTTCTATCACTTCCAGATTTTAAGCAACCATTTGAAATTCAAACTTATGCAAGTGAATATGTTATGGGAGGAGTTTTGATGCAACATGGTAAGAAAATATGTTATCATTCTAAAACCTTTTCCAATGTAGTGATTAACTATCCAACTTATGATAAAGAGTTGTATGCTTTGGTACAAAGCGTGAAGAAATGGAAGCATTATTTGATGGGTAAAGAAATGATTATTCATACTAACCATCAACCTTTGCAATATTTACAATTGCAAACTAAGCTACAACAAGCTAGACATTTCATATGGATGGGATTTCTGCAGCAATTTCATTTGGTTATCAGGTATAAGAAAGGTATTTACAACAAAGTTGCAGATATGTTATCAAGGCCTATTGTTAATGCATCTATTATTCCTAAGAATAACTCAATCATGCATAAAAGATATATTGAACAGTATGCTCAAGATGAAGATTTTAAAGATGTTTATGCACCTTTGAGTCAAGGCAATCATGTTGAAGAGTTGGATTACCATGTTCATAATAATTTTTTTTATCATCTTAGAAAGTTGTGTATTGCACAAGGTGAAAGAGTTAATGTCATAAGAGAAGCCCATATTTCTCTTATTGCTGGTCACTTTGGTGTAGGAAAAATAGTTTCTTAGATACAGAGGTATATCTATTGGCCTCGTATGAATGAAACTGTATCAAGATATGTAAAAGGATGTTTTATGTGTGCTACTAGAAAACCAAGCAATAGGAAATCAGGTTTGTACACTCCACTTCCAATCCGTTTTCATCCTTGGGAAAATATTTCTATGGATTTTGTTGGGGGATTACCAATGTCTAGGAAAGGTCATGATTATTTATATGTTGTAGTGGATCATTTCAGAAAAATGTGTGTGTTGATGCCTTGAAAGAAACAAGTTACTATTGGAAACAATGATAATACTAAGACGGGGGGTGAATCAGTATTAAATATAATTTTGAACTTTTATGCCTAATTGCTTTTCTTATTCAAGCTTGGCACCCATCCATATAATTAGCAGCAACATTTAACATGGAAGCAACATGAAATAAACATACAAGCATACACACCATGAGTATCATACACATGAGACACAAGCTTTTTCACATGGAAATCATTTCAAGAAAAAACCACCAATATTGTTGTTGTTATTTATGTAAAATAAAAGCACCTACTATATTACATGAATCTATTTTGTGAGCACCCACTCACAGAAGCACTAACTCCCTTTGATTGTTTGCTAGCACTGACTAGCAAGGAGCACCAACTCCCTGTTTTTGTAGACACCTGTCAAGCTTACCAAAAGAACCATGTGAGGCACCAACCTCATGGATTTGTTGCAAGCCCCAACTTCCAGGAGGCACCAACCCCTAATCCTTCTCAAGCACCCATTAGAGAATGGAAGCACCAACTTCCTATATTCAGGCAACACTCAAATAAGAATTGAATGTTCTCTATAATTTGGTAGCCACTCTACCTGATAACAACTTTGTTCTCTTCTCACTCTGCTCACTATGCACACTCTGCAGCATCCCACTAATTTGCTCAACAACAGTCACTCATCACCATCTAGACAACTCTCTATTTTATGCTCTTCATTTGCATGAACTTAACTCTCAGCCTCTTTCTCACCACAACACACACACAACTTTCAGCCTCCTTTCTCGGCACAAGCACTTTCAACCTTACTGACAACATCGCAAGCAACATCAACCTTTCTCAGACAGCGCATCTCTCGGGGTCTCTTACCTCTAGATCGGCACTCTCAGCCTTTTTCTACAAAATAGGCTTTCTCTTAGCCTTACGTAGTAGTTCACTCACATAGATATTTTTCCACTTAGCTCTCACTTGCAACTATGTTGCTTCCCACTTGCTCATCTGAGCTCCTAGATTGTGTTCCTTTGTTTCTCCCCTATTGATGATACCACTCTATCCTGTATTCACACTGTTGCGACTGTACCTCGACACGGCTCTTCCATTATGTTGTTGCATCTGACTCGGTCACTTCCACTCCATTAACCATGAGAATGAGCACCTGACTATTACTCCATACTGAGAATTAATTCTCAGTCCATCGAACACAGTCCTCTCTGTGAAAAAATCTCCTATCACTAAAGCTCTCCATTATTATTCATGGTTTCATAGTACTTCAGCATGGCTTCTTTATGGACCATTGTCCTTGTTGCTTTGTCTCATAGATCTTTGACAGTCTTCATTTATTCCAGTGACCAACTCCTCTGCGGTCATTTTCTTCAGTTGCCGACACATACAACCTTCAATACTCCTTGTACCGTGCTTATCAGAGAAATTCCACCTCGTGCTTCACCGATGCTCCTCAATCCCTAGTGCTTTTTTCCTTTGGCATCCATTTTATTATATGACTAGGTTGGTGACTATCATCTTAATACCACATCAAAGCCTCTTCTGTATGTAACTTAACGCGAAGTTTTGATTTTGTCCTAGCTCCTTCTGCTTAGCCTTTTATCGAATCTGCATTATAGGACCACTACTTGTGACCATTGGTATAGCACTTAGGTGCTAAGTATTTTAGCATCCTATCAGGGGCCTTTCTTCTCATTTTATTTCTTTATGCCCTTCATTTTCTAGACTCCATGACCAAGCACCAATAACGTTAGAGTCCCTTCCATCAGAACTTTTCAACAATAAACTATTATAAAGCTCTGCTATCTTCAATCCTCAAATCACTGAATTTCAATATAACATCATCACTAACACGTGCCAAAGCCTAAGTGTGACATGTATCACCCAGATATGGCCCATTAGGCCCCCTAAAAATGCCAAAACTACCTGCTACGTGTCCTTTCGTACTGCCACGTCATGTTGACGTTAGCTGCCACTTGTCCTTTATCAAAGGCAACCAGACATTTCCATGTGTCCTTATCAGAGATAATCATCTTCCACAATGTGTCCTGCTAGAGGATAGAGAAAAGGGCTCACCCACCTTTGGTGTTGTGATGAAATCCTTTGTTAATTCC
Source organism: Pinus tabuliformis (assembly GCA_031772625.1). Taxonomy (NCBI): domain Eukaryota; kingdom Viridiplantae; phylum Streptophyta; class Pinopsida; order Pinales; family Pinaceae; genus Pinus; species Pinus tabuliformis. Next base: position 337,768,922 of record CM062812.1, read on the forward strand.
CTTTTGGCATTCCCGCCAGCTTTTAATGTTGTCAACGTTTTAACCATGTCACAACTTTTAAAAGGTTCTCCACTTGAAAAGTTTCAATATTTCAATACACTGATCTCTGAGATTCCAATGTGTCGATACACTAATGTGTCGATATCCTATTGCTAATACACCAAAGTGTGATGTTGCAATGTGTTGGTATGCCCGAACTCTGATATGCGATCGTCGATATGGTTGTTCTCCGAGGTTGCGATGTGCCGATATCCTGATGCTCCAATGTGTTATCATCGATATGCCTAGACCTTCGATCTTTCGATCTCTAATATGTTGGATCATCGATCTCCGATATGCAATATTCCTTCCTTTCTAAGGCTTCAAATCCCTGAACTTTAGCAAGCCATAACTTTTGAACCATGAATCCATTTCTGGACTTCCGCATATCGTTGGAAAGCTCTTCTAGAGAAATTTCAAATGGAGAGGGTCTGATGTAGGCTTTGAGCCCATATGATACCTCTAAGATGGATCCAAACTCTCTATCACTCTTCTGCTCCTTGACTCTCCAGACAGCTAAAACCACACCCACCATGGTGATCCTTTGAATGAAGCCTGTAGCTATCATGGACTTCCTCTAGTCCATCACAATAATCGTCATTTTATGGCTTCTCCAATAAGCCTGCTACTATGATAATTTTCTACAAGAAGCCTGCAGCTACCATGGGATTTCATCCTAACCAACACAATAGTCATCCTTTTATGGCTTTTATAATAAGCCTATTGTTTGATAACTTAATTGACCTTAAATTACTTACATGAATTATCAACCAGGGCTAGTAAGCCGATGAAGTGTATGTGTGTTGTATGTGCTATAAGTATTTTATTACTCACACAAACACTAAATTAAATTGACTTATCGAGATCATGGGGGCTTCACTCAATGAACCTCTAACATAGCACGTGCGTTCATGGCATACTAAACAACACCCTTAATTTGACACAATATTGGAAAAAACCTCTGAAAATCACATTATTTAACCCCCTACCAATACAAACTCAATATGCATTCCCAATTTAAAAAACCCCTGATTTCACTAAATATTGTACGTAACCATTTTTCCATTAACATTTTTTACACCCTTTTATATTTTTTCATTAACTTTGAGCTCCATTTTGTATACCTACCAATGTATAAACCCCTTACCCCCTATTATATGCTTAATATATCATGTAATTTTTTCCTCAATATATATCCCCCAATATGAATGCACGTGGTATGGTATTTCTCCCCTAGTGAATCCCCCATGATCAAGATGCACGTGTCTTCTATGAGTAAATTGGTTATTCCTAGAAAATAATATAAACTCTACAAACGATGATCACACTCTCTTGCTTTCAAACAAAACTATTTTTTCTTATAAAATTCGACATTTTTATTTGAAATAAAAATCCCACACTTTGCATAAATGAATATTATATACACTCTCATTTGCGGAAATAAAAATACTCTTAATATCATACTTAAATAAAATCACACATCTGCATAACACACTTGCATGAAAATAAAATGAAACAAGCTCTTGTTTAAACACACTCGCATCTGCTTAAATTAAATATCACACATGTTTGAATTTAACAATTAATTCTGCAAATGAATCTACTGTGTTAAAATTGGCAACTAGGGCCAAACTCCATGTGGGTCATTTTATTCATGGCTGATAATATTTTTATTAGACTCCTCTCGTCGAGAGGTGTAGGATTGTTCTAAAGATCATCTGATTCCGATAAGTATTTATGAAGATATGAATTTATTTTGATTATGGAATTATTATCAAGCCTACCAACAACTCATGTAGGCTCAGAAGCCCAACAGTCGAACCTATTCAATTATCATTAGATGTGTATAAATACAGAAGGACTTTTCCTCATTTGGACTCACTCAACTCATCACATCTCTCTCTCTCTACTGGAGTAAAGAGGCTCTTCTCTCCTGCGCAGTTGGTGACTCTTCTCTCACACATGTGGAAGGAAGCTGCTAAACCTGAAGCTGCAACTGCAGATCCAAAGTTTGACCAACGTTGACCATCAGACCTCCTCTTTTGAACTGTGCTATAGGTCCATCTGGACCTCCTCTAAAGGCTGCACTTTTTGGTGGTGGAATCAAGTCGATTCGACAGTCGCTTTGCGAGATATCGACTACCCTAGTTTTGATGATGAATCCGCTAACGCTAATATTGTTGATCTAGGGTTTGCTACTGTTGATATAAATAAAATTTATTGTATTATTTCTCTCTGCTGAATTATTTAAGATAAAAGAATATTTGATCAAAGGGTTTCCCCACATTGTGGGGTTTGTCCCTGGCTAGCCGCCACATCTTGTGTCTCTTGTCTTGGCTTGTTTTTTGTTGATCGTTTAATGTTCTATTTGCACTTTACTTATGCACATGTGATTTCTATTCTATGAATAATAATAAGAAAGAGAAGTAAATTGCTTTAAGCATAGAACATACCATAAATTAACATGGTATCAGAGCTAAGGTGAAGACAAAGCCCGAGCAAGAGCATAAGCAATCACCAAAGAGAAGATTGGCAAGGCTATCCTAAAAGAAATATGGGGTCCTCATCACTCTTTCCTACTGAAGACAAGCTCCATGAGAAATCCGACTATCACGAAAGGAAGATGTCTATCGATCTAACCTTAGAAGATCAAGGAGTATTGGACCATGTGAGAGGCAATATTATTGAGCCTCCATCAAATGCAACCGCTGCTACCAAGAACAAATGGAAAACCAGTGAAGTTAAAATAAAGAAGATCATCCGGGACTCTATTGACAAGCGCTTGGTGGCCTACATCTCCGACCTTAACACCTCCAAGGAAATCTACGATAGACTGGTGAGTTTATTTAAAGTTATTGATGCAAATAAATTTTTCTTTCTTAGAAATAAGCTGAAGGAAATTAAGAAGGGAAAAGATGAGAGTATGCAAGCATACTTCCTAAGAATCACTGAGATCAGGAACGATCTCCTATCTATTGCGGAGACTATTACTGATAGGGAAATGGCACTCACGACTCCTGGAGGATTACCATTCGAATGGTACGTGTTTAGAACTACTCTTCTGAACAATAATGTAATTCCTGGTTTCGAGGAATTAATGGCTAGATGCATTCAAGAAGAAACAAGGGTTGAAGAGCAAGAAATGCCCATGCCTAAAGGTCCTCCTGTTGCTTTTTCTTCTCATGCTAAGAAAAAGAAAAATTCTAGGACTAAATCAAAAACAAAGGCTGGACCTAAGGGTGTGTTGATGCCTCGAAAATTGCTACATCAACATTGGGGAAACCCACCCTGTCTGAACCTTAAAGGGCAGCTTCTTTTCCATTTGGTGTGGTGGCTCCGACTGGATATAATGGGACCAGTTTCCCAATGATTTGTAAATAGGATGGATAAGTGATTGATTTTATATTATCTAATGGTAATGATGGATGATTTATTCTAAAATGCAAAAATACAAACAACTAATCTATCCCGGGAAATTTCCACTTTAGTGCAACTTTTGATAATTCTTATTTACAAGTAGGCATATAGATGACTCCACTTATAAACAAAAACATTTATTCATATGATAATTACTTTGTTCAAGTAGTTGAACAAAGTAATAATTAAAACATTATTACACTATTCTTCATATACCATTGACATAAATATGATTGAAGAAGTAACATCCCTTAAACATTCAATAGTGATAAGTAAAAGGACTGTTGTTAAAACACATACATATATCAAATGATAGCAAAAATGAATAAACGCTGATTCATATAAAAGAATGGAGCAAAGACATAGATAATAGCACCATATGTAATTCGATCCCTTCCAATATCAATCGCATTCAAATCTCGTCTTTCAACTTAGAAATACTCTCACAAAAAAGCAATAGTGCATATCTCATCAAAGTATTCTTCATTAAAATTCAGAATATAGGTCCAGTCTTTGTAAAAAAATATATATCGGAAGCACAATAGTGCAACTTCCGATCCAAGTTTTGATACAAAAATTGAGGACCCTTTCCAAAACAATGAAAGGATCTATAAATACTTTCTAAACTAACTAACTATGAAATAAAAATGTTGTGAGCTGGTATAACCAAATCATGAAAATATCCTTGAAATAGAAATGCTTGCAGCCGGTAAGAACTTTTCACTATTTCGGCTGACTATCCTTTGGCTTGAGATGGCATATGGCGAGCATTGGTTGCAATTCTGGAGGGTGACTCATACGTTAATGTAGTTGGGCTGAATACATAGCATCATTGATTTCAGGAATCATGTAACCAATTGCATCAGTTAAACATTTCATCGCTGCTTTTTGACTATGAGGTTTAACCAGGAAGAACCAAAAGGTGTCCCAAGTGAAACTTTGGATTCCTACGATTAATCTCTCCTTCTTTTCCAATTCCTGTTTACATGTCTGCTCCAATGCTTTGGCTGATGGCAGTTTCCCTAGAGTGCATTCTAAAATTAAATTAGACAAATAAAGAGTATCATTAATTAATTCAGTTAAATTACCAGTCGTCGATCTACATCTTGAATTTTCCCTCTCTGCTCTCATTAGTTGAGACTGCCATTCTAGGAACATAATTTCCTTATGTGATTCCATAATTTGAGGCAACTTCGCAGCTTGTCCCTCCTTGGTTTCTTGCCAAGAAATAAACTCTATTAATGTTTCATCGGCTTGCTCCAAATTTTTCCTTGCATCGACTGATTTATCGATCATTGATGAAGAAATTTCACAAAGGGGCTGAGCAAGAGAAATATTATGACATAGCAAATTCAATTGATTAATTAATGCCTTATTGATCTGGAGAGCTTCTAATTTGAACTCTACTACTTGAGGAAAACCTTTGAATCTTTCTATTTGTTGTGATAGTTGGGTGATTTGTTCATCTTTTGTTTTGCTCATCTGTTCATTCATTGTTTTCAGCTTGGCCAATGCTAGTGATAGTTCCTTTTGTTTTTGAACTGCACTTTGATCTATCCTCTACTTCTCCTTGAGCAATTGCTCGTTTAGCTGGTTGTTTGATTGCTGCTAACTGCTGCTCTAACTGTTCTATTCTCTGTTGTCTTTCGGATACCTATGTCTCTAGCAAAACAATTGTCTGATCTTTTTCTTTGAGTAAATTGCTGACTTCTGATGCTTTATCCATAGTAGCTGCTGAATATGCCCCAGCATATTGAGAGAGTTTTGTAAGGTCTTCGGAAGGATTGACTTCCTCTCTCCACACCACATTAGTTATTTCCATTTGTGTAGGTAAAAGAGAAGATTGATCAAGTTTTCTCTTTTTCCTTTGTCTTTTTACTATAGCCCTGTGCTTAGGGCTATAGAAGACATCCAAAGGTGGTATTTCTTCTACATGTAGAATGATTTCATCGGATGGGTTTTCTGGAATTATCTCTATATCTTTTTGAGTGATGGGTGGGCCACTGGTTCCCTCAGTCAGAACCGTATTAGTTGTTGTCTTGTGACCAATTGTCACTTCAGGCATGCTAAATCCCTGTAAGCTCTCAGTATTGCTTATGATTGAATCAAACTGTTGCCATTCTTTAAGTAGCTTGGGATCAATATGAGTATCTATATCCAGGAGTTGACTATCTTTTCCCTGTTCCTGTTCCTGTTCTGGCACCTTTTCTTTTTCAGAGACCTTTTCCACATCGGAGGTCTTACTAGTAACTATTTGTTCAGCCTGACTAGATGACTGGACTGTAGGGGCTGTGGCTAAGAGGTCTAAAGGCAGAGTTTGCAACCTTTGTTCTCTAAGCCTATTAAACATTTCTAGCCCTTCATCTTGATATTTGATTCTAGCCAATGCTTTAACTTGGAATAATGATTCAGTTGAGGCAAATAGATCATCGAAGTCATCATCTTCATGATCAAATTTGGCAAGTTTGGCTTGGTCAAGAACATTATAGGCAACCTTTCTGGGATCATACTGCCTATTAGGAATTGTGGCAAGCTTCAGCATTTGCATTTTTTGTCTCCTTCTCTGCGTGCTTGTAATCATGAAGAGTGAAAATGCCGCACCGTAAAGGGAATATAGGCCATCCCTGTTTCTTGGAATTTCTAAGGGTTTTAGATGTCCCATCTACTGTTATTTGATAAGCTAATTCCCGAGCTAACAGTTTATCGGGCACATACAGGGGAAGGACATGGGGTTTAGTAAGGCTACCAAAAAGCCTTATATAAGTAAATTTTTCCTCCCCAAACCAACTGCCTACTGCTGTCAAATCTGTCTCTGCTTCCGGGGATATCCTGGGAGCAGGCTTATTAAAAATAGAGTAATAAACAGGCAAAATAAAACCGTTGCAGATTTTATACAGATGATTTTTGTAATGAGCCTTCCATAACTGCTCATGATAGATATGGATTGGTTTAGGGTCTGTGGGGGTCCATCTCCATCCGAGCAACGGAAATTCAAAATTGAAACAAACAGTATCCATAATGAATGCACTGTAATAGAATGGGGGAATGGTCCTAGTAGTTTGGTATACATTTGCTCTATACTCTAGAATTGTTGTGGCTAGTTTATCCGACAAAATATTCACCCAATCCATCACATAACCATTGATTGCAGCCTCCATTAGAGGGACCATTTCTATAGTGAATTTAGCAGAATCATGTATTCCCCACATTCTACACATCATAGCTCCAGCATAACAGTAAGGAGAATCCAATGAGTCGACAAAGTACTTACTCGATGACTCGTGCTTCTGCTTTTCAGGGAAATGTCTCCATTGCTTTATCAGGGTTGACTCTGATTCGTTTTCCTTTGCAAATTCTTGTAGGAATTCTTTATTATACTGCTTCTCAGGCTCAAGTAAGTGATACATTTTCCTTAGATCTTCAGGCTGAAATGAGCTGAATATCCTCCTTTCAACTATGCAAAAGGTTCTGTTTGTAACTGGAATTTTCTCTACCACCCATCTCACCATGTCAGTATATGGTAGGATTTTAGCTCGCGTTGCTATCCTGTGAAGAAATGAGTAGGCCAATTCTTTAAGAGTTCCTTTAGACTTATTAGTTGAATCAGTTGTGGCCTCTTCTGATAGCTCTTCGGGTTCTTCTGCTTCAATTAGATTATAGATACTCTCCCAGCTAGTGTTTCCCATACCAAGACACATCGTATCTGATATTAATCATTTTTTGCTTGGTCCTGGATCTTTCACTGGAGGAGTTGTTGTTGCAGACTTCTTTGATTTCTTCCCCATTTTCTTTAGATTTCTAGTTTCAGAGGAGTTCTGCACAAGCAGTTGCAAACCGTGATACAGAGAAATGCTGCTACAGGCCAATATGATAATAAAAAGAGTTATGTCGATTGGAAAGTGATAATGAAATATAGTTAAAGATTATTGCAGATAAAATCTAAATAAAAGATATACCCTTAACTGCTTCATTGAATAGCCGTTTAACCTATCAATCGTGGTAAATAACATCTTAAATTCCCATCATGTCGCTCATATGCTGAATGATTAATTCAAGCATGCCTTAGATTTCTTTGATGGATAATTGGTGATAAATCATAAATCGACGATCGGGAATGTCAAGGGAAAGGCTTTAACACTTGCTTTAAATATCTCCGATTATTGAAAGGTGATACAATGCATGCAAACCATTTTAAATGTATTTTTGAGATGCGCGCCTAATTAATATATCGCAGTCGGGACTTGGCTCGGGCTTTATTGTTTTGTCAATGTGATTCCACCGATTTCTAATTGCGATATGCTTTATCGCATCGGGGGTTTTGAGCATGCCTTTATTCATGTGTTGGCTTATTGTTGACATTACCGATTTGCCGATTGCGATATGCTTTATCGCATCAGAGGAATTAAGGGGCTCCATTTTATTATGCTTGGAATTTGGCTTCTCTGATTTCCCGATTGCGATTGCCTTTTCGGATCGGAGAGATTGGATGAGGTTTTTTGTTTTTTTGCATATGTTTCCTTTGTTATTGCGATATGCAATCTCTGATCGCTTTATCGCAATAAAGAAAAGTTTTATAATATTTTTAAAGGAAAACTTTATTTTTATTTAAAAGGCTTTATAAAATGATTCATTTACATTAGGCCTTTTAATTAGGATTTTTCTTATGATGGGTTAATACCAATTTTATTTGTGGACACAAAAATCTAATCTAAGTTGATTTATAAGGGACCCATTTCTTATTAAAATTTTATGTAAAGATTTTTTTGGAAATGGGGAGTTGTTGTACAGCACAATAGGGTGGAAGGAAAGGACAATGTTACATTTGTGATAAACCAGGTCACTATGCAAGGGAGTGCCCTGATAGAAAGGACTCACACCGGGACAATGATCAAAATCCATCTCATGGAAATCAAAGGAATGGAAAAATAAATAGCAAAGGTAAAAGAAGTGCTGATAATCAAGGAAGAGAACAACGATTCAAGAAGGCTAAAAATTCCAGGTATGAATCCAACATTGTTGAAAATAAGCAGGATGAATATTATCTACCAGCTGCTCTATCTACCTCTGCTCCTTCAGACTCAATGGGAATTTGGCTCATTGATAGTGGTGCCTCAAGGCACTTCACTGGTTACAAAGAAGTTCTCCATAATATGATAGAGAAAGAAACTAGCCTGGAAATTGTCCTTGGAGATAATATGAAATATCTCGTGAAAGGTGTAGGCAATGTCTCTCTTAAATTGAATCAAGGTAACACAATCCACTTACAGGATGTATTATATGTACCTGACCTCAAAAAGAACCTGTTTTCCATCTCAGAAATGGAAGACAAAGGCTACAAGGTGAACTTCAGTGATGGCAAGGTACGTATATGGAGAAACAATGTTAAATATGCTTTCACTCTTAGGTTTCGAGTTGATTCATTATATCAAGTCGGTGGAAGTCCACTAGGTGTCATGTCTTGTGACACATCTCTTCAGTCCGAAATTTGGCAACAGAGGTTTGCCCACCTTCATTATAAAGCTCTACTCGATGTAAGACAAATGGTAACAGGGATGCTAGAATTCCGAGTAGAGAAATAAGGTGTATGTCTGGGATGTGCCAAAGGAAAGCTCAAAAGGGAACCATTCCCCTCAAGCCAAAGCAAGACCTCTAAAATATTACGACTAGTTCACTTAGACATATCTGGTATGATGCCTGTGAACTCCTTGGGAGGATATTTATATTACCTTACTTTTACAGATGACTATTCTCGAAAGACTTGGATATACTTCTTAAAGAAGAAGGATGAAGTGTTCTCTTGGTTTTGACACTTCAAAGCCTTGGTTGAGAATCAAACTGAAAAGAAGATCAAGATCTTAAGGACTGATAATGGGACTGAACACAAATATAACAAGTTTCATGAATTTTGTAAAGAGGCTAGCATCAAGAGGGAGACTACGACACCATATACTCCTGAAAAAAATGGTGTGGTGGAAAGGAAGAACTGTACGATTGTGGAAGCTATCTATGCATCTAGAAAGAAAGGAATCTTCGTGGGCTATGGTGAAAATACTAAGGGTTATAGAATCTATGTTGCCGATCAAAGGGAAGTCGTGATTAGTCATGATGTCACCTTTGATGAAGATATGACTCTCAGCAAGGTGGACAATCTTCCAACTTTGAGGATCTCTCAAGAAGCCAGCACCAAGGAACCGAAAGAAAAGGATGATGAATCAATGCCTGATGTGGAAGAACCCATGGATCCTATTGTCCACTTGAGCCTTCCTCTTCTAGGAAGAGGCCCTCTTGGCTTAGGGGACTACTCGATGATGCTGAAGGACACACTGCACCCTGAGGAACCTTCCGTGAAAGTAAGAAACCCAGCAGGTATCAGGGATACCTGACCATCATGAGCACGATCATACAAAATGAGCCTTCATCAGATGCTGTCAAGCATCAAGTATGGAAGGATGCTATGATCGAAGAATATGAGTCTAGTATGAAGAATGATGTCTGGGAAGTAGTTCCCAGACCCCAGGACAAGACAGTTGTCACTTCTAAATGGCTTTACAAGATAAAGCATGTAGCAGATGGAAATACAGAAAAATATAAGGCTCGTTTTGTCGCTCGTGGCTTCTACTAGAAGGAAGGTATAGACTATGACAAGATATTTGCACCTGTTTCCAGATATACCACCATCTGCTCGATCATCGCCCTTGCAGCTTCACAAGGATGGAACCTACATCAGATGGATGTCAAGACCGCGTTCTTGCATGGTTCGATAAAAGAAGAGGTCTACGTGGAGCAACCCGAAGGATTTGAGATTTATGATCGAGAATATCATGTATGAAAGTTGAAGAAAGCCCTCTATGGGCTAAAGCAAGCACCCCGAGCATGGTATGAGAGGATCGATAACTACTTGATGAAGTTGGGATTCACTAGGAGTGAAGCCGATCCTAAATTTTTACTTTAAGGTTGAAGATGACAAACCTCTCATACTAGTGCTGTATGTGGATGACCTCTTCCTAACAGGTGCAGACCCTATCATTCACAAATGTAAGAGGGAGTTGGCTTCTAAATTTGAAATGAAGGACCTAAGACTGATGCACTATTTCCTAGGACTTGAAGTTTGGAAAAAGCTAGGGGAAATTTTCCTATCTCAAGGAAAATATGTGGTGAATATTTTGGAAAGAGGTATGGTGGACTGCAAGCCTGTAACTACCTCGATGGAGCTTGACTTCAAAAAGTTAAGCGGTAGTGCTTTTGGATTTGTTTTACGAAATGCCACCGAGTATTTTCAACTCATCAGAGCATTAATGTTCTTGGTGAACTCTCGACCAGACATAGGTTTTGCAATCAACACATTGAGTCAACATATGGTTGAACCTCACCACATACATTGGATTGGTGCCAAGAATCTATTGAGATATCTTCGTTGCACAATCACTTATGGGTTAAGATACACTGCTAGAAATGTGAGACTACTTGGATATACTGATGCTGATTGGGCAGGAAATGTGGTGGACCGTAAGAGCACTTCCGGGTGCTGTTTCACCTTGGGATCTACTTCGATATCCTGGATGAGCAGGAAGCAAAATTCGGTGGCTTTGAGCGCCGCCAAGGCAGATTATATTGCTTCTAGCATGGCCTCCTATGAGGCAGTCTTCTTGTAGAAGCTCTTCAGTGAGCTGTTTGGATTTACACTGGATACCACCGTGATCCTATGTGACAACCCGAGTGGGATTCGTTTGACAGAGAATCCTATATTTCATGATCGCTCTAAGCATATCGATATCAGGTACCACTATATTCGAGATATGGTGCAGTGGGGAGCTATAAGGCTCCAACATATTGGTACAGATGGATAGGTCGCCGACATTCTGACAAAGCCCCTAGGGAAAGTCAAATTCCTGAGTTTTCGAGAACAACTTGGTGTTGTTCAAAGACCCTCTAATGAGGGTCCTGTATGATGCATTAAGCTCTAGGAGCTCCAGGGGGACGGGGTACTTCTTGGAGTAACATTTGACCACAGGGTGATTCATTATCCCCTGGTGATGTACATGTACACGCAATGGCGACTATGTAGTAGGATGATTGGTTCTCCTGTGAGGTTTGGATGATGTGTTCTCCATGACGATTATGCAGCAAGATGATTAGTTCTTCTGTGAGGCCTAGAGGATGTGTTGTCTATGGTGATTGTTTAGCAAGATGATTAGTTCTCCTGTGAGGACGGGATTGATTAAGTTCTCCTGTCAAGGAAACCTACCCATGCAGTCTGGGACTCATGGGAAGTACCTCTCATCTGATCAATAAGCAAGGAAACGAAGTTAGGGACCATAGTAGTGCCGAAGGACACATCGTTGTATCTACCATACTCCCTACGCTAGGATGACCTACATTGATCTGGGATCAATGATACTGGTATGGGACCAATGGTAGGAGTTGTACCCACTATGATGCTGACTTCAGGTCGGTTGAGACTGGTCTGGGACCAGTGGTACATACTCTGAGACTGACTTCTGGTCAATGAAGGACTGGTCTAGGGCTAGTGGTAGGAGTGGTACCTACTATGATGCTGACTTCGGGTCGGTTGAGACTGGACTGGGACTAGTGGTACGCACTCTGAGACTAACTTCAAGTCAGTGGAGGATGATACTAGTCTAGGACCAATGGTAGGAGTTTTACTCACTATGAAGCTGACTTCGGGTTGGTTGAGACTGGTCTGGGATGAGTGGTACATACTCTGAGACTGACTTTGATTCAGTATGATGCATCCTCGATCATTTCTTCTTCTTCATATTTTGGACAAAAGCATAGCAGAACAGAACAAAGCAGAGCATAGCAGAACATAGAAGAACAGTACAGATCAGTACAGGGCAGAACAAGACAAAGCAAAATAGGCAGAATAAAGCAAAGCAGGGCAAGGGTCAAGCTGTATAGGGTAGTGCATTTGATGGATGAATAGTAGCGACCGATAGACAGATTGTAGATGGAGTTCTCCCTAGTTGAGAGGGAGTGTTAAAATTGGCAACTAGGTCCAAATTCCATGTGGGTCATCTTATTCATGGTTGATAATATTTTTATTAGAATCCTATCATCGAGAAGTGTAGGATTGATCTAAAGATCATCCGATTCTGATAAGTATTTATGAAGATATGAATTTATTTTGATTATGGAATTATTGTCAAGCCTACCAACAACTCATGTAGGCTCAGAAGCCCAACAGTTGCACCTATTCAATTATCATCAGATGTGTATAAATACAGGAGGACTTTTCCTCATTTGGAATTACTCAACTCATCACATCTCTCTCTCTCTCCAGCGCAGTAAGGAGGCTCTTCTCTCCTACGCAGTTGGTTACTCTTCTCTCACATATGTGGAAGGAAGCTGCTAAACCTAAAGCTGCAACTGCGGATCCAAAGTTTGACCAACGTTGACCATCAGACCTCCTGTTCTGAATTGCACTATAGGTCCATCTGGACCTCCTCTAAAGGCCGCATTTTTTGGTGGTGGAATCAAGCCGATCTAACAGTCGGTTTGTGAGATATCGACTGCCCTAGTTTTGATGATGAAACCGCTAATGCTGATGCTGATGATCTAGGGTTTGCTACTGCTGATATAAATCAAATTTATTGTACTATTTCTCTCTACTGAATTATTGAAGATAAAAGAATATTTGATCAAAGGGTTTCCCCACATTGTGGTGTTTGTCCCTGGCTAGCCACCACATCTTGTGTCTCTTGTCTTGGCTTGTTTTCTGTTGATCATTTAATGTTTTATCTGCACTTTAATTATGCACATGTGATTGCTAATCTGTGAATAATAATAAGAAAGAGAACTAAATTGCTCTAAGCATAGAATATACCATAAATTAACATACTATTTATAAGAAAGATGAAATTATGTCTATTTGACTTAAATGTAAAACTATGCCACTGATGTTATGCTCTATCCATGTGCATTCGAAATATGAACAGTATAAATTATTAACAAAATGATCTTGACTCAAATCTAAAAGAAATTGAAAACACAAATACTCAATTGAATAAACATAAATCTATGAAGTTAATTACCAACTACAAAAATGGAAATACTTACTATTTTGAGGGGGGCCTCCATGAGAAGCAAGCAATCACTACGCATTTGATCAATCACTTAACCACGCACGAATGTTATTGAGAAAACGAAATGATTCTTAAAAATAGAGTATCAATAACATAATTTCAGTCTTCTTGTCACATCGTTACTACTGTTTTCATTTATGTCGAAAGGCATATTTATAGAGATCATGGCAATTAATTTTTCAAAGTTGTACGCCTAATCTCTATCAACAAAAACTAAATTTAACTTGAAAAGATAATATCATATAATTCGTTCATGATTTTATATCATCGAAGCAAATCATGAGGCAAAAATATTGTTCTCGCTCACCTGTTGCCGACTACGGAGGTTGACTTCACCTTTGACCACATTACTAGGGCATGTTTCCATTGAAATGCCTCATGATAGTAGGAGGAAATCACTAAGTGCATCAATTTCCACCTACACATATATTTCGCTTCCCAGCTAGTGCCTTGGAACTTGTCAAATCACGGACTTGGCTGCAGAATCATGTATTAGTTGCAAAATCATTGTAATTCGGTAGCTGAAGTAAACATTAAACTAAATAATAAAGAAAATTATCATTTTATGAAATAAAAGACAATTGTATACCTGCCATGTCATAATTCCTATAACTTGATGCCCAATGTGTTATTATGAAGATAAAAAAGAAATAGATGGGGTGAAAAAGGATGTCAAAAAGAAGAAATTGTGAGGTTCAACATTCGCCCACACGGAGGTCATTGCATGTCCTCATGCAAAATTTTAAAATTGATGAACCCTTCCTATTATTGAACTTCTTCAAATACTTGAGCCAAAACATCTAGATTTGTCACCTTTTCTTTCTTCTTGGTGACTGCTATTCTTGGTTTCTTCATCAAAACCTTATGTTTCAGACTTATCACTTTTCTCTTAAGGGATTTGTTCTTTTCTTTCATCTTCTTATTATTTTTGTACCATAGACCAAGATACAAGAGAATTTTATCATTCTCAGTTCTTTGTGTTTCATTATGCACTTTCAATGTTTCATGCTCCTATTTTAAGTGCCTGTTTATTGTCTCTAATTCATAAATCTCTAGTTTGAGAGTATTTATAATTGGAGATTTTTGTGGACTATCAGAATGAATTTCTTTCTCCTGATTTGAAGAGGACGCAATGGCCTTTCCTGTAGCTCCCTTCTCCAAATATTCTATATAATCGTATATTTCTTGTTGAAATGGGTCAATTTCGAGTGTTCTTCTTGTTGGACTAGAAATTGGTGACAAAAAGGTTGGTGATGCAGCCCTTGGCTCTTCTTCTTTCTCCAGATTGAAAAAAATTGTGGATTGTTGAGATAGTTCCTTTATTGTTTTATTGAGTCTTTCACTCCTTACAGTGGATGGGGTATTAGTAAGAGGAATTTTCTTCTGAATTTTCCTTTGTTTTGTCTTTGATTTCTTTATTTCCTCTGTTTTTATTTTGGGTGTGCTTTCTTCCTTATCACTAACTCTCTTTCTTCTAGCATTTTTCTTTTTGAGATTCTCTAATACATCTGCAAGGGGAGTTTCATCTTCTAAGGGCTTCTCTTGTTGTGGAGGTAGGTCATCATTAGGGTTTATAGATAACCTTCTTCTACTTCTATTTATTTTGTTGTTGGGTTCTTCCTGTTCTACCTATTTAAAGTGGTTTCTGACTAAGAAACTTTCTCAATCATCTCCTATATTTTTGAGGTGGTATTCAATCATCATCTTTATCAGACTGTGATGATACATGATATTCTCAATAGATTTTATTTTTCTCTGAGTGTTACCAGTCATTTTCTTCAGAGTATTTAGTAAGAAATAAGGAAAATTAATTTCATTCCCCTCAAGGAAATTCATCATCAAACGTACATGATAGAAAAACATACTGCCAAATCTACCTTCACAAGTAATAAATTTTTGAATGACCAACAATAAATTTCTCCATTTTTTTTAAGAGTTGTACTTGGGATGCCTTTCTTAAATACTGAAGTGTCCATACCTAGGTTTTTGAGAAATGTTTTCCATTCACTTCCTTCAATTCCTCTGTTCTTGAACCATCTTTCACCAACCCTAGGTAGCCTAATTACTTTTGCTATGAAGCATTATATCAATACTATCTTCACATCTCCAATTTCTGCCTCAACTCCATCAAATGCTCGGGCAAAGGAATTTGTAACTTCTTTTTCATGGTCGTTAAATTTCTCTATAAACTCCAACCATTGTGCTTGTTGTAACATCTGTCTAACTTGTGGATAACCCTCCATGAATTTCTTCCCATCCGACTCTGTCCTCACAATAACCCCCATGTTGGAGAAGTCTTAATCCGCAACTGCTTCTTTTGACAAGGTTATGGAGCAAAAATGCTTTGGAAAACAGAGTATGGATGAGGGCGAAATTGTCAATGGAATGGAGTGAAAAGGGTTTTGGGAAAACATAGTATGAATGATGGAGGAATTATCAATGGAACATGGTTTATGGAGTAGATTATCTATGTCATGATGAGCAGTGAATTTCGAATTATGATGGGCTTATGGCCAATTTCATTGACAATACTAAATATTTATAGTTAAGTCCAAAGTTGGGATAATAAAAATGATTATCTTAA
The DNA here is from genome assembly GCA_031772625.1 of Pinus tabuliformis. Lineage (NCBI taxonomy): Eukaryota > Viridiplantae > Streptophyta > Pinopsida > Pinales > Pinaceae > Pinus > Pinus tabuliformis. The sequence goes on from CM062812.1 coordinate 337,785,065, forward strand.
GTGGAAATAACCATGTTTATTTTTATTTCATAATCTAATGTTTCTTACCTTTATTATTTAATATAATATTTACATACCTTTAGATTCATGATTCTGATGTTTTGATTGATCTTTTGTAGGTTGTCCTTGGATGCCTTCAATTGAAATCTTGATCATCTTATTCTTATGCCAAGATCTTCAATTGTCCTAGTTGATCCCTATCAATATCAATTGTAGAAGTTTGTTAAAGTTGTATGTTCTCAACATTTCCGTAGCTAGTTATTTTGAAAAGAAAAATAGGGTTACAAACAAAATGGGATTAGAACAAGGTTTACAAATAAAATCTAGGGTGCCAACAGTACTTGGTTTTCATCCTAGATTTTTTGTATAAACATGCCAACAGTGTTGGTTTTCATGTTTATACAATTTTTATTTTTATATTTTTTTACATATTTTTTTACTTTCTTTTATTATTTTATTATTTTTATTTTTAGAAAACAAAATGATTTTGCGAATCAAGTTGGAGAGGAAGGAGAATCCTTTCTAACCACCTTCAAATCAATATTCTCTTGCAGATGTTTAACAAACTCCTCCCTTATCAATGGTTTGTGATAAATTCTTAATCAATGGCCATTTACAAATATGGTCACTTTCTCTTCATCAATGGTTCTAATCCTGACTGCACCATTATCAAAGATAGTTTCAATCTCATAAGGCCCAAGCCAATGAGGTTGAAATTTTCCTTGAAAATATTTAAACTTTGAGTCAAAAAGTAATGCCCAATCTCTTGGCTGGAATTTCCTTTATTTTATGAAATTTTCATGCCATATGGATCTTTGTTGTTGAACTATGTTAGTTATTTGAATAACATCATGTCTCATCTCATCAAGTTCATTCAATTTCTCCATCCTTTCTTTTTTTTGTTTTTGGGTTTTTAATAGATCAAGACCCAATTTGACTATTGTCTTGAAAGTCTTTATCTGGAACTCAATAGGAAATAGGACTGGCTTCCCATAAACAAGTTCATAAGGAGTATGTTCTGTGGTTTTTTTCCATGTGGTACAGTATGCCCATAAAGCTTCTGGAAGCTTTTCTGCCCAAGCTCTTCTATGTAGATGCACAGTCTTGGTGAGAGTTACTTCAATTACTTTATTGGTGGATTCCACTTGTCCATTTTCTTGTGGATGATATGGAGTGGACTTCCGATGTTTGATTTTGTATTCCTCCATTATATTTTGTACCAGCTTGGATGTAAATTGAGTACCTTGATCTGTCACAATGTCCCTTGGGACACCAAAACGGGTAAAAATATCCTCGAACAGAAATGAAACTACAACATTTTTAGTAGCAAAAGGAAGTGATTTAGCTTCTACCCATTTTGTAACATAATCAATGCAAACAAGAATATACTTTTTTTGTCTTGATGGTGGATTAATTGGACCAACAAAATCTAGAGCCCATTTCTCAAAAGGTTCAATGAGTACTTGAGGTTGTAGAGGCATTTCATCTGAAGGAACAAGTTTCCCCATTCTTTGAAAACTATCACATCTCTTAATATATTCTTTTGCATCCTTAAAAAGGGAAGGCCAATAATATCCTAAGAGAAGGACTTTGTAAGAAGTTCTTTTATCAATGAAATGTCCTCCACATGGTTCATCGTGACAAGCCTTTAATATCTTTAGTACTTCCTCTTCTCTGACATGTCTCCAAATGATCAAGTTTGGCCTTGTCTTCTATAATTCTCCATTTATCCGTGAGTAAGATTCACTAACTTGAATTACCTTTATTTTCTCTCGAGGAGACAAATATAGTGGTAACCTCCTTGTAATCAAATAATTAACAATATCTGTAAACCAAGGAGATTTAATAGATATTGCAAAAAGATATTCATTAGGAAAATTATCTTATATAGGTACATCGTTATTATCATTTTGAATCCTATATAGAAAATTAGCAACCATATTTTGTTTTCCAAGTCGATCCAAAATAGTAATATTGAATTCTTGTAACAACAATAATCATATTGTAATTCTGCCATTAGTGATTGGTTTGTTCATTAAATATCTAATTGCAGAATGATCTGTGTCTATGAAGGTTTCATAACCAGTTGTGTAATGTTTGAATTTATTAATGCCATGGACAACAGCTAAAAAATCCTTTTCTATTATAGTGTAATTTAACTCAGCAGGAGTCAAATTTTTACTAGTGTAGTAAACGGCATAAGGAGTTAAATCCTTTTGTCCTAATACAGCTCCTAAAGTTGTATCTGAAGCGTCAGTCAAAATGTGAAAATGTAGTTTCCAATTTGGTCCTCTTAGAATGGGTGCTTCAAAAATCTTTTCTTTCAATGTTTCAAAAGCTTTTTGGCAATCAGAATTCCAAATGAATTCACAATCTTTTGTGAGAAATTTGAAAAGTGGAGAGGCAATTTTTGTAAAGTTTTCTATGAATCTTATATAGTAACCAGTAAAGCCAAGAAAACTTCTAACATCTCTTTCACAAGTTGGAATTGATAATTTAGAAATAACTTCTACTTTAGATGTATCCACTCTAATTACATTCCATAAAATATGGTGTCCTAAAACAATTCCCTCAGTAAATATCATAAAAAAAAATCATGGCTTAATGAGATATTTGCTTCTTTACATGAAATGAGAAATTTTTCCATATTTTTAAGAGCTTCTTCAAAGGAATTTCCATGGGCAATAAAATCATCCATTTGACTTCCACACAATCATGAATTAGATCAGAGAAAATGCCTAAAACTTCCCTTTGGAATGTTGCAGGTGCATTACATAACCCAAAAGGAAGTACTCGATAGGCATAGGTTCCCCATGGACAGGTAAAAGTGGTTTTGTCTTTTGAAGCTACTTGTATCTGGTTATATCCACTAAAACCATCCAAGAATGAGAAATTTTTCTTTCTTGTCAATGTATCTAAAATTTTACCTATAAAAGGAAGTGGAAAATGATCTTTTAAAGTGGCTTTATTCAATTCAATGTAGATATGATGTATGCAAGTATTGAGATCAATTCCTTTCATGTCAATGTATTCCCATGCATAAGCAGAGGAATTTTCTTGTAACCTTTTTATTAATTCTTTCTTTTTAAATTCTTCCAGATTACCATTGATATTCAAAGTTTTTCCTGGAAATATTTCTATTGAAGAGTTGCCAAACTTTTCCATAGAATGTAAAGATGATTGACTAGATAATAAATATTCAATATTACATTGTTTTTGAAAACTTTGTTTAGACTCACAATATGGGGAAGACTCATTATTTTCCATCAAATTCAAAATCTGATCTTCTTCATCTATTTGTGAAGTAACAAAGATTGGTCGTATATCAATATCATCATCTATCCATTCTTCACTTTCTACCTCTATTGTTGTTTTTGCAGGAGGATATAATTTGAATTTGTTTGTTGAACTTCCATCAAAATAAACATATCACCAGATCTACAACTTATAAAAGCATCATATGTAGCCAACCATGGTCTTCCTAGAATCAATGGATGTCCCCCTAAATTATTCTTGGGTTTTAGAATCATAAAGTCAACAGGATACTCCCAAGAATCTAAGCATACAAATATATCTTCTAATACACCATCAAGTTTGATAACAGATATATCTTCTAATTGCAATAACGTAGGTGTATATTGAAGGTTAGGAAGTTTCAATTGGTTCATAGTTTGTTTACTCATGATGTTTATAGATGTTCATAAATCAATCAATGTGTTTAGATTTTCGATACTATTGATATGTGTTTTCACAATGGGACTTCCTAGATCAAGATATTTCTGAATTGTTGTTTTTCCCATCATGATATCTAAATTTTTTCCAACTAATTGAATTATTTTGACTTCTTTTCTCTTTCTTCTTGGTCTTTTAATACTTAACTAACTAATTATCTTTGTAAATATTGGTATTTCTTTGATATCTTGTAACAAAGGAATTTTTATGCAAATATTCTTCAGTTCATCTATCATATCATAATCAGGCAATAAAATTTGTTTTTCTACCCCTTTATCAATTTTCAATCTTTCAGGAAAAGGTGGTGTTTGAACAAACATTGAAGGTTGTTCTATGATGGGAGTTGAGTTTATTGGAATATCATCAGAATGTGCAGGGGTGGTTTGTTTTTGAGATTTTTCCTCTTGATTAAGAGATTTCTCTTCCTCAGAGAGATTTTTTTTTTCCAGATTCCTAAATAACAACTAATGGTGACTTCTTTTCCAATACTCTACTAGATCTAAGTTGGACATTGTTTAGATCTAATGGAGTTATCATATAGGTTTGGAAATTTTGTCCTTCCATATTGTAAACAAGTTGTGAACTTTTATTATTATTTGGATTTGGAAGTGGTTGGGTGGGAAATTGATTTGGTCTTTACGGAAATGGTAGTGAAATTTGTGGATTTGGGTTTTGAGGTTGAGTTGGTTGAACAGGCTGAGGAAATTATTGTGGTGGAAAAATAGGGTAAGGTTGTTGATATTGTGGATATTGAGGGTATTTTCCACAATAATATTTCCATCCTTGTGCCCAAGGTTTAGGCCAAGATTTCCGAGGCATGGTTGCAATCCAATTTCTTTGTGATGAAGGTGCAAAAGTTTGAGTGTTAAAACCTTGATTCATATTTGGTTGTGCATTTTTCCATGGTATCTTAGCAATAAAACAATGGGGCTCTACTTGATTTTGTATTACTTCCTCTTTATAGATAGATTTAAGACCTGGTATTGAAGGAAATTCCTTTGTATCATGATTTTCTGCACATATAACACAGGTTTCTACACTTTTCAAGTCAAGAGGGCATTCTCTCAAAGCATGTTTTTTTCTACATTTGGGACAAAAGATAGATAATGCAACATTTTCAGCTTTTTGCTTGTTTTGTAATTTAAGGGTATATATTTGTTCACTAAGACTCCCCAAAATATTTATTTTAAAGTTGTCAAGAAAATTGCCTAATTCAGCCCTACTTACTGTCCCAGCTACAAATTTATTAATCCTAGACATGATAGGGTCTCTTGGATTTTTCTCAATTCTTACCTTACCTCTTGAAATGTGTATGCTTAACTCACAAATATATCCAAATGTTAACTGAGAAATATCTCCTTTTCCCATCAAATTGAGAAGACATCTCTGGTGGATTTTAATAAGAGAACTTTGAAAGTTTCTTCATCTATATTATGCATTTCAACCCTTTTAACATTATAAGCAAATATTTCAATGAAATATTCAAGATTTTCATCTTATTTTTTCATCATTTTAAAGACTTCATTTTTAAGGTTATGGGGCATACAGTATATTTCTCTAAAAATGTATCCTTCATTTGTTCCCATGTTCTTATAGAATGTACTCCTAAGCCCATGAACCATTTTAATGTTGCATCCTTAAGAGTTGCTGGAAACAACTTCAATTTTTGAGTGTCAAGCAAGTAGTCATAAGATCTACACAAGACTTCAAATTCAAAGAGAAAGGTTTCAATATCTTCACTCCTTAATCCATGAAAATTTGAAAGGATGGAGGTTGATATCTTTTTCATTGTAGTAGTTGTATCTTCATCGAGGACAGGAAATCCAAAAGGTTCTGGATTTATTCTATCTTCTCCTCTCCCTCTTCATCCACCTCTTCCACCTCCCCTATTTTCTCCTCTTCCTCATCCAATCCTAGGTTGTTCACCATTGATATTATGTGCCTCTCCTTCCACTTCTCTAGCCATTGTAGATTCTTTAGAACTAATGGTTCCAAAGTTGGATTTTCTAATTCCTCTTCTAGATCTTCTAGTTCTTCTATCAATTGTAGGTTAAAATAAGTTTCTTCCTCCTCTTCTTCACTAGGGATTTCTAGTTCTTGTCCTAGAAGTTTCTCTCCAGTTGAAGATAGAAAAATTACTCCTTTTGTTGGGGATGTAGGATCCTCTTCTTCTATTATGGCTTCAGTTGATGAAGTTGGTGAATCTCTAGGTTGGATTTCATATATATGTACCTCAGGAAGTTTATGTTTTCCTGCAATATATGGAATATGAGTTTGAGTGGATGGTGTGGCACTACAAGGTCGTGGTGGGGTGAGTGATGATGTTTGAATCAAACTTCTACCTCTACATACAGACCTACCTCTAGAATATCTTTCCCTATGCAGATCATTTTTGTTTTTTAAATTATTTTTTAAAGTAAAAAGAAAAAGGATCCTATATACACTTCCCCAGCAATGAAGCCAAAATTTTTGGTAACTTAATTGACCTTAAATTACTTACATGAATTATCAACCCGGGCTAGTAAACTGATGAAGTGTATGTGCATTGTATGTGCTAGAAGTTTTTTATTACTCACACATTCTAAATTAAATTGAGTTATCGAGATGCATGTGTATTTTATGAGTAAATTAGTTATTCCTAGAAAATAAGATTAACTCTACAAATGATTATCACACTCTCTTTCTTTCAAACAAACCTACTTTTGCTTATAAGATTCCACACTTTGCTTTGAAATAAAAATCTCACACTTTTTCATAAATATAAATCAATCCCACACTTTGCAAAAATGAAAATTATATAAACACTCATTTACATAAATAAAAATTACTCTTAATCTCATACTTAAAGAAAATCACACAACTGCATAACACACTTGCATGAGAAAAAAATGAAACAAACTCTTGTTTAAACACACTCGCATTTTCTTAAATTAAAGATCACACATGTTTAATTTAACAATTAATTTCGTGAATGAATCTATTGTCTATAAGAAAGATGGAATTTTGTCTATTGGAATGAAATGTAAAACTATGTCACTGTTGTTATGCTCTATCCATGTGAATTTGAAATCTAAACAATAGAAATGATTAACAAAATGATCTTGACTCAAATCTAAAAGAAATCGAAAACACAACAACTCAATTGAATAAACATAAATCTATGAAGCTAATTACTAACTGCAAAAATGGAAATCCTTACTATCTTGAGGGAGCCCTCCATGAGAAGTAGGAAATCACTATGCTATTAATCAAGAACTTAACCATGCATGAATGCTACTAAGAAAACGAAATGATTCTTAAAAATAGTGTATCAATAACAAAATTGCAGTCTTGTTGTCACGTCATTACTACTATTTTCATTTTTGTCGACAGGCATATTTATAGATCTCATGGAAATTAATTGTTCAAAGATATATGCCTCATCCATATCAGTAGAAACTAAATTTAACTTGAAAATATACATCATATAATTCGCTCATGATTTTTTATCATTGAAGCAAATCATGAGGTACAAATCTCGTTCTCGCTCACCTGTTCCCAACTACGAAGGTTGACTTCGCCTTTGACCACATTAATAGAACTAGTTTCCATTGATCTGGCTCGTGAGAGTAGGAGGAAATCGTTATGTGCATCAATTTCCACCTACCCATTAATTTGCTTCCTAGTTGGCACCTTGGAACTTGTCAAACCACGGACTTGGCTGCAGAATCATTGTAATTTGGTAGTTGAAGTAAACATTAAACTAAATAATAAAGAACATTATCATTTTATGAAATAAAATACAATTGTATACCTGTTGTGTCATAGTTCATGTAACTTGATGCCCAATGTGTTATTATGAACATAAAAAAGAAATAGATGGGGTGAAAAAGGATGTCAAAAAGAAGTGATTGTGAGGTTCAACACCTGCTACTATGATGATTCTCTACATGAAGCCTGAAACTATCATGGAATTCCATCTAGATCATCACTGTAATCATCATTTTATGGATTTTCCACTAAGCCTATTTCTATGATGATTCTCTACTTAAAGCTTGCAGCTATCATAGGAATCCTTCTGAGCCATGAACAACCATGGGATTCCTCCTGGGCCATCACTGCCAACATCTGTTGCGACAAGCATCCAAGCTAGTCTAGTTGGAATTAATGCCAACACTCCTACCAACAGTTGGGCAATGCTAACTTCCCAACACATCTCCCCAGCATGCCTATTGTCATTAATGCCAACACACACTTGCAGATGCCTTCACTAGGCCATTGGCCATCCAGAAAATTCCAACTGTCCAAAAATCCCTACCTTTGGCATTGATGGAAACACTCCATCCTTCTCTTCATGTGATGGGAAAGCCTCATGCTACTTCCACACACCTCATTGCATGAGACAGCAATGGCATGCTTTCTTCTGCACATGCCATCACATCTTCTCCACAATTCTCTCCCCCTTTGGCATCAATGGCAAGGGGCTACAAGCTGCCTTTCTCTCCCCATAAAATCGTTGACTATGTATACCATACTTTAGTTGTTCAGATGTGCATTATGCTTTGTAGACATCTCTATAAGGGTTATCCCTATTTCTACTCCATAAACTAGGCATATTTGATATGCTCCCCCTGAACATATACTACCTTTTCTTTTTCCTTCTAGTTTTGGACACCTTATGTCTTCTTGTTGAGCACTCTCTCCACTAATGCATCTTTTGTATCAAAAATATTGATACCCATTAAATTGTTCATGGTATTGTTGCTACTACAAATACCAATTAATGATGATGCATTTCAGCTTGCACTTCTTCGATGTTGTTGCTTCTTCTGAGATTGTGCTCATATTTTTTAGCATCTCCACTTCTCCCCTTGAGATCATTCTCATACAATAGGGATTTCTTCTTATACCAATTGCACCAAAAGAAATGATACAAATGGAACAATGTACCAAGAAAACTCTAATATTTATTCTCTCAAAAAGAAATTTCCATTTTCACACAAGGTTACTCAACATGAGCACAACACAACCAATTGACATAGTGATACCGATTGAGTGTTAAGGGACATGAAAAATCTTACACCACTTGTGTTTCATGAACACAAGACTGTTATGCATAATCAAACTTACAACTTAAATGAAATAAGGGTATTTCACCAAAGATGAAAAATTTTCATTTTCTCAATAATCTTCCTTTTTGAGGTTTCCAATTATTTCCTTCTCCTGCTTATCAAATCAACTCCCCCTGAGCCAATTCTCCTTGATCTCCTACAACAGCTTTCTTGCCTCTACATGGGGACTGATCATATGGACCTGACTTGACTGTTATCTTCTTATTATTCCACACTTCCACTACATCCCATCTTCTTCCCACTACATAAGACATTATTGTATACTCCTCATGTTGGCTACACTCCTCCTTTTCAATGTTGATACATTCAAAATAAATCAATTTATTCTTGTAATCAGCAAGAAAACGCAGTCATACCTTCACAATCAGATGCACCTTTCTATTTATTCTTTTCGGCTTCCTAGATCTGACTTATTCGGACTCCCTTGAGGCCATTCTCTTCCTTTACTGAAGAGAAATAGAGGATCTACTCCCCCTAAGCATATCATCCTCCTTCTTTCTCCAGACCTTCAATGGTCGATTCCTGACAAAAGCATTACTCTCCAACTTCTTCTTTACCCTTGTTTGAGCTTCTTCAAGGCTGCACATGGGTAGAGGAAACTTTTATTTCACCTCCTCTTTCTTCACCCAAATCATATTTATGCCCTTTCTCCTTACATTTGGGTCTTCTACAAGAGTAGGAGGATCATTCTTCTGATTTCTTTCTCCTCTTTTCATCTTGATCTTTTCACACAGAGCATTGAAGACAAGTCTATATTTCTCAACTTGATTCTTTTTCCTTGTCTTCAAATCCAATGTTGTTGCATATGCTTAGAAGCATCCCATTTCTTCTCGTTTCTACAACTATATCTCTTGTGCCCAAGATTGCCACAGTTGTAGCATTCAACATGGCTTAAGATCGGGGTAGAGGAGTTACTCTTTTTGACAATTCTTTTGTCAAAACTCCTATCATGGAAAACTTGCCTTCTCCTAGCCTTTTTGTACATTCTTGGGTTGTTGCTACCCAACACATCTTATTTTCTTGCATGACATCTACATTCTATGGATTTATGCCCAAAATTATTGTAAGAGAAACAATACCCATAAAAAGGCTTCTGATGACAGAGGTTACATTTAGGATTTGTCCTTGAGTAGGAAAGGACCTTTGTTGGCTCTTCATGTGCCTTCTATGATAGATTTCATTGTTATCATGCACTCTTTCATGCAGTTGCCTCAACCTCTTTTGCTACACTACTGGTTGTTGCTTCTTAGCCTCCTACTGCACCACCGGTTGCTACTTCTTAGCCTTTTGTTGTTGCCTTTCCTTCTCTTGTTGTTGTTTCTTTACATGTTGTTGTTGTTGTCCAACAACCTTTCTTTCTTTGTTGTTGTTGTAACATTGGATTCCCTTTACCCAGGAATTTGACCCTTCAACCTTCACCATCTTGGAGCTTGCTTTTTCTTTGAAATCCAAACCAACCTTGATGAGTTGGGATCCTTGCTTAACAAGAATCTCATTCAAGGCCCTTGTGCTCCCCTCAAGCTTTTGATATTGAGACAACTCTATTTTTTACTTTTCTAAGTCATGTCTCAATGAGACTACCTCATTTTGTAGTCTCCCACAGTAAGCTTCCTTTTCACTCAGTTGATTGGTTAACATCCAAGTCAGTCTGCTAGCCTCTTCTTGTTGATCATTTAGTTCAACCATTGTTCTGTTCATCTTCTCATTCTCAAGCTCATAGATTTTCAATTTCTCATTTCTCTTGAGATTTTCCTCTAATAGATCCTTGATCTCACTTAGAGAAGAGATCAACTTCTTTCTATAAAATATCCTTTCATCTAGATCTTTTTCCTCACTATTAGAAGTGTTAGCTAAGTTACCACAGAGATCTAAGCCCGTCTTTGTGTCCATAGAGTCTTCGACAGGTCTAAGGGTTGTATGTTCTTCATCACTTTCAGTGGTACCCTTATTCTCTCCATGGGATGTACTCTCTTCTCCTTCATAGGATCCCTCATTTTCTATTGCTACTAAAATGGGTCTATCTTCATTAAAGTTATTAAATGCATGGCCCTCTCTATCTTCAAGTGAATAACATGAACATATAGATAATGAATGACCAATTTATTTACATTTATCACAAAGCAATAGCATACCTTCTGATAAACATGGTCTCTCTTCTGAGACTTCTTCATCACCACCAGGAGTGTGATGAGTAGAAACTTCTCCAAGTTCTAGTTCATTTCTTGAGAAACAGGGCTCCTCGACCTCTCCTTGAGCCACATCGCTATCACCACCCAGACATTGTAGTCTGTCCAGCACTTCTGTTGTTGACTTACAATTCCTTACATTATCAGCATATGTCTTGGACAACCCTTTCATGATGACCTCCTTGGATTTTTCATTATGCTCATTCTTTTCTCTACTCTCAACGAAGATATACATATCATCATCCCAGAGCACCAAATAGGCCACTATTCTAACCTTCCAGACTTCATAGTCGAAACCATGGTTTGATTCATTTAAGAATGGGACTCCTTCTGTTGTTAGCCAAACTTTATTAGCCATTGTTTCCCTTTGATCTACCTTCTAGCAATTAAGCTATTCCTAAAGGAACTTGGCTTCGATACCAATTGTTGGAAACAATGATAATACTTAGATGGGGGTTGAAACAATATTAAGGCTAATTTTAAACTTTTATTCCTATTTACTTTCCTTACTCAAGCTTGGCACCCATCCATATAATTAGCAGCAATATGTAATATGGAAGCAACACAAAATCAACATACAATCATACACACCATGAGTATCATACACATGAGACACAAGGTTTTTCACGTGGAAACTCTTTCGGGAAAAAACCACCAAACTTGTTGCTTTTATTGAGGTAAAATAAGAGCACCTAATCTATTACATCAATCTGTTTTGTGAGCACCCACTCATAGGAAGCACCAAATCCCTTTGATTTTTTGTTAGTAGTAATTAACAGGAAGAACCAACTCCCTCTTTTTATAAACACTTGTCCAGCTTACCAAAATCACCATGTGAGGCACCGACCTAATGGATTTGTTGTAAGAACCAACTTGTAGCTTCTTGGATTTATGCAAGCACCAACTTGTAAGAGGAAAAAACCCCCAAGCCTTGTCAAGCACCCACTAGAGAATGGAAGCACCAACTTCTTGTATGCAGGAACCAACCCACACTCAAATAAGAACTAAATTTTCTTTGTAATTTGGCAACCACTTTGCCTGATAACAAATTTGTTCTCTGCTCACTCTGCACACTTTGTAGCAACCCACTGATCGTCTCAATAACAGTCACTAATCACCATCCAGGAAGCTCTCTATTCTTTTCTCTTCATTGGCATGCACTCAGCTCTTGGCCTCTTGCTCACCGTAGCACACACACAGCTCTTGGCGTCCTTTCTCATCACAGAAACTTTCATCCTTACTCACAGCAATGCAGGCAACATCGACCTTTCTCACACAACACAACTCTCAAGGTCTCTTACCTCTACATAGGCACTCTCATCCCTTTTCTACAGAATAGACTTTCTCTCATCCTTACACAGCAGTGCACTCACACAGAGATTTTTCCACTTAGTTGTCACTTGCAACTATGTTGCTTCCCTCTTGGTCATCTGAGCTCCTGGATTTTGTTCCTCTGTTTCTCCCCAATTTATGTTCCCACTCTATCCTATATTCACATTGCTGCAAGTGTACCTCGGCATGGGTCTTCCATTATGTTGTTGCATCTAACTTGGTCACTGCCACTACATTAACCATGAGAATGGGCACCTGACTGTTTCTCCATACTGAGAATTAATTCTCAGTCCACCTACACACTCCACCAGGCACAACCCTCTATATGAACAGATCTCATATCACTGAGGCTCTCCATGCTTATTCATGGTTTCACAGTACTTTAGCATGGCTTCTTTGTGGACCATTGTCCTTATTTCCTTGTCTCAAAGATCTTTGACAATCGCCATTTATTCTAGCGACCAACTCCTCTGCGCTCAATTACTCTTCAGTTGTTGACTCATCCAACCTTCAATACTCCCTGCTTATCGGAGAAATTCCACCTCATGATTCACTGATACTCCTCAATCCCTTACACTTTTCTCCTTTGGAATTTGTTTTATTATATGACCAGCCTAGTGACTATCAACTTAATACAACATCAGAGCCTCTTATCTATGTAACTTAACACGAAGTTCCGACTTTTTTATGGCTTCTTCAACTTAGCCTTTTATCGAATCTCCACCATAGGATTGTTTCCTGTGACCCACGATATAGAACTTAGGTGCTAAGTCTTTTAGCATCTTACCGGGGGCCTTTCTTCTCATTTTATTGCTTTGCACCCTTGGTTTTCTAGGCTCCACGACCAAGCGCCAATAACATTGGAGCCCCTTCCATCAAAACTTTTCAATAACAAACTGTTATAAAGTTTTGATATCTTCAATCCTTCAATCGTTGACTTCTGATATGACGTCATCACTGCCACATGGCAACTCCTGAGTGGTGACACGTGTCACTAAGATATGGCCCATTAGGCCCCCTCAAAACGCCAAAATTGTTTGCCACTTGTCCTTCCATACCGCCACGTCATATTGATGTTAGATGCCACTTGTCCCTTATCAAAGCTAACCAGACGTTAGCATGTGTCCTTATCATAGCCAATCATATGCCACCACGTTTCCTGCTAGAGGAGAGAGAAAAGGGCTCACCCACCTTTGGTTTTGTGATGAAATCCTTTGTTAATTATCTTTTGGAATTCCCGGCGAATTTTAACACTATCAGCATTTTAACCATGTCGCAAATTTTAAAAGGTTCTCCACTTGAAAAGTTCTGATATTGCGATACACCAATCTCTGACATTCCAATGTGCTGATACACCAATGTGTCGATCTAGGATTGTCGATACACCAAACTGTAATGTTGTGATGCACTGGTATGCCTGACCTCCGGTATGTGATCATCGATATGGTTGATCTCCAAGGTTGCAATGTGCCGATATCTTGATGCTCTGATGTGCAATATTTGATATGCTTGGATCTCCAATCTTTCGATCTCCGATATGAGATATTCCTTCCTACTTAAGGCTTCAAATCCCTGAACTTCAAAGGGCCATAACTTTTGAACCGAGAATCCATTTCTGGAATTCTGCATATCGTTGGAAATCTCTTCTAGAGAAATTTCCAATGGAGAGGGTCCGATGTAGGCCTTGAGCCCATGTTCTACCTCTAATATGGCTCTGAAATCTTTGTCACTCTTCTGCTCCTTGACTCTTCGGATAGCTGACACCACACCCACCATGGCGGTCCTTTGCATGAAGCCTGCAACTCTCATGGACTTCCTTTGGTCCATCACTATAATCATCATTTTATGGCTTCTCTAATAAGCTTGCTACTGTGATGATTTTCTACAAGAAACCTGTAGCTACCATGGGATTTCATTCTGATTAACATAGTAGTCATCCTTTTATGGATTTTCCAATAAGCCTGCTACTATGATGATTCTTTACATGAAGCCTGTAGCTAACATGGACTTACATCTAGCTCATCACTGTAATCATCATTTTATGGATTTTCCACTAAGCCTGTCGTTATGATGATTCTCTACTTAAAGCTTGCAGCTATCGTAGGAATCGTTCTAAGCCATGAACAACCATGGGATTCCACTTGGGCCATCACATCCAACATCTGTTGCAGCAAGCATCCAAGCTTGTCTGGTTGACATTAATGCTAACACTCCTGCCAATAGTTAGGCAATGAAAACTGCTCAACACATCTCCCCAGCATGACTATTGTCGTCAAGCCAACACACACTTGCAAATGCCTTCACTAGGAAACTAGTCATCCAAACAATCCCAACTATCCAACAGTTACAGTTGTATAAATTGCAAAGATTTTCTTCCAAAATGTATGGATTCATTTTGGGATATCTACTTTGATTATTTTTTATTGATATTATCAATTTATTGGGAATTTTTGGTCAAGTTTATGGGAACAAAAGGACACAAAGTTGAAGAAGAACACAACATTCCATCCACAAACAGGCGGCCAAATAGAAGTAGTAAATATAACAATATTGCATCTCCTTCGAGGATACTATGGGAAGCATCCTAAACTTTACGATGAGCATTTTCATTGCATCCAACATGCCTGCAATCATGAAAACATTCATCTACACAAGTATCTCCATTTCAAGCTAGTTTGGGTTATTTGCCAAAGTCTCGTTTGGATTTCATCTTTGTTAAAAATATTGCAATAGATGGACATAGTGATGTGGAGAAAGCCAAGTATTTTATTGAAAAAATCCAATTAGTGCATCAAAGGGTACAAGAATAGCTAGAGAAAATCCAAGCCAAGTACAAAGAAAGACATGATAAACATCAAGTTGATCATGATATCCAAGTGGGAGATCAAATATGGTTATACATCAATAAGGAAATATTAAAAGGTAAGGTAAAAACTCAATTCAATTAGATATGGTCGTTTCAAAATATTAGAGAAGATTGGTAACAATGCTTTCCAATTAGACTTGCCACCTTACATGTAAATTTATTCTGTTGGGAATGTGGAAAACTTGAGATTGTATAAGCTTCCTATAAATAGTGATCAAGAATAGAATGTGCAAGTTCCATCTATAGAATATTTTTCTCCTAAATATTTAAATTAGTTTTCAAAAGACTCTATTCTTGAAAGTAGGATAAGAAATTCACGTAGAGGCAATGTGGAGTATCTTTGTGCGGGGCTCAAAGGTATCAATCCAAGCAAAGCAAGGTTGATAGAGATCAAGAATGTGAGCGAATTATACCCTCACTTACTTGATGAGTAAAAATAGACTTTTGGTGGTCTAAATGCTTCTAGCGAGAAGGAGTGATCCAACAGATCAAAAATATGCTAAAGAATGAAAGTGCTCAAAATCTCCTAAAACTAGTGCCAAATCATAGATCTCATCGTTCTAAATCCAACAACGCTTGAATTGCCTCAATCTGACACATTATGAGGAATTTATCGCAGATGAGACTCATAAATGGGTAATTATATGGGCTCATTTTACCTCCTAACCTAGTCAAATCAACCATTCTATTAGCTTATTGTATGATTTTCTGATTATATTTATGCTTATAGGGTGATTTGAGTTAGTTATTATGCCATGTGGTCTAACATGTATTTAATGCGGATTATTGATGGATTTCAAGGTCAAATTCAAGGATCTAGTGGTCAAACTACAGAAATAACTCAAAGTAGATAGAGGAGAGGACTTATAGGAGGGAATCCCCCTCATTTATTTCTCCTCACTTCGAATTCCCCTTCATTCAGCTCGGAGGACAAGCAGCTGAATCATCCACTAGAAGGTAGCTAAGCAAGTGGAAGATGATTAATAGTTATCTCGAGTTTTGGGAGCCAAGCCTCCCTAATTTTAAGGAAGTTATTGGTAGCTTCAGATGTATAAGTAGAGAGGCCTAGGGCCTCACTAGGGTCGACTTTTTTTCTTGTGTAAACTTTGCTCAAATTTCGAGCTTACTATTTTATGACAGTTTTATGTAATCTTGTTATTTTTTTATAATGAAGATGGAATCCTTTTTTAGCTAGCACTGAGTTACCTCAGAGGGTTGAAGCTCTTGGGTTAGGGCCCAATCCAAGCAGCCAAAATTTATTTACTTGTATTTGTATGCTTTACTTCAGTTTGTATATTAGTTTGTTGTTAGATGTATTTCTCTTATGGTTAAGAATAGGTTTCTTTTGATGATTTAGTAGTTTGTTTCCATTTGTGCTTTCTGTAGCAGGTTAAGCAGTGATCAGAGAAGATTCAAAAGGCTGGAAACAGTGCCTTGGCCTCTCTTCCTCCCTCTGGGACCATGATTTGAGGCAAAGACTCTCTTGCTGCCCCAAAAACACAGATTTTCCTCATTCCTAGGACTTCTAGTGTTTGCAGCTCCATAGTAGGTGGATAGTCCAGTTTTGCTTTGCTTTAGATCTTCTTTATCATGTTCACTTCCTTAATTGCAATAGTCCTCTTTCATGCTTTCCTTTCTTACAGCATTTCCGAGCATTTCCTTCTATACATCATAGTTTAGACCATTTTAATGCAAAACTCTATTTTTCCTAGGATGCACTCATTTCATTGGTTGCTTGATTTTCATGGTTGACTGTCAGTTTCTATGTAGCGAATCTCTTCCAAAAGTAGGCCAACTTACCAGAAATCACACCTTCTATCTGGTCCATGGCCTATAGGTCTCCCAAACCTCACCTCAATTCTACCCTAGTTTCCTTCATTTTTCATAGAACTTCTTCCTCTCTCTTTGAGAAAACCCAATCATCTTTCTCTCTCATGTTGATTCATGGTAGACCTTAGGTTCCCTAACACCTCATTCCAACCTTCATCCATCTTTTACACCCACTCTCACACCCTCAAAATAGTGAAAATTTCTCTCAGCCTCCTCCTGTAGGCCTCCTATAGTTTCCCTGTTTTCCTCCTGTAGTTTTCCTGTGTCCTCCTGTAGTTTTTCCTGTAGGCTTTATTTTGAAGACCGAGTGTGGGAAAAGCCTCCAAAAAGCCACCTAATACCTCCTAAGACCCATCCACACCATCCTACATCCTCCCAAGCTCCAAAACCGCCCTCTAACGCCACATGTTTGTTGCCACACTCACACACAATAAATTAGATGCATGTTAAATTCACATAAAAATATAAAAATATGTTTTTTGCTTATTTACTTCTAGAAATAGCATGGTCAGATGTTTTTTACTTCCTTGAGTAGGTAATGGCATTTATTTCATGGTTTTCATAGTGTTTTTGGCAAAACTAGAATTAGCTTGTTAATTAGGGTTTACTAGGTTTTGCTTTACATTCCAGTCTTTCTCCTTTCTGCAGTTAGAATAGCATCTATAGAGTAATATTTCTTTCCTTTCATCACAAATAGAGATTCTTCTGAAATCTATAGAAGTTGTCTTGAGCTCCTGGTGATCTTGTGCCGCTTGACCAAGTGACAACCTACAATGAGTACTAGTACTTGTGCATATAGCACTGACGCTTCCAAGTTTGTTACGAACTACCGGGTTGATAAAAGTAAAGTTGGTAGCCCAAGAGTTGCAGCATTCTTGCTGCAATACTGGCTCTCACCACTTTTTGGCACCGTTTCCAAGGAAGCATCAGAGTATTCTGTGATTACTGCTTTCTTCTATTTCCTATTGCAACATTCTGCTAATAGTTTATTTCATCAAAAGTAAACTAGTCATTTCTTCTCTTTCAGTTCTGCATTTCCTTGCTTTCCTTTCCAATTCTAAAAATTTCCATTCAGCTAGTTGCAATTTGTTTTGTTCAATCACAATTTCAGTTTCTTCAGGTAACTTCAGTGTGGGGAAAAAGAAACAAAAAACCAACCAAAAATATTTCCTTTCATGCCTCGTAGGAGTAGAGATAACTTAGGAAAATTTTTGCCCAACACCCCCACTGCTTCACACAGCCAACCTTCTCTCTTCTTCGATGGTTGCAATCAAGAAGAACCCTTAGGTGAACATCCAGACATATTTGAAGAACCTATAAGGGAAGAATATGAAGAAAACATTCCTCTAGAGCCAATGGTTGAAAAGGTAATGCTAGGGAAAATGGAGAGAGAATAGAGGGTACCTTCCCCATTCGAGAGACCAATGGGGACACCAAAATGAAGAATATAAGTCCTTCAACCCTACCTCACTTCCATGGTCTGACTACAGAAGATCCTGACACCTTCTTGTTCGAGTTTTTTGTCATCTATTGAACTTATGACTATGCAGAAGACGAGCAAAAGTTGAAACTACTCCCTTCTACTCTCAAGGACGCAGCACTGCGCTGGTTCATGGGATTACCTAGCAATAGCATCACAACTTGGGCTCAGATGAAAAATTCCTTTAACAACAAGTATCGAGACTATTTTAGGTCAAAAGATACTAAGGAAGAAATCTTATGAATGACCATAGTAAGTGATGAGTCCCTTTAAGACTATGAAGAGAGGTTCCAACTCAGTTACAAAAGGACCAGGTGTACACTTGACCCTGAGTCTCTGAAGTTGGTCCTGCTCAGGGGAATTAGGGAAGACCTTTTAGACACCCTCCAACTACTGGCCGAGGGAGACATCTACCAACTATCCTATGAGGACATAAAAACTATTTTTAGAAACCATTCTAAAGCAGCCAGAAAGAATGGTAGGGGGATTCAACCCATAGCCAATACCTCTTCTTCCAATTCATCCATTAAAGGTGAAATTAGAAACATGATGGAAGACTTCAAGAGTGATATGCTGCAGACTCTTGCCATGCAAATGGATATCTTACATATCAAAAGAAAACAAGAGGAAGCAGAGAGGGCTTTGGCCATTTTTTTCCCTAGATACACCAAGAGGCATCCTAGGAATGAATGCCCATTGAACTCTATAGAGTTTTGTTCAGTCTGTGAAGAATATCAATCTAAAGATAAGTGCCCTTCATTTCCCGGACTTAAAGCTGTATACCAAGGGGCCGAAGGAGTCACTGAACAGATCTATTACATAAACCAAAGGAGTTCGCATGGACCTAGACCATACCAGCAGGGGATGCAAGGGACATCTTAGGCATACTACAACCCCAACCAAGTCACCTCCATACCTTCTTTGGGCCCCCTACTCATCCTTCCTGGTCCATGCCTCCTCCTTGGTCCTTCACATCTCAATATCATGCCGAACCAGCCACCCATTCATTTCAATCCTATGCTCAACCTCAACCTCATTGGAATGCATCTCATCAGGGGTGGAGGCCCCAGTACAACTCTCTTCCTGCTCTTCTGCCTCCACCACCTGCCCAACCATAACCGTTACCTTCTACTCCACCAAGGCAACCCCAAATGCCTGCCCAGCCAAAACTGAACCGAAACAACAGACAGGCTCAGCAAGTGTATAGTGGGGAACCATCATGCCCAACTTATGATATGGAGATTCAAGAAATTAATTTACAATTCGGGAAAGTTCTCCCAGATAGCCAGCCTCCACCCAGGGAGGTTGAGGAAGATAAAGAGGAAAGTGAACCTAAAGCAAATCCACCCTTTCTTGAGAGACTATCCATGACAATCCAGCCTACCCCAGAAGAGACTGAACTCCTGGGAGAATTGAAACATTTATGTGTGAAGATACCACTTCTCCAAGCCATAAAAGATGTGCCTATATACAATAGGTTGATCAAAGAGAAGTGCTTTAGGCATCCAGGAAGGCGCAAGAGAGATGCCCCAACCATCAATGTCATAGGAAAACTGTCTGACCTGATGTTGGGGCAGATAATCTATCCAAAATATTTGGACCCTGGAAGCCTAGTAGTTGATGTCCACATCAATGGCACAATGGTCCCACATACCTTGATTGATCTAGGAGCTGCCATTAATGTGATGAAAAAGGACAAAATTCTCAAACTTAACCTCCAAGGCTCATTGAGGAAGACCACAACAGTGATGCAGCTAGCAGACCGCTCCACAGTGACCCCTGAGGGGATTGTGGAAGATGTAATGGTCTCCATTGATTCTTGGGAGTACCCTACTGATTTCTTAGTTCTCCAGCCAAAGGCAAAGCTCACTGGGTATCCTCTCATTCTAGGAAGACCCTGGTTGGCTACAGTCGATGCCTACATCAATTGCCGCGCTTGGAACATAACCATAAAGAATGGGCACATGTCCAAGTAGTTAATCCTATATCCTCCTGCCCAACCCTTGCTAGAACATGATCTACCTCTCTGGTTGGAGGAGGAGGATGAGGATGAAGTTTATTCTGCACCACTTTGTACATTAGAAATCACCATGGGGGGGAACCGCAAGATGAGGATGATATGATTGAAAATTTGATTCAGAATCCACCTCCCAGTGTATCACCATTAGAATACATAGTAAGAGAAACACAAAACAACCCCTCAACTGATCTCCGTGTGGCCAACCCCACTTCTCTCCGTGTTAAAAATATAGAGTTTGGCCCAAAAAGAACATTGAAAATCAATCCATCCCTATCTACTTCCTAGGAGAAGGAGCTATGCAGCATACTAAGAAAACATCTAGATTTCTTCACCTAGAGTTATAAGGAGATGAAGGGAGTGCACCCTTAAGTATATACTCATCATATATACATCAAGGAAGATTGCAAGCCAGTTAGGTAGCCTCAAAGGAGGATGAACCCAGCACTTAAAGATATTTTTAAGGAAGAACTGCCGAAATTGCTTGATGCAGGATTCATCCATCCCATCTCTAACAGTGAATGGGTCTCTCCTTTGGTGCTAGTGCCAAAGGAAAATGGTAAGTGGAGAATCTTTGTCGACTATCAGGAATTGAACAAAGGCACTAAAAAGGACCATTTTCCTTTACCTTTCATAGATCAAGTGTTAGATGGTCTGGCAGGGAAAAAGTTTTTCTCTTTCCTAGATGGGTTTAGCGAGTACAATTAGATTCAAATCAGCCCGGAAGACCAAGATAAGACCACTTTCATTTGTCCTTGGGGTACCTTTGCATATTGGGTCCTTTCTTTTGGTTTGTGCAACACTCCAGCCACTTTCCAAAGAGAGGTATTGAGTATATTTTCTGAACTGGTTCATGATGCAGTAGAAATATACATGGATGATTTTACTCCTTATGGCTTTGACTTTCAGGAAGCTTTATCTAACCTAGGAAAAGTTCTAGATAAGTGTATTGAGATGAACCTATCCCTCAGTCCGGAAAAATGTGAATTTTTTATGACTGAAGGGACTGTGCTAGGTCATGCAATATCTCAACAAGGACTGTAGGTGGACCCCAACAAAATTTCCATCATCCAAAGGGTCCCACCTCCTCAAAAGGTGAGAGATGTCAGAAGCTTCCTAGGCTTAGCTGGATATTACAAGAGATTCATTAAAGACTTCAGCAAGTTAGCCTCTCCTTTGTTTGGCCTCCTAGGCAAAGATGTTGAGTTCATATGGTCGGAAAACTATCAAGAAGCCCTAGATACCTTGAAGAACATGCTAGTGACTACCCCAATTCTCAGAGGCCCAAACTGGGCCCTACCCTTTCACATTCACACAAATGCCTCGAACAAAGAAATAGGAGCAGCCTTAGGACAAATTAATGAAAAGTTACCTTATGCCATATACTTTATAAACAAAAACTTATCAAAGGCAGAGTTAAACTATATAGTGACCAAGAAGGAACTCCTAGTTGTCGTGCATTCCTTAAACAAATTCATACATTATATCACAAGCTATCAAACCTTTGTGCACACTGATCATGCTGCAATTAGATATTTAATGAACAAACCAGATGTAAATGCTCACATTATTAGATGGTTGCGTTTACCACAGTGGTTTGATCTAACCATTATTGATAAGCTTGGTAAAGAGAATGTTGTTACTGACTTTTTGTCTAGAGTAAATTTTCCTGCAGGTGAAGAAGGAATGGTGGATGACCAAATTCCATATGAACACCTATTTTTTATATCAGTACTCTCTCCATGGTTTGCTGACATAGCAAACTACTTGGTTTCAACACAGTTCCCACCACACCTATCCTCAAAAGAGAAGATCAAGATAGTAAGGAAAAGCACCCCTTTCACCTGGATTGGAGGCAATCTCTTCAAACTTGGCCTAGATCAGATCTTGAGAAGATGTGTTAGGGAGGAGGAAGTCTTTGACATCCTCCTAACCTATCATGATGGGCCTTGTGGAGGTCATTTTGTAGCAAAAAGAACCGCCTTCAGGATATTGCAAGCAGGCTACTACTGGCCCACTCTTCATCAGGATGTGAGGAGATACACGAGCCAGTGTGATTGGTGTCAAAGGATGGGGAAACCCACTCCAAAGGATGAAATTCCCATGCAACCTCAAGTGACCTTTGAGCCATTTGAGAAGTGGGGCATGGACTTTGTGGGGCCTATCAACCCCCTTTCAAAGCAGAAGCAGTACATCATTGTGTGCATTGACTACCTGACAAAGTGGTCAGAGACAAAAGAAATCAAAGCAGCGACAGAGGAAAAAGTAGCTGATTTTTTGAGGGAAAACATATTCTACAAGTTCGGGTATCCGAGAGAGTTGGTCACAGACCAAGGCAGTCAATTCACTTCCAACCTGATTGAAGACCTACTCACACATCATAAGATCAAGCACAGGATTTCCACCCCTTACCATCCATAAGCCAATGGGCAAGTGGAGGTCACTAATAGAGCATTGGAAGGGATCCTAACCAAGGTAGTGAGCAGCAGCAAAAAATACTGGGCGGACAGATTAGTTGAGGCCACTTCGGCCTACAACACAACATGGAATACCACCACCAGGTTCACACCCTATGAACTGGTCTATGGGAAGAAGGCTTTACTATCAATAGAGTTTGAATTCAATACCCTAAGGATGGTAGCTCAGCTGGACCTAGACCTCAGCCATGCACAAAAGGAGGGATTACTTCAACTTAATGGATTGGATGAATACAGATTGCAAGCCCTTCTCCATACAAAGGTAGTTCAGCTTTAGAGAAAGATATGGCATGACAGATAAATCAAGGAGAAGCAATTCCAAGAGGGAGATTGGGCACTACTCTATGATTCAAGATACAAGGATTTCAAAGGAAAGCTAAGGACAAGATGGCTGGGACCCTACACTTTGGAGAAATGCAATGACAATGGTTCAGTTCTGATCAGAACTATTGATGATGAAGCCATCCCCATGCTTATCAATGGACATCGGTTAAAAGTCTACAAGAAAACCCTCTACAAGCAAGAGTTTATTGAAGATTTGAATAAAACAATGATGGTAGTGGAGCGTGTCTTAGCTTCCACTTCACCCACTCACTGAAGAAAAAAAGAGAAAAAATAAGGACTCAAGTGAAAACCTCCATGAGGCGCTTGAGTCCCATCATTGGGTTGAAAACCTCTTCTGAGGCGGCCCAGTGATGTCAAAAAAAAGACGGAAAAGAATAATATCCTTGGGTGAAAACCTCCCTTGGAGGTGCCCAGGGCAGGCAATTAAGGCGAAAACCTCTTTGAGGCACCCTAGTTATTTTCAAAAAAAAATAAAAAATGAATTTTTATTTCATTGCAAGGTTGCAGGAGGACTACAGGGAGAAAAAGAAGGTTCCAAGGGGACCCTGACATTCATACAAGAATCCATCTCATCTTCTCCACACCTTCCTCCATCATTTTTGGTATCTCTTTCACCCCACTGTACCTCTTCTTCCAAAACTGTGTTTTCTATAGGAGACTCTATTTTTTCTACAGAAGGCTCCTGTGGGAATTACGGAGAGCCAAAAGTGTCTACAGGAGGCAGTTTGAGGGACAAGAAAAGCTTCATGAGGAACCTGTTATCCCTCTTATCATCTTCAAACCTCCTTGCCATCATTTCCAAGCCTACATCACACTCCAAGAATAATTATTATTATTTTTATTTTATTTTTCCCTTTCCAGGAAAAAACACAGAAAAACAGTTTTTTAGTTTTGAAAAAGAAACAAAAATAAAAGGAGGAAAAGGCACCATTAACTTTACCTGAAGCTTACCTACTATCCCTCCATCGTTCATCTCCACCTCTAGCATCATTCTCGAGCTCCAAGCACAGGGAAATAGCTGAAGTTTCAAGGGGAGAAGCAGCTACAGGAGCTCCTATAGGAATTCCTCTAGCAAATGATCCCATAGAATTCCAGCACCAGCAACAAGGGACAGCACATCTGAAGGTTGAAAAGGCACATGCAGCTCAACTCCAGCAAAAGAAGAACCTGCAAAAACTCACAACAACACATCAGCGAGCAGACACAGCATGCATGAAGGAAAATGAAGGCATGCAGCAGAGAAAGCCACAGCACCTCATAGTCGATGGCAGCAAATACACTTGGATTATAGGTAAGTAGCTAAGTCACTCCTCTATCTGCATTTGTGTAATTAGGAATCATATGAAGGCAATGAGATGGTTGAAATCGAAAGAGGGAAAGGTGGCCAGTTAACTTGGCCACCTTCATTTAGTTGACTCCACTTAACCGAGATATCACCCACACGTGCACACAGTCAACTCAAGCAAAAGATGCGAAGGACAGGTAGTGGGAGGAAGAGTTAACTCTGATGCAGTAATGAGGGGATGATTATGAGGGGGGTCATGATGACCAAGTAGGTGGGGACCAACGGTCCTAATCTAGGCAACATACACCTTGCCATCTCAACACTCATAACCAAAAACAGCCATAAAAGGTAATGAGCACTCCTCCCCATGCATTCTCACCACCTTTTCTTTAGTTTCTCCTCGTAACTCAGCCACACAACAGTCTTCTTATGCCCCCACAGCCTCATATCCACCATCCTCCATTGATTTCCTCCATATTTTTTCTCTCTGCATCTTCTATAGGTGCCCTACAGGTTTTCTACAAGAGCCCTACAGGTTTTCTACAGGATCACCTACAGGAAATCTACAGGAGGGACAATGGGCTTCTATAGTAGGGTCAGTGAGTCATTTTGAAGGGAGGAAATGTGATCTTTGGCATGAATTTCATAGATGTAGGATTCATGAATGCCCTCTGTTGAATATCAAAATGTGAAAGAGTTGGTCTCAAATTGAAGATAAAATGAGTCTTTAAGAGGGTAGAAATACATAAAAATTTCTGTTTTTTTTTTAAAACACAGTCCCCTCTGTTTTTCTATTTTACTCAAAATTCTTTCTCTCCACCTCCATATCTAGTTTTTCAAAATAAGTACAGGTAGTATGACAGGGGGGTTTATGTGAAAAGAGCCCACTAACTCCACTAGACTCCATGCACATCTTCAAGTGGTGGAAATATTTACAAGGGCAAACTGGATGAATTTCTTTGAGAAGTTTAGAGGGTTTGATGATGAAATTGCCCATGAATTTTCTCTCTCTCTGGTCCCTCACACAAGAAATCATGCTACTATAACCATTAGAGGCCTCTCCATTGAAATAACCCCTGAATTCATCAGTAGGGTCACTACCCTTCCTCTTGGGCTGCCTTGGAGTAAAGATGAGAAAATAATTGGCCAGGCAGCCAAGAGGAAATTTTTCCAAGATAATGAAACCCCTGTTGAAGAAAAAAAGGAATTAGGAGGGCTAGTGTACCATATCCTTGGGATGAGGTTAGCTACCAGGTGATCAAATACATTTCTTGTGAGGGGAGGCACAACATTGTTTATGGATATCATTTCAGAATCCTCCAAGAATTGAGATATGGCATGGACACCCCAGCACATCAAAAGCTCAGTATCCCTTACTTTCTCCTTCAATCCCTCATTGACTCTAGCACCAAGGTACAAGAATGAAATTCACATCAGCTAGCTCACCATGGCCTAATCAGGAACCTAGTAGAAGAAAACCTCCATACCCTTACAATCCCTATAGCATGGGAAGTTTTCATAAATATGACAGCTAAGGATGACATCAAGGCATTAACCTATGAAGTAAGTCCTACTGTCAGTGAAGAGGGAGAACAACAAGGAGGAGAAGATGAACCCAGTGGTGACATAGCAGAGCAAGAGAGGAAAGAGAAAAGAAAATAAATAGAGGAGGGGAGAGTTGAAGAGACATAACAGGAGGTAGAAAAAGAGACAGAGGAGGAGGAGGAAAAAGAAACAGAAGAGGGAGAAAATGAGGCACAGAGGGCGGAGCAAAGAGAAGAGTCCCTTGAACCTTTGGAAAGAGAAGTAGAAGCTACCCTCACTACCCTCAATACACCAGTCAAGCAGAAGTAGAAGAGGAAAAGAAAAACCTCCATGTATTTCAGGGCAAGGAAGAGTAATACAATTAAAACAGGAAAACCTCAGCCCTCATCAAAGACTACCAGTAACATTGAAGATTCACCATCTACCAAGGTGAAAGAATCTCCTTCCAAGACACCCATAACCTATGAAAGGAGGACTACAAGATCTTCTACATGGAAGGGAAAGGCAATTATGCAGGACCCAAACCAAACCTACAGGGGGCTAAAAAAGTCCTACAAGAGACACTATCCAAACTACCGGATACATAAAAACTTGAGGAAAAGATAGGAGGACAGCCAAAGGTGAAAGAGGAAGCACAAGAGCTACAAGAACCTGACCCATAGCCTAATCTTGACTCCTATTATAGACTACTTGAGGGAGGCAAGATAATCCCATAGAAATTTGCAATTCCATTGTTTTTTGAATTGGAAGAAGAGAGAGTGAGAATGCATAGGTGGATGCAGATAGCCAAGTCCAAAGGAATTGAGGATATTGGCCACATGGAAGACAAACTCAAGGAAATGGGCAGGAATTGAGTGCTCTCAGAGACAGAAAAGCCCTTACAAGAAGTTACCTTGAGAATGAGAATGAATTACTAAGGAGGCAACTGCAGGAGAAAGAGAATCATTTGGCATACATGGCCAGCTTATCCATAGAATCATTACAATTCAGAACACTAGCGAAATCTTATGGTCTCTATCTGAAGGATCAATGGCTTCAATTCAAAATAAAAACTTTGGCACAAAGAGGCATAATTCCTTTCCAAGACTACAGGCAGTTCATGGATTTGTGTGACCAAAGCACCTTTGAGGACAAAGCAAAGATGGCATAGTTCTATCTAAACAACATGGCCCTCATAGACCTGAATGTCTGGGACCCCAATGCTAAGCTAGGGGATCTGCAATTAATGGCCATGGTGTCATGGATGAACCATGAAGAATTGAGGGCAGCAAAAATGAAAAGATTGTTAATAAAAGAGAAGAATGAATCATTAATGATAAGAGCTAAGCCATCAGATCCTATGGCACTAATCAGCACACACAACCTGCTTTCTAATGACCCTCAGATTTCCCCTAAATATCTAGCCAATTAGGAACAAGCCATTGCACACTTTGAAGATATGCTTAGGCTACTTGGGGATGATTGTGTGCATGCATGCATGAAAAGATGGAACACCCTACCCCACAGCTTGCAGATCAGAGAATACCATTCCCCCATGTGGCTGAAAGAGGCATTGAAAAGAGTGCCAATGTACAAGCGCTCCATGCAAAGGCTGGAGGTCAACTGGATTGGCCTCAAACTGAGTCCTCCACTCATATTAGGCATGTTGGAAGGTAGAAGAGAAGAAGAAGAGAAGGAGTAGTGGAAGGACATAGACAGAAAGGCGGGATTTTATGGAGAACATGAGTAGACCACATCAGAAGCCTGGAATGCTAGGGAGGCCACCAGGGCCATGAAAGACCAAGAGATTGACTAGGTTGCTCAGAGGATGAGCAACACCTTTATTAGAGGGGTGATGATGAGCCTCATAAATGGGTAATTATATGGGCTCATTTTACTTACTAACCTAGTCAAATCAACCATTCTCTTAGCTTATTGTAAGATTTTTCGATTATATTTATGCTTATAGGGTGAGTTGAGTTAGTTATTATGCCATGTGGTCCAACATGTATTTAATGCAGATTATTGATCGATTTCGAGGTCAAAGTCAAGGATCTAGTGGTCAAAATGCATAAATAACTCAAAGAAACCAGAGGAGAGGACTTATAGGAGGGAAACCCCCTCATTTATCTCTCCTCACTTCGAATTCCCTTTCAATCAGCTCGGAGTACAAGCAGTTGAATCATGCACTAGAAGGCAGCCGAGCAAGTTGAAGATGATTGATAGTTATCTCGAGTTTTGGAAGCCAAGCCTCCCTAATTTTAAGGAAGTTGTTGGTAGCTTTAGATGTATAAGTAGAGAGGCCTAGGGCCTCACTAGGGTCAAATTTTCTGCTTGTGTAAACTCTGCTCAAATTTCGTGCTTACTATTTAATGACAGTTTTATATAATCTTGCTATTTTTTGATAATGAAGATGGAATCCTTTTTGAGCTAGCACTAAGTTACCTCAGAGGGCTAAAGCCCTTGGGTTAGGGCCCAATCCAAGTGGCCAAGCTTCTCTTTACTTGTATTTGTATGCTTTACTTCATTTTGTAGATTAGTTTGTTGTTAGATGTATTCTCTTATGATTAAGAATAGGTTGCTTTTGATGATTTAGTAGCTTGCTTCCATTTGTGCTTTCTATAGCAGGTTAAGAAGTGATTAGAGAAGATTCAAAAGGCTAGAAACAGTGCCTTGGCCTCTCTTCCTCCCTCTGGGACCATGATTTGAGGCAAAGACTCTCTTGCCACCCCAAAAACACAGATTTTCCTCATTCCTATGACTTGTAGTGTTTGCAGCTCTCTAGTAGGTTGATAGTCCAGTTTTGCTTTGCTTTAGATCTTCTTTATCATGTTCACTTCCTGATTTGAAATATTCCTTTTGCATGCTTTCCTTTCTTACAGCATTTCCGGCATTTCCTTCTATAAATCATAGTTTAGGCCATTTTAATGCAAAACTCTGTTTTTCCTAGGATGCACTCATTTCATTGGTTGCTTGATTTTCTTGGTTGACTGTTAGTTTCTATGCAGCAGATCTCTTCCAGCAATAGGCCAGCTTACCAGCAATCAAACCCTCCATCTGATCCATGCCCTATAGGTCTCCCAAACCTCACTTCAATTCTGCCCTAGTTTCCTTCATTTTTCATAGAACTTCTTCCTCTCTCCTTGAGCAAACCCAATCATCTTTCTATCTCTTGGTGATTCATGGTAGACCTTAGGCACCCTAACACCTCATTCCAACCTTCATCCACCTTTTCCACCCACTCTCACACCCTCAAAATAGCGAAAATTTCTCTCGGCCTCCTCTTGTAGGCCTCCTGTAGTTTCCTTGTTTTTCTCTTGTAGTTTTCTTGTGTCCTCCTGTAGTTTTTCTTGTAGGCTTTCTTTTGAAGGACAAGTGTGGGAAAAGCCTCTAGAAGGCCACCTAAGAGCTCCTAAGACCCATCCACACCATCCTACATCCTCCCAAGCAAAACTACCCTCTAACGCCACCTGTTCGCTGCCACACTCACACACAATAAATTAGATGCATGTTAAATTCACATAAAAATCCAAAAATATGTTTTTTGCTTATTTACTTCCAGAAATAGCATGGTTGGATGTTGTTTACTTCCTTGATTAGGTAATGGCATTTCTTTCATGGTTTTCATAGTGTTTTTGGCAAAAGTAGGATTAGCTTGTTAATTAGGGTTTACTAGGTTTTTCTTTACATTCTAATCTTTCTCCTTTCTACAGTTAGAATAACATCTGTAGAGTAATATTTCTTTCCTTTCATCACACATAGAGCTTATTTTGAAATGTATAGAAGTTGTCTTGAGCTCCTAGTGATCTTGCATCGACTAACCAAGTGACAACCTGCAGTGAGAACTAGTACTAGTGCACATAGCACCGACGCTTCCAAGTTTGTTACGAACTACCGGGTTGATAAAAGTAAAGTTGGTAGCCCATGAGTTGCAGCATTCTTGCTACAATACTGGCTCTCACAAATCACGTTCTGAATTTTTTGGCAAACAACAAAAAATTCAAAGTGCAAGGTTGGCTGTGTAGTCAGTACACTCATGGCAGACCATATGTTGATGAGGTGTTGATGTGAGCAGGATGACTAGGTTGTATGGATTGGCATGGGGGCCAATTTGGTGAGGACACTTGGCGAACAGTTATTGGTGGACAAGTTTGTGTTCGACTCAATCACAGGCCACCATGTGGGCCAATTAGAGGCTGCCACATGGCTCTATGAGAGGCTACCACGTGGCCTCAAGATTCTTGCTGAAATTTTTGTATATTAATTGACAGGCTCCACAAGGTTTGACCCATGACCTCCAACAAACAAACCGATCGTCCGACCAATCGGGCTATCACATGACTTGATTATACAGGGGTGATGACTTATATTTATTGTTTAACAAAATGGTGGTTGGCGAGAGGGTTGGGAAGACATGCCCGACCATTGCAGCCACATGTCACATATCACTAATGGAACCGATGGTGTGGAGATGGGGGCTGGGGCGCGTGGCATACCTCCCACACCGCGAAGAATCAAGAAATTCGGCGGAGGAATTCGGCCCATGGTTTTCGATACATAATGAGACCACCGATAGAGGATATGGCAGGCAGGGTGTGTGGCACCATTCCCGCTCCCAAGGCCCAATGGCCGTAATCCATTTGAATGAAGGTGAACCAAGAGCACGAGATTCATAGGGGCTTCGATCTTGTTGTTAAAAAAAATATTTTAAAAAAATCACACAAATAGCGGCAAGAGGTGTGGGTCAAACTTATGGCCTCTACCTAGTCATTCTTTGGCACCACCAATAGGCCACGGGGTATTTTATTGAATAATTAATAGAGCCAAGCCTTTTTGCATAGCAGTTTGCAAACCAAATTGGAGAAATGGTCATATTTTGCTCATTTTCAACCTTTCTGAGCTCAAGAAGAGCCTATATAGGGTTTTTTGAGCATTCTGGACATAATGACAATGTTATTTTTTCATATTGAAACTTTCATGTTAATGTATTGATATTTGAGCATATAATAAAAATGCCACCATTGGAATATGGACCCAGAGACGTAGCCCAAGAGGGGTGAACTACGTTATCAATTTGATTGTGTTTTATGTTGCATGTTTCTCCACTTTTAACTGTTAAAATTTTGCAAAATTTACTCAAGTTTGTGTACTTTTTCAATCACGATCCATTTCCTAAAATACATAAACTAATTCTCACCCTACAAGTTCCATTATGACCCTCTAAAGGGATTGGATCCAATATAGGGAGGCCAAGTCCAAGATGGATACCCACTTTAAATATTGTATAAGATCCAATGTGTCTCCTCACCTTCTAGTACAACCAATCATTAGTGAAATTAGGTAAATAAGCTTTCTAATTAGGGGAAAAAGTGGACACTTCTTAGTGGCATGCCCTTCCAAATGGGATTTAGAATGTGCAGGTGTTTCCTTTCTCAACAAGAGAGGTTAATAAAGGACCCTATTAGGTGGTTTCAACCTCCAAGGGAGTGATAGGTCCATGGTACATCCATCAAATGGCAGGTGGCATGTGAAATTATGATGAAACGAAATGGGGAAATAGGGAATGCTCCAAGCCACATGCCATGGTACAAGGGTAGCTATAATGAGGGAAGCCAAGACCTTGGGCATATGAATGTAGGAGGGAGAAATCCTAGTACATGAGTTACCTTGGCCTTTGTTTTTCCACCCTTCTTCATATGCCTTTTACCTTTTATTTATTTTTTTTCTTTTTCACTAAGGGCTCCAGGGGATGAGAGCATGATGTGTATGATCTAGCATTGATTACCCCTTTAAGGTTAGGGAATTCATCACCACCAAGGGTTAGGACAATCATGGGTTCCTTAATGATGTGTGGGGCACTTATAGGGGGCCTCAGAACCAGGGTGATGGCCATAGTAATAGGGGGTAGAGCTCATGTTTGGTTTTTTCACACGTGCTAAATTTTTATGTCTCGACCATCTTTTACTTTTTGTGGTACATTTCCTCTTGTAAGTGGAAAAATTATGTTTTTATCTTTCTTTTTAGTTGCATCAACCTCTGTGGTATCGTTCCAAGCCCAACCCAAAGTGTGGACAAGGAGAGGGGGAAGGTTAACACCTTATGGACCCAATGGAAAAAAGTGGACCGAGATGGGAAAAGTGAGGAAAGGGCTTATAATGAGTGGAGGGGAGTGAAAGATATGGTGTTGAGAAGCAGGATCACACAAACAAAATTAGGGTTTCCCATGAAGTGCCACTCCTAAATCTGGTAGTCAATAGAGGAGATCCCACAAGACCAGAATACAAGATTAACCACCAAGTTGGGACAAGGGAACAAGAGTGCAATCCAAGCCCATTATTTTCACCAAATCCCCTCACTAGTCTGTGTCCAAATATGCCCAAAAAATGAAAGCATAAACACCCAATTACAAAATGAAAATTCGTACCTTTGGGTTTGGAATACCCACCTTCAAACAAATGATCATAGTAGATGGGCAAGAGCACACAATGGTTGGATCAGGTGGCAGAGAATGATGGCACATCACGCTATCTAGTGCCTGCAAGGGACTACTGGCTAAAGAAAAATATAGGAGAATTTTTCTCCTATAGGGGTCACCCACTGGTGGTGGGTAACATCTGGCTTCAATTGGGACATGAGCTCTCAGTAGAGTGCACAAACCATGTACTTGAATGGGTAGGTCATGAAAATACCAACAATATCTTGGGACCATAGGCCTATTACCTGCACATCAAAGATGAAGCACACGAGGCAACACACTTTTATGACATCCTTTGATCACCCATTCTTTTGTTAGATCGTAAAATCAAAATAAAATCTATTGTAGAATGCAAGTCTAATATAAATGCACATAATCTAGCATGATAAATATAATATGATGTTATGTTTTGGTGGCTCGGGACTGGTAGGTTGTGGCTTTGATCTATGGTTTTTTCTTTAGGGTTTGTGTAGCTGGTTACCATGGCGGGGCGAGGAGGAGGGAGTTCTGCTCCCTCCTACAGTAAAGTAGTTGAGGACAGAAGCAAGGGAGTTGGTTCCCAACGCTTCAAGAAACCAGCGGAGGTGGCAACAAAGATTACAAATAATGAAAAATCAAGAACCAGCGGACCTCAAGAACAGGAAGAGAACTGTGAGGAACATAGTAAGGAGAAGAGGACAAAGGGTAGCAATCATAAAGTTGCTCCCATGAAAATATCAGGGGCATGTAAGCCCAAGGTGACCACTATGCCTCAAGTCATTTTAAGTGACCCAGCGCTACAGTTGCATAGAGAACACATGGCGGAATATGCGGTTATTTGTAAATTCATGGGGATCTGGCTAACGAAGAAGGCTTTGCAAGCATAGATAAGGAACCACTAGAAACCAAAAGGGAAAATTGACCTTCACCTTGGGTCCAAGGGTTTCTTTATGATGGTGTTCACAAGTCTAGAGGACAAAGACAGAGTGTTCGAAGGAGGACCCTATTTTTACGCGTTTGTGGGCCTTTACATGAGACCATGGGTAATGAACTTTGTCCCAGAACGAGAGAATTTCACCTCGGTACTGGTATGGATAAGACTCTACTCCCTTCCTTTAGATTATTGGCTACCAGAATCTCTAAAGGCTATCGGTAACAAGCTAGGGCACTTTATAAAAATCTTAGATACTACTCTAAGAGGCAAATACACTTCCTTTGCCCAGATATGTGTGGAAATGGATTTATCTAGGGCACTTCTGGATGAAATCATTTTGGAAGTGTATGACGAGGAATGGGTGCAAACGGTAGACTATGAACATGTCCCATTCAAGTGTCGTAAATGCCATGAACACGGGCACCTATACAGGGACTGCCCTTTGAACAAACTGGAGAGCAACACAAAATCCACCATAAGCAAGGATCCCGAAGGCTTTACCAAGGTAGGGGGTAAAGGGAAAGGAGGCAAGAGGTACCAAAAGAAAAGTACTGAAGATGGACAAACAAACCACAATAGTTTCAAGATCTTAGAAGAAGAAGTTGAAAACAATGGGACAAACCAGGAATCGGAGAATATTCACAATGAGAAGGAAGGGGATGCTAACATGGAGGAGATACCAGAAAACAGCAAACAAATGGAGGACTTGCTAAATATGATGGAGCTCAGCAGGGACCACGAGATGACTCCAAGTGAGGCAGGAACAAAAGACCATGAACTGTAGGAGATTCTAGAGAGGGAGAATTTAGATCTAGAAAATTTTCTGGAGCAGGGAATCACCAAAGGGGTTGACTCTCTGCCAAAAGCAGAGTTTGACAGGGTTCAACAACTCTTCCTCTGGAGATCACAAACAAAGTGCTCTGGATTCAAAAGAAACCATGAAATCCAGGAGAATAGGGGAGTGAAAATGATGGAGGATACACCGATGCTTTCTTCAAAGAACTCGGGTAGGAAAAGAGGAAGGAAGAAATAGAATGAGTTACTATCCGAATGCAGAAAACTTATGATTAACTCAGGTAAGATGAAGGATCTCACCAGTTACTCCTTTACAAATCTTTCTTAATGAAGCTTACAACCTGGAACATTAGGGGTCTAGGAAGTAAAAGGAAACAAAGAAACTTTAGTAGTAGAATAAAAGAAGAAAAATCAGATATGATTTTTATTCAGGAAACAAAATGTTGGATGGATAAGATCAAAGAGATACACAACAAATGGTTAATCAAGTATGGGTATCTAGAGGTAAAAGCAGATAACTCGACGGGAGGGATTCTCACTCTATGGGATCCTCGAAAACTTGGAATCCTAGATGTTGAATCTTCTAGGAATTATCTATCAATGGTGATCGAACCTTTAGGGGATAAGGAGATCTACATGATC
This sequence comes from Pinus tabuliformis, assembly GCA_031772625.1. Lineage (NCBI taxonomy): Eukaryota > Viridiplantae > Streptophyta > Pinopsida > Pinales > Pinaceae > Pinus > Pinus tabuliformis. The sequence continues at coordinate 337,820,075 of CM062812.1, forward strand.
ACTAATGTCTATGGCCCTCAAAAACTAGAAGACAAACTAAAGCTTCTCACATGCCTTGAGGAAATAAGGGAGAGACATCCTAATATGCCTTGGATTCTGGCAGGGGATTTCAATATGATCAGATCTCTTACAGAAAAGAAAAAAATAAATAAATAAATAAATAAATAATAAATAATAAATAAAATAATAATAAAAAATAAATATTAATTAATTAATTAAAATTAAAATTAAAAATTAATAAATAATAATAAAAATAAATAAGAATAAGAATAAGAATAAAAATAAAAATAAAAATAAATAAATAAAAATAAATAAATAAGTAAAATAAAATTAATTAATTAATTAATTAATTAAAATAAATAAATAAAAGGAGGTACAAGGAAACTAGGCAGGGACTCCATTGCCTTCCAGAACTTCATGAATAATATGGGGCTAGTGGACACAAAAACGAAAAAATGTCATTTTTACTTGGAATAATAAGAGAGGAGGAGCTTCTAAAGTTGCCTCTAAATTAGACAGATTCATAATCTCTGAAGAGCTCCTTATCAAAGGCCTTGATATGTCAGCTTTAATCCTTCTCTTCGGAGGCTCGGACCACTAACCTGTCCAGATGGAAGCTACATTTATGGGTACACCAAGGAACAGACCCTTTAGGTTTGAAAATATCTGGCTCTCTCACCCTGAATTCACCAGCAATATTGATAAATGGTGGAGGGAAGAGAGGCCCATTTAAGGCACTAAAATGTTCATACTGCAGCAGAGACTCAAGCACATCAAATCTAGGCTTAAAGATTGGAATAAACAAGAGTTTGGAAATATTTTTAAAGCCAAAAAAGAAGTTGAGAAGAAAATCTAGGCGATTAATCAGATCAACATCCTAGAGGGTTTTACCGAGGAAAGGAAAATTCAGGTTGATTCTCTGCAGAATGAATGGGAGGATCGGTGCTTGCAAGAGGATATTTTATGGAGACAAAAATCGAGGGTGTAGTGGATTAGAGAAGGAGAAAGAAACACAAAGTTTTTTCATAGATCAACTTTGGATCACAGATCTCATAACAGAATTTCCAAACTCAAAGATTCTCAAGGAAAAGAGCTTGTCTCACACATAGAAATAGAATCTGTCCTAGTTCAGCACTTCTGTAGCATAGCAGAGGAGCCTCTCATTGATAGATCTCGGTTCATTAACAAATTTACAAAGTTCATTCCTAAAATTGTAACCAGGGAAGACAATCACAATCTTAATAGGCCAGTGTCTGAAGAGGAGGTTAGTGAGGTCATCAATGAGATGCAAAACGGGAAATCTCCTGGCCTTGATGGTTTCAATGTGGATTTCTTCAAAGCTTGTTGGAAAATAGTCAAATAAGATATCCTTGAGGTTGTGGAAGACTCTAGAATATCTAAAACTATTTTGAAATCTCTTAATGCCTCTTTCATAGCTTTGATTCCAACGCAGGAAAAAGCTATGACACCGGATAGATTCAAACCCATAGCTTTATGTAATGTGGTGTACAAAAGTATCTCCAAGGTGATTGCTAACAGACTAAAGCCTCTTCTTCCTTCTCTCGTTTCAGAGGAGCAAACTAGTTTTGTGGAAGGAAGACAAATTCTCAACAACATCATACAAGCACATGAGGTGGTACACTCACTTAAGAGCAAGAAGCAAGCTAGTATGATAATGCAACTGTACCTAGCGAAATCTTATGATAAGCTAATTTGGGCATACATCAAGGAGCTGCTAAAATCTTATGGATTCGACCACAACCAGATAATATGGGATATGGCCCTTGTATCCTCGGTTAGTTTCTCAATTCTGCTTAATGGATCTCCCTCTAGAACCTTTATACCTTCTAGGGGTCTCAGACAAGGGGATCCGCTCTCCCCCTTCCTTTTTGTTCTCATGATGGAAGGACTTGGCAGAGCGATCAAAATAGCAAATGGTGAAGGAAGAATCCAAGGTCTGAAACTTACCCCGGATGGGGATGCCTCTACTCATCAACAATTTGTGGATGATACAATGCTGCAGGGCATTCCTACGGTCAAAGAAGCCAGAGCATTCAAACAAATCCTGAACGACTTTGCTTTGGCAGCTGGTACAGAGGTAAGCCTTGACAAATCAAAAGTTTTTTTTTTCAATACTGACATTGCTATTCAGAGGAACCTCACTAGAATTCTAGGGTTTCAAAGGGCTCAATTACCTTCCAAGTACCTTGGAATGCCTCTTACTGACAAACCTTTGAGTAAGGGAGTGTGGGAACCAGTCACCAATAAACTTCAGGATAAAGTTAGGAAATGGACCTGCAGGTCTTTGAACTTGGCAGGGCACCTTGTGCTTACTAAAGTTGTCCTACAGGCTATACCCATATTCATGTTTTTAGTTCTCCCTACTCATAAAGGTGTCATACAACAAATCAGAAGTATTCAAAGGGATTTTCTTTGGGGCAATGGGGAAGAGAAAAAGAAGTGGGTGCTAGTAGCATGGGACAAGCTCTACAAACCTAAGGCCCATGGAGGTTTGGGGCTTCATGACCCTAAAATCCTAAGCAGATTTTCGGGAGCAAAATTGTGGTGGAGGTGGCTCAAGGAATCGGCTACTCCTTGGGCCAAGGTTTGGAAGCAAAAATATGCAAGTAATTGGCAGGAGAGGGATCATATCAGAATGTCAGGGCTCATCAAGGGCTCCCACATATGGAACCCTACTTGGGAGAATATAGGTATTGTCCAAAGGCATAGTTTTTGGGAGATCAGAGATGGTAACCTTGCTCAGTTTTGGGAGGATAACTGGCAACAGGAACCCAATCTGTTTAGAGAATAACTAACTGCTCTAAAAAATGACATCGATAACAAAGTTTTACATGTGGTAAGTGACTTCTAGGAGTAGGAAAGGGACAATGAAAAATGGCGACTATGGAAGAATCATGGATACAGTGAAGAGAGCCCTTTGAAAGCCCAGGCGGACTCCCTTGCTCTTGACTTGGAGAAGAGGAATATTTTAGTGTCCTCCTCGTCTGACCAACTGAGATGGGGTCGAAACACTGAAGGTACTTTTAACCTCAAAGAAGCTAAATGCATTGCCATAGGTTGTGATTATCCAAACCCTGACCAGGTTTGGAATAACCTTTGGAAGAACTCACAGTGGATGAAAGTCAAGTTATTCATGTGGTTAGTGCACCAAAAGAAAATTCTCACTTGGGAGAATCTTCTAAAAAAGGGTTTTGTTGGCCCATCCAAATGCCATCTAAGTGGCTTACAAGGAGAAACAATGGAATATTTACTAAACCTTTTCCCCTTTACCACTACTTTGTGGGATTGGGCAGCCTCAGTCTTTAGGCAAACTAATAGAGACATGCTCAACATCACCAACACCTTGAAAAATTGGAGAAAAGACTTCTCTGGTAATGAAATCATCAACAAGGCTTGGACTCTGCTTCTAGGATTTATTATATGGGATGTTTGCAAAGAGTGCAATGGCAGGATTTTCAAGAGAAAAAAGGCTCAACCCAGAACATCATTGCCCAAATTATAAGACAGATCAAAGATAAAGTAAGAGCCCTTTTATGGAAAATTCTTGAGGACCCTCCTTCAACCCAGGAGGCTCGCATACTGAGGCAATTGGATCTCCACTCTCTGGTTCCCCTTGGAATTGTTAAGGGAAGGAGTAAAACAATTACTGGTAAAGATTTATGGTAGCCTCCTCCTCATGTATATTTGAAGATCAATATAGACGGGGCCTCTAAGGGCAACCCAGGGATGGTTGGTCTTGAAGGTGTCATAAGGGATGAACATGGGAGCATAAAGAGCATCTTCCATAGTCATCTTGGGATTACCACAAATAACATGGTTGAGCTAATGGCCTTAGAACAATGCCTAGAAAGCCTGGTTGAGTTAAATTTACACAATGACATCATTGAAGCTAACTCAGAATTGGTCATTAATGCAACCAAGAAAATGTGTAATGGAACAGCACCTAGAAAAGTGTCGAAACACTGGAGGTTCTCGAATGTTTTTTAGTGTATTCTTTCCCACTTGCGAACCCTGAGAACTGTCAGTTTTGTTCATGTGCAAAGGAAAGCAAATTTTTTAGCCGATCGGCTAGCGAATCAAGATGTGATGTGCAAGGAGAACCATATCTGGTATGAGAGGGATTTTATACCCTCTGGTAACCTAAGGGATGATTGTTATCGACGGGCAGCAAAAGACATGGAGTACTTCCAGATCATGGGAAATAAGCAGGAGGGAGACTAGTGGGTGTGGGCAAGCACGGGAGTCCTGGAACCTGGATGAATTGCTGGCGTGCCTCCTAACTATAAATCCTATCGTAATTACTTTCACCTTAGCCAACTATGGAAGTAAAGGACATGTTAAACAATGTGCTTGTTGAAGGGATGCAGACCATAGGTTTTGTTGGCTTTCGACATCGAATGGATATCGGGTTCAATTTTGAACGGACGTTAGCGGGTTGAGTGGACCCGATATCTTTTTAGACCAAGGATATAATCTAGTTCAGGTCCGAATAGTAGATAATTATCGCATATGTTTCTAAAGCGATGTATTTTGGACCATTAGATTTTAAGGGTTTGGATCAATGTGCAACTCGGTTGATCGAAGTGAGTATCCACCATCCAGTTAAGGTTAGCTCGATGGTGGATCTCGAGTATTCGTGGTTGATCGAAGTAAGTTTCTACCATCCGATCGAAGGCTTGATCGATGGTGGATCTTGGTAGTTCTCGGTGATCAGAGTGAGTCTCTACCGTCTGATTGAAAGTTCGGTCAATGGTGGGGTTTGATGGTTAAAATTGGGGGAGATTGAGCAGAAAGACTTGAAGAAGAAGAATTGCGGAGTGAACAGCAGTCTGTTCACTTAGGATTTTTGCCCAGGGGGCTGGTGTGGTTATGTATGTAAGGTTTTGGGTTTTGCTAACCCGGTTGTTTGATGTTTTTTCAACTGGTCTTTCTTTGGTTGGTCTTTACAATTGTAAAGACGTGTACTATATGTAATCTTTGTTCAGTTAATTGAAGGTTCCACTCTTACTTGACCAAAAATAAATAAATGAATAAATATATATCTATATATATATATAATATTGTGTTAACTTCTAATGAAAAATCAATATGCAATGCATCCTACTCTAACATACATATTACATCATGCAAGTACTAAGTATAATCATAGACCCAATGTAACCAACATAGCATCCAGTAAATATGAGAACACCTTCCATTGCTTACCCATGCAACAAATCCAAAGGCATAGATAATAAGAATTATATGTATGATCATGGGCGGGAGGTGGGAAAATAATAGGTCTAGACATCATACTAATTAGAGGAAATTTCAACTGAAAAATATCCACTTTAGAAAAAATTAAGAAATTTATAAAATAATGTCATGTAAACAATTTTTTAATATATCATTTTATTATTTTACTTTTATCACAGTTATCCAAATAAATGTCACGGTTATCAAAATAACCATATATATATTTTATATTTAAATTAATTTATTAGCACAAGATTAATCAAATTTAAAATAAAATAGTAAATTTTAAATTTAGATTTAAATTACCCGATTTAAATTTAAAATATATATATCTATATATATATATATATATATATATATATAGATATATATATATATATATATATATAGATGTCATTTTTTATTTTACAAGTCATTAAAAATAAAAATAAAAAATGACATATATATACATACTTACATATATATATATATATATATATATATATATATATATATATATATATATATATATATAAGAAAAAATTAAATTTAAATTTAAATTACCCAAATAAATGCATATTTATCAAAATAACCATGCATATATATTTTATATTTAAATTAATTTATTACACAAGATTTAATAAAATTTAAATTTAAAAAAGTAAATTTAAAATTTAAATTAGTTACCCATCATTAAAAACACACTCAACCCATGATTTACCCTTCATTTAAAATATTCATTATTTTATAACTTTTATAGAATAAGATATTAATTTAATTTTTAATATTTAATGTAGCTATGCGTCACTTTGGCACCATTCACGCTTAAGATAGGTAAATTATATTATTAAAAAATTTGTGGGTGCCTAGTCACACATGCATCTCTTTTGAATTTTACAAGATTTTGATTGGCTTACATATTATGCCATGGAAATTCAATGTTAACATTTTAAAATCAAATTTCTTCTAATTTGAGACACAGTGCATGAAGAGAAGGACACCAACTTTTATAGACGGATCCTCTCTTGCAAAAAGAGAATGGATGATTGGACAATCAATATCATGAATTCCCTATCAAGACATTTTCTAGTGATTTCATGCTTTATAGGAATGGCAAGGAAAAGGGGAGGGATTACTACAACAAGATGGTTGCTTCATGTGATGGTCATAATGAAAAGGGGTAACCACAATGTTCTTATCATCTTGAAAGGATGGTTGGGAAGAATTGATTCTCAGAAGGGTAAAAAGGCTCATCAATATTCTAAGTGGTAGTGCAAGAAAGGTTGAGGAAAGGTTCCACATGTGACTCAACTACATTCCCAGGATCATAAGGAAAGACAAGGATTATATTGATATCGTCATCATCGATGTTGTAGATAGGGTCCTTGTCAAAATGATGCCCATGAACTTCCCATCTCCCCTCTTCAATATGTAAGTAGTCATTTATATCAAAGCCCAAATGGATAGCAAGATCATTTGTCCCAAGATCTTCATGATGGTCAATGAAGGTTTCCTCTTGAATATCTAATGATTAGCAAGCTTGAAAATGTTTAAGAAAGCCAACAGAGAATGCTTCAACAAATGAGATGCTCTGAGGTTTACAATTATGTAGCCATGAATGATGACCTTAGAGGGATGCCATGAATAGAAATATGAGGACATCCTAGTGAACCACTTCAACCTTTGAGGTATATGCAAGAAACCTTGCTACATAATTAATTGCAGAAAGTGGATCACCATCGAACTTGGGTGTCCCACATATAATATTCCAGATGAAATGATTAGGATGCCCAAGGACAGACACAATGTCCAGAGTGGGAATTCATCGAAATAAGAACGCATATTATGTTTACACATATCAATTATGAAGGAGTTCCCAGGGTGAAATTAGAGATGCTTGTTTCATCCTACAAGCATTTGAACTTAAAATTAAATGAAGAACTAGGGCTTCATTCTTCCCATGGATTCGTCAAAATGATATGTTAATATTTTCATATGGAAATAAGATGCATGTATCGTGTCCCCAGAAAAAAAACCAAAAATGTTGCTACATAAACTTGCAGGCCTAGTTTGTAGGCTAAAGTTGGAAGGCACAACAACAATTTGGGACAAAGGCCCACTGTCACCACAACCTATGTCCCCTTCTCTTCTCATATTTTCACCGATAGGAGGAGTCCCAGTAACCCTCAAATTTTATTAATATGTCTATTATAGGGTTCAAAGTGAGTCAAGGATGTCTCATTCAATGGGTAGGTTCAATTAAAGTGTGAGCTTTAGGAGAAGCTAGTAAGACTTTCCATGAAAAACCCTTTGAAAGAAATGGTATACAAGACCTTGGGTTGAGAATTTTGGCAAGGAATGAGTTCATCCAAGGCAATATAGTTAATAGAAAAGGTTTCTTATGACACAATTCAATAATTAGTTAAGCATAAACCTTCAAGAAATCACTAAGTTGAAGGATTAGCTTCTAGGGTTCCCACTTGGTGTGATAGCGAGGGCATCAATTTATTTGAAATTCCACTATCGAAATTCATTCAAAACTAGAGGATTTTGGTGTGTGTTATATTCTTTCCATGACTAGTGTGATGTGTTGTATGTTGTGTTGGGCATAGCGGGGGGTCATAGTGGGGCAACAACCCTCCTTGTCGGGGGATTTGCATGGGGCGACATCCCCCTTGCACTCGATCCAGGGCAGCACCCTGGGAAAAAAAATTATGCAAACCCAATAATAGTTGGGCGGACCGAGGATGGGGGGTAGACCGAAATATGGTGGGCAGACCTACCCATGGTTTTATGCATGGGTTTGCACATGTTTTTGGGCATGATGGTTTTCTTCCCATGGTATTTTTTAGATCCAGTCAAGGGAACTACGATTATTTTCTAATCTAGGGTTAATGGATTGGGGTTTATGAATTCTTTGGTATGTATACATATGTATTATAACATTGAAATGAACATAATGAAAAATCAATCTGGTAGTCTCTGTTTTGGGATCCAGGGGAAAATCTTTTAGTATATTTGTTTTGTGTTCACACCATTGTTTGTTTTTCTATTTGAAGAATTTGTTTGCAGGTAATTTCTATACAAAGTTAAAAACTATAGATGGTACCTAGAGGAGACATGAATGAAGAAATTTTCTTAGATGGAATCCCAAAATTTCTCCTCCACAAAATTTCACACCAAGCCCCAGAAAACATACTTATCCTTAAAGGAACGAAGAAAATATAAAGAAAAGAGGTGAAAAGAATCAAGTTTCGTTGTGTTAATATGATCAATATTTGGGAACTTCACTCTTCAAGGAGGCCTAAAGAAGCAGTTTCACTAACCCTATGGATGCAGCTACAAGACAACTTTATACTTTTATACTTTGATGGAAATTGTTATGGAGTTTTGAGGATGCAATGCAAATAATCCTCTAGGAGCATTCATTAATTCTTTGTCCAATGAGTAACACATGCAAAAATATCCAATAGTTTCAATGATTCCACTAATTCGCATTAATTAGGGCACATTATTTCACCATAAGAAAATGATTCCATGCATTAGACATCCATTAAAACAAAAATATAACATTATATTTCACTTACAAGACAAATAAGAGTATATCCATCCAAATGTTTCTAATAGGAAGCTCCAAGAGAGATAGAAAAAATTTTCAACCCATCAAAATGTGTTTATTCATCCGAATCATTCCACAATTGTAGGTTTGAATTATTTAGAGAGAGATATCCCAAATCCAAGTGATAATGAGTTACAAAATGAGGCTCACTCCAATCTACATGAGCCTCTCACAAGTTCGAATAGTCTAATTAGCCTAATTAAGCCCCTAATTATTATTTTAATGTGAAAATAACAATAACTTTGGTGACAATCCCACCAAATAGCTCATATGTGTAAAATAAGTATGGCCAAAATGATAAAATAATGGTGCAAAGGGCCATTGGAAGGCCAAGATAAGTCCTCAATACACCATGATGTAGAGGAGCGCTCCAAAAATCATGATCAAGGTGGTGGCCCCTCAATTTCCAAATAAAATATTATGTGGTGCTCCCAAGTGGATGTGGGGCACAATAATGCTCTCATGGGTCTCCAACTGGATCAAACATGTCGATGCTCCATCAATAAGCGCTAGAATTATGAAACATGCCCTCCCATATCTTCTTGGACAAAACATATCCTCCTCTGGGACCTGGATCATCTGCCAAATTCCTAGGGTAGCATGGTCTAAGTGCATCATCATCTCTAGATAACTTAGGAATGAACAAGAAATTAGTGGTGCTGAAGAATCCCATGGTATAGTAATCAATGATCCACTTGTGGTGGAGGCCCATGGCCCTCAATTCTCACCCTAAAAGTGTCATTATGACCCTCTAAAGGGATTGGATCCCATATAGGGAGGCCAAGTCCAAGATGGAGACCCACCTGCAATCCTATATAAGATCCAATGTGTCTCCTCACCTTCCAGTACAACCAATCATTAGTTCAATTGACTAAATAAGCTTTTTAATCAAGGGTAAAAGTGGAAACTTCATAAGTGGCATGCCCTTCCAAATAGGCTTTAGAATGTACGAGTGTTTCCTTGCTTTACAAGAGAGCTTAATAAAGGACCTCATTAGGTGGTTTCAACCTCTAAGGGAGTGACAAGTCCATGGTACATCCATCAAATGGCAGGTGGCATGTGAAATAATGATGAAATAGAACTGGGCAATAGAGAAGGCTCCAATCCACATGAAATGGTACAAGGGTAGCAAGGAAGCCCACACCTTGGGTATATGAATGTAGGAGCGATAAATCGTGGTACATGATTTACCCCAGCCTTTGTTTTTAAACCCTTCTTCATATGCCTTTTTCCTTTTATTGATTTTGTTTCTTTACTACTTGGGGCTTCAGGGGATGATAGCATGACGTGTATGATGTAGCAGTGATTACCCCTTTAAGTTTGGGCATTTCATCACCCACCAGGGGTTCAGACAATCATGGGTTCCTTAATGATGCGGGGGGAACTCACAGGGGCTCTAGGAACCAAGGTGATGGCCATAGTAATAGGGGGTAGAGCTCACATTTGGCTTTTTCTCACACACTAAATTTTTATGTCTGGGATATCTTTTTCATTTTGTGATACTTTTCCTATTGTGAGTGGCCAAGTTATGCTTTTATCTTTTTTTTAGCTGCATTAACCTTCGAGACATTATTCCAGGCCCAACACAAAGTGTGGACAAGGGGGGGGGGGAGGCTAACACCTTGTGGACTTAGATGGGAAAGTGTGGAAAGGGATTATAACAATTGGAGGGGAGTGAAAGATATGGTGTTGAGAAGTGGTACCACGCAACCAAAATTAGGGTTTCCCATGTAGTTCCACTCCTAAATATAACATGCAATAGAGGAGATCCCATGGGACTAAGATAATATTAACCACCAAGTTGGGATAAGGGAACAAGAGTACAAACCAAGCTCATTCTTTCAACTAAATCCCCCCACTAGTCCATGTCCAAATGTGTCTTAAAAAGGCAAGCACAAACACCCAATTACATAATGAAAAGTCATACCTTCGGGGCTGGAAGGCCCACCTTCAAACATACGATCATAGTAGATGGGAGAGAGAACACAATGGCTAGCTCAGGTGGAAGAGAATGGTGGCACATCGCATTACATGGTGATTGCAAAGGATTGTTGGCTGCTGGTTGAAGACAAATATAGCGGAATTTTTCTCCTATAGGGGTCACCCACTGGTGATGAGTAATATTCTCTTAGTGTTATCTCTCTCTACTATATTTGTGTGCATTCATTCTCTATTATTCCGCATGTCCTATCACCATCTCACAAAGATACCAAAATATCCACAAGAACCCTTGGATTGCATGGCCTACCTCCAAAAGTCATCATTTCAAGTCATGTCGGCCTACTCCGCACAACTCGTAGTTATTCCAAGGCTCAGTCACATGCCTGCAACATGAGTGTTCCATCCCTTGGCTCGCATGACTTGCCCTACCCACTTGCACAACTCATCGGACTCATTCATACAACTACTCACACAACTCACCCAACCCACTTGCACAATAGTTCGCACAACTCGCTTGGCCCATTTGCATGACTACTCACCCGATATTCCTACATGATTGACCCGATTATGTTCCATGCAATCTATCCTCACTATAAACCCGCCTGAAAAAAATTGTCCCATCATCCATTTGTGGATCCCTCCTCTCAAACGGACTCTCATATATATACATGTTAATCATTCTGCTCCATCATTCCAGGACAACCCACTTTGTACCAGCCCTTCGCACAGCTGCGAAATCCCACACCCATTAAAATATTATCATTTAAAATTTATGTCGGTGTCGTTAATTTTTTACATTACAATCAATATATGAGGTTTTTTTGGGGGGTGCAGGGGGTATCACATAATGCATTTCTAAGGGAAACAAATAAACACCTCCCCTCATTTCCAGTATGGTATTTAAGGTAGATCATATTCTTCAAGGCATAAATCCAAGTCAACATCTCAACCAACCATCAGCTCGAGTAAACATGTCATAGCATAGGATTTCAACAGAGATGGGAGAAGACATAACTTTTCCTATAACACTCAAGCTACACCCAATTTACAACAATCATATAATAAGCTATGACAATGAAGGTATTTCAAATTTAAATTTGAGATTGAAAAATATAGATATTTGATTTATATATATAATAGTTTGTTGTGCTATGTCTAATTCATATTATAAAGTTGATTATTCTATATACATGTCCGAAATGAACAACTCTATTGAATATTTTTCATCAAGCCTAAAGAGAAATCAAATTTATTGGACTTTCTATTAAATATATAAATTTTAAAAAATTCAAATATTCATAATAATTATAATGATTTGCTTTCAAATATTCATAATTATGTTTTTGTATAAATACATTGTGTTTGTATTAATTATTGATATTGGCACAGTCTAGTGATTTTTACATTATTTTAAACATTTTAATAAAAGAAATAAGTAAATTAATTTAATAAAAGAAATAAGTAAATTTCTTTATGAAAAAGTATATAATTCCTAAAATTGGTTAAACATCTTGTATTAGAGTTTGAATAAATACTTTTTAGTTAGCAAGTTAAAAATATTATTTTTGAATTTGTAATCATATTTGATAATTGTTCAGAGAAAATATCTCTGTAGTGTATCATATAATTATCCAAAGGAGATAGAGTAACTCTTATGAAATCTATAATGGAATCAATTGGTTTATATCCCCAAAGGAGTTTTGGAAAAACTAAAAAAAAAAAGTGTTTTATATATATTTGTTTTGGGAATGAAAATATGGCATTCATGTAGTTAAATGGCAAGGCATAGCTAAAGCCAATAATCTTAAGGGTAAGGCCTCAAGAATGTACATCATTTTTGGAATGCATTGGCTACTAAGTGTCTATGGAGAATTAGATCGAAATATGGGTTTTCAATTCAAGTAATTATTTAGAAATACATGGAACCTTTTTTTTCTAGCAGAGTTGAACAAAAGTTGAGGAAGAATATTCATAATGTGTCAACAATATGAAAACCCATAGTATTATCTTTCAATATTGTAGAAAAATGGTTGGTCTAGAGGGTGGGTAATGGTGAAAAGGTAGTAGATTTATACTCATGGATAGTTAGTGGATATACATTAAATTGTCCCACATTTTATTGTTACTATCAAAAAGAAGGGAATTGATATTGTAGTGCATCCAACTTATCCAAAAGTAACCAGTATATGGCAAAAAGAGTGGAAATATGCCACAATACTTGGGTTAGAAGGTTTAGAAGGTGAGCAATGAGAATCTTACATTACTAAACTAAAGAAAAGTTGAGTTTGTATCAAAGAGGTAAAAGATGAGTTTGTGTGGTCTAATAACCTAACCTTGAGAGACTGCACTCCTATGTTGGGGTATCAAGAAATGTTCTTTAATGATAATCAAGAAGAGGGGCAATGGTGATGGAAACACTTATGGAAGATTATATCTCCCTTAAAAGACAAGATTTTTATGTGATCGGCCATTATGAACAAAGCTTTAACTGAGGAAGTCCTTTAGAAAGGGGCTCACCAAGGCCTAATAGATGCACTCTATGTTAAGAGGAGATGGAAACTATATCTAACTAATTAATAACATGTACATATACCTATAAGGTGTGGGCACAAATGGATAATATAATAAGAATTAGAGGAAGTTGATATGGAAATTTTATTATAGATTGCTTCATAGGTTGGCAGCAAAGACAAGTTAAAAGAATATGAAGTCCTTCCCTTTAGTTTTTCTTAGAGTATTTGGTTGGCTAGAAACACTAATAACTTTGATGATAGATTTATCTATCTTTCCAATGTGCTTCTCAAACAACAACTATATTTGATAATTTCAAGGAAAAAAATCTATAATAAAGAACCTAAGGTAGAGAGTTCATGAGACTATTGGCAAGACATATATGTGGTGTAAGGGGTATGATATTCCTCACTGAATTGCATGTCACAAGGCTCAAAATAAGGTTGGATGGGGAAACAAAAAATTACACTAAACCTTTAGCCTTACAATTTCTTATAGACTTATCAGCAAAGAAAAAATTATAAAAACGTCAATTTTGGTGGTGCTCAAAAGTAATAAATTGGACGAATGCAAGAAACATGATTAAGTAATATGTGTTTCAACTCTACCTTTAATGAGGTGAAAATATTATTGTTTTTTAAGTCAAGCTCTTTCATTCATGCCTACAAAGAGAACATTTTGAACATTGATTCCTTTTTCAAAGGAATCCTACTGGTTTCTGACACTTCGATGATCAAGGACTCCATGCATGAGTCAGTAGTTAATGAATCAAATTTCTCAGTGTATGGAATTGATCCTAGGTTTAGCTATGATTTTGTACCTTATTTTTTATACTCAACTATGAAATTAGTGGACCTTGTTAGGTATTTGGTCATAGTATTGTATCCAAGTATAGCTCTCTCCAGTTTATGTTGGGTAGTTTCACTTCTATGGAGAGACTATGCTTTTTTGAAGACTAATACTTTTGAAACCACATTTTGTTAAGGAAAATGTCCCTCTTGGTATGCCTATAAAGCGTTGGTAAGCCCTATCATGAGAATTTCTACGCCCATTTTTCCACAAGTCTAATGACACAGTTGTGTAGATTTTTTCAAAGATCATAATCATCAGTCATCCAATTATCATGTCATTGTAAACCTAATTTCTGCAAATTGTAATGTAAATGATGCTAGTAAGACCATGTAATTATGTAACAACTTAGGTAAGCTTATGATTTTAGCGATGAATTTCATCCTAGGAGGTATTTTAACCTCGCCGATTACCTGTACTATTTCTAAACACAGCTAATCGGAAAAGTTTTTCCCCTCCAACTTAAACCCCAAATCTAGGGTGAAATTTATTGTCAGTGTCTTAGGTGAATCCTAGTGTTCTTAGTCGATTCTATTGTAAAATTGATTTGGGAATAATTTACGCTATTTGGATAAATTGTTTTATTAGAAATCACTTGGTCTACTAGATCATATTGTGCCACAGAATTGGGAAATTATTTTAGGGTCTACAACAAATGGGTATTCCCTCTCTGAAGGTTGAATTTGTAATTATTTTATGTAAAAATATTTTAGTGCATGGTCCCTCACAATCAAACACCATGGCTAAAGTATTTGAGGGTGGAAAAATAATTAATCCCCTCTTGTGTCAATTCATTAATTTTTCTAGCAAAAATAAAATGAAATCCTAAGTCAAAAAATTAATAAATCTAGAGTCAAAAAAATAAATTCTAGAGAAATTAATTTATCCAAGTGGAAAATGACCAAAAAAATTGTGGGTCAAAAAGAAGTCAATTTTTGGAGGTCCCCAACAAGGCAAAAAGGATATTTTCTAGAAAAAATAATCCCTTCGGCCTTGGCAGTTAAGTTAGTCAAATTTTCGAGGAAATTAGTTCAAAATAATTATTTTTCGATTAATAAAAAATGATTTTAATGATAAATTTGAAAATTCCTCAAAAATAATTATTTTCAATGGCAAAGATTAAGATATGATCAAGTATATATCAACGGTTGAGATTACATTGAAGGGAATCAAGCCAACTAGCTATTATTTTCCACTTGGAGTGATTTCTTTATAAATAGAAGGCATTTTATATCCATCATATTTGGTTGATGTAAACTTTGTAAAGTTGGTGTGAAGCCACTATTCTAGTGGGAACGTTTATATTTCATAATAAAATACTTTGGGGTACAGTTCATGGTGTATTTGTCTCATTGATCTGTGGTATGTGATGGGTATGTGGTTTCCTATATTATGCTTAAAATTTTATAAGTTTTTGTATTCATTAGATGGGGACAAGAACATCCTATTGGTAGATTTTGGGTCTATCTTAGGTGATATGATTCAACATATGTATAATAATTTTTCTTGAAGAAAATATATAGAATTTGCAGGTTCCCCGACCTTTGGGCTCCAAGTTCATGGATTGTGCGCATGGACTGACCTTGTTTAGACTCCAGGAGATTTATGTGATTTTCTTACTTCGTTAAGACTATGTTTAATATCTCTCTTTTGAAATACATCAAGCCATTGTCACTGCAATAAAAAATATTCTTCCAAAAATCTTTCAAGCATTGTATATTTGTATATAACTTGTAAAAAAAATTTGTAGAATAAATTTTGTAAATAATTTTTTCTAACCATTGTCTTGTAGTTAATTAGGGTTTGGGGTTTATTTTCAAATTTTGTATATATTGGGGTTTTGGGTATTTCATTTTCATTTGTGCAGGTGAGGTTCAAGCCATTTAAAGAAGATTTGTTGGGGTTTGAACTAGATCTAGGCCCTTAAGGGTAAGATTTAGTCTCCAAATTTTTTCCAGGGCCAACATTAAGGAATTTTGCAGTTAAATTGAGGAATATTGAAGATATGATGAAAAATAATTTTTGAACAGGTCTTTCAAATTTTGTAGGCCCTCTAGGCTCAATGTCAGCCCTCCCAGGCATAGTGTGACTCCATCTAGCCCTAACGTGGCCTCTTGAATCTATTCGTCGGACTTTTTAGGCCTTCTAGGGCTAGTCGTTGGCCTCTAAGGGCCTCGGCCTACCTCCCGTGAGCCTTCACCTCCTTGGCATGGGCTTTACAACCCCCATAGCCCTGGACGAAGGCCTTTATGCCTACCTCTAGGCCTTCATCCTCCTCCTCTAACCCTATGTTTCTTCTTTTCTTCTCCCCATTTCCTTTCTTTCTCTCTGCTAGCCTTCTTCATCCCTCGTCGTCCCTTCTTTCCCTCTATCAGAGGCCCTAGGCCTCTCCTAACCATTGTGGCAACGTATTTTCCAAGGCCGCAACCCCTGTGGGGCCTACATCATCCTTAAGGGACTTTTCTCACCCTAATGCAAGCCTCCATTTGGCCTCTTCCCTTTGTTTCCCCCTCCTTGAGCCTAATGCTAACCCTCTATGGCTTAGCGTTGCCCTTTCCTTGCCTCATTTTCCCTCTTTCCCTCACTATTGGTGATCATTTTAATTATGAGCTAACAATTGGTGTTGTTGCGGAGTTTTTGGGTTCAAAGTTTGTGTTTTCAAGTGGCATAGATATTGGAAAAAATTGGAAGAAGTTGGACAAGTTCCTCCTGTTAGTGTCAGTCTTTCCAGCCTTCCTCTAGTGATCAAATATGATCTTACAAAGTGGTCTCGGAGTGTCAAGGTCAAATTTTGTCATTTCAGTGAGTCTTCAAGCAAAATTTGGTCACTAGACATTAGGTCTAGGGTTTGCTTTCACTCCTTCTAAAGTTGTCCAAAGGTCGGTCCATGTCATCATTAAGCTGATTCTATCATCATTCATAGGGTTGTCCCCATCATGTCAAGTTCCAATGGGTCATTCTACACCTTGTTCATGCTTCAGTTGCACCTAGGCAAGGTCATTTCCCTCTCCTAGGGTTTTGAAGGCAATTTCTCTTGGACGGTCAAATCATCGGCAAAACTTGTATCCTGATGTTCATACACCTTCCCCTATCCTTAAAGTACCTTATCAAATGCTTCCCATCACTGAGATCCCCCAAATTCCTCATTTTCACGCAAACCCTAGTTTCTTGCTACAACTTGGCAATTTTCTAGGTTGGGCCTGTGTTTTGCCCTTTTGGACCCCTTCCCCTCACTCGATCTCCAAGATTCCACTTTCCCCTACTTCCTAACATCCCTCCCTACTTCCCAAAATTTCCCCAAGAATTTACAAGCCCCTCATCCCCTTCATTTCGCTTCATTTCGACAAAATCCCTTGTTTCACACATCAGGATAGGTTTTACTCACATGATGTTTCTGAGAAATTGAAAATGAATTTTGGAAACTTGAGAAAGGTTTTTGTCCAAAACAGGCCAAAGAAGAAAAACCTCCTTCACTTTTTACACAGGGGTCATGGTTTTAGAGAAATGTCAAAAATACCGTTGCCTCAGGAGAATCGAATGCACCTCTGAAGTGACCTCGGAAAAATTAAATTTTCTCCTAGATTGGTTGGCTAAATGACTTTCTTGATGAGTCAAATGACAACTAGACACAAAGAGCTTTCCAACGAGCTATCCTGCACCTGATTTCGACACCGGGAAGGCCTCCAAAATCCTCCTGCAAAATGCACTATGTAGCTGGGTGTGCGCTACGCATCAGCTTGGGCGCGCTACGCCCCCAGGGCGCGCTACGCATCAGCACACTTTTCTCAGTGTAAATTTACTCGTGCGCTACACACCAGGGGCGTGCTACGCATTGGGTGAGGTGCACTACGTGTTGGGAATTCTGCCCAAAAATGTAGGAATTTACAGGGTAAGTTCCTCAGAAAGAACACCAAAAGGACACCGCTCACAACCAGATCACAGATCAATACACCAGTATTTTTGACGTGGTTAAAACCCTCAAAGAGGGAAACAATCCATGGCCTGTCCCAACATGGGTACTACAGGAAATTTATTAATCAAAGAATGAAAATTTACATAAGCTTCTCTCATGCACGGATTACCCGAACAATGACCCTCCATGCGCTTTAAATAGAACTCATGGACCAATCGGGTGTCAAGCCACGGATCAAGTGTCGGTAATACCGAGGAGAGAGTGAACCATCAGATCACTACATATCGTGATCATCGGATTGTAAGTTACAAAATGTACAACGGTAAAGAAACACACTTTACCTAACTCTATACCTAACTCTATACTAGACCAAGTTGAACTTAACTATTTCCTATGTGTCGGAATATCCTAACATCCCCCCTTAAGAACAACTTGGGATAGGATTGAAGGATTTACAAATATGACACAATAGGAGAAGGAAGGAGACACTAGAGCCTATCCCCCCTTAGTGACAACTTCCTGAACTCCAAGCATATATCGAAGTTTAGTGAACTTCGCCTCTGTGAGAGCCTTTGTGAAGATGTCTGCAACCTGATCATCTGTTGAACAATATTGCACTTCAAGAACATGGTCATGAATGAGCTTTCTGATGAATTGCATGTGTAGTTCAATGTGTTTACTGCGCTGATGCTGGACTGGATCTTTGCATAGCTGAATGGCACTTTGATTATCACACCAAAGTGTGGTTGGATGCTGCTGCTCAAAGCCAAACTCTGATAGGATCTGACGAAGCCACAAGGCTTCCTTACTAGCTTCCACGGCACCACGATACTCTGCTTCTGCTGACGAAAGAGAAATGGCAGCCTGTTTCTTACAAGCCCATGTAATAGGTCCTGAACCAAGAGTGAAGACATAACCGGCAGTAGACTTCCGATCATCAGGGTCACCAGCCCAATCAGAATCAGTGAAACCAACTAATAGAGGAGCTGCTTTGGCACTGTAATGAATCCCAAACTGTACTGTACCTCGAATATAATGAAGTATTCTTTTGGCTGCTTTCCAATGACTTTCACGGGGGTTTTGCATAAAACGAGCAACAAGGCCAACAGCAAAGGAAAGATCAGGACGAGTATGGGTTAAATACAAGATTTTTCCTACAAGTTGACGGTATAAGGTAGCATCAACTTCAGGAGAAGTACAAGAGACTGAAAGTTTGACTCCAGACTGAAAGGGAGAAGGGGCTGGCTTACAGTCTTCCATGTGAAAATGACGAAGAATATCACAAGCATACTTGGACTGGGAAAGGGAAATACCCTCCTTGATTGCAAGACTTGAAGACCGAGAAAATAGTGTAAGTGTCCTAAGTCTGTCATTTCAAATTTCTTTTTAAGGCTGGACTTCACATGGTTGATAAGGTTGGGATCACTACCAGTAAGAATAAGATCATCAACATAAAGAACAAGGATGATAAGAGAGTTTCCCACTTTCTTGGTGTAGACAGTATTGTCAGAATAACACCGAGAAAAGCCAGATTCTAAAAGAAAGCTATCCATTTTGGCATACCAAGCCCGAGGAGCTTGCTTGAGACCATAGAGAGATTTCTTAAGTCGACATACAAGGCTGGAGTCTGTTTGGATGAAGCCAATGGGTTGTTCCATATAGATTTCTTCATGCAAGTCCCCATGCAAGAAGGCAGATTTAACATCCATCTGATGGACTTCCCATTTTAAAGAGGCAGCAAGGGAAAGAACAAGGCGGATAGAGTTCATTTTGGCAACAGGGGAGAAGGTTTCAGTGTAGTCAATGCCTTCAACCTGTGAAAAGCCCTTAGCAACAAGACGAGCTTTATGTTTATCAACTTTCCCATCTGGTCCATACTTGGTTCTGTAAACCCATTTACATCTAACAAGTTTGCGTCCCTTTGGTAGAGGAACAAGATCCCATGTATCATTTGTCAACAATGAATGATATTCTTCATTCATAGCTGCTTCCCAATGTGGATGGCCTGAAGCTTCTGCAAAAGTGTCAGGATCATGATTTACTGGAGCTTGAGCCAGTAAAGAAGAGGCTCTTTCAAACTGAGAACGTGTACGTCGCTAATCTGTAGGATCGCCGACAAGATCACCTGCTGCATCCCGAGTAGCACGGACCCATCTTGGAAGTTGAGGATCCTGAGAAGGTGGGGGAGGATTATCATCCTCACTTTCAACATCTGAAGAAGAAATGTTTTCAAAAGTAGAAGAGATAGGAAGAGGTGGCACATCCGCCAGACTAGGCTCGCAGGCCGATTTATTTTCATCAAATTTTACATCTCTTCTAATGATAACATTTTTGGACTTAAATGGAATAAGTCTATAACCTTTTACATCTTCAGAATATCCAACAAAAGTACATTTCTCACACTTAGGTTCTAAAGCTTTATGCTTTTCATCTAGAATGTGGGCCCATGCTTCGCTTCCAAAAACACGAAAGTGACTTACATCTGGTTTAATGGAACTCCAAGCTTCTTCTGGAGTGATATTCTTTAGAACCTTAGTAGGAGTGCGATTGATTATATAATTTGCACAATTAATTGCTTCGGCCCAAAAACTAAGACTGAGTCCTTTAGATTGCAGCATACAATTAGCCATTTCTTTTAAGGTGCGATTTTTCCTTTCAGCTACACCATTTTGTTGTGGAGTGTAGGGAACAGTATGTTGCATTTGAATTCCATTTTCGGTGCAAAAGTTGATGAAGGTGTTTTTAACATATTCTCCACCATTATCAGTTCTTAGCTTAAGAATTTGATGTCCAGATTGCTTTTCAACAAAGGCTTTGAAGGCCAAAAATGTGTTAAATACTTCGCTCTTGAGTTTTAAGAAGTAGACTGTTGTAGGGAAAAGTATCCAATACGGAATGACCCTATCCCACTCTAAGGGTGATAGTACCTCAGCAACAACTGAATACAAAGCTATTCAAGATTACTTCTTTATGAGATGTAAGAGAGAGGAGGAAGAGATCCACTAACCGTTATCTTCTGCTAATGATTGATCCAATCTTCCCTCTTTGCTGCTTGCTCCCAGCTCCTTGCTCTTTCACTGGCCCAGCTACACAAAGATCCTGCAAAAGCACAAGAAAAGGAAACTACAAGAAGCATACATCCATAACTGATTCAAGGATTAGAATAAATCAAATATACAAGCATCAATACACCATTAAGATACATGCTTATAGAAGAACCTCAAATGCTTTATTAATGGAAGAAGTAAAGTTCTGAGAGTGTTACAACCATGAGAGGCCCAATCCAGCAACACCTCCCAGCAGAAAGAAATCTCCTCTTCACCTCCTTCAAAGCAATCACCCAATAGTTCTATACACAAACCAACAACACTTCCTTACATTCACAAAATTCTAGCCTCCATAGACCTCATGAGAGAGCTCTATATATAGGAGTTTTGGAGAAAGGATGAGTCAGCTTGAGTTTGGCATGAAGCTGACTAGTGTCCTCTCCCACTTCAGTTATACCTCAGTTCTTGAGTCCACTTGGAGTTTCTTGCTTCCACTTGGAGATCTAGATCCTCTTACTCATCACAAGGCGAATTCCTTGATCCAAGTGTCATTTTGGAAGCTTCCTGGGCATTTGACACCTTGCAGAATGACTGTGCCACTTGGCCAATCTCGCCCAGCGCAGGTAGCCTTCATTGCTTTTGACATTCAGCGCAGGTACAGAGTGGAGCAGTTGACATTCAGCGCAGATGCTCAGTGGAGCAGCTGACATGATCCAGAAATAGCTTGTTTTTGAGTGTTTTCAGGTGGAGAACTGATTTTCAGTGCTGTGGTTTGCTGACCTTGTTCCTCTAGGGGTAGGAACAACATGTTTAGGGACTTTGGATCCCTTAGATTATTGACATTTCATGCTTCATGCTGTTAGGCACAAAAATGTCTATAACAGTTGCCCCCTAAAGTATGAGGTCGTTTATCGGGTGAAATGCTTTATCCAGAGGATCCGAAGTTCATTCAATCGCTGAGAGGTGTCCTGTAATAAAATACAATACAATACATTATTTTTCATCTTGTTTTCATGATCTAGCTGAGGTGGGCATTCCCATGCTCAGCTTTATAAATACATTTTGGTACATAGAACAGACGATCGTCTGATGGTAGACTGATAATTCTCTGCTAAAATTATCATCCTTCGAGTAGGATGATCATCTGCTGCAATGATGTACATAACAAATGTCTTTATGTCCTGAATGTATATCGCAGCCCGGATGGATGAAACTAGATCCGGGGTCTTCAAACTCGTTCGATCTTCACTCTAAGTACAAGTCGATCCATGTGAGAATTGCGTTGAAGTCGAACATGGAAAGACATCGCTTGATTACCGGTCAATAATGTAAACCGTTAACAAGCGCGAGAGGAATCACCAATAATGACAATGACCCTCAAGGTACTGCAGTACAATTCACGTGGTGTGAATAAAGGACTTGGCGTCGAACACCACGCAAAATCTTCTGGTCGAAGGTCATTGATGTATACCTGTCGCCGGAAGTGAGAAACTTGCCATTGAGGCATGCAAGCTTCAAAGTACTGAAGGGGTTGTTCCTAGATCGACTTCTTGGATAATGAGCTGAAGTCGACAAGAAGCGATCCGTCAAAGGAGGGCCTTAATGAATCCCACATCAATGACACGGAACGGAGCTAATGATTTTAGTGGAGGTGAAAACAAACTGTGACATATGACTCAGGGTGGCGACCATGAATGGATGAAGGATAATGTATGGCAGTGGATGGGACACGGTTGACTCTTTCTGAACGACATCTCTTGAACATATAACGACACTGATGTGATGGATCGGTAGCATTACCCCAAATGTGGATGGTTTGGCGAGGACCATGGTGATGAGACCGGTGAATGAAACAACCCAACCCGATGTGATACGGAGGACAAAGTGTCATGTTCAAGAGCGACTTGCTACCATTAAAGCTTTGAGGTTCTCCCAATTTTTCCCTAGTCATTTCTGACCAGTACCTCTTTATTTTTGTCAAGCTTGAGGAGGATAACATATGCTTGTTCTATAACCTGCCCTTCGGGCAAGCCCATCGCTATGTTTTAACGAGCCTAGCGATAGGGAAACTCGTTCTCGTCTAAAGACAAGTTTGTCGCTATTTAATCATTTTAACGAGTCTAACGACAATGAAAACTCGGTCCTTTTCAATTTTAGAGAGTCTAAAAAGGTACAGAAAGTTAACTCCAAAATTCCTTTTTCGTCATCTAATCCCTTAAGTCTGAAAAAGTATAAAACAATACAGAAGGGATGAGTGTTCGGTACTTTTAACGAGCCGATCAAAACAAGCGCTCGATCTTTTTGTGCAATAATCCCTCAGGTCCAAAAAGATTAAAATCTAGAGGAGGGATAGCTCTTCCGGTCACTTTAATGAGCTAGAAGGCCAGAACTCGGCAAACTTTTCATATTTTACGAGTCAGAAAAGAGCTCAAAGAGGACTCGTCTTTTGAGGAACGAGTGATAAACAGGGATAGCAACTGATTCCAGGTACAGGTTGGAATTTTCCAATCACGACAGTGTCACAAGGATGGCTAGGTGAAATCACTCTTCGCAACTGTTCCTCAAAATGGGTAAACAATCATATGGAGGTGAATGATCGGCCAAATGACGGTGGAGGTGGCGAGTGCAAACATGACCAAGGCTTTTATGGCTGATAAAATTACGATCACAAAGGTTATTTACCGGGATAGGTTCTTTTTTTAGATAAAAATGAGCTTAAACTCTGGAGGAAACATTGCTCACTGCTTTTATTTATTTTTTAACGAGCATGAAGACCGCGTTAAAACTGCTCGGATCTTGCGTTTATTTTTTAACGAGCATGAACTTTATGCTAAAACTGCTCGAAATACCAGTCATAAAATCAGAATGTCTCCTGAAAGATCCCATTTTTTATAGAGCTTGCGCCTTACCAAAGCTATGCTCTATATTTGGCACATTTTGACTTTTGCCCCACATCCTTTCTTTATGCAAGGTCGGAAACGACTAATCTAAAAACCAGATAAATAACCGCTCTTTGCTTGCACTCCAAAAGGTTTGCATGCCCCCAGGTATAAGATAGAATTTCAAGGCTGCCCCTACTTATCCGATAAAACATTTGTTTTAACGGGTGAGGCTTGCCTCTTTCTGGTTACCCGAAGAATGGTTCTATTTGCTTCCGCAAATGAAACTCTTTCTTCGGCGATGTCTATCATTAGGTTACACAAAGACGGTTACAATTTGTTGCAGCAATAGAATCTCTTTCTTTGGAGGCTGCCCCTACTTATCCTTCAAAACATTTGTTTTAATGGGTGAGGCTTGCCTTTTACCCAAAGATGGTTACTACTTGCTGCCGCAAACGGATCCCCTTCTTTGGCAGAGCCTACTTTTTTAGACAAAGATGAATGACCTTTGTCAAACAAGTAACCTTGACAAAAGAATCCTATTCCAGAACAACCCCTCTTCCATCCACGGACGGGGTACGGACTAGTCATATTCTTTCGCGGAAATTCTACCCTATACCCAAGGTCTCTTCTGCCCAAAGCAGACCAGGATGCATGCCCCCTGGGTTCCAGTCCCATCTTTCCGAATCACTCGCATTCATCGGGAAGGAGGACTGGGGGTGGAGACATTTCTTGAGTAAATAGACCATTCAGGGTTGGTATTTGACTATTTGCGATGCGTGATCCCGGAAATGAAAGTTGGTCTACGAGCTTGACCATTCTTCCTTCGTGTGGAAAACACATTACTCTAAAGAGTGAGGAGACTATAGCTCCCATGCAATATATATAGTCTCGTCCAAGGAGTAGGTTATAATCCAAGGGTCCTTGAACGACCATCACGTTCATTTGAACGGTCTTCCCTTTCAATGTAACAGGTACATTGGGGAGGATCCCTAACGGTCGACTGGTTCCTTTATCAAAACCCGAGAGATTTCTTATCTCAGGCAAAAGCTCCGGGGAACCCAGTGCTTTCCAAGCAATAGAGGAAAGGATACTCACAGATGCCCCTTCATCAATGATAGTTCTAGCCATTACCATTCTGTAGATTTGGACTATGATTCTGAATGGTATACTGGCTGGTAACCGGGGTCTGCCTAGTTGGTTCCAATCAAAGGATACAACCAGGTTGCTTGGTGGTGGGACCGAATACACGACCGGATACGATCCTGACGACGTTCCTTCCTGCGATAAAGGAATGGGCGCATTGCCCTGATGCTCATCAGAATCTGTGTTAATGAAAAGAATCTGGATGGTGTCATCCTTTTTCTCTTCAGTGAGGGTGTCATTTGAAGATGAATCTTCAGTGACGGTGTCATTTGAGGATGAAACCTCTGAAGGAAGAACCGGGTCAACTGCCGTATCGACCTTTAGACTTTCGTCTGGTCTGGATTCAGTAGGTTCATTTTCAATGACTGACATTTCAGCTGACCACTTGAGCGGGCCAGCTGTATTTTCAACCAACGAAGGACTTGGCACGAGTTTTTTGCATCCAGGAGGAAGTATTACCGGTGAAACCGGACGATCTTCCAAAACTCTCTTCGCTTCGTCTAAGAAGGGACAATGGTGGATGGCGTGACCGCCTTCACACAGTTTGCAGGGGGATCTTACTCCCCCTCTTTGTCTTGAACCTTCACTTTCACTGGTTGACGGCGCAATCAACATGGTTATCAGAGGTTGATGCTCCCGAATTGTGCAAACGAGGTGACCAGTCCCTCAGTATCCGGGGAATACAGGGACAATCTCTATGGAAGTGGTCTCCTTTACATATGACACATGGCGATTTAGGCCCGGTCTGTGCTGTGTGTGGGTTTTTGTCAGATGTCTTTTGCTTGCCCCCAGTCGCCTTAGGCTCCTTCTTCTTCTTCTCTTTCTTCTTCTTTTCCTTCTTCTCCATGGGGGCTTGGCTTTTGCCAACCCCACCTTGTGAAGATGAAGGATTAGAGGAAGAGTTATAAGAAGTAGAAGGCTGGTGGGTAGCTCTAGACTGATCTAACTGTTGACTCGACTGCTCAGGAACCATGGTGGTCTGAACTACATTAGTTGAGAATAGCCAAATAGGCAGGCCAATCGTCAATCCTGGAAGCGACAATGTGGCCATGTGGGGTGCACCGACTTCTCCCCAAGAGGAGAATGGACTAGGATTTCCATCATGTGGAGTTCCTTGGTTGGGGCGTTCCATGTTCTCAACTTAAGATCAACGCGGGAATAGGAGGTGATTATGTTCCGTTTAAAATAAATTTTATAACGACACTTAGACACAACTTGCTTTTTCACTTTTTAAGAGTCGAGAAAAAGCTAAAGATGACTCTAGTCTCCTTCGATGTTTTAACGAGCCCGAAGTGACAAATGCTCGGATGGACTTTTTCAGTTATAGAGTTTGAAAAAGGCCAAAAGAAACTGCTCTGGAGTTCTAGGTAGAGGGTGTGCCAAACTTTTCGCAAAACCACAGAATACGTTTTACGGTACGGGTGGTCGATCTTCGTGAATGATGTGTTCACTGCATTGCGATCAGTAGGGCGGCCGACACGGTTTCCTATTGGATAAAGGCTTTATTCCTATAGGGGTCTCCCAATATATACGCGACGGTACGTGGGAGCACAAGTCCGTATTAGTGCTATCGTCCCTCAGGAGGAATCACCCACCTTCGTAGAGATCGACAGTCACTACGTTTAACGACGCCGGAACACGTCTCTAGCTTAGACCTCTAGATGTTTGCGTTATGTTTCAATGCGTTGTTATGTAAATTCAATTTATTTTAAGGTTGATCTTGTTTAGCAGTTTGCCTTTATGGATCACCACGAGATGTATAGTAACACTCCTAAATGCAGTCTAAGATGATAAGCAAGCTTTTCAATCTTTCAACTTTGAAAACCTTAACTACTGAGGGAAAAGAAAGAGAACACCTTTTCACACAGATCATAGAACACACACTAATGCACTTTTCCTAAATCAACATGCAAGCTGTCATAATGCACATGCACAATGCAAGTATTTCTTTTCTCTTTCTTAATGTTGGTGAAATGCAAAAAGAAAGCTGTTGTATAATTTTGAATTCAATTTCAAGTGAAAGCAAACAAGCTTGTCCAAAATCAAAAGACACCTTAAGATTTACTTGTTTCGACACTAGAAATATATAAACCCAAACCAAATGACGAAAGCAAAAAGCTCAATCAGCTATGAACAGTCAATAAACTAACTCTTAAGATCAAAACGACACTTTATCACAGGTCTAGATCTAAGAGGTCACAGCAAAACTAGTTCACTTTCGTTATGGGAAACTGTAAATGCATAAGAAATACACAAAGAACAAACACAGTTTCTTTATACAACTGAGGCGGAATAGTGACAAGGAAAGTTGGTTTCAGATAGGCCCACTGACTGGTAACAAACAGCAAAAACAAGAGTGAAAACAAGGCAAGAAACAGCAGGAAACCCCAGTAGCACAGTGTACCACTGGTTCAGCGCAGGTAAAGGACTGTCAGATTGACATTCAGCGCAGTTCCCGAAGGGACTACCTGCGCTGAAATGCAGACTGCCTTTGTACAACCTGCACTGAAGAACGAGACTTGCATTTTTCACAGTTTCCGGGTCACAAATTGCTCAAAAATTCACAGTTTTTGCTCAAATCAGAAGCTATCAGTCAAGGACACACTAAGGGATGACAAGGAGGATGAAAAGCTATCACTAAGAGCTTATTAGAGTCCTTGTGGATCAGCTCTTCAAATCATAAACTTGCCCAGAAACTGAGCTAGAGTAGCTGGCCTCTACTTTGTATTTGAAAGATTGAAACACAGTTCGATTCGGTACTCCCTTTGTTTATGAAATGAATAGCAAAAACACAAACAACCAACAAGATACGATCCCCAGTGGAGTCGCCAATTTGTTGTAGGGAAAAGTATCCAATACGGAATGACCCTATCCCACTCTAAGGGTGATAGTACCTCAGCAACAACTGAATACAAAGCTATTCAAGATTACTTCTTTATGAGATGTAAGAGAGAGGAGGAAGAGATCCACTAACTGTTATCTTCCGCTAATGATTGATCCAATCTTCCCTCTTTGCAGATTGCTCCCAGCTCCTTGCTCTTTCACTGGCCTAGCTACACAAAGATCCTGCAAAAGCACAAGAAAAGGAAACTACAAGAAGCATACATCCATAACTGATTCAAGGATTAGAATAAATCAAATATACAAGCATCAATACACCATTAAGATACATGCATATAGAAGAACCTCAAATGCTTTATTAATGGAAGAAGTAAAGTTCTGAGAGTGTTACAACCATGAGAGGCCCAATCCAGCAACACCTCCCAACAGAAAGAAATCTCCTCTTCACCTCCTTCAAAGCAATCACCCAATAGTTCTATACACAAACCAACAGCACTTCCTTACATTCACAAAATTCCAGCCTCCATAGACCTCATGAGAGAGCTCTATATATAGGAGTTTTGGAGAAAGGATGAGTCAGCTTGAGTTTGGCATGAAGCTGACTAGTGTCCTCTCCCACTTCAGTTATACCTCAGTTCTTGAGTCCACTTGGAGTTTCTTGCTTCCACTTGGAGATCTAGATCCTCTTACTCATCACAAGGCGAATTCCTTGATCCAAGTGTCATTTTGGAAGCTTCCTGGGCATTTGACACCTTGCAGAATGACTGTGCCACTTGGCCAATCTCGCCCAGCGCAGGTAGCCTTCATTTCTTTTGACATTCAGTGCAGGTACAGAGTGGAGCAGTTGACATTCAGCGCAGATGCTCAGTGGAGCAACTGACATGATCCAGAAATAGCTTGTTTTTGAGTGTTTTCAGGTGGAGAACTGATTTTCAGTGCTGTGGTTTGCTAACCTTGTTCCTCTAGGGGTAGGAACAACATGTTTAGGGACTTTGGATCCCTTAGATTATTGACATTTCATGCTTCATGCTGTTAGGCACAAAAATGTCTATAACATAGACCCAAGTGCGTCTGGAGAAATCATCAATGAAAGTTAAGAAATACTTGCAGCCAGAGAATGAAGCAACAGGAAGTGGACCACATAAATCACTGTGCACAAGCTGTAAAGGGGCTGAGGCGTGCCAAGAGGCACGTTTTTCAAAATTGTCCCGATGATGTTTTCCGAGTACACATCCGGAACAAACACCATCTCTGCAAGATACCATAGGAAGACCTGTCACCATATTTTCTTTACATAGATGCTGAAGGGAGCGATAGTTTAAGTGACCAAATCGCTCATGCCAAAGTTTGCTCACTTCATCATTATGAGCAACAAATACTGAGGAAAGATTTGATGACCCAAAGTTGTGAAACTTATACAACCTTGTGGAATCATCAGCAATACCAGTAGCTAGAATCTGTTTAGGATCTCTTAGATCCATGATTACAACATCATGAGGTGAAAATTCAACAATTTTACCTTCACCTGAATGAGTTATCTGATATACAGATAGAAGGTTGCAGGATAAGGTTGGAACACATAATACATCATTAAACTGACCATTGTCTAGATGAACAGTTCCAGTCCCTACAACATTAAGAGATCTATCATCACCAACATATATATTTTTGGTGTTACAATTATTTAAAGAAGAAAACATGGCTTTGTTTTTGGCCATGTGGTAAGAGGCTCCAGAATCAATGAGCCACTCATGAGAAGGAGAAGAAGAAGATACATTTAATGCATAACCAGACTGAGATGATTGACAACGACATGCAGAAAGTGCCATTCCGGAAGTTGAAGTTGAAGTATGCTCCACATGGATGTTATGTTTCTTCATTGCGGCTTCCAAGGCTTCCATCTTCTTAAAGCATTTAGATTCTAAGTGGCCATCTCGATTACAAAAGTTACAATGTCTATCAGTCTTCTTCCATTTGTTTTTATTGGTCTTATCATTTTGCTGAAATGATCTTTCATTTTGAGGCTGAGTTTGCTTAGGACCCTTGTTTGGTTTAGGACCATTCTTTTTAGGATATGACTTCTTAGGATTCTTTGAATTTGGTTGCTGCTGGGCGGCTAACGCTTTCTTGGAAGAGTTTCCAAGATTAAGAAGACCAAGGTGTAAGAGTTTTTCTTGTTCTCTTATTAAAGAATCACAAAAAGAGTCAAAGGAAGGGGCCTTGTAGTCTTTTCCTTGACAAATGAAAGCTTCCCTTGTAGAATGGAAAGTGGAAACAAATACAGAGTAGGCTGGTCCCAACTTAGTAAGGATGGAATAAATAAGGTTACCATCTTCTTTCTTAACATTAACACCTTCCAAGAGATACCTAAGGGTCTTGAATTTGGACAAGAAATCTTCAATGCAAGAAAAATTATTAGGATCCAAAGTAAGCAACTCATTTTCAAGTTGATGGGCTCTAATTTCATTTTTAATCCCAAAAACTTTAGCGATTTTTTCCAATGCTTCATGAGGAGTCTCAAGTTCTGCAATATGGAATCTAAGATCAGGAGAAATAGACATCCCTATCAAACCACGTGCTTGATCTTGTCTATTTTCCCATTTTGCAGCCTTGTCTTCATCTTTTGGTTTCTTCTCTTGGTCTGTGGCTATTCTGTAGAGACCTTTACTTCTAAGTAAATCTTCCATGTAGGCTATCCATTGGAAGTAGTTAGTGCTGTCAAGAATGACTTGACATGGACTTTCCATTTTTTTTTTAAAAACTGAAGCTGAAGATGCTGAAAGTAAGTGTTCCAATGGATAAATCTCGAAAAATTAGGCTGTTTTAAAAAAAAAAACGGCTCTGAAAAAGGCTTCCAGATGAAGAAGTTATGGCTTTTTGAAAAAAAATTGTTGAAGTTGCCGGCAAAGTGCGCGAATGTGCGGGAGGAGACTTGAACCCAAGACCTCTACTCTCTTAAAATAGCTTTGAACCAATTGATCTATACAAAAAATTTGAGAGAGAGAGAGAGAGAGAGGGGGGGGGGGCCTTGGTTTGCGTGCTTGCCTTGAGAAAGCTCTTTTTCCCTACAAAACACAAAACACAAAACCCAACACGAATATGCAAAGAAAAACGAACCTTGCGGCTCGAAGTTAGCTTTAGCCAAAAAACTAGATATTTTAAAAAAATGAACCTTGCGGCTCAAAGTTAGCTTTAGCCGAAAAACTAAATATTTTTCTCAATGTTTCTGATTTTCCGAGATCACACTAAGGTGCAGGGAAAAGAGCATACGCATGAGAAAAATCCTTCCTTTCTGCTTCTGATTTGCCCAGATCGCACAGAGTCGCAGGGCAAAGAGCATACGCAGAAATGAAAGGTATAGATCCGGTTAAAAAAAAGGCTAAATAAACCGAAATCGAAATAAGCAGAGAGAAAATAACAGTAAACTGCAAAAACACTGTATACCTCCCGATCTGAAAAATGACGCAGTTAGGGCTACTGGAAACCTTTTCGCGTGAAACAAAAGGGGTTCCTCACTGGAACAGATGCTCCGAACGCAACAGAGCAGTCCTCTCGGCCCGAAAGCAGTCATAAACAGTAGATCTAGGAAACGACAGCCGCATGCAGTTCTACCGGCTTCAGATTTGGATCACCAACGGACGCGGCCCTCAAATAGCTCCGATACCATGTAGGAATTTACAGGGTAAGTTCCTCAGAAAGAACACCAAAAGGACACCGCTCACAACCAGATCACAGATCAATACACCAGTATTTTTGACGTGGTTAAAACCCTCAAAGAGGGAAACAGTCCACGGCCTGTCCCAACGTGGGTACTACAGGCAATTTATTAATCAAAGAATGAAAATTTACATAAGCTTCTCTCATGCACGGATTACCCGAACAATGACCCTCCATGCGCTTTAAATAGAACTCATGGACCAATCGGGTGTCAAGCCACGGATCAAGTGTCGGTAATACCGAGGAGAGAGTGAACCGTCGGATCACTAAATATCGTGACCGTCGGATTGTAAGTTACAAAATGTACAACGGTAAAGAAACACACTTTACCTAACTCTATACCTAACTCTATACTAGACCAAGTTGAACTTAACTATTTCCTATGTGTCAGAATATCCTAACAAAAAATTCGCCAGCAAGTATTCAACTCCTCTCCTAACTCAAGCAAACCACAAGTAGGCTTCATTTCCATGGCTGGTTCTTGGTTTTGCAAGATTAATGAGAAAAAATTATGATAGATGTGCCATGAAAATTAAATGTAAAAACCCTAAAGTTTCTGTGTGGATTCAAAGGCCTAGTTTTCTAGGGTTTCAAAATTACATGCTGCCAAGGTTTTCCCACTTTTGTGTTTCCTACCCCTCCCATATTCACCAACATTTTCCTCAAAAATTATTCATAAAACCCTACACTATCCCTCTACGAAATTCTAAACCCTCCCTTCTATTACAAACATAATATCCCCTAATTCACCCCAAACCCTAAAAATTATCAGAATTTCTATATCCTTTCCCTTCCCTAAATTCCTTGTTTATTTCCATTGCCCCTATGTCCCTAATGTTTCCCCTTCCCTAACAATTCCCTTGTATTTGTGTCCCCTTGGTCACAGCATTTTGAAAAATAGGAAAAAGTCTACAGTCAATTGTGTGCACAGTCAGCATATATATTCCAGCCATCTTGTCTTCAACAATATGTCAGAAACCAAGTCAGCTTATGAGCAGGATTATGATAGTGATTCTACACCAGAGCCAAGAAGGTATCACAAAGGTGGAAAAGGTGGTCGGCATGTCAGGGAGGAGCCTACCTCTTTGGCTCAATTGCAAGCTTGTCCACTTGCAATGGACTGTTTCCGGTATCAATCATGTTTTTCATATTGTGAGCGGATCTCACAAATCCAGCATCATCGGGAACTAGTCCGTTTATTTGTTCTACATTTGCAGAATGGTCTTGTAAACCTTGCCGGAGTGAATTTCACCTTGTCACCCGAGACTATTGCTCAGGCCACTGGGATACCAAATGTGGGGGAGGAATGGAGTAAACGCCAGCAGTTAGACAGATATTACTATGAGCCATATATTAAGCCCGGATGTATGAGACACTTGACTGCAGTTTTTCCTTTCAGATTCCTAAGGGATGAGTATGCGCCATTGATGAAACTCATCATTCGATATTTCAGTTGCGAGGGCAGATTCTCACGTCTCTACGCGTACCATGTCCGTTTGTTGATGCATTTCACAAGGGTACGTATGATGAATATTCCATTTTTCATGTGTCGCAACATAGAGAGAATGGTGCCTTTAGTACAAAGGAAGAGCCCAGCACATCAGCATAAAAGCATCTATCATTATGCATTGATCAAAATCATAGTGATGCATCAGTTGGCACAGCAGGGCATTACTTGGGAGGATTTTATTTCTCGTGATATTTTCACAGTGCCACAGCCACCTCTTGAGATTGTTCATGATGAGGGAGGGCCTTCACATCAATTTGACATTCCTAAGATAGAGCATGTCAGCGCTCCAACATGTGCGACATATCAGCGAGGACACAGGGCCTTATTTGCATCTGCACGACGAGTACTATCTCCACCCGGGGTGGAAGGGGTCTCGTTGACTTCATCAGCACAGCGAGTGTTATCTCCACCTCGTGTGGAAGGGGCCTCGCTTTCGACAACAGCACCGCAGGTACAGGATAAGGGCAAGAAGCCCAAGCATGAGGAGAGGCCTTCAGGTGAGCCATCAGGTTTTGTTACTAGTCATGATGAGACAGCTTCATATATCAGGTATCTAGAGCAGCGCAATAAACAGTTAGAGGACGAGCACACACTTATAGAGCTGCAACGAATCCGTGAAGACCGTAGGTTGGCCCGTAAAAGATCGGGTGATTTGACACCTGTTGCGCGGTAATTTGTGCTTGAGAAGGTCAACCGACACTTGGAGGGGTTGTTGGCGAAAGCCAATAGAGACAAAGACTTGCTTCGTCACATGAAGAATCATTACTGGGCCCGCATGCATGTTTGCAAGGCAAAAATTAAGATCCTTAAGAGGCGATTGAGCAAGGCACTAAAACGACGGAAAAGGCCCGATCCACTCCAAATTTTGGCTGAAGCCTCTTTGACTGAGCATAATACTTGATTGGGGACCCCCAGCCCAAATTTCAAGAAATTTGGGGAAAAATTTGTCAATTTTGAAATTTTTATATAAAAAACAGGTTTTTGGCCTCAACGCGTAGCGCGCCGTGCGCTACCCTGAAGATGGGGAGGTCCAAATCATGAAAGGTTTGCATTTTTGGATTTTTCATGATGAAATACATCTGCTCAACCACTGCCAAGGCATTTCATCAAGATTTGGGTCCCCAAAAGGTCAAAAAACATGAAAAAAATGACCTCACTGCCCCTTTTTGGACACACAGGTAGCAGCCTTGGGAGAATGCACGTTTGGAGGGGTAAATGGACATCAAATTGGAAAATTCCACTTGGGTTGGAAAGTAGACATCCAGGGCTTTCCAACAAGCCAACCTAAGCTCAATTTGGATGCCAGGAAGTGCCTCAAAAATAGGTGGAAATGCGCGCTACGCGTAGGGCTCAGGCGCGCTACGCATCAGGATTTTTGCACATTTTGCACCTTCCAGCTCAGGAATTCGCCCAGCTTTGACCAGTTTTGACTTGTGATGGGATTTTTCACCCTCTTTGATGTAATTGATGTAATTTTATGTTGACTTGACACTTATTTACCTATTCTAGATGATTCATTCATAAAATAGCAAACATTTAATGAATGAATTGGTTTCCTAGCTTATAGAGGCAAGTTGTTTTGACTGCCTAGATTATAGTACTTTGTTTAGAATTGGTTTAAACAGCTCCTAAGATGATGAGCTCGACCCCTAGAGGCAAGGGAATGTGTTAGCTTGCCTATATTATGTATTTTCTTAGTCATTTTCATGGTTGGACTCTTGGGAATAGCTTGATAAATTATTGTACATATTTTATCTGCAATTTTGGCAAAGGATAGACCAGGGTTTTGCAGCACTATTTGGGATTCATGTGGCCTTATGTGTTGATGGTGTGTTTCTCTCAGTACTTTTAAGTTGTGTATGTGTACCACTTTCCTTATTTAATCTTCTGCAATTAAACAAATGAAGTGTTAAGGTAGAATCCATAAATTTGCTATGCTCTGCCTTTAAGTTTGTTTAATTTTCCATGTTTTCTTCAGTTTAAGGAGAATCCTTGAGACTTCCTTGCTCTCCTTAGCTCCTCACCTATCAGGACTATTCATTCACTCACTTTAAATGCATCAAAACAATCGCCTATCTTGCCCCAAGTAGACCTCTGCAAAAGCTGTGCCTCATCCCCGCACCCAAAATTGCATTTCCCTGGAATTCAACAAAACTTCAAAAAATAAATTCCATAATCCTTGTACTTCATACCTAGCCTAAAATTAGTCATCAATTCAGTCATCTCGAGCCTCTTTGATTACCTTTTTCCGAGATTGACCGGAGAGAGCCCTCTCCTGTCCTCGTAGGGCTAGCTACGAGGCTGAGCGTGGTTTGATGTGGCCTCGAGTTTTGCCTTCCTCAGCCTGAGGCAAATTCGAACGCTAACATAGTGGCGACCATACTGGGGAAAAACAAATGGTTTGCTTGTTGATGTCATTTGTTTTATAAGCTACAGACGGAGCCTGAAGTTATGCCAGGTAGCCTTCGAAATGCTTTTGCTTTGCATTAGCGGAAGTAGATAAACGCTGCTTCAGTCAATCTCCGGTCTAGCTTGTAAACGTGACATTTAACTTGTTAATTACCCTAGTACATGTATCAAGTTCAGATCTGATGGTTGATGGTGGACAACGATCAGACACTGGCAACGCTGAAATCATTCACCTGGCGACTCTAAATCATTTTCGAGATCAGATCCAAAGACTCCACTGGAGGATGATCCCAACCAGCAAAAACATGAAAGGACAACATGGACAGATCAGGTACTCAAATTGGAATTTCATCCAAGACATTTTGTTCTTTGTTCTAAATTATTTCTTCTCTTTTCCTGAGAATGTAAAGAAGGCTTTGCAAAGTATACTATGCTTGAGAAAAGATCCTCGGCCTGCAGTTGATTCTTTCCCTTTGAATATTATGAATACCAAAGATTTGCATGCCTTTGAGCTTGATCAAGATCCTTTTTCCGAATTTTGTGATGACCATCTTCAAATTGATGAGTCTCAAGAGACCAAGACTAATTCTATACCTGTTGTACATACCCCTACACCTTGTAAAATTCCAGATCGGTATAAACCTCTTGTTTTACCTTCTGTTCTCCATGCTTTCCCCAAAAACTATGATCTATACTTGCCGAGGTTTGATGGTGAAAGTAAGAATGTCAACGCTGAGCAACATGTGCAGAATTTTGAGTCTTTTCTAGACCTTTTTGAAGTTGATAGCGAAGATGTTAGTATAAGGCTTTTTGCTCTTTCTTTGCAAGCCAAAGTGAAGAGTTGGTTCAAAGCCCTGCCTGATGCAAGCATTTCAGATTTCCAGCAGTTTGTCAAAGTTTTTCTCGACAGGTGGATGATCGGGCAGAACCTTTTCTTGATTGTAGAAGAGTATAACCAGCTGAAAAGATTGCCAGGGGAGACAGTACAACAGTTTTCAGCCAGATTTAACCAAGTTTATTATTCGATGCTAGTTGATATAAGGCCTACTCCTAGATCTGCTCTCTTGCACTATCCGGGTGCCTTTGATCCGGAAATGGAGTTTCAGCTGAGAGAAAGGGATATTGCAACACTTCACGAGATGCAAAACAGTGCAATAAATGTAGAGTCGCATCTGCTGATCCGAAGAGCAAGGTTGAAAGAAGAAGAGATGAAAAACATAGATCTGGCCGAATCAACATCTCTAGAGGTAAAGCTTGACATTTTGGTAAGTGCAGTAGAAGAGATGATGCAAAGGATCACCCCAAGGAATGATTATGATGTTCAAGCTCATGGCTC
Source organism: Pinus tabuliformis (assembly GCA_031772625.1). NCBI lineage: Eukaryota > Viridiplantae > Streptophyta > Pinopsida > Pinales > Pinaceae > Pinus > Pinus tabuliformis. The sequence goes on from CM062812.1 coordinate 337,857,028, forward strand.
GCTGATTGAAGAAGAACAAGTTGCTGACCCAAAACATTTTGTTTCTGATCCCAGTTGTCATAGTGATTGTTTTATAGATCATTGTGAAGAAGAGAGAGTTGTTGATATCATGTGTATGTTTGATGATGAATTGCCTCAGTTTGATCAGTATGATGATGATTATGTTCTCCAAAAAGAAGCTAATCTTGCAGACGAATCAGCAGCTAGTTTGTGCGAGGAGGAAGTTCACTTTCAACAGCTCGAATACAGTGATCAACCGATGCATATGAGCTATGACAATGATGAGGAAAGTGCATCAAAGTTTGAAGTAAGTGAAGGATCTTTGCCTTTTTGTTTTGATTCATGTCAGTTCATCAGAGACAACTTCCATGCAATCAGAAATCAAATGTCAACAAGTCTTGATTTGAATCATCTTGAGAGCAATGAAAATTTTGTTCAAGACTTCTCATATTTAGATTTGCAACCCCCGAAAGCCATTGATTTTCAAGTAGCAGCTGAAGACTTGGAAGTGGACACACATGATTTAATGACTCAAGGTGACTCCGTACCATTTTGTTTTGAATCATTTCAGTTTTTGAAGGGTAGATTGCATAATAAATCTTCAAATGAACAGCCTATAACAAATCAGCAATTTCTCAGTGTTAATGTTGAGGATGAGACAGATAACAAAATTCTTGAGCAGCCTGTAGCATCAGATTTGCAGCCACCAAATGAAATTGAAGGGCAAATTACAGATGAAGCTGTGGAAGACGAAATACATGATTTGATGATGCAGGAAGATTCTATACCCTTTTGTTTCGAAGCATTTCAGTTTATAAGGCAGAATCTTCGTAAAATCTTTCAAGAAAAAGATGAACAGCTAGAAGGAGGTCATACATTTTCAATGGATACATTACAACAGTCTTTTCAAGTTTTTCATGATCCAATAGCTAATGTTTTGGATGAGGTTTGCAGTCAAAGTCTTTCTCCATTGACTACACGTGAGCTTGAAACATGTGCTAATATGAATTTGATCCGGCAGCCAGTTTCTTTCTCATTTTCAGCAAAGGTCTCGTCACAAGGCTCAGATCAAAGTTTGCATTCATGGTATGAGGAAACAAGAAGTAATCCATTAGATGAGCTAGGTTCCAGTGTGCTTGAATTTCAAGATCCTTATCCAGTGTTTTTGGAGGTGGAGAGAGAATTCATATCATTTTACAGATCTGTTACCAAGTTGTCATGGGAGTTGCCTTTCAGTAGTTCTCTCTTGTTGTTCATAAGTGAGCATTTGCGGAGAATTCAAACAGCAAACGGAATACTTACTTGGTTACACTGGTTTTTTCATTTCACTTGATCAGGTGATGAATGAAACTATTAGAGTAGGTTGTGATGAATAAGCTCCCCTTTGAGCATCATTTCCAGTTTGTCGGTTGTGTTTAAGTATTGAGTTAGTTTTTAGTTAAGTGAGAGTCAATTTGTGTTCTCAAGTCATCAATTTTTAGTCATGCATTTCAGCTTGAGTTTTTGACTCCATTGCCCAATGGATGAAGGCACTGTCTAGCTCTTCCAGAGATTTGTCGTTCTTGGCACCTCCAAGGAGCTACCATCCCCATTGGAGCCAATGTTAGTGTCAATCTTTCCAGCCTTCCTCCATTGATCAAATATGCTCTTACAAAGTGGTCTCAGAGTGTCAAGGTCAAATTTTGTCATTTCAGTGAGTCTTCAAGCAAAATTTGGTCACTAGACATTAGGTCTAAGGTTTGCTTTCACTCCTTCTAAAGTTGTCCAAAGGTCGGTCCATGTCATCATTCAGCTGATTCTATCATCATTCATAGGGTTTTCCCCATCATGTCAAGTTCCAATGGGTCATTCTACACCTTGTTCATGCTTCAGTTGCACCTAGGTAAGGTCATTTCCCTCTCCTAGGGTTTTGAAGGAAATTTCTCTTGGACGGTCAAATCATCGGCAAAACTTGTATCCTGATGTTCATACACCTTCCCCTATCCTTAAAGTACCTTATCAAATGCTTCCCATCACTGAGATCCCCCAAATTCCTCATTTTCACGCAAACCCTAGTTTCTTGCTACAACTTGGCAATTTTCTAGGTTGGGCCTGTGTTTTGCCCTTTTGGACCCCTTCCCCTCACTCGATCTCTGAGATTCCACTTTCCCCTGCTTCCTAACATCCCTCCCTACTTAACAAAATTTCCCCAAGAATTTACAAGCCCCTCATCCCCTTCATTTCGCTTCATTTCGACAAAATCCCTTGTTTCACACATCGGGATAGGTTTTACTCACATGATGTTTCTAAGCAATCGAAAATGAATTTTGGAAAAATGAGAGAGGTTTTTGTCCACAACATGCCAAAGAAGAAAAACCTCATTCACTTTTTACACAGGTGTCATGGTTTTAGAGAAATGTCAAAAATATCGTTGCCTCAGGAGAATCGAATGCACCTCTGAAGTGACCTTGGAAAAATTAAATTTTCTCCTAGCTTGGTTGGCCAAATTACTTTTTTGATGAGTCAAATGATAACTAGACACAAAGATCTTTCCAACGAGCTATCCTGCGCCCGATTGTGACACCGGGAAGGCCTCCAAAATCCTCCTTCAAAATGCACTATGTAGTTGGGTGCGCGCTACGCATCAACTTGGGCGCGCTACGCACCCAGGGCGCGCTACGCATCAGCACACTTTTCTCAGTGTAAATTTACTCGTGCGCTACGCACAAGGGGCGTGCTACGCGTTGGGTGAGGCGCGCTACGCGTTGGGAATTCTGCCCAGAAATTCGCCAGCAAGTATTCAACTCCTCTCCTAACTCAAGCAAACCACAGGTAGGCTTCATTTCCATGGCTGGTTCTTGGTTTTGCAAGATTAATGAGAAAAAATTATGATAGATGTGCCATGAAAATTAAATGTAAAAACCCTAAAGTTGTTGTGTGGATTCAAAGGCCTAGTTTGCTAGGGTTTCAAAATTACATGCTGCCAAGGTTTTCCCACTTTTGTGTTTCCTACCCCTCCCAAATTCACTAACATTTTCCTCAAAAATTCTTCATAAAACCCTACACTATCCCTCTACAAAATTCTAAACCCTCCCTTCTATTACAAACATAATATCCCCTAATTCACCCCAAACCCTAAAAATTATCAAAATTTCTATATCCTTTCCCTTCCCTAAATTCCTTGTTTATTTCCATTGCCCCTATGTCCCTAATGTTTCCCCTTCCCTAACAATTCCCTTGTATTTGTGTCCCCTTGGTCACAGCATTTTGAAAAACAGGAAAAAGTCTACAGTCAATTGTGTGCACAGTCAGCATATATATTCCAGCCATCTTGTCTTCAACAATATGTCAGAAACCGAGTCAGCTTATGAGCAGGATTATGATAGTGATTCTACACCAGAGCCAAGAAGGTATCACAAAGGTGGCAAAGGTGGTCGGCATTTCAGGGAGGAGCCTACCTCTTTGGCTCAATTGCAAGCTTGTCCACTTGCAATGGACTGTTTCCGATATCAATCATGTTTTGCATATTGTGAGCGGATCTCGCAAATCCAGCATCATCGGGAACTAGTCTGTTTATTTGTTCTACATTTGCAAAATGGTCTTGTAAACCTTGCCGGAGTGAATTTCACCTTGTCACCCGAGACTATTGCTCAGGCCACTGGGATACCAAATGTGGGGGAGGAATGGAGTAAACGCCAACAGTTAGACAGATATTACTAGGAGCCATATATTAAGCCCGGATGTATGAGACACTTGACTGCAGTTTTTCCTTTCAGATTCCTAAGGGAAGAGTATGCGCCATTGATGAAACTCATCATTCGATATTTCAGTTGCGAGGGCAGATTCTCACGTCTCTACACGTACCATGTCCATTTGTTGATGCATTTCACAAGGGTACGTATGATGAATATTCCATTTTTCATGTGTCGCAACATAGAGAGAATGGTGCCTTTAGTACAAAGGAAGAACCCAGCACATCAGCATAAAAGCATCTATCATTATGCATTGATCAAAATCATAGTGATGCATCAGTTGGCACAGCAGGGCATTACTTGGGAGGATTTTATTTCTCGTGATCTTTTCACAGTGCCACAGCGACCTCTTGAGATTGTTCATGATGAGGGAAGGCCTTCACATCAGTTTGACATTCCTGAGATAGAGCATGTCAGCGCTCCAGCATGTGCGACATATCAGCGAGGATACAGGGCCTTATTTGCATCTGCACGACGAGTACTATCTCCACCCGGGGTGGAAGGGGTCTCGTTGACTTCATCAGCACAGCGAGTGTTATCTCCAACGCATGTGGAAGGGGCCTCGCTTTCGACAGCAGCACCGCAGGTACAGGATAAGGGCAAGAAACCCAAGCATGAGGAGAGGCCTTCAGGTGAGCCATCAGGTTTTGTTACTAGTCATGATGAGACAGCTTCATATATCAGGTATCTAGAGCAGCGCAATAAACAGTTAGAGGACGAGCACACACTTATAGAGCTGCAACGAATCCGTGAAGACCGTAGGTTGGCCCGTAAAAGACCGGGTGATTTGACACCTGTTGCGCGGCAATTTGTGCTTGAGAAGGTCAACCGACACTTGGAGGGGTTGTTGGCGAAAGCCAATAGAGACAAAGACTTGCTTCGTCACATGAAGAATCATTACTGGGCCCGCATGCATGTTTGCAAGGAAAAAATTAAGATCCTTAAGAGGCAATTGGGCAAGGCACTAAAACGACGGAAAAGGCCCGATCCACTCCAAATTTTGGCCGAAGCCTCTTTGACTGAGCATAATACTTGATTGGGGACCCCCAGCCCAAATTTCAAGAAATTTGGGGAAAATTTTGTCAATTTTGAAATTTTTATATAAAAAACAGGTTTTTGGCCTCAACGCGTAGCGCGCCGCGCGCTACCCTGAAGATGCGGAGGTCCAAATCACGAAAGGTTTGCATTTTTGGATTTGTCATGATGAAATACATCTGCTCAACCACTGCCAAGGCATTTCATCAAGATTTGGGTCCCCAAAAGGTCAAAAAACATGCAAAAAATGACCTCACTGCCCCTTTTTGGACACACAGGTAGCAGCCTTGGGAGAATGCACTTTTGGAGGGGTAAATGGACATCAAATTGGAAACTTCCACTTGGGTTGGAAAGTAGACATCCAGGGCTTTCCAACAAGCCAACCTGAGCTCAATTTGGTGTTGGAAATAATACTAAGAGGGAGGGTGAATCAGTATTATCAAATTCTTTTCAATATATCTTCCTTATTTATACTTTGAATAATTCTTCAAATATTGATCATTACTTTGTATGTCAGAATCATAAAATAATGAGCAGGAACAAGAAAAGAAAATAGTCACACAAAAGAACACCAGATATAAGGTGGAAACCCAATGTGGGTGAAAACTACCTGCTGCAATATGTCTCTATCTTCTTTTAATAAGAAACTCCTTTTACAATGATTTTGTACTGGTGCAGTCCTTTACCAGTACGCAGGCTACAACCTGCAGAGAGCTACAACTCTCTGTCTCGTTTTCCAGTCTCTCCTGGAAGGGAGCTACAACCCCCTACTTCTTTTCTTTCAAGGACCACTTTTCATTAATTTTCAGACTGGATCCAAGAACATCAAAAAAAACATCAACTACACTTGCATCATCAATCTCTGATTTCAACAAAGCCAACCCGCATACAGATCTGCAAATATTTCCTTATAACTTTGCAGTTGTTCCATACATCAGACATACCCAGATCATAACATGTGTAAAATAAAACATGCATCAATAATTCAGACCCAGATTATTAGATTTATAGATCAAGCGTATGCCACATATCACAGATCAAAATCATATAGAGATACCACTATTCCAGCCTTAAGATTTTGACCCATCAATAGAACTTATCCTTCTCCTTACGCTCAGGTTCCTTCTTCATTCAAATCCAGATCTGCACCATAACCCAATCACAATATTCCAGATCTAGCACTTTATCAGATATTCAATAATTCAGAAGATGCTTTGTCAAATGATCTCCTTCCTCTTTTATAGCCTTAGTCCTTTCTCAATACCACGGTCCAAAACCATAGGATCAAAAAACTGTTGGACTAATACCATGAACCAACCATGAAAGTGCGTGAGATCAACACTTTTGGATGCAATACCACGGGCCAAAACCATAGGATCAAAAACTGTCGAACTAATACCATGAACCAACCATGAAAGTGCGTGAGATCAACACTTTTGGATGCAATACCACGGGCCAAAACCATAGGATCAAAAACTGTCGAACTAATACCATGAACCAATGCTTGGGATCAACACTTCTGACGAGGTACCATGGTCCAAAACCATAGGTTCAAATACCAAGGACTAACTACCATGGACCAAAGGTAAGTTCTCCAACATATACGCGCTTTTCCTTGCATGAAAGTGCGTGAACTTTTTCTCTACATGCAATACCACGCACCAAAACCATAATAAACCAATACCACGAACCCAATACTTGGGATCAACACTTCTGACGAGGTACCTCAAGGACTAACTACCATGGACCAAAGGTAAGTTCTCCAACATATACGCGCTTTTCCTTGCATGAAAGTGCGTGAACTTTTTCTCTACATGAAATAAACTTTTCTCTGCATAAAAGTGCGTGAACTTTTCTCTACATGAAATAAAATTTTCTCTGCATAAAAGTGCGTGAACTTTTCTCTACATGAAATAAACTTTTCTCTGCATAAAAGTGCGTGAACTTTTCTCTACATGAAATAAACTTTTCTCTGCATATAAGTGCGTGAAATTTTCTCTACATTATAATTTATTATCTGAGATGAGTGGGTTGCCATCAAGTACAACATATGTATCATAATGCCAACAATCTCCCCCTTTGGACTTGATGGCAACAACAACCAATCACTCTCCCCCTTTGACATCAAGGGCAAAGGGTTATGCTCCCCCTAAGAACATGCTCCCCCTGACTATAAACCAGATCTGCAAAGAAGAACAATAATCCATGACCATGAAAGAGATAGAGACGTATTGCAGCAATATTCAGACCAGCATCCATGATCTCCTTCTGTACTTCCTCCATAATGCCAACAATGCATGATATGCTCCCCCTGTGCCATTCGATCTTTGACCAATCCGCAACCCAGCACATGTACGCATATACTTCAGATGAACCTTGCGTACAACCAACAATCAGAAGAGATTCAACAACAAGATGATGCATCAACAACCCCTAGCTTTTGCCTGAGGTATTCAAAGGTCTCCCTAGGCAATGGTTTGGTGAGTATATCAGCAACCTGTTCCTTAGAAGGAACATACTCCAACTTGACCTTTTGTTCAAGCACTTGTTCCCGGAGAAAGTGATACTTGATTGGTATGTGCTTGGTTTTTGAATGCATGACTAGGTTCTTTGAAATGCTGATTGCACTTGTATTATCACATAAGATGGAGATGGGTGGTGTACAAGTGATTTGAAAATCCTACAAGGTCTGCATCATCCAAAGGAGTTGAGTGCAGCAAGATGCAGCAGCAACATATTCTGCTTCAGCTGTAGACAAGGCAATCGAACTCTGTTTCTTGCTGAACCAAGATACTAATCTGGAACCCATAAAGAATGCACCACCACTTGTGCTCTTCCTGTTATCCACGCTTCCGGCCCAATCTGCATCAGTATAAGCATGAAGTGTGAGATCTGTATCTCTAGGATACCATAAGCCATAATTTTGAGTCCCTTGAAGATATTTGAAGATTCTCTTTACTGCCTGAAGATGAGTTTCCTTTGGATTTTCCTGAAATCTTCCAACTATTCCCACTGCATGCATGATGTCTGGTCGGGTACCTGTCAAATAAAGTAGACTTCCAATCATAGATCTTTCGATTGGTTGATGTATTGTTGCTGATTCATCATTTGCACTGAGGCTACATCCTGTGACCATGGGTGTACATACTGGTTTTGCATCTTCCATGCCATATTTCTTCAAAATCTACTTGAGATACTTGGTTTGAGACAAGAAGATCCCTCCTTCCTTTTGTTGGATTTGCAGGCCCAGAAAATATGTCAATTCTCCAAGCAAGGACATTTCGAATTCTTTCTTCATCACCAAGGCAAAGCTTTGACTCATAGATTCTTCATTGCTGCCAAAGATAATGTCATCTACATACACAACAAGTATCAGCAATTTGTCATTTTCAATTTTTATATAAAGATTGCTATCTGCTGATCCTTTTGAAAAACCTTGTTGATGAAGATATTTGTCCAAACGATAGTACCAAGCCCTTGGAGCTTGTTTAAGACCATAGAGAGCCTTTTTCAATCTGCATACAAGATTTGGATCATTTCCAAGAATGAAACCATCTGGCTGCTCAATGTATACTTCTTCTTCTAAGTCTCCATTCATAAAGGCTAATTTCACGTCCATTTGAAATACTTTGAACTTTTGAAAGCTTGAGAGAGCAAGGAACATTCGGATGGCCTCAAGTCTTGCAACAGGAGCAAAAGTTTCTTCAAAATCTATTCCTTCTTGCTGCGCATACCCTTTACAAACAAGTCTGGCCTTGTTTCTAATTACTTCCCCATTTTCATTCAACTTGTTTTTGAAGACCCATTTTGTCCCTATAACATTCTTATCCTTTGGTCTAGGAACCAACTCCCAAGTGTTGTTCTTTTCGATCTGCTCAAGTTCTTCATCCATTGCTTTGACCCAACATTCATCTTTGCATGCCTCTTTTATATTTTGTGGTTCAGTGGATGAGAGTAATGCCAAATAGCTTGAAGCTTCTGCAATTGTTCTTCTTGTTTGTACACCTGCTTCTTTTTGCCCCAAAATCTAAGATTCTGGATGATTCTTCTGAACGTACCTAGATGGAGTCTTCTCTTCTACCCTTATCTGTTCCTCTGGTGCTTCTTGAGGTTCTTCTTCTTCATCATTCTGTCTTTGAGGGTAGTCTTCATCTTCTTCGATATTTTCATGATTTACTTGCCTAGGAATGTATCCTTTTTCATCAACCACTACATCAATGCTGTCAACAATTCTTCCAAGTCTTTTATTGTAGCACTTATATGCTTTTCTGTGTGGAGAATAACCAAGAAGAATGCCTTCATCTGCTCTAGGTTCAAGTTTGCCAATTTTCTCATCAGTATTCTTAATATAGCATTTTCTCCCAAAGATTTTGAAGTGTTTTACCGAAGGAGTCTCACCATACCAGAGTTCATGAGGAGTTTGAGTGTTGTTCACTCAGACATTTGTTTTATTGAGAATAACAACCGCAGCATATGCAGCTTCACCCCAAAAAGTTGTGGGAGTTCCGGACTCATCAAGCATAGCACGGGCCATTTGTTGGACTGTTCTGTTCATCCTTTCCACCACTCCATTTTGCTAAGGAGTTCTAGCTGTAGAGAATTCCCTTCTTATCCCATGTTCTTCACAGAAATCGAAAAATTCATTTGAGGTAAACTCCCCACCTCTGTCGGTCCTGAGGCACTTAATTTTGTAACCTGATTCATTTTCAACCAAGGCTTTGAAGGATTTGAATTTTTCGAATGCTTCGTCTTTGTGCTTCAAAAGTCCTAACCAAACAAACCTGGAGAAATCGTCAATGAATAATATCAAGTATTCTTCTCCTCGAGGTGACCTCGTCCTGAAAGGACCACATACATCTGTATGGACTAGTTCAAGAGGCCTGCTGGTTGATCCTTCCTTCTCCGGGAAGTTGGTTCTGGTTTTCTTACCAAACTGACATGATTTTCATATAGTGTTGTCTGGAATTTTGATATCTAGAAGACCACGAACTGCCTGATATTTGCATGCCTTCCTTATTTGTGAAAAGCTTAGATGCCCCAACCTCCGGTGCCATAACCAATGTTCATCATCCTTGCTCAAATAGCATTTTTGTTGTCCTTCTTCAAATATGTATAGATTATTTGGAGTTCTTCTACCTTTGATCACTGCTTTCCCTGTATCAAGATCACGAACGCTACATCCATTTGATCGAAATATTACCTCGGTTCCTTGATCGCACATCTGACTGACACTCAGAAGGTTATGCTTCAAGCCATCAACATACAAAACATTTCCAGCTTTAACCTTTTCTTTTAACTGAGCTGTGCCTTTTCCTTTTATAGCTGCTGGAGTATCATTTCCAAAAGAAACTTTCTTTCCCTTTTCTAAAGCAGAATATGATTCAAGTTTTTCTTTATCACCTGTCATATGCTTCGAACATCCACTGTCGATGTACCATAGATTTTCCTGTCCCTCTGCATAAAAGGCTATCCCACATCTTTCTGTTTGTGGTTCCTTTATTCTCCATGTTCTGGTGCTTGAGGCTTGTTCCTTTGTCTGCTGAAACCTGCTCCTGCATTCAGAATCTTCATGACCAAAGTTATTGCAAATAGAACATTCAACTTCATTTTCAAGAGCCGAAAAGTTGTTATAGGTCCTTTTTGTAATCCCGATCATACTTCTTTGTTTTTGAGCTTCTCTAGTCATGATTGTTTTATATGCAACACATTGAGCTGCTTTGTGACCAAAGTTATGGCAAGAGAAACATTGCCCATTGAAGAAACTTCTGCGATTATCAAATCTACCGGCCAAATGATTGTAATTTCTATTGTCATCCATTCTTGAAGCAAATTGAGAAGATTTTACCTGTGGCTGGTTGTAGCTTCTGTTCATCCTTAAGACAAATTGCCCCTGGTTTACCTGATAGTCTTTGTTCGCTCTTGATGTATTTCGTCCCTGCTTTACCTGATGATCTCCATTGTGCTTTTGCTCATTCCTTCTTGCTGCATCAAGATAACTCTTTGAGGTGGATGCTTGAGATGTTTCTCCATTATACCCCAAACCTGTCTTGTTTAGCAGAGAACGATGTACATTGATGATCTCATCCAGAGTTTCAGATCCTTTGACAAACTTAAGATTAATAGCCTTTGTTTTCTCAATTTCTTTTCTAAGGCCAACAATTTCACCTTCTAACTTTTCAAGATATTTTTCTTTTTCATCAATTTGAAATTGTAGAGTATCAATGATCATATTCTTTTCTTCTATACATGTCTTAAGTCTGGAAATCTCTTCATAAAACCTATCCACATCTATAGCATCCATGTAATCATCATCTTCAAATGCCATTAAAAGTTTATAGTCATTACCTCGTTCATCTTCATCACTATTTGATAGACCATCACTGTCTTCATGAGTGTAGTAGCTTTTCTTATTTGCATTCTGTTTCTTGTTCCATCTAATAGGTTCCTTTCCCTTGTCGATCTTATTCTTATGAGGACATTTGGCAGCATAGTGACCTACTCTTCCACAAGAAAAGCATTTGAAGGGTAACTTACCTCTGAACCGTCCAGCACCCCGTTGAAGATTTCTGACAAAATTTGATTCTTCTTCTTCTTCTGACCCATGTCCTGATTCATAGTACTCTCCTTTACCTGAAGCCTTGAAGGCAGCTTCTTTCCTGTCAGATGGACCTCATTTTCTCATTTCATAAGCAGTTAGAATTCCATGTAGTTGTGACATTTTAAGATTTTGTAGATTCTCCTTTTCTTCTATAGCAGAAACTTTAGATTCAAACCTAGGTGACAAAGATCTTAGAACTTTTTCAACCACAATAGCCTCTTTTATTTCTTCACCCAAATTTTTCATACAATTAACAATCTCATCCACACGAAGAAAATAGTTAGCCACACTTTCATCATTATACATTCTGAGATTCTCATACTGAATCCTGAGGGTTTGAAGTTTTGCACGTTTTACCTGTTCATCTCCTTCGTAGCTCAAAACAATCTTGTCCCATATTTCTTTTGCGGATTTATATTGCATAACCTTCACGAATTCAGATTGAGATAGACATCCTAGAAGAGTATTAACCGCCTTTGCATTTGTTTCATATTTCTACTTCTCAGCTGAATCTGTAGGAGTAGCTGATGGAAAAGTATACCCTGTTTCTATAATGTCCCATACTTCTGTACCCAAATATTGAAGATAGGCAGTAACTCTTACCTTCCAATATACGAAGTTTGTCCCATCAAAAATCGGTGGCCTGATTGATGCTTCCCTCTCGTAGTTGCTCATGATGTTAGATCTTCCTTCAAGCGATCAAGCTTCTTCAGAAGGACCTGCTCTGATACCAATTGTTGGAAATAATACTGAGAGGGGGGGTGAATCAGTATTATCAAATTCTTTTCAATATATCTTCCTTATTTATACTTTGAATAATTCTTCAAATATTGATCATTACTTTGTATGTCAGAATCATAAAATAATGAGCAGGAACAAGAAAAGCAAATAGTCACACAAAAGAACACCAGATATAAGGTGGAAACCCAATGTGGGTGAAAACCACCTGCTGCAATATGTCTCTATCTTCTTTTAATAAGAAACTCCTTTTACAATGATTTTGTACTGGTGCAGTCCTTTACCAGTGCGCAGGCTACAACCTGCAGAGAGCTACAACTCTCTGTCTCGTTTTCCAGTCTCTCCTGGAAGGGAGCTACAACCCCCTACTTCTTTTCTTTCAAGGACCACTTTTCATTAATTTTCAGACTGGATCCAAGAACATCAAAAAAAACATCAACTACACTTGCATCATCAATCTCTGATTTCCCCAAAGCCAACCCGCATACAGATCTGCAAATATTTCCTTATAACTTTGCAGTTGTTCCATACATCAGACATACCCAGATCATAACATGTGTAAAATAAAACATGCATCAATAATTCAGACCCAGATTATTAGATTTATAGATCAAGCGTATGCCACATATCACAGATCAAAATCATATAGAGATACCACTATTCCAGCCTTAAGATTTTGACCCATCAATAGAATTTATCCTTCTGCTTACGCTCAGGTTCCTTCTTCATTCAAATCCAGATCTGTACCATAACCCAATCACAATATTCCAGATCTAGCACTTTATCAGATATTCAATAATTCAGAAGATGCTTTGTCAAATGATCTCCTTCCTCTTTATAGCCTTAGTCCTTTCTCAATACCACGGTCCAAAACCATAGGATCAAAAAACTGTTGGACTAATACCATGAACCAACCATGAAAGTGCGTGAGATCAACACTTTTGGATGAAATACCACGGGCCAAAACCATAGGATCAAAAACTGTCGAACTAATACCATGAACCAACCATGAAAGTGCGTGAGATCAACACTTTTGGATGCAATACCACGGGCCAAAACCATAGGATCAAAAACTGTCGAACTAATACCATGAACCAATGCTTGGGATCAACACTTCTGACGAGGTACCATGGTCCAAAACCATAGGTTCAAATACCAAGGACTAACTACCATGGACCAAAGGTAAGTTCTCCAACATATACGCGCTTTTCCTTGCATGAAAGTGCGTGAACTTTTCTCTACATTCAATACCACGCACCAAAACCATAATAAACCAATCCCATGAACCCAATACTTGGGATCAACACTTCTGACGAGGTACCTCAAGGACTAACTACCATGGACCAAAGGTAAGTTCTCCAACATATACGCGCTTTTCCTTGCATGAAAGTGCGTGAACTTTTTCTCTACATGAAATAAACTTTTCTCTGCATAAAAGTGCGTGAATTTTTCTCTACATGAAATAAACTTTTCTCTGCATAAAAGTGCGTGAACTTTTCTCTACATGAAATAAACCTTTCTCTGCATAAAAGTGCGTGAACTTTTCTCTACATGAAATAAACTTTTCTCTGCATATAAGTGCGTGAAATTTTCTCTACATTATAATTTATTATCTGAGATGAGTGGGTTGCCATCAAGTACAACATATGTATCATAATGCCAACATTTGGATGTCGGGAAGTGCCTCAAAAATAGGTGGAAAGGCGCGCTATGCGTAGGGCTCAGGCGCGCTACGCATCAGGATTTTTGCACATTTTGCACCTTCCAACTCAGGAATTCGCCCAGCTTTGACCAGTTTTGACTTGTGATGGGATTTTTCACCCTCCTTGATGTAATTGATGTAATTTTATGTTGAGTTGACACTTATTTACCTATTCTAGATTATTCATTCATAAAATAGCAAACATTTAATGAATGAATTGGTTTCCTAGCTTATAGAGGCAAGTTGTTTTGACTGCCTAGATTATAGTACTTTGTTTAGAATTGGTTGAAACAGCTCCTAGGATGATGAGCTCGACCCCTAGAGGCAAGGGAATGTGTTAGCTTGCCTATATTATGTATTTTCTTATTCATTTTCATGGTTGGACTCTTGGGAATAGCTTGATACACTATTGTACATATTTTATCTGCAATTTTGGCAAAGGGTAGACCAGGGTTTTGCAGCACTATTTGGGATTCATGTGGCCTTATGTGTTGATGGTGTGTTTCTCTCAGTACTTGTAAGTTGTGTATGTGTACCACTTTCCTTATTTAGTCTTCTGCAATTAAACAAATGAAGTGTTAAGGTAGAATCCATAAATTTGCTATGCTCTGCCTTTAAGTTTGTTTAATTTTCCATGTTTTCTTCAGTTTAAGGAGAATCCTTGAGACTTCCTTTCTCTCCTTAGCTCCTCACCTGTCAGGACTATTCATTCACTCACTTTAAAGGCATCAAAACAGTCGCCTATCTTGCCCCAAGTAGACCTCTGCAAAAGTTGTGCCTCATCCCCGCACCCAAAATTGCATTTCCCTGGAATTCAACAAAACTTCAAAAAATAAATTCCATAATCCTTGTACTTCATACCTAGCCTAAAATTAGTCATCAATTCAGTCATCTCGAGCCTCTTTGATTACCTTTTGCCGAGATTGACCGGAGAGAGCCCTCTCCTGTCCTCGTAGGGCTAGCTACGAGGCTGAGCATGGTTTGATGCGGCCTCGAGTTTTGCCTTCCTCAGCCTGAGGCAAATTCGAACGCTAACACCTCCAAGGCCTCAAGACCTAAGGGTTTGATCTCTAAACCCTTTTACCCTCATTCTTTTTCTACAGCATTCGAATCTCTTCCTAATAGTGATAAAGTCCTCATAAAAGAATAATAAATTAACTGGCAACTTTCCTAATACATTTCTAAATCATTGGTTGCAATTGGGCATTCATCATTTGGCATAAATCTATAAGTTGTGGTGATTGTTATCTCTAGTGCAAATGCATCATAATTTACGATATAACAGTGGTATTTTCATCATAAAAAGGCTAACTCATTCAAAATCTTTTATTGGCAAAGTTGGTTTTGCATTTGGGTTTATATCGCTCACATTTGACATGCATATGCATCTCACATTTTTCACCTAGAATGATCTAAAGTGATCTAACTCTCTGTTGTCATAAAAGTCTCATTTATTGCTCACTTATCACATTGGAACATAAGTAGCATAAAAGTTTACTCTTGTTTATGTTCTAATTTCTCATTGTGGAAAGGATTTGTGTAACAACCCCACGTTAAAAGTTCATGTAACAAAGTTAACAAAGGCAAAATAAGACCAATGTCATGGGACACATATTCCAAGTTGAATGTTGGGCAAAACATCCTAGTGGGTGTTCATTTAGTTTATTATGGCTAAGGGGAAAATGGCGAAGGAAATGTAAAAGGCTTTGGAAAGGCAAGATGCATTAATTGGCATTTTATTTATGAAATTAACGGAAATTAGGAGAAAATGAAGGTGAAGGGTCACAAGTTACACGTGAGGAGGAAAATGAAGGAAAAATAATGGAAATTGAAGAAAATAGAGGCCTTATTAATAAAAAGTCTTATGATGATCAGTTCAAAACCTTTTTTCAGTTAAGTTTTGGAGCTCTCTCTCTCTATTCTCTCTATTCTCTCTATTCTCTCTACTCTCTCATACTATTGCATACTTAGAGCATTCTTCGAGAACTCTAGCATTGGAGGAAGGAGGCAAATGAAGGACAAGAAAGCAAAGGGAAGCAAAGATCAAGAAAGGAAGGGCAGGATCAAGCGACTATAGTGGGATTACTTGTAGGTATCGAGTAGCATGTATGATTTCCTTTCTAGTTTTGGCATGCATGGTACATGCATGTGTGTATTTGATTCTCTTGTTGTCATTTGCATGGGTTTTTCTAGGTGTGACAATGGTTTTCAGCCTTACCTTTAAATTTCCGGATAGCCATGGTGTGATGGGGTTTCTCTTACTTGGTTGAGATGGACTGTCAGATGGTTTTGAAGCTGAGTGGGGTTGTCTCAGGAAAAATCACAAGGCCTAGGAATCTCTATATCGATAAATGTGGGATTGTGGCAAAGCCTGGTTGTGTATACCCTCGTTGGGCCTAGGAATCCTCGACCGATAAATGGAGAGATATACGCTAAAGCCTAGAGGATGGAGATGGACAAACTCCTCATGATTTAGGTGGAAAGATCCGAAGGCCTACACGCTTGTATAGGCCTAGTGATCCCTGGACTAGTATATGGTGGGATTGTGGTAAATCTTGGTAGTGTATGTTTCTTGTTTGGGCCTTGGAATCCCTTGGCGAGATGTACGATAAAGCCTAGTTGTATTGGTGCTTGCTTTGGGCCTAAAATTCCTTGATTGATTTTGGCGGGATATACGGTAAAGCTTGAGAAGCATGGTCAGTTTTTTTGTGAGTCCCACATTAATGTTTTGAATATGGCACAGGGATGATTGGTTGAAATAAATATTCGGTTCAGACCAATCTATGGTCGGGTGGTACATGGAAGTCACTGACATGGTTGGATTTTGCATATGAATAATCAGAATATTTCCTCTTGAGTTTTATGAGTAAATTTTCTTTTCATTATGTGATTTTAATTGTTGTTCTATCATTGTTAATTTGTTGGTTATATGTTGGTTATAAGCATGGTTTTATAATAGACTTTGGTTATGGCTCTCATCATGTTTTGTTTTAGTAAATGAAATGTTAATGAATGTATGACCTAGTAGATGATAATGCAACTATTATGAGAGGGAATTGGACCTTCCTAGTGAATATCATATAAGTATGAGGTCCCTATGTTCAAATGTGCTTAGATGACATGTATATTATGTGTTTATGATGTGTTTGACAAAATGCCTATCATGGTTAGGATGAGTCTGGTCAGTTCCTTGTTCAAGTTTTGCATTAGAGGTCATATCTTCTTGTTATTTATCATTCCTGATAATTTCATCAATTTTTGGGTAGAGCCCTGGGTCCTAACCTGAAAAAGAGGCTTAAATCTTGCAGTCGCTGGCACAAAACTAATTGAAAAAGACTGCAGTCACTGGGAAGTAGGCCTGTGGGAGCAACTAGAGGTTTAGTTTAGTGAAATGATAAGTTAACTCAGGGGTTGGGCACCTGGAGTGGTTGGTTATCTCATGGAGTTCATGTAGCACCAGAGGGAGGTTTTTAAAGTGTTGGTTCATCGATTCCACTTCCTGAAGGTGATCTAGGATCTTAAATCATAACATAGTAACTCTTCGTCACATATTAAAACTGGTGAACTGGTAATATTGGGTAAGTGTGGGAGGATGGTGTTACAGAGTGGTATCAGAGCATGGTTCACCCCTTGGACTGGATGGGAAAAATGTGTTTTTCGTGCATGCATGTAGATTGTATATGTGCTTGATGTGTATGCATGGTGATGGTCATTATTGCAGTTGTGTTGTCATGTAGAAGTTGATGATGTTGTTGTTGGGATGTGTTTGTCATGAATGCATGTTGATTGAATATGCATTTGTTGTGTATGTCTATTGTTTATGTGGATGTATGCATGCATTTTCATGGTTATAGTTGTCATCCATGAGGTCATGGTCTACAGTTGGTATTGTCAAGCATGGTAACTGGATAATGACTGAGATGATGTTGATATAATGTTATGATTATGATTATACATGTATTGTGCTAATCTGGTTGATCTTGCAGAAGAGATATCCTCCCCTGAACTATATTGAGGTATTTTAATTATGTTTATATTTTGGTTTAGCTAACATGGTATACTTGTAGGAAGAAAATCAAATATGACTAGCAAGATGGTAGATTACAATTCACAAGATTCTCCCTATAGATCAGATGAGCAACATGGTGATGAGTAATATCCTGACATAGTAGACACTTTGAGAAGTTTGAAGGAAAAAATAAGAAGTTACAAAGCAAATACTGACATAATCATGCAAAAACAAGGGAAACAAGCAAAGATTAAGGCAGTTATCCCTCAAAGTTTGCCAGATTTGTAGAGACAGGGACCACTTAGGATTAGTCATGGATAGGAAGATAGGACTAATGGGGCATATGGAATTAGGTCCCCTGGTGGGCACAAATTAGATAGGGATGACATGAATAAATATGGCAAGTTATTGGATACGTTGAACAAGAGAGATGATGGACACAGGGTCTATTCTAGTTTTGGTTCCAACAAGTACCATGGTCATCATTGTTATCACCCTTATAGGAGGAATGACAAGGGATATTTTCCATATGATTTCAAGAAAGCCAAGCCACCTACCTTTGATGGGGATTTGAAGAAGTCAGGAGATGCAGAGGCATGGTTACTCGAGATGATGAATTTCTTTGAGTTACATGATTACACAAAGAATATGAAGGCCAGAATAGCTATCTTCAGCCTCAAAATGAAAAAAAAAACATTTAGTGGGACAATGTGAAGTGGGTTAGAGATATCAATATAGATAAGTTGAGCTGGCATGAATTCAAGAGAATTTTTAGGAAAAAATGTTGTTAGAGAGGTACTATGATAGTAAAGCCAAGGAATTCTATGAGCTAAGGATGGGTTTGATGACAGATGAGGAGTATACGACCAAGTTCCTAGAGTTGATGGGGTATGTAATGTATATTAAGGATGAGAAAGACAAAGTTCAGATATTTTTCAATGGATTACCATTAGCATTTAAAGATTGGATTGAGTATGATGAGATTTGGTCACTTGAATAATTCTTTGGAAAGCTAAAGCATTGTTATGAGCAATCAAAGTGTAAGATAGAGTCTCAGCAATGTTGGAAAGGGAAAGACAAAGCTAAATTTAAATGCCAGCCGAAGTGAACAAGACCTCAGGATGAAGGTGAGAAATAAAATGATGTACCTTACAAGAAGTTTAATGGACCTCAACCTGGAGAAAATCATAAAAAAGGTGATGGCAGGAGACAGTTGCAGTGTTGGACATGTGGTAAGGAGCATCTTAAGAATATTGTTAAGTTATGGTATGTTCTATGCTTATAACAATTTACTTCTTTTTCTTATTATATTCCACAGATTAGCAATCACATGTACATAAAGTAAAGTGCATATAGAACATTAAATGATCGACAGAAAACAAGCCAAGACAAGAGACACAAGATGTGGCGGCTAGCCAGGGACAAACCCCACAATGTGTGGGGAAACCCTTTAATCAAATCTTATTTTCTCTTCAATAATTCAGTAGAGAGAAATAGTACAATAAATCTGATTCATATCAGTAGTATCAAACCCTAGATCAGCAACATCGGCATTAACGGCTTCATTATCAAACTAGGGCAGACGATATC
This sequence comes from Pinus tabuliformis, assembly GCA_031772625.1. Taxonomy (NCBI): domain Eukaryota; kingdom Viridiplantae; phylum Streptophyta; class Pinopsida; order Pinales; family Pinaceae; genus Pinus; species Pinus tabuliformis. The sequence goes on from CM062812.1 coordinate 337,876,431, forward strand.
TCACAAACCGACCATTGGATTGACTTCATTCCACCACCAAAAGTTGTGGCTTCCAGAGGAGGTTTAGATGAACCTACAGTGCAGTTCAGATGAGGATATCTTCTAGGCCACACAGGTCAATCTTTACTTCTGCAGTTGCAGCTTCAAATTCAGCAGTTTCGGCTTCAAACTAGGGCAGTTGATATCTTGCAAACCGTTCGTCGGATTGACTTCATTCCACCACCAAAAGTTGTGGCTTTTAGAGGAGATCCAGATGGACCTACAGCGCAATTCAAAAGAGGAGATATTCTAGGCCACGCAAGTCAATCTTTGGATCTGCAGTTGCAGCTTCAGGTTCAACAGCTTCCAGCTTCACATGTGTGAGAGAGAGACCCATTTCTGCGCAGTAGAGAAGAGACTCATTTCTGCACAGTAGAGAGAGAGAGATATGTGATGAGAAGAGTGAGTGAAAATGAGGAAAATTCCTCTTATTTATACACAACATTGGTGTTTGAATAGATGCGACTGTTGGGCTTCTGAGCCTACATGAGTTGTAGGTCGGCTTGATAATAATTCCATAATCAAAATAAATTCATATCTCCATGAATACTTATCGGAATCGGATGATATTTATATCAATCCTACACCTCTCGATGAGAGGAATCTAATAAAAATATTATCAGCCATGAATAAGATGACCCACATGAATTTTTGCCCTGGTTGCCAATTTTAACACTCCCTCTCAACCAGGGAGAACTTCATCTGCAATCTGTCTATGGGTCGTTACTATTCATCCATCAAATGCACTGCCCTGTACAGCCTGACCCTCACCCTGCTCTGCTCTATTCTGCCTGTTCTACTTTGTCTTGTTCTGCCCTATACTGATCAATATTGTTTTGCTCTGTTCTGCTCTGCACTTTCATTGTTCTATTCTGCTCTACATTTGTCTGAATTATGAAGAAGAAGAAATGATCGAGGTTGTATCATACTGACTCAAAGCCAGTCTCAGAGTATGTACCACTGGTCCCAGATCAGTCTCAACCAACCCAAAGTTAGCGTCATAGTGAGTACAACTCCACTGGTCCTAGACTAGTATCATCCTCCACTGACTCAATGTCAGTCTCAGAGTGCATACCACTGGTCCCAGACCAGTCTCCGCCGACCCAAAGTCAGCTTCATAGTAAGTACCACTCCTACCACTGGTCCTAGACCAGTATCGCAGTCTTAGAGAGTGTACCACTGGTCCCAAACCAGTCTCAACCAACCCAAAGCCAGCATCATAGTATGTACCACTCTCACTAGTCACAAACAAGTACTGCACTGACACGAAGTCAGTCTCGGAGTATGTAACACTGGTCCCAAACTAGTCTCAACCGACCTAAAGTCAGCGTCATAGTATGGTACAACTCCTACAACTAGTCCCAGACCAGTATCGCAGTCTCAGAGAGTGTACCACTGGTCCCGGACCAGTCTCAACTGACCTGAAGTCAACATCATAGTATGTACTACTCTCACTAGTCCCAGACCAGTACTGCACTGACACGAAGTCAGTCTCAGAGTATGTACCACTAGTCCCAGACCAGTCTCAACTGACCCGAAGTCAGCGTCATAGTATGGTACAACTCCTACCACTGGTCCCAAACCAATATCATTGATCCCAGATCAATGGAGGTCATCCTAGTGTAGGGAGTACGGTAGATACAACGATGCGTCCATCAGTACTACTATGGTCCCTAACTTCATTTCCCTGCTCATTGATCAGATGAGAGGTACTTCCCATGAGTCCCAGACTGCATGGGTAGGATGCCCCAATAGGAGAACTAATCAATCCTGTCCTCACAGGATAACGCTTCAATCTTGCTACAATCGCCATGGAGAACACATCAATCCATGCCGCCATGGAGAACACATCAATCCAGGCCTCAAAGGAGAACATATCAATCCTGATACACAGGAGAGCGAATCATCCTGTTCCACAAGAGAGCGAATCATCTTGTCCCACAAGAAAGCGAGTCATCCTGTTCCAGTGTAGACCACCAAGGGAGGGTGAGTCATCCTGTGGTCATATGTTGCTCCAGTAAGAACCACAAGCCCTCAGAGCTCCCAGAGCTCGATGTATGCAACATGCAAGATCCTTGTACAAGGGTTTCTTGACGACTCCAAGTCGTTTGGGAAAATCATAGATTAGATCTTTCCTCGGGGCTTTGACAAGGTGTATCGACCTGTACATCATCTTAATGCGATGGAGCCTCCTTGCTCATCGACTTACCATATCCTAGATGATGTCTGTTTACTGGAGCAATCGACGAATATGGGATTCCTCAATAATCGAATCCCACCTATGGCTGTTACAAAGAATCACAATGGTATGTGTTCAAACATCTCACTGAAGAGCTTCCCCAACCAGGAAGCTTCATACGAGATCATATTCGTAGATATCTATCCAGTATCGGTGGTGCTTATGGCAACTGACTTCTGCTTCCTGCTTATCTATTATATCGAAGCAGAATCCAAAGAGAAACAGCACTAAAAAGTGCTCCAGTGATCCTCCACACTACTTACCTAATCAGCATTCGAAGAATCATGCAGTTTCATATTTCCGGTAGTGTATCTCAATCCATTAGTAATTGTGCCATGAAGATATCTTAGAAGATTCTTGGCATCAATGCAGTGAGGCTAAACCAAATATGAGCTCACAGTGTTAACTGCAAAACATATGTTCGAACAGAGGTTCACCAAGAACATCAACACGAATGAGTTTTGGAAACTCAGAGGCATTTCCCAAATCTGGTCTGACATCACTACCATATAACTTCTAAAAGTTAAGATCCTCGAGGTAGTCACAAGCTTGCAGTCCATCATACCAAATCTTTCCAATATCTTTACCACATATTTTCCTTGAGATAGGAAAATTTCCCTTGGCTTCTACCATACTTCAAGTCCTTGGTCCTTCATTCAAATTCAGAAGCCAACTCCCTCTTACATTTGTGAATGAGAGGGTCTGCACCTGTTAGAAAGAGGTCATCCACATACAACACCAGTATGAGAGGCTTGTCATCTTCAACCTTAAAGTAAAGGTTAGGATCGGCTTCACTCCTAGTGAATCCCTGCTTCATCAAGTAGTTGTCGATCCTCTCATACCATGCTTGGGGTGCTTGCTTCAGCCCATAGAGAGCCTTCTTCAACCTGCATACATGAGATTTTTGATCATAAATTTTCAAATTCTTTGGGTTGCTCCACATAGACCTCTTCTTTGATCGAGCCATGTAAGAACGCAGTCTTGACATCCATCTAATGTAGGTTCCATCCTTGTGAAGCGGCAAGGGCTACGATCGAGCGGATGGTCGTATATCTGGAAACAGGTGAAAATATCACATCATAGTCTATACCTTCCTTCTGGGAGAAACCATGAGTAACAAAACGAGCCTTATACTTTTCCGTATTTCCATCTGCTGCATGCTTTATCTTGTAAAGCCATTTGGAAGTAACAATTGTCTTGTCCTGGGGTCTGGGAACTACTTCTCAGACATCATTCTTCATGATAAACTCATATTCTTTGGTCATAGCATCCTTCCATACTTGATGCTTGACGGTGTCTGAGAATGATGAAGGCTTATTTTGTATGATCGTGCTCATGATGGTCATGTATCCCTGATACCTATTAGGTTTCTTACTTTCATGAAAGGTTCCTCGGGGTGCAGCATGTCCTTCAGCATCATCAAGTAGCCCCCTAAGCCATGAAGGCCTCTTCCTAGAAGAGGAAGGCTCATGTGGAGGAGGATCAATCGAATCCATGGGTTCTTCTACATCAGGAATTGATTCATCATCCTTTTCTTTCGGTTCCCTGGTGTCAGATTCTTGAGAGCTCCTCAAAGTCGGAAGATTGTTCACCTTGTTGAGAGCCATATCTTCGTCAAAGGTGACATCATGACTAATTACGACTTCCCTTTGACTGGCTACATAGATTCTGTAGCCTTTAGTATTTTCACCATAGCCCATGAAAATTCCCTTCTTTCCAAATGCACCCAATTTATTTCTTTTCTCTTTCGGCACATGAAAATATACAGGGCTTCCAAAAATTCTAAAATGAGAAACATCAGGTTTCTTACCAATGAAATTTTCTTCAGGAGTCTTGGAACCCAATGCTTGATGAGGGCATCGATTTTGTACATATATGACAGTGTTTGTAGTTTCAGCCCATAGAAACTTCGGAAGTCTTTGATCATGTAGCATGGCCCGGACAGCTTCCACAATCATGCGGTTCTTCCTTCCCACCACACCATTCTACTCAGGAGTACATGGTGTAGTAGTCTCCCTCTTAATGCCAGCCTCAGATATGCTTGAGTGAACCAACTGTAATATATTGGAGGTCTTGCTTTGGCTTGAGTGGAATGGTCCCATTTTTTAGCTTTCCTTCAGCACATCCCGGACATACACCTTCTTTCTCTACTTGGAATTTAGACATCCCTGTTACCATCTATCTTACATCGGGTACAGCTTTGTAATGAAGGTGGGCAAACCTCCAATGCCAAAGTTCGGACTAAAGAGTTGTGTCACAAGACATGACACCTAGCGGACTTCCATCGACTTGATATAATGAATCAACACTAAACCCAAGAGTAAAGGCATCTTTAATATTTTTTTTCCATATACATACCTTGCCATTGCTGAAGGTTACCTTGTAGCCTTTGTCTTCCATATCCGAGATGGACACTATGTTCTTTTTGACGTCAAGTGCATTTAATACATCCTAGACTTTCTAGCCTTATTGAATGGTTGTCCTCTTCCTCAATCCCCAGCTCTCCTCTTACCTTTGCTGTTGAATTTTTCATTCCTTTGATTTTCCATCAGAGGGATTTTGATCATCGTCCCGGTGTGAGTCCTTTCTATCAGGGCACTCCCTTGCATAGTGACCTGCTTTATTGCAGATGTAACATCGTCCTTTTCTCCCACCCTTAGGTCCAACCTTTCCTTTTGATTTAGTCCCGGAATTATTTCTTTTCTTAGCATGAGAAGAAAAGGCAGCAAGAGGACCTTTAGGCGTGGGCATTTCTTGCTCTTCTTCCCTTGTTTCTTCTTGAATGCATCTAGCCAATAATTCCTCGAAACCAGGAATTACATTATAGTTCATAAGAGTAGTCTTGAACACGTACCATTCAGATGATAATCCTCCAAGAGTCGTGAGTGCCATTTCCCAGTCTATCATAGATTTCCTTGGAGGTGTCTAGTTCAAAGATGTAGGCCACCAAGTGCTTGTCGATAGAGTCCCGGATGATCTTCTATTTTGACTTCTTCAGTTTTCCATTTGTTCCATGCAGCAGCGGATGCATTTGATGGAGGCTCAACAATATTGCCTCTTACATGGTCCAACACTCCTAGATCTTCTAGGGTTAGATCGATAGACATCTTCCATGCATGATAGTCATCTTTCTCACAGAGCTTGTCTTCGGCAAGAAAGAGTGTTGAGGACCCCATAGTTCTTTTAGGATAGCCTTGCCAATCTTCTCTTCGGTGATTTCTCTTGCTCTTGCTCGGGCTTTGTCTTCACCTCAGCTCTAATCCCATGTTAAGTTATGGTATGTTCTATGCTTATAACATTTTAATTCCTTTTCTTATTATATTCCACATATTAGCAATCACATGTACATAAGTAAAGTGCAGATAGAACATTAAACGATCGACAGAAAACAAGCCAAGACAAGAGACACAAGATGTGGCGGCTAGCTAGGGACAAGCGCCACAATGTGTGGGGAAACCCTTTGATCAAATCTTCTTTTATCTTCAATAATTTAGCAGAGAGAAATAGTACAATAAATCTGATTCATATCAGTAGTAGAAAACCCTAGATCAGTAGCATCAGCATTAACGGCTTCATTATCAAATTAGGGCGGACGAAATCTCACAAACCGACCGTCGGATTGACTTCATTCCACCACCAAAAGTTGTGGCTTCCAAAGGAGGTTCAAATGAACCTACAGCACAGTTCAGATGAGGAGATCTTCTAGGCCACGCAAGTCAATCTTTACTTCTGCAGTTGCAACTTCAGTTTCAGCAGTTTCCAGCTTCAAACTAGGGCAGTCGATATCTTGCAAACCGTTCGTCGGATTGACTTCATTCCACCACCAAAAGTTGCGGCTTTTAGAGGAGATCCAGATGGACCTACAGCACATTTCTAGAGAGGAGATATTCTAGGCCACACAAGTCAATCTTTGGATCTGCAGTTGCAGCTTCAGGTTCAACAGCTTCCAGCTTCACATGTGTGAGAGAGAGACCCATTTCTACGCAGTAAAGAAGAGACTCATTTCTGCGCAGTAGAGAGAGAGAGATATGTGATGAGAAGAGTGAGTGCAAATGAGGAAAAGTTATCTTATATTTATACACAACGTTGGTGTTTGAATAGATGCGACTGTTGGGCTTCTGAGCCTACATGAGTTGTAGGTTGGCTTGATAATAATTCCATAATCAAAATAAATTCATATCTCCATGAATACTTATCGGAATCGGATGATCTTTATATCAATCCTACACCTCTCAAAGAGAGGAATCTAATAAAAAGATTATCAGACATGAATAAGATGACCCACATGAAGTTTTTCCCTGGTTGCCAATTTTAACAGATATTGTCTGCAAAATCAAGGTGGAAGACCTCAGATTTACAGTGCACAGGAAGCGCAGACAATTGGGAATGTTGGGCAAAGCATTCCACAGATCTATGCAACAATGGATCACAGGAAGGTGGATCACCAGGAATCTATTATCGAGATGGACAGTAATATTTTTTATCAAGTTGTTTCTATTTTGATTGACCATGGATCTAATTATAGTTATGTTAATCCTAACCTAGTGGATAAGTATGGTTTGCATAAAGAAGTGCATGCAGAATCTTGGTTAGTGTAGTTGGCTATAAGTACAAATAAAAGAGCTCATCATTGGGTAAGATATTGTTCATTTGAGTTTAATGGTATGCCTACATCAGCGTATTTGAATGTTCTTCCATTGGGATCATATAGTATGTTGTTGGGTATGGACTGGTTGCATCTTCATAGGACCAAGGTGGATTGTTATGACAAAGCTATTGAGTGCTTGGATGACAATGGAGAACAGAGAATCTTGCAGGGTAAGAAAAAGGAAACATCAATTAGAATGGTTACAACTATGCAGGAAAATCATAGTCATAGGAAAGGGTGTGTATTATTTGCAGTACATATTTCTAGTGTTAAAGGTAAAGATATTGAGGATGCAGAGGTATTAAGCAGGTACCTGATCTTACAACAGTTTCATGATGTGTTCCTAGCAGGGATTTTAGAGTTGTTGCCTCACAGGGAAGTGGAATTTTCTATTGAGTTGGTATTAGGGGAAGCACCAACATCAAAGGCACCATATAGGATGAGCACACCAAAGTTAGTGGAATTGAATTTGCAGTCGAAGGAGATGATCGACAAGGGATACATAATGCCAAGTGTATCACCGTGGGGTGCACTAGTATTTTTTGTGAAGAAGAAGGATGGTACTCTTAAATTATGCATTGACTATAGGCAATTGAACAAGGTGACCATCAAGAACAGGTATCTGTTGTCGAGGATTGATGACTTGTTTGACCAGTTGAAGGGAGTAGCGTTGTTCTCGAAGATTGATTTGAGATCAAGATACCATCAGGTATGCATTAAAGAAGAGGACATCTACAAGACTGCTTTCCATACCAGCTATGGTCATTATGAGTTTGTTGTATTTCCTTTTGGTTTGACTAATGCTCCAGATACTTTTATGTACTTTATGAGTGTTGTGTCCTTATCTAGACAAGTTTGTTATTGTATTCATTGATGATATATTGATATATTCTAAGAATTAAGAAGAGCATGATGAACACTTAACAGCAGTATTGAGATTTCTAAGGGAGTATCAGTTGTATGCCAAGATTATAAAATGCAATTTCTTTCAAATAGAGGTGCATTACTTGGGACATGTTGTTTACAAGGAAGGCATAGCAATGGATCTGGAAAAGATAAGAGCTATCATGGAATGGGAAACTCCTAGGAATGTGGATGATGTAATTTCATTTATGGGGTTAGCAAGTTGCTACAAGAGTTTCATTTGGAACTTCTCGCAGATTTCATATCCTATCACATATTTGTAGCGAAAAGGGAAGAAATTTGAAGGGACAAAGGAATGTGCAACAAGTTTTGAGCAGTTGAAGCAGTTGTTGACAAATGCTCCAGTTCTCAAGATTGCAGATCTGGATAAATAGTTTGTGGTGTGTACAAATGCCTACAATAGAGTACTTGGTGGAGTATTGATGCAGGAACAATAGGTGGTATGTTATGAATCAAGGAAATTGAATGACAAAAAGAAATTTTATGTTATTCATGATCTTGAGTTGGCAATGATCATCTATGCATTGAAAGACGCGGAGGAAATATCTTCTTGGCAGGAGGTTTGTATTGATGAGTGATCACAATGGATTGATATACCTGTTTTACCAACCGAATCTAAATGCTAGGAAAGCTAGATGGTTGGCCACGATCAGTGAGTTTGATTTTGAGATCAGGTACACTAAAGGGAAAGAGAGCAGGCTTGCAGATTCTCTTAGCAGAAGAGTATAGGTAAATCACATTGCAACTATGAGTTCATATGGGACAGATTTACAAGATCAAATCTTATTTACAGGTCAACAAAATGATAGGTATAGGGAGCTTAGGCATAGGTTACAGCAGGATATAGGTGATCAGGATGTGGACTATTATCTCATAGTAGATGGTTTAGTCAGATTTAGGGACAAGATCTATGTGTTAGACAACAATGAGCTCAAGAAGCTTATCTTGAGGGAATTTCATGTTAAGTCGTATTCAGGCCATCTGGGATATCAAAAGACATTGACAGCAGTGAATAAATTATACTATTGGCCAAATCTAAAGAAGGAAGTGGCTAATTTTTTGGCTAGATGTTTGGATTTCCAACAAGTAAAAGTAGAGTGTAATCATCCAGGTGGTCTACTACAGCCAATTCTGATTCCAGAGTGGAAATGTGAGGCCATTTCCATGGATTTCCTTATAGGTTTGTTGAGGACACTAGATAGTATGATTCCATCATGGTTGTGGTGAACAAGTTGACAAAGGTATCACACTTCATTCTAGTGAAGTCTATGTATTCAGCTAGAGATGTAACATAGGTCTTCATCAGGGAGATAGTGAGGTTGCATGGTGTTCCAAAGAAGATTGTGTCAGAGAGGGATGCTAAGTTCACTTCCAAGTTTTGGAAAGAGTTATTTGCAAGTTTGGGTATGGATTTTGACTTCAGCACAACTTATCATCCACAAATAGATGGAAAGACAAAGAGGGTCAACACAATACTAGAGGATATGTTGAGGATGTATGTGATGCATCAACAATGGAAGTGGGAAGAGTATCTTCCACTGGTTGAGTTTTCTTACAACAATGGATATCAGCAGTCACTGAGGATGAGTCTGTTTAAGGCACTTTATGGGTAGAGTCGTAATACTCCCATCAGTTGGAGTGATCCAGTAAATAGGGTATTGATAGGGTCAAACACGTTGGCAAGCATGGAACAAGAAATGTAGGCTATCAAGAAGAATTTAAAGGTAACACAAGATAGGTAGAAGAGTTATGCAGATCAGCACAAGGAATTTAAGGAGTTTCAGGTTAGGGAACATGTGTACTTACGCATCAAGCCTAAGAATATCTCCTTGAGAATTGGGTCATGTGTGAATTTTTCACCTCGGTGTTGCAGGCCTTTCAAGATCCTTGAGAGGATTGGACCATTGGCCTACAAAGTTTCACTACCTCTGATAGTGAAAGTCCATGATGTTTTCCATGTTTCATTGCTTAAAATACATGTAAAGGATGTTGATCATGTTATTGATTGGTTTGTATTACAGGCAGAGCCGGAAGGATAATTCTAGATGGAAGCTCAATGCATTTTGCAAAGAAAGGTGTTCATGCTCCAAAACGAACAATCGAGCAGGCTAAAGTGTAGTGGAAGCACTTTGGGCCTCATGAAGCTACATGGGAGATTGTTGATCAGATGCAGGCTATGTATCCTTCATTGCTTTATGGTTGAGGCAAAGCAGTTTTGGTATATGTATATATGTATATATGTATATCGATGTAAATACCACAATGAGTTGTGCTATAAAGATCCAATAAGCGGTATGGTTATCATGTTGTTATGTTTATCATGTTGGTTTCTTTTCAGCAGGTTGATCATTGTAAATACTACATCAAATTGAGTTATAAAGCTCCACGGGTAGTATGTTTTTCGTTTCAGCGGTATTGCTAGTTGTAGGTGTCATTGAACACTAAGGATGGTGTTCCCCTAAGGGGGAGGGGTCTGTAATAATCCCGAGTTAAAATTTCATGTAATAAATTTAATAAAGGTAAAATAAGACCAAGGTCAGGGGACACATATTTCAAGTTGAATATTGGGAAAAATATCTTAGTGGGTGTTCATTTGGTTTATTATGGCTAAGGGGAAATTGTCAAAGACAATGGAAAAGGCTTTGGAAAGGCAAGAGGCATTAATTTGCATTTTATTTATGAAAATAATGGAAATTAGGAGAAAATGAAGGTGAAGGGTCAGAGGTTCCATGTGAGGAGGAAAATGAAGGAAAAATAATAAAATTGAAGAAAATAGAGGCCTAATTAATAAAAAGGCTTATAAGGATAGAATCACAACCTTTTTTTAGTTAAGTTTTGGATATCTCTCTTTATTATCTCTACTCTTTCATTCTCTTGCAAACTTAGAGGATTATTGGAGCACTCTAGAAGTGGAGGAAGGAAAATAAAGCAAAGGGAAGTAGAGATCAAACAAGGAAGAGCGGGATCAAGCGGCTACAATAGGATTACTTGTAGGTATTGAGTTGCAGGTATGATTTCCTTGCTAGTTTTGGCATGCATGGTGCATGCATCTGTGTATTTTGTTCTCTTGATGTTGTTGGCATGGTTTCTGCTAGGTGTGACAGTGTTTTTCAGCCTTGTCTTTCCATATCATAATAGCCATGGTGTGATTGAGTATCTCTTACTTGGTTGAGCTAGATTACCAAATCGTTTCAAAACTAAGTGGGGTGGTTTTAGGAAAAATCACAAGGCCTAGGAATCATTAGACCAATAAAGGTGGGATTGCAGTAAATCTCGATTGTGTATACCCTCGTTGGGTCTAGGAATCCTCGACCGATAAATGGCGGGATATACGATAAATCCTAGAGAGTGTTGGAAATAATACTGAGAGGGGGGGTGAATCAGTATTATCTAATTCTTTTAATAAATCTTTCTTATTTGTTCTTTGAATTATTTTTGCATGTCAGTACCATAAAATAATGAACATGAACAAAGAAAACAGATAGTCACACCAAAGAGCACAAGATGTAAGGTGGAAACCCAATGTGGGTGAAAACCACCTGCTGCAATATGTCTCTATCTTCTTTCAAATTAGAAACTCCTTTTACAATGGTTATGTACTGGTGCAGTCCTTTACCAGTACACAGGATGCAACCTGCAGAGAGCTACAACTCTCTCTCTCGTTTTCCAGTCTCTCCTGGAAGGGAGCTACAACCCCCTACTTCCTTTTTTTTACAAGGACCACTTTTCATAAATTTTCAAACTGGATCCAACAACAACTTTGAAGCTCATAATCAACCAACCTTCTGAATCACCCAATCATCAGATCCATACATATACAATGATATTATGAGAGTTATCAACCAGATCTAGTACATCAGATCACATGAAGATAAGTCATTTTAAACCGATCCATTCATCCAACAAAACTGAAGTTAATCATAATCATTCACTCAATCACTGCTGTTATCTGAACATAATATCAGAACCAAACATCACTTCAACAACCCAGATCATAAAAATGATAAACAGAGATTTGAAGAGATTTGAAGAGAAGTAAGCAGCTTCACCCATGTACTGCCTGCTTACAGTACGCACTCTGCTCAACTTCTCGCCTGCTTACGTACGCACCCTGCTCAACTGCTCGCCTGCTTACGTACGCACCCTGCTCAAATGCTCGCCTGCTTACGTACGCACTGTAGTAAACTGCTCACCTGCTTACCTCGCTCTGTGTCCATTGAACTGCCTGCGGACCTCCGCACCTGCAACCCTTCTGTGCCTGCGTACCGGCGCACCTGAAACGCTTCGTTCCAGCGTATATACGCACTTTTCTTTCACTGTACCTGCGTACCTTTGGGCATAGATGATTTCAAGACTTCAAGAATAACCCAGACTGTCAGATCTACAGATCTGATCATGCGCCGAAGAGATCTCAATCCATCAGTAGATTCGCCTTATTTAGATCTAGACATTGCTCCCAAGAGATCATAATATTTCAGATCTAGCTCTCATAAGATGTTCAACCCAAAACATGCACAAGCCAAATGATCTCCTTTGCTTTATATAGGAAAGCTCTTCCTTAAATCATGGATCAATACCACGGGCCGACACCATAATAACACAAATACCGTCGGCTAAATACCAAAGGTTAAACATAAGAAACCCCACGTGTGCTTTTCTTTGCCTTGAAATGTGTGCACTGGGGGTACGCACCTCCTGAACTGCTGACCTGCGTATCAGGCCGCGGTCCCTTCACGGTGTACCTGCGGGTACGCACTTTCTGAACTAATCTCCTGCGTACTTCTTAATTTTCAACATATTGAGAGCCTTTCCATGGGTGTTGCCATCAAGTACAACATCTGTAACATATAGCCATACCAGAAACATAATGCCAACAATCTCCCCCTTTGGACTTGATGGCAACCTCAAAACTTCAGCTTCATTCTCCCCCTTTGACATCAAGGGCAAAGGGTTATGCTCCCCCTAAGAACATGCTCCCCCTGAATATGAACCAGATCTGCAACGAAGAACCATAATCCACCATGAAAGAGATAGAGACATATTGCAGCTACTTCCAAGATCTCCTTCTGCACATCCTCCATAATGCCAACAATGCATTATATGCTCCCCCTGAACCTGTACCATCAATCAGAAGAGGTTCAGCAATAAGATGATGCATCAACAACCCCCAGCTTTTTCCTGAGGTATTCAAAAGTGTCCCTGGGCAATGGTTTGGTGAGAATATCAGCAACTTGTTCCTTAGAAGGAACATACTCCAACTTGACCTTCTGTTCAAGCACTTGTTCCCAGAGAAAATGATACTTGATTGGTATGTGCTTGGTTTTTGAATGCATAATAGGATTCTTTGAGATGCTGATTGCACTTGTGTTATCACATAAGATGGGGATTGGTGGTGTACAAGTGATTTGAAAATCCTGCAAAGTCTGCATCATCCAAAGGAGTTGGGTGCAACAAGATGCAGCAGCAACATATTCCGCTTCAGCTGTAGACAAGGCAATCGAACTCTGTTTCTTGCTGAACCAAGATACCAGTCTGGAACCCATAAAGAACGCACCACCACTTGTGCTTTTCCTGTCATCCACGCTTCCGGCCCAATCTGCATCTGTATAAGCATGAAGTGTAAGATCTGTATCTCTAGGATACCATAAGCCATAATTTTGAGTCCCTTGAAGATATTTGAAAATTCTCTTCACTGCCTGAAGATGAGTCTCCTTCGGATTTGCCTGAAATCTTCCAACTATTCCAACTGCATGCATGATGTCCGGTCGGGTACCTGTCAAATAAAGTAAACTTCCAATCATAGATCTATAGGTTGGTTGATGTACTGCTGCAGATTCATCATTTGCACTGAGGCTACATCCTGTGACCATGGGTGTACATACTGGTTTTGCATCTTCCATGCCATATTTCTTCAAAATCTGTTTGAGATACTTGGTTTGAGATAAAAAGATTCCTCCTTCTTTTTGTTGGATTTGCAAACCAAGGAAATATGTCAGTTCTCCTAGCAAGTACATTTCAAATTCTTTCTGCATGACCAAGGCAAAGCTTTGACTCATAGCTTCTTCATTGCTCCCAAAAATAATGTCATCTACATACACAACAAGTATTAGCAATTTGTCATTTTCAACTTTTATATAAAGATTGATATCTGCTGATCCTTTTGAAAAGCCTTGTTGATGAAGATATTTGTCCAAACGGTAGTACCAAGCCCTTGGAGCTTGTTTGAGACCATAGAGAGCCTTTTTCAATCTGCATACAAGATTTGGATCATTTCCAAGAATGAACCCATCTGGTTGTTCAATGTATACTTCTTCTTCCAAGTCTCCATTCAGAAAGGCTGATTTCACGTCCATTTGAAATACTTTAAAGTTTTGAAAACTTGAGAGAGCAAGGAACATTCAGATGGCCTCAAGTCTTGCAACAGGAGCAAAGGTTTCTTCAAAGTCTATTCCTTCTTGCTGCGCATACCCTTTACAAACAAGTCTGGCTTTGTTTCTAATTACTTCTCCATTTTCATTCAATTTATTTTTGAAGACCCATTTTGTTCCGATAACATTCTTATCTTTTGGTCTAGGAACCAGCTCCCAAGTGTTGTTCTTTTCGATCTGCTCAAGTTCTTCATCCATTGCTTTCACCCAACATTCATCTTTTCATGCCTCTTTCACATTTTGTGGTTCAGTAGAGGAGAGTAATGCCAAATAGCTTGAAGCTTCTGCAACTGTTCTTCTTGTTTGTACACCTGCTTCTTTCTGCCCCATAATCTGAGATTCTGGATGATTCTTCTGAACATATCTGGATGGAGTCTTTTCTTCTATTCTTGTTTGCTCCTCTGGTTCTTCTTGAGGTTCTTCTTGGGGTTCTTCTTCTTCATCATTCTGTCGTTGGGGGTAGCCTTCATCTTCTTCGATGTCTTCATGATGTACTTGCCTAGGAATGTATCCCTTCTCATCAACCACTACATCAATGCTGTCAACAATTCTGCCAAGTCTTTTATTGTAGCATTTGTATGCTTTGCTATGTGGAGAGTAACCAAGAAGAATGCCTTCATCTGCTCTAGGTTCAAGTTTGCCAAGCTGCTCATCAGTATTCTTGATATAGCATTTGCTCCCAAAGATTTTGAAGTGCTTTACCGAAGGAGTCCTACCACTCCAGAGCTCATGAGGAGTTTGAGTGCTGTTCACCCGGACATTTGTTTTGTTGAGAATAACAACCGCAGCATGTGCAGCTTCACCCCAGAAAGTTGCGGGAGTTCCTGACTCATCAAGCATAGCACGAGCCATTTGTTGGACTGTTCTGTTCATTCTTTCCACAACTCCATTTTGCTGAGGAGTTCTTGCTGTAGAGAATTCTCTTCTTATCCCATGTTCTTCACAGAAATCAAAAAATTCATTTGAAGTAAATTCCCCACCTCTGTCGGATCTGAGGCACTTAATTTTGTGACCTGATTCATTTTCAACCAAGGCTTTGAAGGATTTGAATTTTTCGAATGCTTCATCTTTGTGCTTCATAAGTCCTAACCAGACAAACCTGGAGAAATCGTCAATGAATAATATCAAGTATTCTTCTCCTCGAGGTGTTCTTTTCCTGAAAGGACCGCATGTATCTCTATGTACTAGCTCAAGAGGCATGCTAGCTGATCCTTCTTTCTCTGGAAAGTTAGTTCTGGTTTGTTTTCCAAACTGACATGATTTGCATATGGTGTTGTCAGGAATTTTGATATCTGGAAGATCACGAACTGCCTGATATTTGCATGCTTTCCTTATTTGTGAAAAGCTTAGATGTCCCAACCTCCGATGCCATAACCAGTGCTCATCATCCTTGCTCAGATAGCATTGTTGTTGTCCTTCTTCAAATATGTACAGATTATTAGGAGTTCTTTTGCCTTTGATCACTGTTTTACCTGTATCAAGATCACGAACAAGACATCCATTTGATCTGAATATAACCTCGGTTCTTTGATCACACATCTGGCTGACACTTAGAAGATTATGCTTCAATCCATCAACATACAAAACATTTCCAGCCTTGACCTTTTCTTTTAACTGAGCAATGCCTTTTCCTTTTATAGTTGCAGGAGTATCATTTCCAAAAGAGACTTTCTTTCCCTTTTCTAGAGCAGAATAAGACTCAAGTTTTTCTTTATCACCTGTCATATGCTTCGAACATCCACTGTCAATGTACCATAGATTTTCCTATCCCTCTGCATAAAATGCTATCCCACATCTTTCTGTTTGAGGTTCCTTTATTCTCCATGTTTTGGTGCTTGAGGCTTGTTCCTTTTTCTGCTGAAACCTGCTCGTGCATTCAGAGTCTTCATGACCAAAGTTATTGCAAATAGAACATTCAACTTCATTTTCAAGAACCGAAAAGTTGTTATAGGTCCTTTTTGTAATCCCCGTCATACTTCTTTGTTTTTGAGCTTCCCTAGTCATGATCGTTTTATATGCAACACATTGAGCTGCTTTGTGACCAAAGTTATGGCAAGAAAAGCATTGTCCATTGAAGAAACTTCTGCGGTTATCGAATCTACCAGCCAATTGATTGTAATTTCTATTGTCATCTATTCTTGAACCAAATTGAGAAGATTTTACCTGTGGCTGGTTGTAGCTTTTGTTCACCCTTAAGATGGATTGCCCCTTATAGTTTCTGTTTGTAATTCGTCCATGCTTTACCTGATGATCTTCATTGTGCTTTTGCTCATTTCTTCTTGCTGCATCAAGATAACTTTTTGAGGTGGATGCTTGAGAAGTTTCTCCATTATAGCCCAGACCTGTCTTGTTTAGTGGAGACCGCTGCACATTGATAATCTCATCCAAAGTTTCAGATCCTTTGACAAACTTAAGATTAATAGCTTTTGTTTTCTCAATCTCTTTTCTAAGACCAACAATTTCACCTTCTAATTTTTCAAGATGTTTTTCTTTTTCATCAATTTGAAATTGTAGAGGATCAATGATCATATTCTTTTCTTCTATACATCTCTTGAGTCTAGTAATTTCATTATAAAGGTTATCCACATCTATAGCATCCATATAATCATCATCTTCAAATGCCATTAACAACTTATATTCATTACCTCGTTCATCTTCATCACTGTTTGATAGACCATCACTATCTTCATGAGTGTAGTAGATTTTCTTATTTGCATTCTGTTTCTTGTTCCATCTAGCAGGTTCCTTTCCTTTATCCTTATAAGGACATTTTGCAGCATAATGACCTACTCTTCCACAAGAAAAGCATTTAAAAGGTAACTTACCTCTGAACCTTCCAGAACCCCTTTGAAGATTTCTGACAAAATTTGATTCTTCTTCTTCTTCTTCTGGGACGTGGCTTGCTTCATAATAATCTCCTTTGCCTGATGCCTTGAAAGCAGCTTCTCTTCTGTCTGATGGACCTCCCTTTCTCATTTCATAAGCAGTTAGAATTCCATGTAGCTGAGACATAGTAAGGATTCGTAGATTTTCCTTTTCTTCTATTGCAGATACTTTAGATTCAAACTTGGGAGACAATGATCTTAGAACCTTTTCAACCACAATAGCTTCTTTTATTTCTTCACCCAAATTTTTCATACAATTAACAACCTCATCTACCCGAAGAAAATAGTTAGCCACACTTTCATCATTATACATCTTGAGAGTCTCATACTGAATTCTGAGAGTTTGAAGTTTAGCACGTTTTACCTGTTCATCTCCTTCATAGCTCGTGACAATTTTGTCCCATATCTCTTTTGCGGATTTATAGTGCATTACCTTCATGAATTCCGATTGGGATATACATCCTAATAGAGTACTGACTGCTTTCGCATTTGTTTCATACTTCTTTTTCTCGGCTGCATCTATAGGAGTGGCTGAAGGAAAAGCGTAGCCTGTCTCTACGATGTCCCAAACTTCTGTACCAAGAGATTGAAGATAGGCAGTAACTCTTACCTTCCAATAATTGAAGTTTGTCCCATCAAAAATCGGTGGCCTGATTGATGCTTCTCTCTCGTAGTTGCTCATGATGAACGATCTACCTTCAAGCGATCAAGCTTTTCTGAAGGACCTGCTCTGATACCAATTGTTGGAAATAATACTGAGAGGGGGGGTGAATCAGTATTATCTAATTCTTTTAATAAATCTTTCTTATTTGTTCTTTGAATTATTTTTTCATGTCAGTACCATAAAATAATGAACATGAACAAAGAAAACAGATAGTCACACCAAAGAACACAAGATGTAAGGTGGAAACCCAATGTGGGTGAAAACCACCTGCTGCAATATGTCTCTATCTTCTTTCAAATTAGAAACTCCTTTTACAATGGTTATGTACTGGTGCAGTCCTTTACCAGTACGCAGGCTGCAACCTGCAGAGAGCTACAACTCTCTCTCTCATTTTCCAGTCTCTCCTGGAAGGGAGCTACAACCCCCTACTTCATTTTTTTTACAAGGACCACTTTTCATAAATTTTCAAACTGGATCCAACAACAACTTTGAAGCTCATAATCAACCAACCTTCTGAATCACCCAATCATCAGATCCATACATATACAATGATATTATGAGAGTTATCAACCAGATCTAGTACATCAGATCACTTGAAGATGAGTCATTTTAAACCGATCCATTCATCCAACAAAACTGAAGTTAATCATAATCATTCACTCAATCACTGCTGTTATCTGAACATAATATCAGAACCAAACATCACTTCAACAACCCAGATCATAAAAATGATAAACAGAGATTTGAAGAGATTTGAAGAGAAGTAAGCAGCTTCACCCATGTACTGCCTGCTTACAGTACGCACTCTGCTCAACTTCTCGCCTGCTTACGTACGCACCCTGCTCAACTGCTCGCCTGCTTACGTACGCACCCTGCTCAACTGCTCGCCTGCTTACGTACGCACTGTAGTAAACTGCTCACCTGCTTACCTCGCTCTGTGTCCATTGAACTGCCTGCGGACCTCCACACCTGCAACCCTTCTGTGCCTGCGTTACCGGCGCACCTGAAACGCTTCGTTCCAGCGTATATACGCACTTTTCTTTCACTGTACCTACGTACCTTTGAGCATAGATGATTTCAAGACTTCAAGAATAACCCAGACTGTCAGATCTACAGATCTGTTCATGCGCCGAAGAGATCTCAATCCATCAGTAGATTCGCCTTATTTAGATCTAAACATTGCTCCCAAGAGATCATAATATTTCAGATCTAGCTCTCATAAGATGTTCAACCCAAAACATGCACAAGCCAAATGATCTCCTTTGCTTTATATAGGAAAGCTCTTCCTTAAATCATGGATCAATACCACGGGCCGACACCATAATAACACAAATACCGTTGGCTAAATACCAAAGGTTAAACATAAGAAACCCCACGTGTGCTTTTCTTTGCCTTGAAATGTGTGCACTGGGGGTACGCACCTCCTGAACTGCTGACTTGCGTATCAGGCCGCGGTCCCTTCACGGTGTACCTTCGGGTACGCACTTTCTGAACTAATCTCCTGCGTACTTCTTAATTTTCAACATATTGAGAGCCTTGCCATGGATGTTGCCATCAAGTACAACATCTGTAACATATAGCCATACCAGAAACATAATGCCAACAGAGAGTGGAGACAAACAAATTTCTCACGGTTTAGGTGGAGAGATCCAGAGGCATCCATGCTTGTATAGGCCTAGTGATCCCCTGGACCAGTATATGGTGGGATTGCGATAAAGCCTGAGAAGCATGGTCAGTTTTGTTGTGAGTCTCACATCCATGCTTGGAATATGGCATGGGGGTGATTGGCTAAAAGAAAGATTTGGTTCATCCCAATCTATGGTCGAGTGGTACGTGGAAGTCCCTAACTTGGTTGGCTTTTGCATATGAACAATAAAAATATTTCGTCTTGAGTTTTATGAGTAAATTTGCTTGTCATTATGTGATTTTAATGGTTGTTCTATCATTTTTATTATATTGGTTATAAGCATGGATATATTATAGAATTTAGTTATGGCTCTAATCATGTTTTGTTTAGTAAATGAAATGCTAATGAGTGTATGACCTAATAGATTATAATGAAACTATTGTGAGAGGGCATCATACCTTCCTAACGAATCTCAGATAAGTATGAGGTCACTATGTTCATATGTGTTTATATGACCTTTACATTACATGTTTATGATGTGTTTGACGAAATTCCTGTCATGGTTAGGATGAGTTTGGTCAGTTCCTTGTTAAAGTTTTGCATTAGGGGCCTTGTCTTTTTTTATTTATCATTCTTGAGAATTTTAACAAGTTTTGGGCAGAGGCCTGGGTCCTAGACTGAATAAGTGGCTTAAATTCTACGATCACTGGCACAAAACAAGATGAAAAATACTACAATCGCTGGGAAGTAGGCATGTGGGAGCAACTGGAGGGTTTTCGTTGCATGGACGCCTCGTCATGGGAGCAACTCGGGGTTTAGTTTAGTGAAAGGCTAAGTTAACTCAGGAGTTGGGCACATGGAATGGTTTGTTAGCTCCTGGCAGTCTTATAGCACCTGAGGGAGGTCTGTAAAGTGTTGGTATGTTGTCTCCACTTCCGTAAGGTGATCTAGTAGGTCGAATTATATCATAGTATCTCTTCATCACATATTTACCCTGGTGGAATGGTAATCTTGGGTAAGTTTGGGAGGAGCATGTTACAATTTTCTTATGTTTTTTAATGTGCTAGCATCTGACTTTGGAGCTAACATTGTGTTCTCTTGTGAAAGTTACACTTTACTAATAATATCACTCTATCCAAAGCACTTGACAAGTTAAGTCTCTTAATCCAAGTATCTTGTTGAATGATTGCTTATGTTAGGTCCCTATACTACTAGTGTACCCCCTTATTGTTATTAGTGAAACACATTATTGTATTGTTGTGCCCATGTAGTCCCCATAATTTTATTATTGTTCCCCATAGAATCCCACTATTGTTATTGTTGTGCCTTTACAATATTATTGTTATATATGCTCAAATTATATTGTGACCCCTTAGACTCCTATATATAGAAATGAGGTATTGTCATTTGAAACATCCATGAATTGTTCATTTTTGTAATGTAAAGGAGGTTTCCCCCTCAAAGAGGTTAATTTTGAAGTCATTGATCTATCTCTTCTTCTATTTTTTGAGTTGGATGCATAACATTTGGTATCAGAGGTTTGGATTCTAAGGTTTTCGTTACTGCAGGACATTGTGACATTTTCGCTATAACTTGTTTTCTACGAAGGCTCATAAGCTGAAATTTTTATCAAAAGGAGCCAAAATATTGATGAACTTCGTGTACAAATTTCAGAGATTTTTTCACTATATTTTCGAAGATATGATCCAATGAAGTTAGGGTTTCAGCATGATCCATAATTTCGTCTCAAATAGGTGACCCTAGGAAAGTCATCATAACTTTCTCTCTCAGCATCAGATTTAAATTTTGTAAAAAGTGACAGAAATAGGATTGAATGAAGTTTTTTCGATATCATTTTCAAGGCCAAATCTCGAAACAATGACAAGTGGAACTCCGTACAAGTTTTCTATATTAAACTAGTCTATAATCAGGTCATCATGGCAGATTGGGAATAACTCTTTCTTGAAGATTCCAATATAGATCAGACTTGTGGGGTTAGAAAGATAACTCAGAGGGCTACCATAGGATGAAATTTCAGACCTTGGAGATCCAAAATTACATAGATACAATAGATTCAATACCTAGCTCCTACAAAGCAAGAAAAAGGTGTGTATTTTTTAAAATTTGCATAAGTTTTGTTTTAAAAAATAGTTTGAAGTGATTCAAATGGAATAGTGAAGCATAAATATCATTAATTGATGAACCAAAGAAATAAAATGGAAACTCCTAGTAAGAAAACTTAAATCTCTACTATGACGCATGAAGAAGAGGAAGAAATGCAACATGATAATCAAAATTACGCGACCGAGTGCAACAAATTTCGCTCTCACAAAAAGTAATAGAAGCTAAGATGAATGGTTTGAAGAATGGCATGGAATCTAAGATAGATGGTATAAAAAGGGACATGGGAGTTTTTACTTATGGTTTAAAAGAATTCATGGAAGCAATGATGAATATCAAGATAGAGGGGTTGAAGGAAGGTTTGGCAAAGTTGTTAGAAGAAAAGTGTCCCAGTGTTGACAAGGCAATCCATGAAAATCATGATGAAGGAAAAAGGAATATCTATTATGATTTTAAAATACTTCAATGTGTGGTTTAAGGCCCACCACATTCCAAAGATAGATATGAGGAATTTTGATGGCAAGGATCCGGTAACTTGGATACTACAGATGGAGCAATATGTTGATCTACATGATGTGCAACCCTCACAAAAGGTACGTATTGCATCTCTATATTTAGAACCCAATCAGTTTGTATGGTATAGATGGATTTGTTATCGTAAACCACTTGTCACCTATTCAATTTTTCTAGAGGAAACGATAGCACATTATGAAGATACAAAGAGCAACACCTTCTTTAGCCAGTTGATAAATCTCAAACAAAAAGGTTCAATGGAAGAGCACATTGAAGACTTCCAAAAATTGAATATTAGGGTAACCAATATTCCAAAGGATCATAGGCTTGATGTCTTCATAGGTACTTTAAAAGATAACATCCAACATGAGGTTCGCCTTTGGGAACCTGATTCATTAGAGAAGGCATTCAGGGTGGCAAGAAAAATTGAAAGAAAAATTATGGGAACAAGGAAGTCTACCACTCACAACTATAAAGATGGAAGTGTTGTTGCTCCTAGTCTTCCACAACCTCAAGGTTGACACCACAACAATTAGAGGAAAAAAGAGCAACAGAGATTTGTTATAGCTGTGATAGAAAATACACTAAAGGTCATAAGTGTGTTGAGAAGAAATTATTCTACATAGATTGTGAAGAGTAGGAACAAAAGGAACAAGAAACATCAAAATAGGAGGATATACACCAAGAACCAACCCCATAGAAAGAAGAAATTAATCCGAACACATCTTATAATGCATTGGTATGAATTACCACTCCTCAAACTCTCAATATAGAAGGACATATTAAGAAGAAAAAGGTAATAGTATTGATTGATTCGGGTAGCACCCATAATTTTGTTCATTGTAAGATAGTCAAGTAATTGAATTACTTCCTATATCCAACACCAAACTATCAAGTAATGGTTGCAAATGGAGGAACTATAAATTTATTTAGAAAGTGTCATAATATCAAGCTATCCATGGGGGAATATGTATTGAATATTCCAATGCTTTCCATTCCAATGGGTGGTGTTGATGTTGTACTAGGAGTCCAATGGTTACAATCTTTGGGGACAATAGCTTTTAACTTTCAATAAATTTTCTTGAAATTTTTTTGGGAAGGAAAGGA
Source organism: Pinus tabuliformis (assembly GCA_031772625.1). Taxonomy (NCBI): domain Eukaryota; kingdom Viridiplantae; phylum Streptophyta; class Pinopsida; order Pinales; family Pinaceae; genus Pinus; species Pinus tabuliformis. The sequence goes on from CM062812.1 coordinate 337,899,626, forward strand.
AGTTGAATTAAGGGGTATGGTAGAGAAACCGGGAAAGATAATCAGCTCTAATGGCATGAAAAATCTTCTAAAGAAAGTACAAAGAGGCATAATTGCACAATTATGCTCATTAGATGTTCAAACATCGAAATCATCTATTTCTCCAGATCTCCAAAATGTCTTGGACAATCATTCCAAGGTATTTAAGACTCCCAAATGTCTCCCACCTATTCATGATCATGATCATGCTATCCATTTGATTTCAGGAAGTGTTTCCCCAAACATCATGGCTTACAGATATTCGTATGCCCAAAAAACTGAAATTGAATGTATGGTTGCAGAAATGCTAGAGTATGGTATAATTAAACCTAGTCAAAGTTCTTTCTCTACTCTAGTAGTATTCGTGCATAAGAAGGATAGATCTCCCTATTAAAGATAAATTTCCCATTCTTTTTATTTTGTAATTGTTGGATGAATTACATGGAGAAATTTACTTCACCAAGTTGGATGTTCATTCAAGATATCATCAAATTAGAATGAAGAAAAAAGACATTCTGAAAACAACATTCAAAACTCATGAGGGTCATTATTAATTTTTGGTCATGCCTTTTGGCCTTACTAATGCACTTTCAACATTTCAAGGTTTGATGAATTCCATTTTCAAACTCTTCTTTAGAAAATTTGTGTTAGTATTTTTTTATGATATACTAATCTACAACAAGTCTCGGAAATATCATGTTCAACAGGTTGACATGGTGCTCAAACTGTTGGAGGAGAAACAATTATATGAAAAAACCTTCAAATGTTTCTTTTCAGTATAGAAGGTGGAATATTTGGGTCATATTGTATCTCATGACGGTGTTAAGGTAGACCCTAACAAAATTAAAGCCATTAAGGAATGGAAAATCACCACAACCATAAATCATTTTTGAGGATTTATCGGGTTGACAGGGTATTATCGCAAGTTTATTAAGAATTATGGGAGAATAGTGGCACCTCTAACATCATTATTGAATAAAGATGCATTTTCTTGGAATCTAGAAGCAACTAAGGCCTTTGAACATCTTAAAGAGGCAATGTGCCAAGCACCGGTCTTAGCTATGTCACACTTCACAAAAACCTTTATCTTGGAATGTGATGCCTCATGAAATGGAATTGGTGTTGTTTTAATGCAAGAAGGAAGACCTATTTCTTTTGAAATTCGTCCAATCAAAGGAAAGTATTTACACAAGCCTATTGATGAGAAGGAAATGTTGGAAATACTACATGCACTAAAGAAATGGAGACCTTACATAATGGGAAGACACTTCAATGTAAAAACATATCATTATAGTCTTAAATACTTTTTGGAACAAAAATTATCTTCAAAGGAGAAGAAAAAATGGGTCATAAAGATGTTGGGTTATGACTTTGAAATCATCTACAAAAAAGAGAAGCAAAATGTTATTGCATACACACTATCAAGAAAGGATGAGGATGTGGAAGGATTTCTTTGTGCCATTTCTATTATCCAACAAGATTGGATCACTGAAGCAAGGGATGAATGGAAGAATGATGAAGAAATGTGGACGCTCATTCAAAAGTTGAAGTAAGATCCCAGTATATCTTATACATTTAGCTGGAAAAATGATTCATTATGGTACAAATATTGCTTATATCTTTGTAAGAATTCCAAACTCAAACAAAATATTCTTTTGGAATTGCACGCCTCTCTCTTAAGAGGGAACTCGGGATTTTTAGAAACTTACCACAGGGTCAAGAAGAAATTTCTTTGGGAAGGCCTTAAATCTGATGTTCAAAAGTTTGTGGCAGAGTGTTTGGTTTTCCAACAAAATAAAGTTGATACAATTAAGACCACGGGTCTGTTACAAACTTTAGCCATTCCAAGTCAACGTCGGGAGGAGGTTTCAATGGATTTTATCATAGGTTTACCCAAGTCCGAAGGAAAGAGTGTCATCGTGGTGGTGGTTGATAGACTTACAAAGTATGCACATTTTTGTGCATTTTCTTATCCATTGAAATCCAACATAGTTGTTACTACATTTATGGAAACAATTCAAAAGCTACATGGAAACCCAAAGATTATTGTAAGTAACAGAGATCCATTTTCACAGGACACTTTTGGACAAAATTATTTTCTTGTTTGGGTACTCAATTAGCTCATAGCTCATCTTATCATTCTCAACTTGATGGACAAATAGAGATAGTGAAAAAAAAATTGGAATGATATCTTTGTTTCTTTGTATCTAATAAACAAACACAATGGGTCAAGTGGTTACCTCTGGCTGAATGGTGGTATAACACTTCCTTCCATACTACAGCAAAAATGACCCCATTTATGGCACTTTATGGTTATTATCCACCATCCATCACATCATCTTTAGGAGAAAATTATAAGGTTCATGCAATGGAAGATCACATCGAGCATCAACCACATGTTCTCCAACTTTTAAAGGATAACCTCACTTTGGCGTAGAATCGAATGAAACCACAGGTATCCTTCACAGCTAAAGAAGTTTTGATGTAGGCGACTAGGTATTTTTACAGCTACAACCATACAAAAAAATGTCTCTTAAGAAAGTTAAGAAGGATAATAAATTATCACCAAAACACTATGGTCCTTATAAGGTGTTGCAAAATATTGGTACTATCGCATACAAATTGGAGCTTCCTGCATCTTCCCGAGTGCACCCATTTTTCCATGTTTCATGCTTAAAGAAGGTTATACGTGAAAAACGCCTAGTTCAAACAAATTTTTCGAAACTTGACGAGGAAGGAAAAATCATATTGGAACCTGAAGAAGTCATGGAAACAAGAACCTCACAACTACGAAATTGATCAATTTCTAAGTATCTCATCAAGTGGAAGAACTTACCTGCTAAAGATTCCACATGGGAGGATGAGAATTTTATATAAAAACATCCACTACTACTCAAGCGTTGAGCACAACACGTTTTTGAAGGAGAGGGGCATGTTAGGTCCCTATGCTACTAGTGTAGCCCTTCATTGTTATTAGTGCAACCCCCTTATTGTAATGTTGTGCCCATGTAGTCCCCATATTGTTATTATTGTGCCCCATAGAAGCCCACTACTGTTATTTTTGTGCCCTTACAATATTATTGTTATGTAGGCTTTGATTATATTATGACCCCTTAGACTCCTATATATAGAAAGGAGGTCTTGTCATTTGAATCATCCAAGAATTGTTCATTAAAGGAGGTTTCCCCCTCGAAGGGGCTAATTTTGAACTTGTTGATATATCTCTTCTTCTATTTTGTGAGTTGGTTTCATAACAACTTAAAGCGAATAAGTCTAAGAATTCGTTGATATTTGGTATCTATTGTTTCCATCATTCTAATTGACATAATAGCCTTGGTATTGTTCGCATTCTTGTTTCATTGTTAATATCTATTTGTGAATCTTTACATTGACATTTAAGATCTAAGATTTCTTAACTTGAAAACTTCCTAATTTAATTGAACAACTCTTGAATAATTGGCATTGAGCAATATTGCTATATCCTAGAAGGCTTACAATTGTATAAGAGCGTTGATAATCTTGTTGTCTTTTTTGAGTAATCATCATTGGCATTTTGAATCATTAGCTAATTTCTCTAAGTGGATAAATTCTCTAGCTTATTTACTTGTTATCATTGTCATCATTTTTTTATTATATCTTTGTGGATGATAACTTTACCTTGAACAATTGTATCGTGGATATTTCTTATATCTTGTTGGAACTTGTTAAATTGGCACTTATCTTATGGATGAGATTACCTTTTCTAAGCATTGTTAAGTACTTGATATCTTAAATTGAAGTAAATCATAACTAAAGTACTTAAAGGAACATTTAAATAATCTCACCTCAAGAATCACTCAACACATCTTGCATCTCATCCTAGAGTTAGCATTGCAATAATTAACATACCTTCAAGCATAAGCTTGGTTTATAGAAAATAGGACCACATTTCTCATCTAATTTGAGAAGTCTAGCACCTCTATAATGGTTAACATGGTGACCTTGCACTCATTAGAGCCACATCTCTGCAGCGCCGGAGGCATCGGGTAGCTAGTACCTAAGGGGAGGTATCGTTAATCAAGCCTCTACTTGCTTCCCCTTGACCTCTTTCTCACAACCTACTCTAGAGACTAACTTCAAAATAGTTAAGGGGAAGGATACATCTAGAATAGGAATCTAATTCAAAGCAACCAAGATTCTTGCATAACACCTAAGTCATAGGTATTGCATCTCATCTAGGATAGATAATAATTCATTAAGTAGTGATTTTTCATTTGGTCATTTGGTCCCTAATTGATATAAAGTAAGTAAGTTGACTCTATAAGGCATTGGTTTCATAAGTAATTTAATCTAATCTCTAAAAGCTTGCTAAATCAACCAAGTGGTTAGGCCATTCAATCATATCTTCCAGATTCATTGGTTTCCAACTTGTCTATCATTTCCATCATCCATAGGGACTACCCCCCATAGCTTGCTATTGAGATATGGCTAAAACGAAGTGAGAAGGGATCATACTGACAACCCCCACCCTGAGTCGTTGTTGCACTGTGTCTATACAATTTGAGCAACAACATTTTTTAGCATCGTTGTCGGGGACCATCTTGTTCTCGGCACTTCAACAATATTTTTATTCTGCATCTTCTCATTATCCTGCCAAGAGGAACATTTTCTAGCGTCGTTGCCAGGGATATATTTTTTCTTTCCTTGGTCCTCACGAAAATTTTTCCAATATTTCATCTTCATCCCTCATCTTTGATCCTTTCATTTAACCCATCAACGTCAGATTCTCTAGCATCGTTGTGATATTTTCCTTATTTATTCGTATTTTCATCAACTTATCTTTTTCCCTCTCATTGATCCTTTCGTCTTCTCTCTCCGCACCTTTAGCACTTGGACATTTCAATTTGTTTCTTGTTTGGGTGGTGACTCCACTTATTCTTCCATTTACAAGAGCTTATTCTAGAAGAAATCTTGGTAACTTGTGTTGACATTATCATACAGGTGTTGTCCTTCATGGCAACTCACTCAGATGACAGTTCACAGTGCAGCAGGTCAACAGCAAAGGATTACAGGTCAGACTCCAAAGAATGAAGAAAGAGAGGTATACGTTGATTCACTTTGTCCAAAAATCATATACACGCGGGTTAACAGAACAAAAGAAGCGTATAACGTATACACGCACTTTCTCAAGAGGAAAAGCACGTACATATTGGGAAACCAAGTTTTTGGTCCAAGGTCTTTTGATCCAAGGTATTTGGTCTGAGGTACTTGGTCTAAGGTATTGACCCTAGGTATTTGGTCCAAGGTATTGGTCCTAAGTGGTTTTAGTCCAAGGTATTGAGAAAGGCCTAAGAGTATATAAGGAGGAGAAGATCATTAGGCCAAGAGGGCAAGAAATAAGATTCTAAGGAATACTTCTATCTGAAGTTTATTTTATGTTGCAAGGTTATGTTTGGGACTAGATCTGAAATATTTATGTGCACCTTGAGTTCAATGTTGGATCAAGATCATGAGACATGAAATAACTTACTCTTGAATGATCTGATATTGGTTGAAACTATATATGATGTTTTGTGCATGTTTTACTCGTTATCCATCAAGATATGGGTTTTTCTGAAGTCTGGGATTGCAGCAAAGTTCCATGTCAATATTTTCAAATCTGTACGCAGGTTCTTCTCGACCAAAGAGCATATACACGCAAGTTCAGTTCTTTCAAGTAGTGTATACAAAAGAAAATCTTCTTTTTCAAATCTAACTAAACTATCTGATCAAATTCTATTATTTTACTGCCATTTGTCAATAAAGTCTTCTTAGATCTGAATGTAAAAATTGAATACATAAGGAGGATGGCATTTGATTGATTGATTGTATAAGTGAGAAAAAGTGATCTCTGTCCCTGCCTGTATAAAGCTCTGAAAGTTGAGAGTAGATATTCAGTATATTGATTTTTGGTACAGACTTGATTCAAAAATTTATGTTTTCAGTAGTTTTGAAGGTATACGCAGGTTCAATTAACGGAAGTAGCATATACACGCAGTTTGGGTGCAACCAAGTAGCGTATACATTCTAATACATGATTTTTGAGGTTATAGCTAGTTTTGAATGATGATGCAAGGTTCTAGGTTTAGTACAATGTTCTAGTGTCAGTGATCTGATTGTTAAGATTAACTAAATATTGGTTGATGCAATTTAAGTTTAAAAGCTTTGATAGGTCCAATGTTAAAATTTGATGAAACGTGGCCTTCACATTGTGGTGTTGTGATCCAGGAGTATCCAGTCTGAAAATTCATGAAACGTGGTCCTTGGTGGAAGAGTTGAGTTTTCTGTAGGCTGGCACCTACGTACTAGTAAACATATTAGCTAGTACGAGAGCTAGGGGGTTATAGCTCCCTTCCAGTAGAAGCTGGAGAACGAGAGAAGGTTGTAACTTTCTGCAGGTAGAAGCCTGCGTACTGGTATGAATCTACACCAGTACAATATTGTAAACATATTTTCTTATTATTAAAAGAAGACAAAGACGATAGCAGCAAGTGGTTTTTACCCACATTAGGTTTCCACCTTAAATCTTGGTGTTCATGTGTGTTGCTTATGTGTGATGCTTTTATTGCATTGTCTAATAAATCTCTGATATACTGGTTTAAGCTCAACACATGATAAATTGCCTAAATCACAAGTTCTCTGCATATGCGCTGGTTTCTTTAAGTACAGTTGCATGTACACGCTAGTTCACTTCACTGAAGTAGCGTATATAAATATGTTTGGGAAATAAATTTATTGATCTGATAATATTGATTCACCCCCCTCTCAATATTATTTCCAACAATTGATATCAGAGTAAGTCCTTCATAAAAATCTTGATCGCTTGAAGGGAGATCCATCAACATGAATAATGAAGAAAGCATGGGATCCATAAAACCGCTAATATTCGATGGGAGCAACTTTGTTTATTGGAAAATAAGAACCATAGCCTATCTATAATCGCTTGGAATGAATGTCTGGGAAATTGTGGAAGGAGGATATACGTTTCCAACAACAATTCCTACAGATGTGGTAGGTAAAAAGCAATATGAAACCAATGCCAAAGTTGTCAATACTTTATTGGGAAGTCTGTCACAATCAGAGTTTGTCAAAGTCATGCAACTCAAATCAGCCAAAGAAATATGGGACAAAATCATTCTGAGCTACGAAGGAGACTCCCAAGTAAAACATGCTAAGCTTCAAACTCTCAGAATTCAGTATGAAACTCTTACGATGCATAGTGCTGAAAGTATAGCTAGTTACTTCTTAAGTATAGATGAGATTGTTAATTGTATGAAGAATCTAGGTGAAGAAATAAATGAATTTACCTTAGTTGAGAACGTTTTGAGATCCTTGTCTGCGAAATTTGAATCAAAAGTGTCTACCATAGAAAAAATAGGATCTGCAGAATATCACTATGACACAGCTTCACGGAATCTTAACTACCTTTGAGATGAGAAAAGGAGGACCATCAGATTTGAGAGAAGCCGCATTTAAAGATTCAGCAAAAGGAAAGGAATAACACAATGAATCAAGACATATTTCAAAAGAAGAATATGTGGTAAACTTTGTCAAGAAGCTTCAACGGGGTTCCGGAAGGTTTGGAGGTAGCTAAGCACATCGGCCTATATATATGCGTGGGCCCACAGAATTGTTCATATTGGTCAGCAGTCCCCCCCTCGAACTTACCTTATATTACGTATACAATCACACCATACATTTAGCAATATTTTGATGCAGGCAGGGTTACAGGCAGCACCCCGAGAGCAGCCTTGTCGAGCGATAACAGAACCGGTCCCAGAACGATCAATGAGCCCGGTTCCAGAACGATCACAGAGCTGGGCCATTATAGAAGTTCCCAGAGCCTTATTTGATTTATCAGAACCGGTCCCAGAACGATCCATGAGCTGGTTCATTAGACAGATGAGAGCTGGGCCATGTGAGTTAGAGTAAGTGAGCTGGTCCCACTGCGAGATTCAAGCCGGTACCACTCCTATACCCTTCAAATGCTTTGCTTGTAGCAAAGTCGGTCATTATGCTGCTAGATGTCCTCATAAAGATAAATATGAAAAAGGAAAGGAATATGCAAAAGGGAATGGAAAACAAGTTGTGAATAAAAGGAGTTACTATACTCATGAACATAGTGATGGTTTATCTAATAGTGATGAAGATGAAACTAGACAAGATTACAGACTTCTCATGGCTTATGATAGCAATGATTTTTGGGATAGTTTAGAAGAGGATAGTGATGGTTTATCTAATAGTGATGATTATAGACTTCTCACGGCTTATGACGATGATAATCTTTGGGATGCTTTAGAAGAGGAAGACCTTCATGAAGAAATCTCTAAACTCAAAATCTATTTAGAAGAAAAGAATATGATTATAGATACCTTGACATACCAACTTGCTGAAAAGGAAAAACACAATGAAAAACTAGAATGTGAAATTGTGGGTCTAAGAAAGGATCTTGAGAAAACAAAATCTCTCAATCTTAGATTTGCTAAAGGATCAGAAACTTTAAATTGAATTATCAAAGTTCAACGTTCTCCTCTAACAGAGATAGGTCTTGGATATACTGAAGAGGCATCTCAATCACAGAAGCCATCAACCTCCACCAAAAGCTATCTTGATGCAACAAAGACCAGTGAACAGTATGACAATCATCAGCAAAGGCATAGAGCTGATCACCAGGTAAATCATACTCATTTTACTCCAAGGATGAATAGAAGCCACAACCAACCTTAGGAAAATCATACTCAATTTGCTCCAAAGATGAATATCAATAGAAACTATAATCACCAGGTTAATAGATTCGATAGTCGCAGGAACTTCTTTAATGGGCAATGTTTTTCATGTCATAATTTTGAGCACAAAGCTACTCAATGCATTGCTCACAAAACCATCATGACTAGAGAAGCACGAAATCAAATGAATGTAACAGGGATCAAGAGAAGTTCCTATAATAAATTTTCTCCTCTTGAAAATGTAATAGAATGCTCAATCTATAACAACTTTAGTCATGAAGAATCTGAATGCAAGAGCAAATTTCAGCAAACATCTCAAAAGGAGCAAACGCCATTAAATCCAAAGATATGGAGAAGGAAAGAATCTCAAACAGAAAGATGTGGTATAGCCTTGTATGCAGAAGGATAAGAAAATCAACAGTACATCGATAGTGGATGCTACAAACACATGATAGGTGACAAAGAAAAACTTCACTCATATAATGCCTTAGAAAAGGAAAAGAATGTCTCATTTAAAAATGACACTCTTGCTGTCATAAAAGGTAAAGGTTATGTTTTCTTGAAAGAAAAGGTTAAAGCTGGAAATGTTATGTATGCAAACGGTTTAAAGCATAACCTGTTGAGTGTCAGTCAAATGTGTGATCAAGGAAATGAAGTGGTGTTTCGATCAAACAGATGTGTTGTTCATGAGCTTAATACAGGAGAGGTCGTGATCAAAGGTACAAGAACTCCAAACAACTTATACATACTCAAGGGAGGACAAAAACAATGTTATCTAAACAAAAATGATGAAAATTGGCTATGGCATAGAAGATTGGGACATCTATGCTTTTCTCAAATAAGAAAATCATGCAGATTTAAGGTTGTTCGTGATCTTCCAGATATTAGCATCCCTGAAAAAACAATATGCAAACCATGTCAAATCGGAAAGCAAACCAGAGTTCACTTCATGGAAAAATAAGGGTCAACAAGTAAGCCTCTTGAACTTTTCCATACTGATTCATGTGGACCATCAAGGAAAAAGTCACCTCGTGGATAAGAATACTTTATTTTGTTCATTGATGATTTTTCTAGAATGTGTTGGATAGGTCTTTTAAAGCATAAAGATGAAGCATTTGAAAAGTTCCAAGCCTTCAAAGCTTTGGTTGAAAATGAATCAGATCGAAAAATCAAATGCCTCATATTTAATTGAGGAAGGGAATTTACCTCGGATGAATTCTTTGACTTTTGTGAACAACATGGAATAAAAAGGCTATTCTCCACCGCAAGGACTCCTCGGCAAAATGGTGTGGTAGAAAGAATGAATAGAACTGTTCAACAAATGGCTTGAGCTATGCTAGATGAATCTGGAACTCCGGCAACCTTTTGGGGTGAAGCTGCATTTGCTACCATAACTATTCTCAACCAAGCAAATGTTTGGGTAAATAGCACTCAAACTCCACATGAACTTTGGTATGGCAAGACTCCTACTGTAAAATACTTTAAAGTTTTTGGAAGAAATTTTTTATCAAAAAGACTAATGAAAAACTTGGTAAGTTTGAACCCAGAGTAGATGAAGGTATTCTTCTTTGTTATTCCTCTAGAAGTAAAGGATATAAATGTTATAGTAAAAGACTTGGGAAAATTGTTGAAAGCATTGATGTTGTAGTTGATGAAGCATGCAAAAATCAAAAACAGATAAAATCAACAGAAGATTATGACAATGAAGAAAATGGGGATTATTTTCCCACATCAAATCAAAATGATATTGAAGAAGAAACCAATGAATCACCAGAAGAAGAGATAATGGTAGAAGAAGAGACTTCGTCCAGGTATGTTCAGAAAAATCATCCAGAAACTCAAATTTTAGGGGGAAAAGAGGCAGGGGTACAAACAAGAAGAACTGTTACAGGGACCTCAAGCTATCTAGCATTACTATCTTCCACCGAACCTCAAAATGTAAATGAAGCATGCAAAGATGAATGTTGGGTAAAGGCCATGGATAAAGAACTTGAGAGAATTGAAAAGGATGATACTTTGGAATTAGTTCCTAGACCACATGATAAAAATATCATAGGAACTAAATGGATATTCAAAAATAAGCTGAATGAAAATGGAGAAGTCATTGGAAACAAGGCCAGACTTGTTTGTAAAGGATATGCTCAACAAGAAGGTATATATTTTGAAGAAACCTTTGCACCTGTTGCCAGACTTGAAGCCATAAGGATGTTTCCTGCTCTTTCTAGCTTTCGGAAATTCAAAGTATACCAAATGGATGTAAAATCAACCTTCCTTAATGGAGATTTAGAGGAAGAAGTTTATATTGAACAACTAGAAGGATTCATTCTTAGAAATGATGTAAAACTTGTATGCATACTCAAAAAGGCTTTCTATGGTCTGAAACAGGCTCCAAGGGCATGGTATTATCGCCTTGACAAATATCTACACCAATAAGGTTTTACAAAAGGTTCAGAAGATAGAAATCTATATACAAAGATTGAAACTGATAAATTGCTAATTATTATTGTTTATGTTGATGATATCATTTTTGGTAGCAATGAAGAATCCATGAGTCAAAATTTTGCTTTAGTAATGCAGCAATAATTTGAAATGTCCTTGCTTGGTGAACTTACATATTTTCTTGGTCTACAAGTTCAACAAAATAAAGATGGTATTTTTCTGTCACAAGCCAAATATCTCAAACAGGTCCTGAAAAGGTACGGAATGGAATATTCTAAACCTGTATGTACCCCAATGGTAACAGGATGAGTCTCAGCTCAAATGATGAATCAGCAGAAGTACATCAACCAACTTATAGATCCATGATTGGTAGTTTGCTTTATCTAACAGGTACCCGACTTGACATCATGCATGTAGTAGGAATAGTTGGAAGATTCCAAGCAAATCCAAAGGAATCACACCTTCAGGCAATCAAAAGAATTTTCAGATATCTTCAAGGAACTCGGGACTTTGGTTTATAGTATCCTAGAGATGCAGATCTTACTCTTCATGCATATACAGATGTAGATTGGGCAGGAAGCGTTGATGATAGAAAAAACACTAGTGGTGGTGCATTCTATATGGGTTCCAGGTTAGTGTCTTGGTTCAGCAAGAAACAAAGTTCAATTGCTTTATCTACAGCTGAAGCAGAATATGTGGTTTTTGCATCTTGTTGCACACAACTACTGTGGATGATGTAAACTTTGCAAGACATTTAGATCACATGTACTCCACCTATCTCCATTCTATGTGATAATACAAGTTCCATCAGTATTTCAAAGAATCCAGTCATGCACTCCAAGACCAAGCACATACCCATCAAGTACCATTTTCTACGTGAACAAGTTCCTGAACAAAAGGTCAAATTGGAGTATGTTCCCTCCAAATAATAGGTTGCTAATATATTCACTAAACCTCTTCCCAGAGAAACATTTGAATATCTCAGACAAAATCTTGGAGTAGCTGCTACATCATCTTACTGTTAAATCCAAATTTTTCAGAGAAAGGTTATTACACGCGTGTTTCATGAAGTATAGTTGCTTACACACACGGGTTTGTATGGGTCAAGGAGCATATATGTTTGTCAGACATAAAAAACAATGGTGCAGGCTCTGATATGGGTGTTATGTCTGATAGTGATGAATATTGTCTATCGATATGCTTTGTTCATTATTTTTATCTAACTGACAAAGATGCCTTGATCATTGACTTGTTAACAATGCACAGGTAGCACAGTTTCAGGGGGAGCATTAGCCTTCACGTACATTCAACATTATTGGCATTATGATTCCTGAGTCCAGCTGTGGCTTCAGATATTTATACCATTTGTTGCTTAAGTCATGTAAAATTCTAGAGTGTGATATGTCTTCTCATACATTTGATTGAGTCCTCTTAGACAAATGATGTAATTTTTATCCCTAGTTTGCATCGAATGGATGACGTAATATTTATTATTTCTGTCATGTATAAACAATTGGTATATCCCCACTTGGTTGGGTGGATGAGTCAAATTTGGTATATCCCCACTTGGTTGGGAGATGGATGTATGTATGAGTCATTGGTGATAGGAAGGTCATACTTACATAGTGGATTTATAGTCATGTTATTCTTTTGGAGAATATTTTTGCAAACTCTGCATGTGCTCAAGGGGAGCACGGACATCATAATGTATGTCAAATGGAGAGAATACCTTGGTCCGCCTTTGCCCTTGATGTCAAAGGGGGAGAGTGTCTTGGTGTTGTTGTTGCCATCAAGTCCAAAGGGGGAGATTGTTGGCATTATGATACAGGTGTTGTCCTTGATGGCAACTCACTCAGATGAAAATTCACAATGCAGCAGGTCAATAGCAAAGGATTACAGATCAAACTCTAAAGAATGAAGAAAAAGAGGTATTCGCTGGTTCACTTTTTCCAAAAGCGTATACACGTGGGTTAACAGAACAAAAGAAGCGTATAATGTATACATGCACTTTCACAAGAGGAAAAGTGCGTACATATTGGAAAACCAAGTTTTTGGTCGAAGGTATTTTGATCCAAGGTATGTGGTCCGAAGGTATTGACCCTAGGTATTTGGTCCAAGGTATTGGTTCTAAGTGGTTTTGGTCCAAGGTATTGAGAAAGGCCTAAGAGTATATAAGGAGGAGAAGATCATTAGGCCAAGACGGCAAGAAATAAGATTCTAATGAATACTTCTATCTGAAGTATATTTTATGTTACAGGGTTGTGTTTGGGACTGGATCTGAAATATTTAAGTGCACCTTGAGTTGAATGTTGGATCAGGATCATGAGACATGAAATAACTTATTCTTGAATGATCTGATATTGGTTGAAACTAGATCTGATGTTTTGCGCCTGTTTTACTCGTTATCCATCAAGATCTGGGTTTTTCTGAAGTCTGATATTGCAGCAAAGTTCTATGTCAATATTTGCAGATCTGTACGTAGGTTCTTCTCGGCCAAAGAGAGTATACACGAAGGTTCGGTTCTTTCAAGTAGCGTATACAAAAGAAAAGCTTATTTTCATATCTGACTATACTATCTGATCAAATTCTATTGTTTTACTGTTGTATGTCAATAAAGTCTTCTTAGATCTGAATGTAAAAAATGAATACATGAGGAGGATGGCATTTTATTGATTGATTGTATAAGTGCGAAGAAGTGACCTCTATCCCTGCCTGTATAAAGCTCTAAAAGTTGATAGTGGATATTCATTATATTGATAGTTGGTACAGACTTGATTCAAACATTTATGTTTGCAGTAGTTTTGAAGGTATACGCAGGTTCAATTAACAGAAGTATCGTATACACACAGTTTGGGTGCAACCAAGTAGCGTATACATTCTAATACATGATTTTTGAGGTTACAGTTGGTTCTAAATGATGATGCAGGGTTCTAGGTTCAGTACAGTTTTCTGGTGTCAGTTATCTAAATGTTAAGATTAACTGAATATTGGTTGATGCAGTTCAAGTTTAAGAGCTTTGATAGGTCTAGTGTGAAAATTTGATGAAACATGGCCTTCAGATTGTGGTGTTGTGATCCAGGAGTATCTAGTCTGAAAATTCATGAAACGTGGTCCCTGGTGGAAGAGTGGAGTTTTCTGTAGGCTGGCACCTACGTACTACTAAACATATCGGCTAGTATGAGAGCTAGGGGGTTGTAGCTCCCTTCCAGTAGAAGCTGGAGAATGAGAGAAGGTTGTAACCTTCTGCAGGTAGAAGCCTGCGTACTAGTATGAGTCTGCACCAGTACAAGATTGTAAACAGGTTTTCTTATTATTAAAAGAAGATAAAGACGATAGCAGCAAGTGGTTTTTACCCACATTTGGTTTCCACCTTAAATCTTGGTGTTCATGTGTGTTGCTTATGTGTGATTCTTTTATTGCATTGTCTAATAAATCTCTGATATACTGGTTTAAGCTCAACACATGATAAATTGTCTAAATCACAAGTTCTCTGCATATATGTTGGTTTCTTTAAGCACAGTCGTGTGTACACGCTAGTTCACTTCACTGAAGTAGCGTATATAAATATGTTTGCGAAATAAAATTATTGATCTGATAATACTGATTCACCCCCCTCTCAGTATTATTTCCAACAACTTGACCTTGCTCCTAATCCTGAAAATAATTTAAGAGATCAGTTAAACAAATTACATTCTAGTAAGCATTTAATATTTCTTAGACAGGAAGCTCTCCCTGATATGAACTTTCGTTTCCTTAATCCCACCAATCAAGAATCCATGGATTATTACAGGCCTTGCAGCGTTGCCAACATTCAGGGGTATCCTTATGATCTCCCAAATGATTCTTCTATCAAAAAGCTTCCAATATTCCAAGGGAATAATGTAGTCAATGTCGATGCTCACATAAAAAAAAAAATCTCAACTTTTATGCAAATATATGCTCATGTGGCTACATACAGTCATGAAGATGTCAAAATGAAACTATGTCCTTACATTAAAATACGATGCATTGCAATGGTTCATGACAAGCCTAACAACACTTTTGATTCCTTGCAAGCTCTCACCAATGCATTCAAAGATAAATATGGGGACAAGAGAGAGGGTAAATACTTAGTCAAAGAGCTTAACTCCATCAAAGAAAATGGAAAATGAGACAATTGAAGAATTTAATCAGAGATTTAATGGGATCCTTAGAGACATGACTCAATATTACAAGCCGCCTGACAAGACAGATTTAGAACAATATCTTGAGGCTTTCAATGTTGACACTCAATATGAAATAAGACGTACCAAGCCTGTCAATTTAGTTTTTTCTCATAATACAACGGAAGAGTTAGAGAAATATAAGAAGTCTTCAAGTAAATCTGATATTTCTGGTTTTGAAAGAGGTCCAGTCAAGAGTAAAGGAAAGGAAATTGAGATAGAGCATGATCCCATTAAAGAATTAACATAAATGGATAAGGAAATGAGAATTGAACATGCTCAACAAATAAGCACCATGCAGTCTAGGTTGATTCAAATTGAACGAAATAAAGCTCTGAATATTCATCCTATAAATAATAATAATAATATAGGAAACAATAATCCATGGCAAAAAAGGAATCCTCTAGATGAGCAGAGACCTCATAATCCTTTGGAATCTACAAATATGGTGTTCCATCCTTTTTGCAGACCATGTCAAAATTACTATGACAAAGAATCTTGTGTTATTGCTAAGAATGTCTTGAATAGTAAGTTTCCAACAGCCGCAGATCAAATCAATATGTTTGGAAAATAGTTTCATTTACCTTTAGAATATTAGATGGAGATTATTGAAAATAGCCATAATGTTAGAACTCTTAGCACAAATAATGTCAAAAATGAAAGTGAGATTTTGTTTGAAGATTAGTCTGTGAAAAACATGTGGGAAATTGCTTCCAAAATTTCAGAGCTTAATCTAGATTTTGACTTAGGGGAATGGATCATCCATGCAAAAATTTATGTGCCTATCTATGAAATGATCAAAAGTCTTGTTTAAAAGGTTGTGGTCATAGAAAATGTCAAAACCCCTCAATTTGAGCATCAAGCTCCGTTACTTGGTATGTCATATAGTGGTTCGATTGAAATAGAGAAGGTTCCGAAAAGGTGTCTCCTCCAAAGGATTGTTAGGAAGAAACCATTGTGATGCAATCAAGCATTGGGAATTATGTTGTTCTTTCTGATCCTATAACCTTGCCCGAAGACAAAGAAGAATCTGATTAGATTTGGCATATGGGTTTTGATGTTGCTCGCTCAAAGCAGAGAAAAGGGGTTGGAATTGTTTTAACCTCACCTTCAGGGCATGTATTTAAGTTTACTTTCCTGTTAGAGTTCAGAGCTACTAACAATATAGCTGAATATGAATCTTTATTGTTGGGCCTTGAAATAACCAGGAACCTCAAAATAAAGTTATTGAGTGTGAAAGGAGATTTTGATCTTATCATCAAACAAGTTAAGGGTATATTCTCATGTAAAAGTGATAGACTTAAAAGGTATATAAATGGTGTATGGGATACTATTGAATTGTTTTATGCATTTGTTCTGCAAATCATTCCCAGAGAAGAAAATGGTCAAGCAGATAAACTTGTTGTATCCAACTCTACTTTCCAAATATTTGATAATTTGATAAAGGATAAGGCCAAAATCGAAGTCATTTTCAGACCTTCAATCCCAGATAATGTAGAAAATCGGCAAGTGTTTGATAATGAGAAACAAATTGTTCATTTTCTTAATCACTTGTATGAGTTTGAAAATTTCCAAGCTTACTCGAAGGAAGAGGGGTTTGATTTTAAAGGAAAGGATGTAACAAACCCCACTTTTGGAAATATGGTAGTTTTGGAACAACTCTTTGATAGAAATGATTCCACCAAAAGGTTTGAAGAGAAGAAGATGGATCCTAGTGAATTTATTGAAGTAAACATCAGTTTTCCCGAAAAACCAAAAATGGTTAAAATTGTTAAAGGGACTACCGAGGAGGAGAAGGAAAATTTGATTGATCTTCTCATTGAGTATCATGATGCCTTGGTCTTTTCCTATGATGAGCTCAAGGGTTATAGAAAACTTGTTATTGATCATACTATTCCTTTGAAGGACGAGGATGCTAAACCATTTAAACATAAACTTAGGCAAATTAATCCTAAGTTGGCCCCTCTCGTTCAGAAGGAGTTACAAAAGATGCTTGTTGCAGGTATCACTAGACACACTATACATTCTTCCTAGTGTTCAAACTTAGTGATTGTTATAAAGAATAATGGTACTACTAGGTTGTGTGTTGATTTCATAAACCTTAACTTGGCTTGGAAAAATGATAATTATCCTTTTCCTAACATGGAAAATATGTTGCAAAGCTAGATCTGACATGATGTCATTATTAGATGGGTTTTTTTGTTATAATTAAGTCTGGGTTATGGAAGAAGAACGTCATAATACTACCTTCACTACACCTTGGGGTACCTTTGAATATCTCATAATTCCTTTTGTGTTAACAAATGCAATGGCTACTTTTAAGAGGGCTATGGACTATGCTTTCAAGGAATTAATTGGAAAAATCATTGAAATTTACCAGGATGATCTCATTGTTTTCTCAAAAGATGGTAAAGCTCATAGAAAGCAGCTTAAGCAATTTTTTTACACATGTCAAGAGTTTTGCATATCATTAAACCCCGTCAAATTTTTGTTTGGGGTAACCAAAGGAAAATTACTGGGTCGTATCATTTCCAAAGATGGTATCAAAATTGACCCTAAAAGGGTTTAATTTATTCAGCAAATTCCTTTTTCGCATAATCTTAAGTGTCTGCAGTATTTCCTAGGAAAAACAATTCCCCTTAGGAGATTCATTCCAAACTATGTTGAAATTGCTAAGCCTATACAATGCCCTTTGAAGGATGCAAAATTAGTTTGGAAAGACGAAGGAAAAAATGGATTTCAAGATATCAATGATGTTATAGCTAAAGTCTATGTCCTAGTTAGCCCAAACTATTCAAATGATTTTATGGTCTTTTCATTTGCTTGTGAAGATACTATAGCAGGTGTCCTTTTGCAAAAGAACAAAGATGGTCATTGTTAAAATTTAATAGCACATGGATGAATTTCTCTTGGAAGAAATCATATCTTTCAGTTATGTTTGAACCACCTATAATAAAATTTTGTTTCTAACAATTCTAACATGAATTTCCAAAAATAGTAAGTCACATCTCAATTGGGAAGTGACTTTCCAAAAATAGAAGTTCATGTCTAAATGATCAAGGATGATCTCGACATATGGAATCCATTTTGAAATCAAATCAACCATGATTATACAAGTCAAGAATCAATATTTTTATCCTTACTAGTATTATTATTAGTATGATATTATTATTTATAAAATAATCTAAATTCATTCACCTTTAATGGATTAATAAAAACGAATTCTCTCATGAAATAAGTAAATTAAATTGATAGTCTCTTACTTGGAAAATTGAACCTCTCTTGGAATAAAATAGTAACTTCACACTTAAGAGAATGTAACTCTCCTTCACTAATTCAATGTATGGCAAAAGTGTAACTCCTCATTAAATGTACTTGTAACTCCCTCATTCAATTTTATTTGTAACTCTCACCAAATATTCTCTCATGTCTAAGTGTAACTCTCTCTCTGTCTCCTTAATTCGAATTGTAACTCCTAAAGACATGTGTACCTCTCTCTATATTCTTGGGATGGGTTACACTTCTCCTAAAGTAACTCCTTCATGGAATTCGATTCTCCTATTATTGGCTCAAGGCATGATTTCATTTTGTAACCCCTCTCTTTTCTCATATATTTAAGCGAGAGCAAGTGAGAGTTGACATAGCATGTTTATTGTGAAGAAAGAGAGCTAGCGTTGAGTGTGTGAAAGAGAAGTGCGATAGCAAGTGAAGAGTAAGAGCAAAGGAAGAGTTGGAGCAAGTGTGAAGGACAAGATTTGATCAAGAGAATGAGGAGATATTCAAGCAAAGAGAAAAAGCACTTCAGCTACAAGTTGATCATACATTGGTGACTTTATTAATTCCCATTCTCTCTCTCTCTATTTGTACTCTACTGAACAATTGAAGAAATTTAATAAAAGAAGAACCATTTGGGTTTTCCCCTTGTGGATTTTTCCTTGGTCATTGGACCTAACTCTCAGTGTCTCATATTTCTGCGTGGATGTATTCATATTATCCTTAAGTTTATGTTCTATCTACAATTGTTGATCTAAAAAGTTGTGAAAAAGAAATCCGCATTCTAACTAATTGTAACAACATAGAACATTCAATTTTCTATAAAGTACATTCAATTTTCTGCACAATATATTCAACTTTCTGCAAAGTACATTCAATTTTCTGCAAAGTACATTTAGTGTTCTGCTAAGTACATTTAGTTTCATTCATTTTTCTACAAAGTACATTCAATTTTCTACAAGTATATTCAGTTTTCTGCATAGAAGTTTCAAGGTTTTGGAAAGAATTTTTTAAATTTCTGGATAAAACTTTTAGATTTTAGTATGGTATCATAGCCTTGGTGAAGACAAGTCCAAGTTAAGAACGATTGCTGGCTCTGAGCTCCGATAAGCTCGGATCGGATCCGCGCAGCACTCTGCGAGACCTAGCCCCCGCGCCGTCCCTCCTGGTGCCGCGATCGGTTACAGTAGCGGCCCTGGGCAGCCATGCCTGGTGATGGGGAGGCAGATCCTCCCCCCCTCCCTCCAGAAGTCATAGAGTTTCAGAAAATAATCGAAGCATGCAACAGACGCCCCCCTTCTGCTCAACAACAGAAATTCGTCAAGAAAAAAGATTGCATTCCCACGGTGGCTCTCCCCGAGGAAGAAACTTGCCGCTCGGCTCTGAATCTAGCAGATAGAGGGCTCATAGGACAGTTCACCGGCCTTTGGCCATCGCCCAAATCTGTAGAAGACTGGATCAAGAGAAACTGGATCCCTCTGATCAAGGAAGGAATTAAATCTTACTTCGTAGGCAAAGGCTTCTTTGTATTTGTCTTTGAATCAGCAGAAGATCGGAGCCTCATCTTCAGGAACGGGCCATATTTTATGGGGCCACAGGGATTATACTTAAATAAATGGTCTCCAGATTTCGATCCGACCCAGGATGTCCCCTCTGCGGTTCCAGTATGGGTGCGGCTTCCCCATCTCCCCCTGCATTGCTGGAGCCAGAAATCCCTCCAAATCATCGGCAACTCTCTGGGCAAATACATTGATCAGGCTGTAAGGAAAGACCAATACTCCTGCGCCCGAATATGCGTGGAAGTAGATCTGGAAGAAGGACTACCTGAAGCAATAAAACTCACTGTGGCAGGATGGTCCCATATTCAAGAGCTGGATTATGAGCAGATCCCCTTTAAATGCAGACACTGTCACGGCTATGGCCACTTCGCAAAACACTGCAAGAAAAAATCGGAAGAACAGAGCCATCCCCCCAAGGGAGATCAATGGACCACAATCCAGAAAACGGGTAATGCAAAAGCAACAGGGAAAGGAGCCACAAAGGGGAACATTCAAGGAAAACCCAGCAAAGAAAATGAAACCCAGCAGAAATCGGATGAGATCTCAAATCCTGAAGAAGCCTCTCCTTCAGAACCCCCAGAAACGGATCTGATCATACCAGCACAGGCCGAAGAACCACAGGCAAATAAAGAGCGAGGTGGAGAAGTACCGCATGACTCCCCTCAGGGCAGCCCCTCCAGGCTCTCATATGCAGATATAACAAAGAAGAAAAAATTGCCAGAACCTTCAGACTCCTCAGAGGAAGAGACCTACGAGAGACCCTCGAAGAAAGCAGGCAGGAAGACCCACAAAGCAGTCAGGGAGGAGGAAGCAGAGCGTCTCAAAATGCAAGGCAGCCAATCTACAATAGAGATGACCATAGGAAGAAATACTAGAGGAAGATCCACCAAGGGAGGATTCCCAAACCCCTCGCCAGGTAAATAATGAGAATAGTCTCTTGGAACTGTAGAGGCCTGGGGACTCAACCAAAAACTGAAGCCGTCAAAGATCTAATGAAAATAGAACCCTCAGACATCCTCCTACTCCAAGAGACCAAAATCGATGGGCAAGCTCTCAAGGATATCAGCAAATCTAAATGGAAAAAGAATGAAGGTATAGCAGTCAGCTCAAGGGGAACCTCGGGAGGCGTTGCAACTCTCTGGTCGGAAGATCAGTTTCATCTGGCAAACTCCCATGAGACGCAACATTGGATCTTCACGGAGCTCAAGCATCTAGAAAGTAAGTTATCTATAGCCTTATTCAATTTATATGTACCTGTTAACTATGCAGAAAAAAGAGACTGTTGGAATACTCTCTCGGCCTTTTTAGATCAGCACTCCCTAAAAAATATTGTCCTGGGAGGAGATCTCAACTTAGTCATGAAGCCTAAAGAAAAAAGGGGGGGAAACAGCAACAGAGATCAGATGCTCCCTTTGGTAGAGGAAATAATGCAACAGTGGGATCTTCTAGATTTTGCCCCGGTGAGAGGCAAATATACTTGGACAAATAATAGAACTGGGCCTGAACACATCGCTGCCCGGCTGGACAGATTTCTAATTCAAAGCTCCCTGCTGATGGAAAAACTCCTCATATCAACAAAAATTCTCCCCAAGCTCTCCTCGGATCACAAGCCTATCCTTCTCCTTTTGGCCCCTGAAGAAGATCTTGGGCCCATTCCCTTTAAATTTAATCCTCTATGGATCGAAAAAGAAGGGTTCATGGACACTATCCAATCAGCTTGGGATATCCCCATCAATGGATCACCAAGTTTCGTGTGGGAGCAAAAATTAAAAGCCACCAAACAAGCTCTTAAGAAGTGGCTAAGGAACCTTCAGAACCCCACCACCCACCAGAGAAAAATCGATGTCCAGCAGCTGGAAACCTTGCAAATAGGTATGGAAGGGCTTCACATCACCCCGGAAATTTTAAATAAAGAAGCTGCCTTACAAAGAAACATCCATCAATCCATCAGAAGGGAAGAAGAGCACTGGAGACTTAAATCTCGCAGCCTCTGGTTAAAGGCAGGAGACCGAAATACTTCCTTTTTCCACCGACAATACAAAGCCCGCCTATCTCGGAATCATATTACAGAGATCAAAAATGATGAAGGGCAGATCTGTAATAAATTTGACCAAATAAAAATTGCAGCTGAAAACCATTTCAAAGATCTATATGGCACAAGGCATGAAGGAAGCAAAGAAGATACTGAAAATCTACTCTCGCATATTCCTCACCTCATCAACCATGAGGACAATCAGGCATTACTGAAACCAGTATCTGAAGAAGAAATCATCAAGGTTATTTGGGCAATGGACTCAGATAAGGCCCCCGGGCCGGACGGCTTCACAATTCACTTCTTCAAAGTCTGCTGGGACATCATCAAAACAGACCTGCTGAAAATGATACACGGATTCTTTGGGAAAGCCAAGATTGGGGGAGGCATCAACTCCAACTTTCTTGCATTAATACCAAAAGAGGTCAATCCAGAAACATTTGGCAGGTTCAGGCCCATCTCCCTATGCAATGCCTCCTATAAAATTCTGTCAAAAAACATGGCAAATAGAATTAAACCCCTTCTTGACAAACTAATATCCAAAGCCCAAGGGGGGTTCGTCAAAGGCAGACACATCTTGGATAATATCATCCAAGTGCAGGAAGCTATCCACTCCAGCAAACAGAGGAAAGAGAAGGGGATGCTGATCAAGCTTGATATGGCGAACGCATTTGACAGAGTCAACCATGCCTATCTCCTCCAAATCCTACGAGCCTTCGGCTTCCCTCCTCAATTCATCAATCTCATCAAAGCATGCATCTCATGCCCTTGGATTGCCCCCATGGTCAACGGTCGTCCAGCATCCTTCTTTCAAGCTCACCGCGGATTAAGGCAAGGCTGTCCTCTCTCACCTTTCTTGTACATTCTTATGGCCGATTCTCTCAGCAGGAAGCTGGCTGCGGAAATGAACACAGGTGATCTCCCAGGAATCCGAATCGCAAATGCTCTAAACCCAATGAATCATGCTCTCTTTGCAGATGACTCTATTCTTCTAGGAGGAGCCTCCACTAGAATAGCAGTCAATTTTGATGTTGTTTTAAAAAGCTATTGTAGAGCTTCAGGAGCTGTGATAAATGACAGAAAAAGCTCGATTTTCGGATGGAATGTGAGTCAGCACAACCTCAATAATATAGCCCAGATCCTAGGATTTGAGTGCTTCGCCCAATGGGACAGCATTAAATATCTAGGCTTACCCCTCACATCTGGAGTCAATAACAGATCTCTGTGGCAGGGGGTCATTAGCAAAATTAAAGACAAGATTAACTTCTGGGGAGGCTATTGGCTAACCAAGGGAGGGAAAGTCATCCTTCTCAAATCCGTCTTATCTGCTCTTCCCATTTATCAAGCCTCCTTTCTTCTGGCCCCGAAACACATCATGGAGCAGATCTCTTGTCTTCTAAGAGACTTTCTCTGGAAAGGAGGCAGAGGCAATCAAAATAAAATCCATCTGGCAAACTGGGAACTAGTCAAGCGGCCAATTCTGGAAGGCGGGCTCCAGATCAGAGATCCTGCTCTTTCGAACCTGTCACTTGGATGCAAGCTCCTGTGGAAAATACATTCAGATCCAACTCATCAGATCAGCGAAACATTCATCGCCAAATATGCGCAGGGGATCCCTCTCAGGTACCTAACAGCAAATAACACAACAGCAGGCACAAATACCTGGAACCTCTGTAGGAAAAGCATGAGCAGCTTCAGCAAACATCTATACCGCATCCCGGGCAATGGGGAAAAGACCCTTCTCTGGAAAGATCGCATAATGAACAGGCCTCCACTCAGCTCCCAAGCAGAAATCCGGGACATCAGAAACTGGCTCCACGATGCAGGAATAAGAAAGCTGAACGAAATCTCTGAGTGGGACAGCAGAGGGAATTGGGTTGGATGGGCAATCCCTCCTGTGCCAGAGCAGCTTCAACATCAAACCGAAATTCTCAAATCTCTGCTCATAAATGCAGCGCCAGTACACCGCAACATCGCAGACAGATGGGGATGGGGCGAAACCGGGTTTTACACGCCATCTTTGGGTTACTCTGCCCTTCAGATCAAAAAAGACAGCATGAGAACACCATCGTTCTGGAAACAGGTATGGAATGCCAAGGGACTTCCCAAAGTTAATTTCTTCTTTTGGATCCTCATGCAAAATAAACAGCTCACAGGGGACAATTTGTCAAAGCGAAACTTTGCTGGGCCTCACAGATGTGCAATGTGCAAAAACTCAGGAGAAACAGCTTCCCATCTGTTTATTGACTGCATTTTTGCCAAAGAAGTATGGACACTAACTCTTCTTGGACTGCCCGTCTCCCCGCCCCAGCACAGCTCCATAGCAGACCTCTTTTCCGGATGGCTCCAATACTACCCTCAATCCATTCCAAAGAAATCCTTGTGGCTTCATATATGGCTTTCCATTCCCAAATTTGTTTGCTGGGAAATTTGGCTTGCCCGGAATGACTCAATTTTCAATAATACCTCTCGCTCCCCTGCAAAAACCGCCTCAATTGCCAAAGGACTTCTTATTGAATCTGTCCTCCAGCATTCTCAATTCTCTGAATCCTCCCTTCTTCCCTCTGAAAAGGCATGGCTGAACCTCCACAGCCCCTGTCCCCCTAGCAAAATCCGTCCCCTTCCCCCTCCTCTCCCCCCTCCTCCTTGGAAAATCAGAGAATCTGAAGCGGCCTTTCAAAACTGGTGGAAGATCCAAAACACAACCTCAATCTTCTTTGACGGTGCCTCCAAAGGAAATCCGGGGGCTGCGGGAGCTGGAGGAGTCATTTACTTCGCTGACAATCTAAGGAAGGCCCACTTCTGCTGGGGGCTCGGCATCTCCACAAACAATCAAGCAGAGCTTCTTGCCCTCACAAAAGCTTGTCAAATAGTCCGGGACGAAGGCATCAAAGAATGCCAAGTATTCGGAGACTCTGAAATCCTCATCAGGAAGATCAACTCAGAAGAGAAGTTCAACAATGCAATCCTCAACAAGTCCCTGAACAGACTAAAGCTAATCCTGCAAGATTTTACCTCCTTTAAAATATTCCACATCCTCAGAAGTTTGAATAAGGAGGCAGATGAAATGGCAAACAAAGGCTGCCTATTAGCTCCGGGAACTCTCAACTACAATGGCAACAGTGCTATCTCAAATTGCATTCCTTAGCACAAGGGCAGATCAGATCAAGAAGCAGGAAGACTGGAGTAATCACTCTGCACAGGCTCGAGAAGAATTTGTTTGATATTTCTGGCACATTACCTGTAACTGGCCACACCAAAATGAGCACAGATAACTCTGGGGTTTTTATTTCAATCTCAACACACAGGGAAGGCGCAGCCAGGAAAAAAGGGAGGCCTGCAAGCTCAACATCTGAACAGAGGAGCCTAGTTTCTTGATTCTGAAGGCGGCACAAGCACCTCTCCTCGACATCCAGATGACTCACACGACATCCGCAACGAGGACGACTCTGCAGTCCGAAAGGGACCGGATGGAGGACTTTGCAAATCGGATAGCTCACTGCCAGCGCCATTGTGCTAGGCTGCAGGGCTCCTCAGCGGAAAGCAATGGCCAGAGACTGATATTAATCGCCCACAACAGCCAGCAATCCACCGTCCCAGATTCCATAACGTCTTCCAGCTAAATCCACAGCAAATCTAGTCTCTTTGTCGGTAATGAGCAGAGCTCTGAGAGGCCCAGGCA
The DNA here is from genome assembly GCA_031772625.1 of Pinus tabuliformis. Lineage (NCBI taxonomy): Eukaryota > Viridiplantae > Streptophyta > Pinopsida > Pinales > Pinaceae > Pinus > Pinus tabuliformis. The sequence goes on from CM062812.1 coordinate 337,925,575, forward strand.
TTTTCTCAGGCTCGCAGAATCCTATAAGGCGGGAAATAGGAAAGGAAAGCATTGTAATTAAGCTGAATAAGCCTCGGTTCACCCACATTTTTAAATAAATGATATCCGTTACCGTTAAAAAAAAAAAAGACAAGTCCAAGGAGATCAGAGATCACCTAAAGAGACCACACTTGCTGCCAAAGTTTTTTTTGTATCAAGATAACTTCGCCCTACTTCAAGATAGAGGAGAAATTGAATGATGCTTCAAACATTGGTCCATGGAAAACAAGGCTAAATATCACTCTTGAAGAACATAGAGTTTTGGAGTATGTTGAAGGCATAGTAGCTGATCCACCAGAGAATTCAAGAGTTGTCAAATCCAAACATAAAAAAGTGAAATAAAATCTAGGAAAATTATCCTTGATTCTCTTAGTGATCATCTCATTATTTATGTTTCCAGTTTGAAGAAAGCTAAAGAAATGTATGACAAACTAATTGGCATGTTTGTAATTAGTAACTTGAACCAGATTATTGCCTTGAAGAATCAACTAAAGGAAATCAAGATGAATAGAGGGAGAGACGGTTCAAACATACTTCCTGAGAATGACTAAAATCATGAATCAATTATCAACAATTGGTAAAGTTGTACACAATAAATAAAAGGTGTTTATTGCGCTTGGAGGTCTTTCCCCTGTTTGGGAGGCTTTTATCACCACCATCATCAACATCAATACTATTCCCACATTTGATGAGCTCCTAGGAAAGTGTATCCAAGAGGAGGCCAAAATAATTTTTAGAGGGATAATTTCACATCATGGAGGAGAACCTACTGCTTTTACAACTAATGACAAGAGAAAGATATGTAATAAAAATAAATTTTCTTTCAAATCAAATAAAGGGAATCTAGACATGTCAAAAGATAGATGTTTTAACTGTCAAATGCATGGTTGTTTTTCTCGTGATTGTAAAGAAAGAAGAAAATAACCTAGATTCAAAAACAAATCTGATTATAGAGAAGACTCTTCTAAAAATCAAAGTAAAGGGCATCATAAGAAAACAAGAAATCCAAGATATAGAAATAATGCAGTAGAAACTCAATCAGAATATTTTTCTTGTTTCTTTTCTTTCCATTTCTTCTTCTGCAGATTCATTTGATAGTTGGTTAGTTAATAGTGGTGCTTCCAAACATTTTACTCATTACAAAGAAGCACTCTCTAATCTAGTTGAGAGGGAGACTAATTTAAATGTTATCCTTGGAGATAATTCTACTCACCAAGTTAAAGGTTATTGTTCAGTTTCATTTCAATTAGATGATGATAAACCTATTTTTCTGTAAGAAATTTTGTATGTACCTAGTTTGAAAAATAATATTGTATCCATATATGCTCTAGAAGATAAAGGAATGAAAGTGTTTTTTATTAATGGAAAGGTTCTAACCTGGCCTTTGATATCAAGTATGAGAGAATCCTTCACTCTTAGATCAGGATGTGAAGGGATTTACCAAGTCAATGGTAAACCCATTCATGCACTGGTCCATGATACTTATTTTCAGTGTGAGCTATGGCACAAAATATTTGTTCACCTACACTACAAAGCCTTATCTCATGTAAGGAAGATGTTTTCTGGAATGCTTGAGATGAGAATGGATCAGGAAGGATCTTTTCCTAGGATGTGCAAGTGGAAAGCATATAAAGGGACCATTCCCTTCAAGCAGAACAAAAGCTAGTCAGATACTTCAGCTCATACATTCTAATTTATGTGGACCTATGCATGTTACTTCTCTTGGTGGATGCTTGTATTTCCTTATTTTTGTTGATGATTTTTCTCGAAATACATGGATATTCTTTTTGAAAAAGAAAGGAGAAGCATTTGACATGTTCAAAGATTTCAAGGCTTTGACTGAAAATCAAACTGGAAAGTTGATCAAAGCTTTCATATCTGATAATGGGGGAGAGCTCACCTCCAATTATTTTAATGATCTTTGGAAATATTTTGGAATAAAGAAAGAAATCATTGTGCCATACAATCCACAACAAAATGGTGTGGTTGAGAGGAAGAATAGAGTTGTTATGGAGGCGGTCATAGCCATGCTGCATGATCAAAAGCTACCAAAATATTTTGTGGGAAGAAGTTGCAAATACCATTGTTTATGGGAAAAAAAAACTCATCATCAGACCTTAAACAATAAGACTCCTGAAGAAGTCTTCATTGGTAAAAGGTATGAGGTGAGTCATTTGACAATCTTTAGTTGTCTTATGATGAAAAGGAAAACTGCGTTGAGGAAATTTTCCTTTCATTTCATAATATCCTTACATGAACCTGTGGGTTATGACCCACCTACACAAATCAGAAGCGTGTGAATGGCGTACATCCCCTAAACCTAGAAATTAACAAACAGCGGAAATACAAAGAAAACCCACCAATGAACGTCGGTCCCACTCTGGATGCTAAAGACCGGACTCAAAAGAAATCAAACTCTCGATCATAATTCGTCGTGTCCACTCTTTCTCAAGCCTTATCGGCTTCAATCTCCGTCATTAATCTGCTACCCAATCTGAAGGTTCACGCTTAGCCTGATCACCAAATAATTCGCTCAATCTCCACCGTTCAATCAACTATCTCTAATCCAACGGTTAATAGCCATATTCCATGAGCCACTTGCACGAGGATTACCTGTCCGATAAAACTGTTTCCTCTCTCCTACGACATGCTACGTGTTGACTGATAAATGAAATTGGGTGGCCACCCCGAATTACCACTTACCACTTAGAGCCCACGCAATAAACCATTTCCTGTTATGAAACTACTTTTCTCGCGCATTAACGCTCATGCATTTTAGCCACGCGATAATCGTCGATCTAACGGATCTGTTGATCTGAAAATCCAGATCAACTTCCTGCGATTCCTCACCTTCTGCCATTATTGTCCGTCGAGATGTACGATCCAACGGTTCTTCTATGTGTTTGATCATTTGTTGATGGAATCTGTTTTAAAACACAGTTCCGCTCTGACATCTCTGTTCTCACGACCATACAACAATAACTCACTTAACATTGGATCGCCATCAATCCTTACAGTGATCGATGGTCAATCAAACCTGCAACAAGGAATATTCAGACTATTTAAGAAACAACAGACGGGCACACAATTTCAACACAAAGCACACTTTTATATTATACAGAATAGTTACATCTAAGGCATTTCAGCCTTAGTCAAACTTTCCTCTCTCGACTACATTGAACCCACACTCTGTTAACATAGTTTTTTTCTGTCTCTCTATCTCTCCTCTCACACAGACAGACTCTCTTTATATAAGAAATTACAAAAGGCTTGGATCATCTAAGATCCATGAGTTCCTCCCACAATCATTCAATCAAATCCCTAATCCCTCGTTATGCATACATGGCAGATAATTACATTAAATTAAGTCTTCTAGAGACTTATCAATTCCATCAAATTAGCTCTTTTTTAACAGAATTTGCCCCGTTTACAATGGTTTTCCATGTTCTCCCCATTCTCAGCTTTGACTTTGACTTTTGATTAAGGGTGGTCAGATGCTCCTGCATCAAACTCTCAAGGTACAAAAATTTATGACCTCCTAGTCATATGATTCTCCTTAATCCCATAAAAATTCTACCCACTTCCTCAGTGGAACTGCCTTCATGATCTTTCTATGAGCTGCAACAAAACCTTTGCAGTAACAGTGTTCTCTGCTACATGATACCTCACCAAGATTCTCTCCTGGCTTAGTCTTCCGGCATCTCCCTGGTTCTCTCTTCTGTTTACCATTGGAGCACTCCATCCTCTAGGTTGCTACAATCTTCTCACCTTCTTTTAAAGACCACAAGCTCACCAGTCTTCAACATAACTGTAACTCCTTCTTTCGCATACAAAATCTTCTTTCTTCTCGCAGGAAACCTTTCCCTGCTCTGATACCACTTGATGAAAAGGAAAATTGCAGTGAGGCAATTTCCTTTTCATTTCATAATATCCTTACGTGAACCTGTGGGTTATGGCCCACCTATACAAATCAGAAGCGCTTGAATGGCATACATCCCCTAAACCTGGAAATTAACAAACAACGGAAATACAAAGAAAACCCACCAATGAACATCGGTCCCACTCTGGACGCCAAAGACTGGACTTCAAAAGAAATCAAACTCCCGATCATAATTTGTCGGGTCCGCTCTTTCTCAAGCCTTATCGACTTCAATCTCCGTCGTTAATCTGCTACCCAATCTGACGGTTTATGCTTAGCCTGATCACCAAACAGTCCGCTCGATCTCTATCGTTCAATCAACTATCTCTGATCCAACGGTTAATAGCCATATTGCATGAGACACTTGCACGAGGATTACCCGCTCGATAAAATGGTTTCCTCTCTCCTGCAGTGTGCTACGTGTCGACTGATAAATGGAATCGGGTGACCACCCCGAATTACCACTTACCACTTAGAGCCCGCGTGATAAACCATTTCCTATTATGAAACTACTTTTCTCGCGCATTAACGCTCACGCATTTTACCCACGCGATAACCTTCAATCTAATGGATCTGTTGATCTGACAATCCAAACCAACTTCCAGCGATTCCTTACCTTCCGCCATTACTGTCCGTCAATCTGTACAATCCAACGGTTCTTGTCTGCATTTGATCATTTGTCAATGGAATTTGTTTTAAAACGAAGTTCTGCTCTGCCACCTCTATTCTCATGACACATCATACAACAATAACTCGCTTAACCTTGGATCGCCATCGATCCTTACAGTGATCGATGATCGATCAAACCTGCAACACGGAATATTTAGACTATTTAAGAAACAACACACGGGCGCATAATTTCAACACAAAGCACACTTTTATATTATACAGAATAGTTGCAATCTAAGGCATTTCAGCCTTAGTAATACTTTCCCCTCTCGACTACATTGAACCCACACTCTGCTACACAGTTTTTTTATGTCTCTCTATCTCTCCTCTCACACACACAGAGTCTCATTATATAAGAAATTACAAAAGGCATGAATCATCTAAGATCCACGATTTCCTCCCACAACCATTCAATCAAATCCCTAATCTCTCGTTATGCATACATGGCAAATAATTACATTAAATTAAGTCTTCTAGAGACTTATCAATTCCATCAAATTAGCTCTGTTTTAACAGAATTTGCCCCATTTACAATGGTTGTCCACGTTCTCCCTATTCTCATTTTTTACTTTGAATTTTGATTAAGGGTGGTCAGATGCTCCTGCATCATCTTGTATACTTCCATGTGCCAAAAGAGAAAAGGAACAAGCTAGAAGCTTCAGCTAAGAAAGGTATGTTTATTGGTTATTGTGATAATTCAAAAGCTTATATAATTTATCTACTCAGTCAAAGAACTATAGAGTTTAGCAGAGACGTAGCTCTTAGAAAAGCAAGACACTCTCCTCCTCCTACAATTGTTGAAAGACAAGTTGTTAATAAAAAAGATGTTGCATCTGAGTCTGAACTAGAACCTAAGAATGAGCTTGTTAATAATCCAATAGGTTCGATGGATCATCTAGATCATCCACCACGTAATCTTCCTACCAGAAATAGACCACTATGGCTGTGAAATACCTTCCAAGATGTGAACAACATGCTGCCCCAAGATGAACGTTTAGAGAAAGTAAAAAGCCAAGTCAGTTTCAAGGGTATGTTGTTGCCATAAGCAACATCATTCAGGCATAACCATGCACCTTTGAAGAAGCTACAAAAGAAAAAGTCTGGAAAGATGCCATGACTGAAGAATATGATTCCATCATCTAGAATGATGTCTGGGAAGTGGTTCCTAGACCTCAAGGTAAATATGTTGTCACTTCCAAATGGTTGTTTAAGATTAAACATGGTGTAGATGGTATTATTGAAAAATATAAGGCTATATTTGTAGCTAGAGGTTTCTCTTGGAAAGAGAGAATATATTATGATGATATTTTTGCACCTGTAGCTCAATATACTACTATTTGTTTTGTTGTTTCCTTAGCTGCTAATCATGGATGGATTCTTCACCAAATGGACGTGAAAACGTCTTTCTTGCATGGCTTCCTCAAGGAATAGGTATTTGTGGAACATCCGCAAGGCTTTGAAGAGCATGACAGGGAAAATCATGTATGCACACTAAAGAAAGCCTTATATGGGCTGAAGCAAGCTCCAAGAGCTTGGTATGCTCACATTGATAGCTACTTGATAAAGCTTGGTTTCACAAGAAACAGTGCAGAACCAAACCTCTACTTCAAGACAGTCGAAGATATACCTTTGATTTTGATATTGTATGTTTATGATTTAATCTTGACAGGAGGAGAACCTCTTATCCTCCAGTATAAGAGGGAGTTAGCTTCTGAATTTGAAATGAAAGACCTTGGTTTGATGCATTACTTTATGGGTCTAGAGGTCTGGAAAAGACATGGTGAAATTTATCTTTCTCAAGGAAAATATGTTGCTAAGATTCTTGAAAGATTTGCTATGGTAGAATGTAAGTCTATGCATACTCCTATGGAAATGAACTTTAAGAAATTATGTGAAAAGTTGCAGGACCTAGTCTAGCAATCCCACAAAGTATAGACAACTCATTGGTGCTTTTGATGATTTTGGTAAACATTAGGCCTGATATATGCTTTGTTGTAAACATTTTAAGTCAGCATATGATTGATCCCTTTCATGCCCATTAGATCTCTGCAAAACATGTACTCAGATACTTGCATGGAACTATAAATATAGGATTGAAATATACTTCTAAAAATGTAAGACTTCATGGATATACTAATGTTGATTAGGTACATAACTCTGCTAATAGAAAGAGCACTTCTGGGTGTTGCTTTAGGTTGGGATCTGCCATGATCTCTTGAATGAGTAGAAATCAGAAGTTTGTTGCACTGAGTACATCTGAAGATGAGTACATTGTTTCTAGTGTGGCTAGTTGTGAGGTATTTTGGTTGAGAAAACTTTTTGGGGAACTATTTGAGAAAGTTCCAGACACAACAGTTATATATTTTGACAATAAGAGCGGGATTCGTCTTGCAGAAAATCATGTGTTTCATGACAAGTCCAAGCATATTGAAATCAAGTATCACTATATACAAGATATGGTGTAGAAAGGAGCAGTGAATCTCCATCACATCTCCATTGATGATCAAATAGCTAACATTCTTACCAACCCTTTACCAAAAGGAAATTTATTGGTTTTTAGATAGCAGCTTGGACTTATGGACATGACCCTTCCAAGAAGCAGTCACAACTGATTGAGAACATTGAGCTACCTTTCCCCCCTGTCAGAGCTCACAGCATTAGGGAATGATGCCAAAAATCTCTTAAGGATGAGGGACCTCTTGTGTAGTGCGTGTCAAAAGAGTAGGCCTTAGTATGCATCCAACCCACAGTCTGGGACGTGGGAAGAGCCACCTATCTCGCCACTAGATGTAGTGGTACTTGTTTGTGTCACGTATCTAGAATGCAGGTGTTCCATCACTTGACACTTAGTTGTGTTTGATTCTTGTATGTGTGACTTGTTTGAGTCTTGTCTATGTGATGTTTGTGTTATATCACCTAATTTTTTGAGATGAAAATTGGTTGAGTGATGATCCTTTCATTTCAAGTGGATGATTCTTTTTTAGATTATGACTTCATTGTTACAGATGTTATAAAGCAGAGTTGAACTGAGATAAATGAAAGAGATGAGAGGAAGCGGAGATCTTTGATGTAGAAATAAATTCCTCCCTATATGAGAGGCAGTGTTAAAATTTGATAGCTCAGGGATGAATTTATCCTAGAAGAAATCATATCTTTCAATTCTGTTTGAACCGCCTATAACAAGTTGCAAAAGAACAAGTCTGGAAATATGCCATGACTGAAGAATATGATTCCATCATCTAGAATGATGTCTGGGAAGTGGTTCCTAGACCTCAAGGTAAATATGTTGTCACTTCCAAATGGTTGTTTAATATTAAAGATGGTGCATATGGTAGTATTGAAAAATATAAGCCTATATTTGTAGCTAGAGGTTTCTCTTAGAAAGAGAGAATATATTATGATGAGATTTTTTCCCTTATAGCTCGATTTATTACTATTTGATTTGTTGTTGCCTTAGTTGCTAATCATGGATGGACTCTTCACCAAATGGATGTGAAAACGTCTTTCTTACATGGCTTCCTCATTTGTTTCAAGTGGATGATTCTTTTTTAGATCATGACTTCATTGTTACAGACGTTATAAAGCAGAGTTGAACTGAGATGAATGAAAGAGATCAGAGAAAGCGAAGATCTTTGATGCAGAAAGAAATTCCTCCCTAATTGAGAGGTAGTGTTAAAATTTGATAGCTCGGGGATGAATTTCTCCTAGAAAAAATCATATCTTTCAATTTTGTTTGAACCACCTATAATTAAATTTCATTTCTAATAATTCTAATATGAATTTCCAAAAATGGTGAGTCACATCTCAATTTGGAAGTAACTTTCCGAAAATAGAAAGTCATGTCTAAATGATCAAGGATAATCTCAACATATGGAATCCATTTTAAAATCAAATCAATCATGATTATACAAGTCAATAATTAATATTTTTATCCTTACTAGTATTATTACTATTATTTATAAAATAGTCTAAAGTCATTCAGCTTTAATGGGTTAATAAAAATGAATTCTCTCATGAAATAAGTAAATTAAATTGAGAATCTCTTACTTGGAAAATTGAACCTCTCTCTTGGAATAGAATAGTAACTCCACACTTAAGAGAATGTAACTCTCCCTCACTAATTCAATGTATGGCAAAAGTTTAACTCTTCATTTAATGCACTTGTAACTCCCTCATTCAATTCAATTTGTGACTCTCATCAAATGTTCTCTCAAGTCTAAGTGTAACTCTCTCTCTCCTTAATTCGAATTGTGACTCCTCAAGACATGTGTACCTCTCTCTCTATTTACAAGGTGAGTTACACTTCTCCTCAAGTAATTCCTCCCTCATGGAATTTGATTCTCCTATTATTGGCTCAAGACATGAATTCATTTTGTAACTCCTCTCATTTCTCATCTATTTAAGCAAGAACATGTGAGATTTGATATAGCATGTTCATTGTAAAGAATGAGAGTTTGCATTGAGTGCATGCAAGAGAAGTGTGAAAGTAAGTGAAGAGTAAGAGCAAGGGAAGATTTGGTGCAAGTGTGAAGGAAAAGATTTGATAAAGAGAATGAGGAGATATTTAGGCAAAGAGCAAGAACACTTCAGTTGCAAGTTGATCAGACATTGGTGACTTTATTTATTTTCATTCTCTCTCTCTGTACTCTGTTAAAGAATTGAAGAAATCTAATAGAAGAAGAATCATTTGAGTTTTTCCCTTGTGGGTTTTCCTTAGTCATTGGACCTAACTCTCAGTGTCTCATATGTGTGCTTGGTTGTCTTCACATGATCCTTAAGTTTATGTTCTATCTACAATTGTTGATCTTAAAAGTTGTGAAAAAAAAATCTGCATTCTAAGTAATTGTAACAACATAGAACATTCAATTTTCTGCAAAGTCATGTCTAAATTCAGTTTTTTACAAAATATATTCAACTTTCTGTACATTCAATTTTCTATAAAGTACATTTAGCTTTATGCTAAGTACATTCAGTTCCATTTAGTTTTCTGCAAAGTACATTCAATTTTTTGCAAGTACATTCAGTTTTTTGCATAAAACTTTCAAGTTTCTACAAAAAAAAATTTAAATTTCTGCATAGAACTTTCATATTTTAACAGTCATGAGTAGCCAATAGCCTTCATGAGAAAATCCTTGCAGAATTTAGAGTTAATTTTATGTATTGGTAAAGTCCCTTGAGCATTTCAGAACATATGTGGGTTATTCCAAAGTCATTGCCTTTGTCCCACACTCTGCTATCAAATATATATTGACTCAAACCGATTGTTAAGGAACTCATGTCAGATGGGTAACTAAAATCCAGGAATATGATCTCGACATTAGACCAACCAAGTTTGTCAAATGCCAAGGATTAGCTAAGATGCTGACAGAAATTAATGAGAAATATTTAGAACTGGTTTGCCATAATGAAGTTGCTAAACCTTATATCTCCCCCAAGCTTCATAAATTGGAAAGGATTGAATGATTTAAGGACATTATTTATTATTTGACAAATCTAACATGTCATGATCACCTAGTAATCTCATAAAAGGAGGGATCTCAGATTAAAGTCATCTAAATATTGTGTTTTAAAGGATGGACTTGGATGGAGAAATCCAGATGGGGTAATACTCAGGTGCATTAATGAGAATGAGCTAGGAAGCTTATTGTTGAGTTTCATGCAGGATTGTGGGGGGGTATTTTACGGTAAAGACCACGACCCACAAGATTATGCATGTTAGATATTTTTGACCTACCATTTTCTCATATGTACATAATTTTGTCAGAAATTGTTAGGAATGACATCTTTTTACAGGAAAGCATAAAATAGAAACCTTGCCTCTTCAATCGGTTATGGCAGAAAACCCTTTTCAGCAATGGGGGTTAGATTTCATTGGTAAATTTAACCAAAATTCTAGTAATGTCTATTCGTGGATTTTGACTCCGACAGATTACTTCACAAAATGCATTGAGGTCGTCCCAACAAAGAATGCCACAAAGAAAGTTGTCATGGACTTTCTTGAGAATCAAATTATCATTCGATTTGGTGTCCCTGCCAAAATTACGATTGACAATGCCAAAGCCTTCAGCTCTTCCGAGTTCCCCTTTCTTCTTCAAATACAACATTGCTCTATCTCATTCTTCAAATTATTATCTCTAAGGAAATGGTCTTGTTGAATCAAGAAACAAAAATCTAATAATCATCATTAAGAAGATTGTGGGGGATAATAAGCAGTTTTGGGATAGTAATATCAAGTATGCATTATGGGCAGAGATAATCACAAAGAAAAGAGCTACTAGAAAAAGTCCTTTTGACCTTGTTTATGGCTTGGCAGTAACCTTGCTTGTTCATCTCAAGCTTCCATCTTATAAGCTCCTTCAGCGTTTTATAGAAGACAAAGATGCAGTACATAAAAGAATTGATCAAATTATGAAACGCGATGAAGCCCGCAGGGATACTTTTGATAACCTATGTCAGAGCTAGGCTGGAACAAAGAAAGGATTCAAAAAATCATCATGGAGCAGGTCTCTACAAATTGGAAATATGGTGTTGTTGTGGGATCGCAAAAATGAGAAGCCCGACAATCATGGAAAGTTCGACAATGTATGGTTTGGGCCATATATTATCAAAGGAATCGCTAAAGAAAATTACTTCTATCCGAGTACATTGGAAGGCGATCTTGTAGAGCTGCCAGCGAACAGGTAGATGCTTAAAGCGTACTACATAGATCACATCTAATGCCATGGGGCATCCTTTATATAGTGTCTCTAACCCTACTCGTTTTCATTTGTCATTAGTTAGTTTGTTTTTTATTCACTTATGTTTTATGTCTTTATGTTTCAGCTTGTTAGAGTAGATTTTTTTATTCCAGTAGATATTCTATATATGCATGATGTTTTTGAATATGAGTGGATATCTATTTGATGGACTTATGTTTCTATGGATACAGGATTCTATATTTTCACGTCACTTCAATGAAGCAACGTGTCCCGATATGTAGCCATATGTTGCACCCATTTTGCCACAAGTCCAAGGAAGCAATTGTGCAAAAATTTTCAAAGGTCATAATCATAAGCCAAAAAGTTATCACGTCATTGTAAACTCAATTTCTACAAATTGTAATGTAAATAATGCTAGTAAGACCGTGTAATTATGTAACAACATAGGTAAGCTTATTATTTTGGTAACGAATTTCTTCCTAGGAGGTTTTTTAACCTCACCGATTACCTGTGTTTCTAAATGCGACTAATCGAAAGAGTTTTTTCCCTCCAGCTTAAACCCCAAAGCTAAGGTGAAATTTATTGTCGAAGTCTTAATGAGTCCTAATGTTCTTAGTCGAATCTATTGTAAAAATGGTTTGAGAATAATTTAAGCTATTTGACTAAATTATTTTATTACAAATCACTTGGTCTACTAGATCATATTGTGTCGTAGAATTAAGAAATTATTTGAATGTCTATAATGAATGGGTATTCCCCATCTGAGGGTTGAATTTGTAATTATCTGATGTAAAAATATTTTAGTACACAGTCCCTCGCAATCAAACACCATGGCTAAAGTATTTGAGGGTGGAAAAATAATTAATCCACTCTTATGTCAATTAATTAAATTTTCTAGAAAAAGTAAAATTAAATCATAAGCTAGAAAATTAATTAATTTAGAATCAAAAATAAATTATAGAGAAATTAATTTCTTCCGATGGGCTAAAGTATTTGAGGTGTAAAACTAATTAATCATCTTATGTCAATTAATAAATTTTTCTAGCAAAAATAAAATTAATAGAGTCAAAAAATAAATTCTAGAGAAATTAATTTCTCCAAGTGGAAAATGACCAAAAAATTCATGGGTCAAAAAAAAAAAAAATGGAAGTACCGGCTAAAGCAAAAATGGATTTTTTGAGAAAAATTAAGCCCTTGGACCTTGGTGGTTAAGTCAAAGTCAATTTTTTTAGGAAATTAACTCAAAACAGTGATTTTGGAATTAATAAAAAATGATTTTAATGAGAAATTCGAAAATTCCTCAAAAATAATTAATTTTTACCGTAAAGATTAAAAAATGATTAAATATTTATCAACGGTCGAGATCACTTTGATGGTGATCAAACCAACTAACCGTTATTTTCCATTTGGGGGAGTTCTCTATAAATAGAAGGCATTGTGCTTCTATTAATCATCTTTAGCTGATGTAATTTTGTAAAGTTGGTGTGAAACATTGTTCTGATGTGAACGTTTGAATTTCATAATAAAAGACTTTGGGGTACAGTTCATGGTGTCTTTGTCTCATTGATCTATGGTATGTGCTAGGTATGTGGTATTCTATATTGTGCTTAAAATTTTATAAGCTTGTTTACTCATTAGATGAGGATAAGAACATTCTATTGGTAGATTTTGGGTCTATCTTAAGTGATTTGATTCGTCATATGTCTAATATTTTTTTCTTGAAGAAATATAAAGAGTTTGCAAGTCCCCCAACTTTTGTGCTCCAAGTTCGCTCATTGTGGGCATAGGCTGACCTTGTTTGGACTCCAAGAAATTTATGTGATTTTCTTACTTCGCCAAGACTATGGTTAATATCTATCTTTCAAAATACATCAAGCCATTGTCACTTCCATAAAAATTATTCTTCCAAAAATCTTTCAAGCATTGTATATTTGTATATAAATTGTAAATTATTTTTGTAGAATAAATTTTGTAAATAAATTTTTCTAACCATTGTCTTGTAGTTAATTGGGGTTCGAGATTTATTTTCAAATTTTGTATATATTGGGGTTTTGAGTATTTTATTTTCATTTGTGCCTGTAAAATTCAGGTGATTTAAAGAAGATTTGTTGGGGATTGAGCTACATCTAGGCCCTTGAGGATAAGATCTAGTCTTCAATTTTTTTCTAAGGCCAGCATCAAATAATTTTGCAATGAAATTGAGCAATATTGAAGATTTGAAGAAAAATCATTTTTGAGCAGGGGTTTCAATTTTTTTAAGACCTCTGGGCCCAATGTCAACCCTCCCAGGCCTAGCGTGGTCCCATCTAGCCCTAACATGGCCTCTTAAATCTTGTCATCAACCTTTTCAGGCCTTCCAAAACTAGTCGTAGGCCTCTAAGGGCCTCAGCCTACCTCCCATGAGCCTTCCCCTCCTTGTCATGGGCTTTACAACCCTCATATCCCTAGTCACGGGCCTTTAGGCCTACCTCTAGGCCTTCATCCTCCTCTTCTAGCCCTTTGTTGCCTCTTTTCTCCTCCCCACTGCGTTTCTTGCTCTCCGCTAGCCTCCTTCAGCCCTCGGCCTCCCTTCTTTCACTCTGTCGCAAGCCTTAGGCCTCTCCTAACCCTTGCGACAACCTCTTTTCCTAGGTCGTAGTTCTTGTGGGGCCTACAGCAACCCCAAGGGGCTTTTCTCACCCTAACGCAAGCCTCCATTTGGCCTCTTCCCTATGTTTCCCCCTCTTTGAGCCTAATGCTAGCCCTCTAGGACCTAGTGTTGCCCTTTCCTTGCCTCATTTACCCTCTTTTCGTCACTATTAGTGATCATTTGAATTCTCAACTAACAAATGGTGTTGTTGCAAAGATTTTGGGTTCAAAGCTTGTGTTTTCATGTAACATAGATATTGGAACAATTTGGGAGAAGTTGGGCAAGTTCCTCCAAGGCCTCAAGGCCTAAGGGTTTGATCTCTAAACCCTTTTACCCTCATTGTTTTACTACATCACTCTAATCTCTTCCTAACAACGACAAAGTCCTCATAAAAGAATCATAAAATTAATTGGCAACTTTCCTAATACATTGATAAATCATTGGTTGCAATTGGGCATTCATCATTTGGTATAAATCTATAAGTTTGTGATGATTGTTATGTCTAATGTAAATGCATCATAACTTCTAATATAACAGTGGTAGCTGCATCATAAAAAGGCTAACTAATTCAAAATCTTGTACTCGCAAAGTTGGTTTGACATTGGGTTTATATCACTCACATTTGACATGCATATGCATCTCACATCTTGCAACTAGAATGATCTAAAGTTATCTAACTCTCTGTTGTCATAAAAGTCTCATTTATTGCTCATTGATCACATTGGAACATAAGTGGCATAAAAGTTTACTTGTGTTTATGTTCTAATTGCTCATTGTGGAAAGGATTTGCTTATGTTGTTTAATGTGCTAGCATCTGACTTTGGAGCTAACATTGTGTTCTCTTGTGAAAGTTACACTTTACACTAATAAGATCACTCTCTCCAAAGAACTTGACAAGTTAAGTGTCTTGATCCAAGTATCTTGTTGAATGATTGCTTAAAGTGAATAAGTCTAAGAATTCATTGATATTTGGTATCTATTGTTTCCATCATTCTAATTGACATAAGAGTTGTGGTATTATTGCCATTCTTGTCTCATTGCTAATATCTATTTATGAATGATAACTTTACATTGAAATTTAAGATCTAAGATTTCTTAACTTGAAAACTTCCTAATTTAATTGAACAACTCTTGAATAACTGGCATTGAGCAATATTAATATATCTTGAAAGGCTTACAATTGTAAAAGAACATTAATAATCTTGTTGTCTCTTTTGGGTAATCATCATTGGCATTTTGAATCATTAGCCAATTGTTCTAAGTGGATAAATGCTCTAGCTTCTTTACTATTTATCATTGTCATCAGTTCTTGATTATATCTTTGTGGATGATAACTTTATCTTGAGCAATTGTATCGTGGATATTTCTTGTATCTTGTTGGCACTTGTCTTGTGGATGAGATTATCTTTTCTAAACATTGTTAAGTACTTGATATCTTAAATTGGAGTAAATCATAACTAAAGTACTTAAAGGAGCATTTAAATAATCTCACCTCAAGAATAACTCAACACATCTTATCCTAGAGTTAGCATTGCAAAAATTAACGTACCTCCAAGCATAAGCTTGGTTGATAGAAAATAAAACCATCTTTCTCATCTAACTTGAGAAGTCTAGCACCTTTTTAGTGGTTAACATGGTGACCTTGCAGCCGTCAGAGCTACAGTCTCTGCAGTGCCGAAGACACTAAGTAGCTAGTACCTAAAGGGAGGTATCGTTAATCAAGTCTTTGTTTGCTTCCCCTTGGCCTCTTTCTCACAACCTACTCTAGAGACTAGCTTCAAAATAGATAAGGGGGGTGATACATCTAGAATAAGCATCCAATTAAAAACAACCAATATTCTTGCATCACACCTAAGTCATAGGGATTGCATCTCATCTAGGATAGATACGCATTCATTAAGCAGCAGTTGTTCATCTAATCATTTGATCCCCAATTGATATAAAGAAAGTAAGTTGACTTCACAAGGCATTGGTTTCATATGTACTTTAATCTCATTTCTAAAAGCTTGCTAATTCAATCAAGTGGCTAGGCCATTCAATCGTGTCTCCCAAATGCGTTGGTTGTCAACTTGTCTTTCATTTTCATCATCCATAGGGACCACCCCCCATAGCCTGTTGTTGGGAACAACTAGAACGGAGTGGGTTGGGATCAGAGTGACAACCCCCGCCCTGAATCGTTGTCACACAGTTTCTGTACAATCTGAGCGACAACAAGCCCTGTTAAGGAACTTATGAGATATTTTTTCATTGTTCAGGGAGATCTAATTATTTCGGTTATTATCAAAATGCTAAGCTATATACAATGTGTAATTTCTTTTCATCCCATATGAAGGTTATGATTTTTTCCCTAGTGAAAAAAACACTAGTTTTAGTTTTCTAAAGTTCAAGTCAGATGTGTCTTGTTGAGTTACTAGTTACTATTGTCATTGGCAATTGAGCCCCCTCCATCCACATATTCCAAGGAATAAGAGAGAATCCCATAAGGTCTTCGATGAAAAAAGAGAGCTTTGTATTTTCAATTTTCCAAAATATTGTTGCCAGCAAAACCTTTTTTCAAGAAATGATTTTTTACCTTAATAATTTTTTTAAAAAATTCTAGAAGTTCACTATTTATATAAAATGTAATTGCATTTTTTTAAATTTCCAACCATCCAAATACATTTATTTACTTAAAGTTCAAAACATGCAAAATAATCAAATTTAGTAAAATATGAAAATTCTAAAAGTTCACTATTTATATAAAATGTAATTGCATTTTTTTAAATTTCCAACCATCCAAATACATTTATTTACTTAAAGTTCAAAACATGCAAAATACTTTTTATCAAATTTAGTAAAATATGAAAATTCTAAAAGTTCACTATTTATATAAAATGTAGTTGCATTTTTTTAAATTTCCAACCATCCAAATACATTTATTTACTTAAAGTTCAAAACATTCAAAACATGCAAAATACTTTTTATCAAATTTAGTAAAATATGAAAATGCACTCAGTTAGTCATACATTCTCAAAAAATTCTAAAAGTTCACTATTTATATAAAATGTAATTGCATTTTTTTAAATTTCCAACCATCCAAATACATTTAAGTTCAAAGCATGCAATTTATCAAATTTAGTAAAATATGAAAATGCACTCACTTAGTCATACATTCTCAAAGAGTTCTGCATAATAAAAGTTCACTATTTATATAAAATGTAATTGCATTTTTTTAAATTTGCAACCATCCAAATACATTTAAGTTCAAAACATGCAATTTATCAAATTTAGTAAAATATGAAGAAGTTCACTATTTATATAAAATGTAATTGCATTTTTTTAAATTTCCAACCATCCAAATACATTTAAGTTCAAAGCATGCAATTTATCAAATTTAGTAAAATATGAAAATGCACTCACTTAGTCATACATTCTCAAAGAGTTCTGCATAATAAAAGTTCACTATTTATATAAAATGTAATTGCATTTTTTTAAATTTGCAACCATCCAAATACATTTAAGTTCAAAACATGCAATTTATCAAATTTAGTAAAATATGAAAATGCACTCAGTTAGTCATACATTCTCAAAGAGTTCTGCATAACAAGGCATTGGAATGAACTCATATTCATGTAGACATTCACTCATACATTCTCAAAAAGTTGTGCATAATAAGGAATTCGAATGAACTCAGATTCATGACATTCACTCCAAAACAAGATGGCAAGATACCCTTGAAACAAAATCCACCAAAATTCAAAAATGCACGCATCGTGGCTGTACAAAACTGTCTTACACTCCAACCCTACTCATTTGAAAATAACACCCCACATTTGGGACGTCTCAGCACTAGGATGAGGCCCAAGATTCCTATCAGATGTGGCTTGGTGCGCTGTTGCACCTAGCCTAGAGCTTATGGTGGCAGCTAGCCAGATTTGAACCTGGGTTTTTCCTGGGTAATCCCAGTCAGTTTCCAATTCCCCTAGTTCTAAACAAAATAACACTGATATTTTTCCATTACGCTTATAATTTAAGACAATACAAGGTCGATGGAGAAAACCTCCTCGTACAGTACCATCTCCTCTTGTGTGATCTCTTAAGACGTAAAACAGTAACTAGTGTCAATTCCTGTAGTGTGAACTGTTACACTCTGGGTGTTCGAATATTTATTTGTACAACAGTAATGTGCAGTTTTTTCATATAATTTAGTAGTGGCATTTATGGGTATACGAGTATCAGAGAGTTAATTTTTGCAATTTTAAGAAAACACGAGGTAGTGTTTTGTCTTCTGTCTAACAATTACATGATACAAGCATGGAAATGAATTTTACACTGCAGCAACTCTCCAGTCATGTTAAGAAATTAAGAATGGAGCTCATGGCACATGCCCCTCAGATCACCAAGTGTAGCGTATAATAGCAGTAACTCTGACTAAAAACGGCAATTACCTTTTATCAGGATTCAGTACATTTTCCAGGAAAATATTCACGACGAAAAAGTAGCACAAAACCAGATATAGTCTCGAAAAAAGTAAAAGATTAGCACTCTCCTAAAGAATCATTTGAGAAGATTTGAAACTGCAAACCAAAAATTTTCCGCTGCCATTGCATATGCTGTAAGAAAAGATGAGTAGATGATCCTTCTGCAAAATGAGATATAGATTTAATGTGCTATATCTTTACATAATATAACCCAGGAGCGGTTTATGTGAATATGAATCGATGGGAGATTAGGCCCCAAGTGAGACTAAGGTTTAACTAATTCACATGCTGAGTGCCAAAGCAAAGCTTCGACGATCACAGGCTGTTTTCTACTGGTATAACTGACCTCTGTGCAAGAAATTACAGATCAGGATAACCATTACCTGAAAGTCATGCACAAGATTACCAGTATTACACTCATCACTTTAGTTCAGTAAAGCATATTTAGACATGATCTAGAAAATATTAACCATCACATGTGAGGATTATGTAACAGGGAGTAAAGCCACCTTATCTGGGTTGAGAAGCAGAAATCTAATCCATATATGTGAAGCAGATTGCACATCAACTTTACCTTTTCTTTCCACCTTTTTTGGATTTTGAGGCTGAAGTTATTACAGATTGCTGCTTCACTCTAGCTTCCAACATGTTTTTAGTTCGTTGAAATGCTGCTTGTTTTTGGCGATAACTGTGGCCTCTTCGCTTGCTGCACCATAATAAATAAGTAATCAGAGAATAAACCTACTGTGAAATAACAGAAAGGCCTATCTTTTAAAACAAATCATAAGTTAAATGTTGTAGAGACAATAAAGATCTGGAAAAGCGAGAAAAAATTGTATTTCACTGCTAGAGAACCTCATGTTACATTCATAAAGTAGTAGGATGATTGAGTGCCAAAAACCCCGACATGTAAGAGTGATAGCTATATAGCTTAAGCAACATGAAGTGACATGTCAACATCCATGAAGCAACACATGCATACAATCAAAACCCTAGGAAACCTCCCAAATGAGAAAGGAAAACATGCAACACCCATTTCGCTTGTTTCCAAGATAACAGAATAATCAAGTTGAGCAAGTCATTCTATAACCTTATTTTCTTTAGCACATTAAAAGAACACACGTTCACCAATGAATAAACAAAGAATTTGATGTGTCCAATGTTCTTTCATATACACTTCTTAATTGAGTGCAAGCTAAGCCTAAGAAATTGGAAAAGAACCACATTACACATTCAGACTGCTACGTTTCATGGATATGGAAAATAAGCTTCAAAGGAAATTTACTTGTAAACTGGTTTATAGAGATTAAACTGGAATTCACATTATCTTAATGCTGCCATTAGAAATAAGCAAAACATTGCCTCCGAAGAAACTTTCAGAAGAATGTACTGTGTTTGCCTGCTTTCACATTCTATTTCCCACAGCTTTTGCACATCAAAATCAACTGCAATTTCCCAATGTTCCACCAAGTTTCTGAGATGCAAGAACATGTCTCAGGGATGTGGGGACACATCTCAGGGACATGTGAAGAGGCCCCCCCAATTTTGAGGGAGTCACTAGGGATTTCAGGGTCCCCAACATAGGGGGCCTTACACCAAAAATTAAATATATATAAAATATAACAAATTAAATATAAAAAATAATAGAGATTTTTTAATGTATAATTAATCACATATTTATACAATTAAAGCAGCAACATCCATGATCCAGTGGGCAATTAGATAATTTCGAAACCATTATTCAAAATAGGAGAATCGTTGTATTTCTCATTGTCAAATCATTAATGCTCAATTTAAAATACAGTGATACAATATATAATTACATCCATCATCATTTAAATAGTAAAGAGTCAAGACCGTCATAGCAAAAAAAATGGAACAAGGGTCAAGCCACTAAAATATGCTCACCAACCTCTGCTCTGTCCTCTACATCTATGTGCTGCAGGAAACCATCAACATCATCAACGGGAATGCGAAGACAGTTGGCCTCTATATCTTATCTAACTGCTCTGTTAACATCTTCACTAAAAGAAACGAAAAAATTGATGCGTATTTTTGTTGTCAATAAAAAAATGTTCATTGGACCTGAAATGCACTTGGACTATGGTAGAAAATGTTTCTTGTTCATACTTTTCTGCCTTTGAAAGCTTTTTGTTGTATCATCCATCCCCACCCAGCACTCCCAGCAATGGGGATGAGGAGCCACTGAACAGGGCATCAAAAATCCATCCCTCAAGAAACCATTTCACCATAGTAACACAAAAATGGTCCTCCATAGAGGCCCAAAAATGAATTAAATTCATGCACAGTGCAAAATAATAAAATGCAGCAGAATATAGTATGTACAAGCATGGAATAACAGGAATTCATGGTAACCAAATGTCCCTAAGCAGATATTCCATAAAACTGAGTGAATACAAAAAAAATTGCCACCAACTGTAGGCATTCAATGTTGATACCATCCCCAAGCCAGTCAATGTGGCCACCAGGGCAAAGGAACCAAGCTACGAGCTTGTAGTTCACTAAACTCGACCAGTTTGCTTTCATGGCTTAAGCAATCTGCTCATTGCAGAGCACTCCAGGTGTCTCATCCAGCCATCAAACAGCC
This sequence comes from Pinus tabuliformis, assembly GCA_031772625.1. Taxonomy (NCBI): domain Eukaryota; kingdom Viridiplantae; phylum Streptophyta; class Pinopsida; order Pinales; family Pinaceae; genus Pinus; species Pinus tabuliformis. The sequence continues at coordinate 337,946,597 of CM062812.1, forward strand.
ACAGCACTCTCTTCCAATTCCTAGACAACACAAGGAAAAATTTCCTTTCTCCACTCAATAGTGCCTCAAAGATATCCTTCCTGTGCTCTTCAATGTAGGCATGAAGAGTCCCATTTGATGTATGCCTTCAAGTAATTGCCCGCAAGCATAACACTTGGCTCTCAAGCATCTAATGAGTAGTGATTTTACACAGTGGGTGAAGGCTTCCTAACTTGCCCAGCCTCTATGCTCTCCTACAGCCATCTATCTCTCATTCAAGCTCTGTAATTCCTCTTTCATGGTGCTGATTTGGTCTTTCCAACATCTGTGAAATGTACTCCATGACCATTCATCACTCCAACCACAATCCACCCTGATAGTTGACATGGGTCCACTGTTATGTCGTCCACGTCTTTGCTACAAGGATCTGAAAGCACAGCTGCCATGTTTCCAAGAATTTTGATTCTTAGGAAAATTCCTCTGATTCTTATGAGGATGATAATATGGCATAAATGCAGGCTTAGGTTCTAATTCATTAACAAGAGTAGAATAACCCTATATACTAGTAACACCGTCATCTGCAATTACATTGTCAATCATCTCTTCAATCTGCTCAATACGGTAAGCAGAGGGAAACTCTTCCAGCAATCCAGTTTGAAGTTTTGAACTCCTACTGCAACAAATAACACCTTCCAGGAATCAACATGACTAGATGTAGGCAGTGAGGCAGGAGTAGCAGTATTATATCCAAGATCTGCTCTGGATGCCTGCATCTAAAGGGAAATAGGATTAGCAAAGGCCATCCCATTCTTTCCAGGTCCACCTCCAGTATAGCCCATCTTGCTTAATAGTTGGGTCATAATACCTGTAGTGTGTTTTTCAAAGCTGGGAGAAACAACATCATTAGTAGCCAGTAAACCATGTGATGAAACAGAAACGTCAACATCAACGGTCTTATAAATGAAGCGAACAAAGTTCGTTCTTCACGTTAAACACTCCAGAAGACTTGGAACATGTAGATATCCATTGGGGATACAATAATATATAATAAATGTATGAATAAGAATGATGTTACTCCCCGATGGGGGTGACCAAGCTACGGGACAAGTGGCAGCGCGTTGGAGTGTGGAGCTAGTTGGGCCTCCACGCACAGCATGAATGCCTTAAAGGCCCATTGGGACCTGGTCCAGACTCCCGCGAGCATTACATAATGTGCAGCGTAGGTAGGAGGGTGGCCATTTGCAGTTGTTGGGCAATGAGGAGGGAGTGTTGGGCGAGACAAAGTAGTGGGGTATTGGCGTCCTGGCTCAGGCTGTGGCTTGGGGCAACAATGCAAGACGAGCTCGGGGCAGGCGAATGTGCGGGGGACTAGAACCTGCAGTCAATTTGGTCGTGGGATCCAAGGGAGAATTGGAGTAGCAAGCGCGACAAGGGATATTGTTCCGGGGTTGGAGAGTGTGGGTGGCGTGCATTCGTTTCCCCTTCCTCACTCTGGTTCTATCTCTAGGTAGGGGTTGCTCCTCTAGAGAGGCAGTGCTATGGAGAATTTGGGTCTTGGTCCAATCCTTGGAGCGGCTTGTCCACTTCAGAGACTAGTGATGTGCCCCCTTGTTTGCCGGTAGATAGTGGAGAGGGATATGAGAATGGCACCAGTTGTTTAGGGCTCCCTGACGTCGGTGCGGTAAGCAACGTGTTTTTGTATTTGGTTCATATTTGGCTTGTGTGGTGGGTTGCACAGGGCAGCCAGATTCGTCCCTGCGGTGGTGCCACTGGTGGTGGAGGCGCAAGTTGTATGCCGAGACAAAGAGGACGCACTCACAGAGGGGGATATAGCCACCTAATGGAAGATTGTCTGCAACAAGGAGTGCCCAGCTCAGGCTCGGAGTCGACCGAGAGCCGCCATTTTGATGTCGATATAGCCATGTCCCCAGTCGCTCCCCGAGCCACATTGAGGCTTCGACCACCTTGGACTCCATAGCGGCCCAATTGAACAATCTCCATCTGAGAATATAAACTTTGAGGGAACAGCGATATGATGACCAGAATGAACTGGTGGCCTATATCAACCACTGTTGATAATATCGGCGATATATCACCGAATATCGAAAATATCGCGATATTTTCGGCGAGCCGATATATCGCCCCAAAAATATCGCGCGATTTTCGAAATATCGGCGATATTTTCGAAAATATCGCGCGACGATCTAAAATATCGCCGGGCGTGTTTTTCCGCGGCTATAAAAAACGAAAATTGGTTTTTTTTCTTCATTTTTGTTTCTGAGTGTTGGAGAAGAAAGGGAAAGAGTTTTGTGGTGCTTGTCAAGAAGGGTTTGAAGATCAAACGACGATTATCACCACCAATTAAGATTTTTTTGTGGATCAAAGATTGAAGAGTAGTGAGACAAACTTCATTTCTTCCATTAGCAGGTATGTTCTTAAAAACCCCTATGTTAATGATTTTTTCATAGATTTAGGGTTATGCTTGCTTGCCTCTTTGCCTACCAACATTTTGTTTCTTTGTTTTTTTCCATTTGCTATGATTTTCATGCCCATGAACCAATGCAAGGGTTTTCTCCATATTTGGACAGCAAGCTTCATTTTTTTTTTTCAACTTTCTTATGCACCCTCTTATTGCCATTTTTCATTCACATTGCAAAATGCAAATAATGTAGTAATTTTTTTTGAATGAGGTTGTTATTACTTATTATTTTTTCATTTTGTGTTGGGGGGTTTAATGCCAATTTTTTGTTTTTTTTGTGCCCTAGGTTTGAATTAGTTCACTACAAATGTCAAATATGCCAAAAGCCTTGGACCCATTTTGGGAGTATGGGGAGGCTGTTGGTGGGGCAAATCAGGCATATATATCATGCAACTTGTGTGGGACCAAGATGTCAGGAGGGATTACACGATTGAAATACCATCTGGCTAAACTCTCTGCATATGATGCAGATGTGATGCCTTGTATGGTTTCTAGTGCAGAGGTTATACAAAAAGCTCGTGAAGCAATTGCTGAACAAGATAGAAAGAAAGCTGCTAGGGAGAGGCCAATGGTCTCAGATAGATAGCTGCTAGTTTTATTTGTTTTGCAACTTTTGCTACATATAAGTTTATAACTCATGATGATGAAATACTTTTAAAGTTTTATATATGTGATGTTGTTTTGTTTGAGTCCTTGATTGGAAAATTATCACTATCAGGGATCAGCAGGATATGTGATGTTATTTTGTTTGAGTCGTTGATTGGACAATTATCAATTTATCACTATCAGGGATCAGTAGGATATGTGATGTTATTTTGTTTGAGTCCTTGATTGGACAATTATCAGGGATCAGCAAGATTTGGTATCGCCTTTGAAGTTTGATGTATCATTTCTATTTGACATCATATATATCAATGCCTTCTTCATATTTATGTGCCAATGTGTTTAGTTCATGTTGTTATTGCTTTATATGTTTAGAAATCTGAAAAAAAATGAATATATTATGCATTTTTTATGCTTGCCGATATTTTGCCGATATTTTCGCCGATATTGCCGATAAGATATTTTCCGGACCCTCGTCGATATTTTCCCGATACCGATATTATCAACACTGATATCAACGACCTCCAATACATGTAGAACGAGCTCCTGGACTCCATAGACGGCCTTCGGTGGCAACTCCGATGCACAAATGACCACATCTGTGCTTTGGAGACTCGGGTGAAACACATTGACTGCCACATGCATGAGCGGGCTGCATTCTTTGCTGCCCCGCCACCGTTTCCCTCCAACCCACCCTCGTAATGCGTATTCCTGGAAAATTCTCTTTTTGTGCTTCTTTTGTATCGGAAATAACCGGCCTCTTCACAAGATTAATATTGCTCAGAGCAGGACTCATGTCAACTCTTAAGCCTGATACTCAGCCTTGTGCAGTAGCAATGATGTATTTTGATGATCTGGTGATGATGTATTTTGTTCCTGAAGTTATGATAATATAATATATTTTTTTTTATCGAATAAAAAAAAAATGATGTTGCAAAATGAGAGTGAAGGGTCTGCTTATATACTAAGTAGGTGCCTCTTCATGGAAAGTCATGTCCCATTTAGACATGCCTCTTCAACCTAATTACTAATTAACTAATCATTGTTACAATTATCATTATTATTTATATTTAATATATTTTATTCATAGCATTGCCTTCCTCTTAAAAAATCTTTGTCCTTAAAGCTTACTGATGAAAAGGCCTGATCTTTTTTGTTGTGAATGTCTTCTCATTTCGGAACTATCATCTTCGTTGATACAAATTGATATGATCGTCGAAGTGATAAACAAAAATGTCGCACTGAAAAGGGATTAGACCATCCTAGATTAATCTTCAATGGAATGTTGTGGTGACTGGAAACTCGTGATGAATTGTTATCATGAGTGGATTGCATTGACATTAGTATTCTTCGGAAAATTAGTTTGTTGTTTATGTTCTAAATACGTAACTTGATTGAGTTGTCTACTCTCGTGATTTGGATGTCGATAAAGAATTCTAGTGATTTGATTTTCTCTTATCTTGTTTGTGTCGTTTTCTTGATTTATTTGAAGCACCTGATTTCCTTTAGTTATGTAAGTTGAATGGTTAATTTCTGGATCTTCACTTGAATCTTTTGTTGTTGGAACTGCAACTTCTAAGTACATCTTTATTTCAACTAGTTTGTCCTGTTTTTGAGTTGTGTTATTGACAGGAACAGTATTTGTTGTTTTTTCATCAACTTGAATTTCTACATTTGATGCTTCCTTCTCGATAAGTTGTTTACCTTTTCCTCTAATGACTTGTCCTTCTTAAGCTTCTTAATTTGCGTCAATAATTTTTCACTGTGGTCTTTAAGCTAGAAACTTCTTCATTTTTGTCAGTGGTGATCTTGTCAATTTCTCTTTGCATATTTTGTAGTACTTTTTTACATTTTTGAAAAATTACTTTTGAAATATCTTGTATGTCTTCTGGTGTTACTCAATTTGGTTTCAGTGTAACATCCTGGAGTGTTATTTTCTTCTTCCTGTAGGAAAATGTTAAAAACTTATTTTTCGTATTCAGGATGAAGGAACCTAGGGTTTCCATCCATGGTGAACCCAAAATAATGTCACCTTGATTGCTCCATAGGGTTTGAACTGAGAATTGCGATATAGATATATAATCCTCAATGTTTAACTGTAAATTGGTTGTCATATTTTTTGTTGCCAAAACAGTGTAATTTTTCAATTATATTTGACTCTGGAATCACTAATTGGTTTGCGATTTTAGGTATTATATAATTTTTATCTTCGGCAGGTGAGATAGCAATAGTGACATCTTTTCCCACAATAGACCCTTTAATTCTAAATAGCACTGAAGCATAATTACGTGAAGTTTCCGGAAATCTTCCTTCCTTCAATTCCAAATTAGACTCCATTTGCATTTATCGAGGTGCGCCTAGGGTCTTAAAAGTAGCCCCTTTAACCCTTCAAAACTTTTGAATTGAGCTTTAGGGGTTAATTCTTTTTTTCTTTTTTTTAAATAACTCCTTTTACCTTTATATATATATATATATATATATATATATTTATTTATTTATAAAATGATCTTTTATAGTTGACACCTTTTTTGTATTTAAATAACTTTATTACATGAATATAGACTTTATAACTAGTACCCTTTAATAAAAAGTCTTTAAATAAACTTGGTTTTCCTCTTTTGTTTTTTTCTTCTCCTTACTTCAAATTGGCACTTTAAATATTTTGAATTGATGCTTATCGATAATTAACTTGAAACTTACAAACCCGTTAACTCATTATACCATTAAATATGTAAAAGGCAAATTAATATAAATAATTAATTAACAACCTTTTGGCCGGGTGTCTACAGTAATTGGGTGTCTACAACAATGGTTACGACGGTTTGCAAAAATATGTCTATACAACAACAAGAACAGGTATGGCGGCACAAACAGGTACAATGGGGATCGAGCAGGGATGTCGTAGGGTGGTACACGATTTGTTTGTTTTATTTTTTTTTTAATCTCTCTATAATATTTTTTTCTTTAATCTTTCTTTTTATGATGGCCAAAGGCCTATGCAAGATGGAGAAACTCCAGACTCTTATAGCAAAATGCTTCAACGAAAACAATGTTGACGAATTTTGATCTGAATTGGATCATTATATCGTTTGTCATCCATCTCGATGCATTTGGAGTGGAAAGAGTGGAGAAATCAGCTCACGGAACTGTTTTTACTGACGGGACCCAGTTTGGCGAAACGGGGTCCGAAACCTTTCGGGAGTGTTTTGAGGCATCAAACGATGTTTTTTGGGGGGTAAAACTTTGTCGCTTAAACATAGCACATTTTCATGTTATTCTACACACACAGAGCTTTCCAACGGTGCAAGAATCGTGTCAAACGAAGTCCGTATGCAAAAGTTATGCCACTCAGAAGTTGACCTTCTTGTTTTCACACCTATAGTTCGGGAGGATGCCGCGTTAACCCCTATTATTCATGGAAAATGGGCTAACCACGTGTTTGTGATGTAAAAGACTCTAGAAGAGTTTATTTTGTAACTCTAGTTAAGAGTTGATGTAGTCAAACTTAACCACTAGTAGGCTATCGGGTTGTGTTATAACCAGGCCACTAGGAGGAAGAGGCATTCCATTCTTTCGAGAGCATTTTGTTCCATAGTTGAGCAAAGATAGCCAGGAGAGATAGGAGGTAGAGCACACACAGAGGATTTGTGCACTGTAGCAGCCCACAGGCCACAGGCATTACTTCTTTGTACCTGCAGCCATATTTCCAAACAAAGAAAGAGAGCGAAGCGGCCTCACCTTCCAGCTGGGTTTTCTCCCAAAAGGGTTTCCCAGAGAGCATATCTTGTGTCTTATGTGTGCATGAGCTTGTTTTATTCGTTCTCTACTTTTCTGCATAATTTATATTCGCATGCATGCACTAATTACAGTAAAATCTATAGATCTAGAAATTAAATAAAACTGTAATAGTGTAGAATCTCGGATTTTTAATATAATATTATCATATCTATTGTGACAAACTGTCTAGTGGAATATCCACAGTAGTTTACAGATCAAATTTGATGGTCAAGGACCTAGATCGAGAACGCAGCTCTGTGCAGCAGTTAAGCAACCGAAGGATGGAACAGCTCTGATACCAAATGGAATGAACAAAGTCCTTTTTTCACGTTAAACACTCCAGAAAACTTGGAATGTGTAGATATTCATTGGGGATACAAGAATATATAATAAATGTATGAATAAGAATGATGTTACAAATGAGAGTGAGGAGCATGTTTATATACTAGGTAGGTGCCTCTTCATGGAAAGTCATGTCCTATTTAAACATGCCTCTTCAACCTAAATAATCATTATTACAATTATCATTATTATTTATATTCAATATATTTTATTCATACATCAACTGGAATATAAGCCATATCATCAATAGATGAGTTTCTCTACTCAACATTGTCAGTCTTCTCAACATTCTACAGCCGATTGACTTCCAACTCAAGGTTATGTTTGCAGTCTTGCAGGTTTTTGAATGGTCTCGTCCTTCTCAGTCAGTTGCATCAACAAGGAGTCATGATCTTCCTTCAAAGCCTGATTTTGATTTCTCAATCCTTGCTTTGTCTACAACTAAGTAACAATAGAGTACAAGGTAATGACTTTTTGAGGAAGCATATCAACATCCTTCTTCTTCAGAAAATAGGCAAAAACATCATAAATTTGGTCACATACAAAAGATAAAGCTTTCCACACCTCAACCAAGTTACCTTCAGCTGCAATACGTACCTGTAAACTATCTAAGATAGCTTGACCAATGAGACCTCTTGCTTGTTGACAACATTCCTCCCATACAGCTAAATCTTTGGCATCAATTGGTTTCTTGTTGACACCACTAACAATCCGCCACAAATTCTTTCCCCTGAGAATGTCAATAAACTTTTGCTTCCAAAAAAGGTAGTTAGTACCAGTTAACATAGGAATGGAGACAACATTTGAAAACATGATGATCAAGGTTAGAAACTGAGAACCTATTGCAAAGAACGGAAATAAAGGTGATGTTAAAATTTGGGTACCAGAGGACAAGTAGTTCCCTAAGGCTTTGATCTTTGGCCTAGGGAAAAGTGTCCAAATTTATTTGTACTTTTCTCCTAAAATGACTTTATAAGTGGTAAAGTCAATTTAATTAAAAAGTGACTTTATAAGTGGTAAAGTTACATTCTAATTTAAAAGTGACTTTATTAAAGTCAATGAAGAATTAGAAAGTGAAAAAGTGACTATGGAAATAAAAGGCTAAGTGGGTCTTTATTTAAGGGGGTGAGTTAAAAAATAGAAAGTGAGAATTAAATGCACATTTATTCTCATCCCTAGATCTAAATGAATCTAGCCATTAGATCTTAGGGTAACCCAAAAGGTCATTTAGAGAGTAAAAGGAGAAGAGAAGAGAGAAAAATCAATTCATTCTTTCATGAGCATTTAAGAGAAAGAGGAGAGAGCAAGGAGAAAATTTCTGAGCAGTGATGAAGTGAATGAGAGCAACAAGAAGACATTTTAGCAAATCTGGGCAGCAGCATTTATTGACACGCATCCCAAAGAAAAATCATACAGCAAGAGAAAGAAAAAAATCAAGGAAGAGTGACAGCAGCAAGGGCACAAATTTCGAGGCAGATTTGGGCACGATTTTCGAGGCAGATGTGCTGCTGAAATCCGTACAGTCTGTACAGCAAGTTTTGGGCATGTTTTTCGAGGCGGACCATACAACATTTAATGTTGTTTTATTGCTGGAAAAATTTCTGTTTTGGTTGTTTGCTAATTGGCATGATTTTCGAAGTGGAGTTCAAGCACGAAAATCGAGATAAGTTGTAATTTGTGGTTGCTAGAATTTTTACTGTGCATTTCAGTTTCTCTGTAAAAGCATTTTCAGAAATAAAGAAGAGCTCTCAAACTGGTATTCCCCAAGAGTTGTAGGGGGGTTTTCTAGGTTCACATTGACCAAAAATCACTGTGTTATTTTCTGTGTGTCGCTGTCATACTTTTGTTGTGTTTTATTTCTGCAATTTCAACAGTTGCGAAATCTCTAAATTTGTGTTTTCAGAAAATATTGTCATTTCCAGATTTTAGAATTTTTATCATGCTTGGATTTAAAACTAAATGCATGGAGTGATCAGGAAAACTGATAACTAGAGTGGGGGTTGAAATTCTTCAGGTGAGCCAAGCAAACTGAATCTTAAAACCCTGGGTGAAGAAGCCCATAAATACAAACCCTTGTTGCCATAGAAGCTTGTATGAGGAAATTAGAGTGCTTAGCAACAAAGAGTGCCCAACAAGCCAAATCTGGTGCAATGGCTCTTAACAAAGTTGTGCAAGCCCCAACAAAAAAAATTCAATGAGACCAATAAAGAAAGTACATCAAAAAAACAAAATTACCATGTGTGGCACAAACATGTCCATACTATGTAAAGAGGTTCATACACAACCATACAAAACCATACAGCTCCGATATGAATGAAAAAGTGGCCTCAAAGATGTGGTTTTCTGCCCATTCATGTAATCATGGAAATGCTTCAATCCAATCCAAGCCAAAACTAGGGCAACAATGCTCAGTAATGAACAAAAACATATATATATTTTATTAATGAAACTAAATGATGATCAAAATGAATGAGGGCTTTGGCTTAAATATAGCCCTAGAGCCATTATATGAGGGGGCATGATCTTTGATCATGCCCCTTAATTTTAGAAAAATTAAGTTAATTAAATTTTACATAACATTGCCTTCCCCTTAAAAGAATACTTTGTCCTCAAAGCATAGGTAACGAAGGATGTTGGTAACGAAATGCTTTTGTCTCCCAGGAAGCTTGTTCTTCTGGTAAGTCTTTCCACTTAATCAGGTACCTTTGATTACTCGTGATCACAACTTCTTTTCCTTAGTGGAGATGATACCTTCTAGTTCTAAAATGATCCTCCCTTCGTCATCTAAATTCGGAAGTGTAGTTTGTACTGATTGGTGTTTGCCATGTGCCTTTTTAAGGCAAGATACATGGAAAACATTGTGAACGCAACTTTTATTAGGAAGGCTTAAACCATACGCTACTTTGCTAATCTTTTTGTTAATCTGGTATGGTCCACAGGATTTTGGTGCCAATTTGTTTTTTCCTTTCTGTTTTAAGGATAACTGCTTCTAAGGCTGAAGTTTAACAAATACCCATTCTCCAACTTCAAATTCTCTCTCTGTTTTGTTTCAACCAGCCTACTGCTTCATATGATTTCTTACATTATTTATATTTTCTTTTAGTGTTTGGACGACCTTTTGGGTCTCTTCTAACTGATCTTTAACTGCTAGAAGTTTTGTCTTGACAATGGCAAGGTCCTTCAATTTAGGAGGTTCGTAACTGTACAAAGCTTGAAATGGAGTCATTTTAGTTGAAGTGTGGTAAGTAGAATTGTACCACCATTCAGCGAGATGTAACCATTGAGCCCATTTATTTTGTTTGTTTGTTTAACAACACAGGTAGGCTTCTAAACATTTATTGACAACTTCTATTTGGCCATCTGTTTGAAGATGGTATGTTGAACTCATGTTGAGGTAGGTTCCTATATGATTGAAAAAATCCTTCTAGAAATTACCCTTGAATTTGGTGTCTCTATCACTAACAATGACCTTGGGAAACCTATGTAATTTGTAGACATTTTTGCAAAATATCTCGACAATTTGTTTTGCTGAGTCTGATTTTCTCATTCCAATGAAGTGTACATACTTGGTGAGTCTGTCAACTACTACGAGAATTTTATCCTTACCATCAAACATAGGTAACCCTTCGATAAAGTCCATTGATACTTCCTCCCACTTTTGATTAGGAATATTCAAGGGATGGAGTAGGCCAGGGGCCTTAACGCTTTCACTTGTATTCCTTTGGCACTGATCACATTCTGCTACATAATTTTGAATGTCATTATTCATTCCCCTCCAAAAGTAGTAGGTTTTAAAGAACCCTACATGTTCAACTGAAAACAAGTTATGGGATTCCTTGAGGACCTTGGACTTAAATTTAGAGTTAGGGCTTAGGTAAATTCTTCCCTTATACCACAAAGTATCATTTTTCCATTCGAATTTAGGATTTTGAGTAGAATTATTGATTATAGCACATGTTTTTGGGTCTTTTGCATATTCACATTAAGCGATTTTGAGATTATAGCTAAGACTGCAAACAATGATGTTTCTTCATCTTTTTTCGAGAAAGCATCTGCCACTACATTGTCTTTTCCCCTTTTATGTAATATCTCCATGTTAAAAGCAGCAATTTTTTCAATCCACTTTTCTTGTTCTTCGGAGAGTGTTTTCTATTGGAGGAGGCACTGGAGACTGTTATGGTCTGTTTGTATGGAGAAACTACTTCCCAAAAGATATTCTCTCCACTTGGCTAAGGCGTGCATAATGGCGAGCATTTCCTTGTTGTATGTAGACTTGAGACTTTCTTGCTTGTTGAGCTTCCTGCTCTCAAACGCGATTGGATGACCATCCTGCATTAATATTGCTCCTATGCCAAATTCTGAAGTGCCACATTCAATTACAAACGGTTTTGAAAAGTCTAGAGTTGCCAATATAGGTGAATTAGACATAATTCCCTTCAAATCTTTAAAACACTTTTATGCTTCATCATCCCATCGAAATGAGTTCTTCTTTAGAAGGTTCGTTCAGGGTGCAGTTATATGGGCATAGTTTTTAATAAAACTTCGATAGTACCCAGTCAACCCTAAGAATCTTCTTAACTTGGAGATGTTAACTGGTATAGGCCATTCTTTTATAGCCTTGATCTTATTAGGGTCTACTTTTACTCCTTCCCTATATATTACGTGTCTGAGGTACTCTACTTCTTCTTTTCCGAAGGTGTCATGTCCCTTCCCAAAAGAATTTGCAACAGGCTTTGTCTCTACACAATTTTGCACAATTTTTCCAAGGAAAAGGACCCAAGCAGTTTCAACTTAGGGACTTAGGAGAAATACGGCTAGATTATTTTGCTAGTGGAAGGTGGGGGTCACCCACATGGGAAAGCGTACTAGGCAATTCGAATTGCTTGGAGGGAATTCGTATTGCTGTTGGAGGGGCCCACATGAGGCAAAGGGAGGCCAACGAAGTCATAAGGAGGGAGAGCTCCTCACTTGGTCATTCATTTACTCTTGCATATAAAAATTCACTTGATTGTTTGCTCGAGCTGCTTAGCCGAGTCAACTGGTTGTTCAGCCACGAATCTCTCAAGCAGGAGATTCAACCTTACCTTCAGGGGACTACGAGTGCCACCCTAGGAAGGCAGTTCCATAGCATCTGAGGAGCACCGGGGAAGTATTCACAACCCATCCATTCAACCATCACCCAAATGTGTCTATTTATGGGCCAGCAGGAAGAGAACACACAGTGGAGGGAAGAACTTCTTTGGACAGCCATTTAGTCGAAGAAACCAGGGAATTCGAAGGACATCATTGGGTCAGCACTCAGGAGGAGTTTTGGAGCAAGGGAGTGTAGCAAACAAGCAGTTCGAATTCCAGTCTTGGAGGACAGCGCAAAGGGGCAGCCAGGCAACACATGGGTCTTGAGGGAAAGAGCTATAGCCCGAAATCACAGTTGGGAAGGAAGGAAATTCATAGGAGGGTTCATCCCAGTGATTTGGGGTAGTTTTTGGGAGGTTTTCCAGCTTCATTCCAGTAGGCCGAGTTTTGCAGTTGCAGCAAAGGTTGGGCTCCTTGGGGGTCGAATTTCAAAAGTCTGAACTAGGCCAGACCCTTCTTGGGGTTTGGTGGGTTTTGGCAGAGGATCCGGGATTTGAAATCTTATAATTTTTTGAGCACGGGAAGCAGTGATTCCAGCCCTTTGATTCCAGTAGACAATGCAATCTCTGGGCAGTGCAGATCAGTTTTGGTGCAGCAGTTGGGCAGCCTTCAGATCAGCATTTTCTCACCTGGGTTTTGTCACGCTTGTCCTTAGAGACAAGCCCAGGTGCACCATTCTATTTTATCATTGTATTTTCCCTTGAAGATTTAATAAAATGGCTCAATAGTTCTCTATTTCCAGCGTTTTCATGGGTGCCTGATGTGTATTTCGTTTTTCTGATTATTGGACTATTTGTTTGCTTTGTTTATCACTTAATTTCATGTTTAGGAACATTAGAGAAGGTACACTTCGACATCTTTGCATAGAATTGATGTTCTTCTAATATGGTGAGAACTTGCTCTAGATTTTGTAGATGCTCTTTCCACGATTTACTATAGATTAGAATATCGTCAAAGAATACCAACACAAACTTCCTTGGATACAGACAAAATACCTTATTGATGGTGGCTTGGAAGGTTGCTAGAGCATTAGTTAATCCGAAGGGCATTACCTTAAATTCATAATGACCTTCATGTGTTCGAAAAGCAGTGTTCGCTATGTCCTCTAGCCTTATTTTGATCTGGTAGTATCCTGATCTCAAGTCTAATTTTGAAAAGTATTGGGCTCCATGAAGTTCATCTAGCATTTCATCTATAAAGGGGATCGGAAACTTATTCTTAATCGTTACCTTGTTCAGCCCTCGATAATCCACACACAGCCTAAAGGATCCATCCTTCTTCCGAACAAGAACCAAGCAGCGTATGGGCTTCTACTCTTTGTGATGATTCCACATCTTAAAAGATCTTGGACTAATCTTTCAATTTTAGTTTTTTGGTGGTGTGGATACCTATACGGCTTGATGTTGACAGGGTTTGACCCTGATTTGACTTCGATTATATGCTCAATTTCTGTTTCAGGTGGCATCTTCAGAGGAAGATCTTGGAACACCTTTTTGTGTTTTTGGATCAATTTTAGAACTTCAAGTGGTAGTTCTTAAACTACAAGTGCTTCTTCGCTAACCAATCTTGAAACCAACATCTCCATCTGATGACATTATACCAATGTGGAAAAAGTCGAAGTCAAGATTAAATCGACAAGGGTCCAAAAGTTGAAAAACTTGTTAAAGTCGGGAGTTTTTTTAAAAAGTTGGCAAAAATAAAAAAATAAAACACAAAAATATTCATTTATTTTTATTTTTTTTAGCATCTGGAGTATCCACAACATCAAATAAATGCATTTCCACATAAACATGTAAAGAAAGCTAATATATAATATGTATATGAAATCTAGTGCTACATCCCATATCAAAATAGTGAATCAACTCCTGAATCTTGAGTCTTGTCTAAGTCTCAACTCTCAAGAGTCAAAGTATCAACAAAAAATATAATAAATGTATATCATGAGTCATCTACATGTCATAAAGTAATCAGTCACTGAGATCCTCAGCGCCTTTTACAGGAATAGGGAATGGCTTTGCCTTTTCCTCTAGAGGAAGAATTCCCAACCCCTGGAAATACAAATGGAGTCAGTGGTCCTCTAGAAGCCGATAAAAGAGGTGGCCCCTGTCCTATGTTGTTGTTGCCCATCCTAGATGGTGTCACCTCCTCCTCATCATCCTCATCCAACTCTGCCTCCTGGCCCTGATGTTGCTCCTCCTCCTCTACCTCTAGCTCTCCCTCCCCTGCAACTGCTACCTCCTCTGGATCCACATCTAACCAATCCGGGATCGAGTCCATAGCCGACCTCTCAATCTCAACCCTCCATGTAGTAGTGGTATCAATATTGTCCAATGAGATGGCTTCCACATCAGGAGGTTTTTGAAGTTGTTTCACCCACAATCGAAGATTGTAGTAGACATAAACCATGTCATTGAGGCATTGGGACTCCAATCTGTATTAGGGTCATAGATTGTAAATTAGTACTTAGAAAATTTAAATATTAAAAATAATCAAATGAATTCAAAAAATTTAATTTGAAATTTTTTTAACTATTGCGCTTTTTGTTGTGTATTTTGTCAAATACACTTTAGTTGCGCTCACACCCAGAGGAACTACATGTTTCGCTGAGCACTCGAATGGCAAGCTTTTGGAGATGGGGTACTCTACCACCATAGCTTGTCCACCAAGCATCTACAAGTTAAAAGAAAAATGAGAAACATAAAAGAAAAAAGAAAGAAAACATTGAAATTCTAAACTTGTACTCTACCACCATAGTGAATCTCAACTTCATCTAACAGCTATCAATCCTCTCATATAAAACCCAGGGTGTTTTGTTTCAAGCCATAGAGGGCTTTCTTCCACCTGCACACATGAGATTCCCGATCATGAATCTCAAACCCCTCAGGTTGTTCCAAACCTGTGGACCTACTACATGAGGGGAATGGTCCCCTTGTAAGATTTTCCTTTGGTACATCCTAGACATGTACCTTCATGTTTTTCTTGAATTCAAGCATCTGAGTCACCATTTGACTTACATCGGGTAGAGCCCCATAAGTAGACCTCTGGTGCTATAGATGAGATCTGTCCACTGACATGGTCCCCAATGGACCATCCTGCAACTTGATACAAATTGCCAACCCTGAACTTAAAGATAAAAGCATCTTTGAAAATTCCAAACACATACCTTTCCATCGATGAATGCCACCCTGTAACCTTTGACTTCCAATGCCAAAATGGACACCAGGTTCTTCTTGCGATTAGGTACATAAAAGAAATTATGTAAATGAATTGAGTTACCCTCATTCAAGTGAGGGGTAACATTCCCTACACTCTTTCCAGGATAGGTGGCATCGGCGCCAAGTATAATCCCACGATTGTTTCCATCTCTACCAAATTAGAGAGAGCATCCTTCCATCCGACGGAGTGCCTTGAAGCACTACAGTCAATAAGCCAGATTCCCAAAGAATCTGAAGGAGAGGGCCAATACAAGATAACGCTTCTTTATCTTATCAGAAACAACATTTGATTCTTCATTCCTGGAGTTCCTTGCTTTCTCTGAAGAGTCAGTTGTTTCCTTGATGACCTACATTACCTGTCATTCCTCTGATCATTGAAGATGTCCCTAGAATGATTGTTATCATCATCAAGTGATGTATCCTTGCCATTCAGACACTCCTTCGCATAATGGCCGAACAAGTCATCTGCCTTTCTTTCCACCCTTAGATCCAGACTTCCCAATGAAGTGATATTTAGGTGGGTCATCATAAGCTTCCGCTACGCCATTCTGATAATGTTCTCTGCTTCGATTTCACCCTTGGTGAATTTGAAGAGGGATGAGGAATCCATTGATCCCTTTGTCCTTTCCCAACTGTCTTCGGTGATTGCTCTTTCACTCTTGCTTGGGCATTGTCTTCACCTCAGCTCTGATTCCATGATAAGTTTAGGTATGTTCTATGCTAGAGAAATTTATTTCAATTTTCATAGTTAGCTCAATATGTTTTCCAGATTAGCAATCACATCAATATTAAAGTAAACTGCAGATAGAACATAAATATAAATCGCATAAGCCAAGCCAAGACAAGAGGACACAAGATGTGGCGCTAGCCAGGGACAAACCCCAATGTGGGGAAACCCTTGATCAATTCTTCTTATATGTTCTTCAATAGTTCAGCAGAGAGAGAGAGAGAGTACATATACATAAATCTGAGATTTTATGACAACAGCAGTAAGTCCATCATTCTGTTAATGATGACTAATCTAAGATGCAATCCTGAATTGCCATGACAGTCTTCAATCAATGATAGAACTGTAGCATGTCCCTTGACAGTGAAGAGCTGCTGATCTGATGAGGGCACCTGTGGCTGTATTAATCTTCCTTCATAATCTCTGACCAATAGAGCAGCTCTAAGAGACCCATGCTATGATGCTATGGCCTATGGCCTAGCACATAGCAACACAGAAGTAACTGTCTTTATAATCATCAGTGCTTCAGAATGTTAGCATCCAATCATTTGAAGCCAGCCCTACATGGTCTGAGATAAGTCTGAGTGCAGACTCCTTCATCACACAAGTTTACCTTATGACTGTGACTTCCACTTGCAAGCATTCTCATACCTGGAACAGCCTTTATCATAGTACTAACATCTACAGCAGTGAGCTGTCACCTAAGTCACCGGATTCGTCTTAAACCCCCTGCAAATCCCGAATCCGGCGAATCCGACACGATTCGATCCGGATTCGTGTCCAAATCACAGGACACGTCGTGTCCCTTTCGGACACGTCGTGTCCGAGGGCGTGTCGCGATTTTCAGGGGCGTGTCGTGATTTTAGGACACGTGTCCGGTTTCCAGGACTCGCTAAGCTCAGTGCGGGGAAGAAAATGGCGTGTTTGCTCATTAATATTTTCATTTGGCAAGTGATTTGTGCTGTTGCAGCAAGGAGTAGAGCATTTTGGCAACTTCATGATCAATTCTAGGCCCTAGTATTGATATGCTATTCATGGTAATGTTAAATTCTTAAAGTAAAAGTGACATTCTCCTTAATCTTCATTTTCATCCTTTTACTTAAATTTTTAACATTACCATGAAATGACTCAGGATGTTTGAGAGTGGTTCCGGCCTCCTTGGATTTCATATGGAGAAAGTAGAATTTTAGATTTCATTCAAAATCCAGCAAACTTATCAGTTTTTCAGGATTTTAGGATTGGGGGATTGCAATGTTTCCATTGAATTTTGTCATGTATTAGGGTATGGAACTCGTATTTAATCAAGAGCACCAAACCAAGAGCTTCTGAAAATGTCGCTTCCGCTCCTGTTTTAGCTCCTGCTCCTCGCTTTCTCTCCCGCTCCCCAGTAACACAGTTCCTAATGATATGGGTCTGGACACCACTATTGAGTTGGCATTGGCCAACATGGATCTCAATGATCCAGTGCTAGAGCCTGTTAGATTTGATGACTTAGAGGGGTCAACCTCCATACCAACAAATGTAGAGGCGACTATGGATACAGGGGAGGAGGAGGATGCAAAGGAGAGCAACAGGGACCATGATGATGGGGACAGTGACGCTGATTCTAATGCTGATAGATGCCTTGAGGCTTGTATACCTATAGTTGTTTTATATTTTCTATTTCTATTTGCCATTGGCATTGCACCAACACTACCTATGTAACACATTTTGATTTGATGACTTAATGAGAAAACTACAATTGTCAGTGTGTTTATCTTACTATCTTGTAGTTGTAAGTTGTCTTTCAATTATGAATTATGAATCATGATTTAAATTTTTAATAGATTTATCATTTATGTGACTAGTACCACTGACATTTATTTGAATTTTGTATGTACTCTGCATGCTAATAGCTATAGATGAAGATCTATGTTTGAAATCAATAAATTTGTATCATTAATTAAAATTTGTGTAAGAAATATGATAATATCTAATTTTTATATATATATATATATATATATATATATATTTAATAAAATAATATATAACGTGTCCTAACGTGTCCTGTTCCGGGGGGTCAACGTGTCCGAATCCGACACCACGAATCTCGAATCCTACGTGTCCCGAATCCCCGTGTCAGGTGACTTAGGCTGTCACCTACAGCTATGCTGAAGCTTCCTTCAACTGTGACTTAGTAACCCTTCTAGCTGTGGATGAGAGACAGTTCATGGGTCTTCCATACGCCTACGGCCAGACCTCCTCATTGCTGCTAAGGTTTCTCTTTTCTACGATGGCTTCACCTTGGCCAGCGTTAAGGGCACTTTCAGGACAGCAAATAGGAGCCTCTTCTTAGGTCTCCTTGATGGTGGCTAGATGCTCCCTTTCACTGCGGATTAAGGCCTCCCCTTTATTGCATATACATGCCTCTTGTTGCAGCATATATGACTGTGTCCTAGGGCACTATAGAGACCTCTTGAGACTGCAGTTTAGAGCCTCATACATCAGCAGATCTGTGCTCTCCATAAGTGCATATTAGATCATACATTGACTGCGTTTAGGAGCCCTTTCTTGACAGCTTTTAAGGCCTGTCTTCCATAGAGTTAGGTCTCCTCTATACAGTCATTCAACTGCATTTAGAGGGCTGCATTAGTCCTCCTATTTTCTATGGCTAGGGCATAATAAGACCCTCCTTCCTCTGCGTCTAGATGACATCTCCTAGGACAGCGCTTAGGGCATTTAACGACAGCGACTTAGGGTCTCTTTCAGACCTGCGTTCAGCCTCTCCTAGTTGTGTTTCCATGACTGCATTTAACTGTAAATTAGGGCAGCATAGACACTCCTAGAAGACCCTTTCTCCTCCACGTCTAGGACTGCTCCCTGACTGTAATTAGGGCTCTCTATGGCAACATATAAGAAGCTGTGTATAGGACTCCTGCGTGACAGCATTAGGGTCTAGGGCATCTCTTCTAGGGCAGCGTATAGCCTTTACTTCCATGGCTGTGATTTGATTTTCATTAGGATAGCGTATTAGACTAGGGCACTCCCTCTAGATCTCTCTTTCATAAAACCCAAAACAGAACGAAGAGAGAGATCACAAGAGTGTGAGTGAGTCCAAATGACTTGAGGACCTCTTCTATTTATACTAAAACGTTGAGTACATGAGGGGTTTATTTGGTTGCTGGCCGACCTTGAAGAATTGTCCTATAACACAAATAAATTCATATCTCCATGAATACTTATCAGAATCGGATGATCTTTAGATCAATCCTACACCTTTCGATGAGAGGGATCCAAGAAAAATATCAGTTCCCATTAATAAGATGATCCACATTAAGTTTGGCCCTAGTTTCCAATTTTAACATTGTCGGAGTCGGTCTTTCAATGGATGAGTTGTGCTTTGGAGAACGAGGTAAACCCTTGTATGTATTTCTTGCTGCCAAGATTTCTCTGAAAGGTTGGCCGGTGTGAGAGGCAACCTGTTGTACTGAAATTTTGCTTGCTCAATAATACAAACCCTCTATATGTTGCACCAGTTTTCCCGCATTGGGTTTTTCCAGGGATGTTTGTCCAAAAATAACAGTGTCCCTTGTGTATTTGTCTCGTTCTGTTTTCAGTTCATGATCTGTATGTATGTGTAGTCTGCAATAGTGTTTTCATCGTTGTTTAGATAATTAAATAACTTGTTGAATGTAAAAACAAGTAGGAGATGATAAACCAGTGATTGCACTAGGATTTCTGACATGTAGATTCATAAATTTTCACATGGTATCAGAGCATTGCAGATCATAGGAGAATGAAGACACCAGCCAGGAGACCAAGAGAATTTACTGCAGAGAAGCAATTGTCCCGAGTGACAACATCATTTTAGAGGCAAAGGAGCAGATGAAGGTGTGACGCAGAGCCAGAAGTGACGCAGAGGCTCACATAGTCCCTGCGTCAGCATTTTGAGCCCGCAAAGGGTGACGTAGAACCCCAGAGGAGCTCATGCAGTGACTATGTCAGCTCTCTGGGCCAGTGCAGAGCCTGAGAGGTTCGAATCAGTTAGTTGTCAATGTTGGAGGAGCAAAGCAAATTCGATTTGAGGAGCTAGTAGGATGTTGTCATTGTTGGTGCAGAACAGTGTCTGGGGAGACAAAGCCAAGGTAGAGGGAGTCATTGCCTTGACAGATTTCTAGCCAAAGAAATCTAGATCCGGGTTGCCGCAGCAAAGGAGGATTGGAGAGGAGTGATTTGACATTTGGCAGGAGGATTTCTGTTAAGGAAATCAAGGCTCAAAGGGAGTCTAGAGGAGCTTGTTCCTTATAGGGTTTCTTTCGCCAAAGAAATCCAAATCCAAGCCTTGCTGGATTAGCAGCAGAAGAGGGAGAAGAGAACTAGTCCTATTTTTTTGAGCAGAGATGGCAGTCAATGCACTGACTAAGGGATCAAGAAAGATTGGATGGAGCATCCAATTTTATCATCTAGAAGGCTAGGATCTTGGCAATCCTAGACAAACATCACATCAAGGACTATGCCTCGAAAGTAGTTGTTGTTCTGGTCGATGCTGATCGATTAAAGAAGTACGAGGAGGCCAGGCAAAGGCCAAGTGCATGACCCTAAACGGGGTTAAAGATCATGTAGTACCACACTTCGCTGAGAAGGAAACAGCAAGGGAGATGTGGGAGACGTTGACCACCTTGTACCAGGGCACTTCCGTCCAACAAAAGATGCTATTAGAAAATCAGTTGAGATAGTACCAGATGCAGAAGGGAGAAGAGATCAATCTCTTCCTCCTCAAGTTGCTAGGGATTCACGACCAGTTGACTTCTGTGGGGTCTACACCAAATCCTGAGTTCATGGTCAAAACTACCCTAAATGCAGTAACCGATGACTAGGAGACATTTGTCCAAAGTATCTTGGACAGAGCGACTCTCCCCAGTTGGGAGGAGATGTAGGCATCTCTTCGATAAGAAGAGATCAGGAGGTTGACCAAGGCAAGGAGTAGTGGCAAAGGAGCCCAGGTCAAGAAGGAGGAGGATGCATCTCTCGCATCATCGGGACAACAAGGGCAACAAAAGACAAAGAAGAAGGATATTTCTAAGGTCAGATGCGTCAAGTGTGGGGAACTTGGACATTTTGCCACTCAGTGCCCTTGGAAGAAGGGCAAGGAGAAGGCTTCTGACTCAAAGGTTTCTCCAGCGAAAGCTGAAAGGGAAGGCGAGGATGACGATTATGCCATGAGTGCTCATGTGCCTCTGAAGAAGAGGTGGGGCGACATGGAGTTGTAGTCAAGAGGACTACATGACAGGCAGGATCCTTGAGGTGCCCAAACTCTTGGATCACATACGGCTACGGGAGCCCTTAACGACAGTAGCAAAATGACGAGTGTCGGTTGGAGCGAGGTGTGATGGAGCGACAGTGGCAGAGCTAGAGTGCCAAAGTCTGAGGCAGCATAATGGATGTTGTAGCAGTGCGAGAGGCACAGAGCAGTTTGCAGCAACGCAGTAGCAGCAGAGGTAGCTTCAGCATCACGAGGCATCCAAACTGACTAGCATGTCAGTTTTTGGGTGAAGTTTCAATTGCTTACTTCCATAGTTTTAAAAACCGCTCAGAAAAACCGGTAACCGGTCAAACCGGCCGGTTGGCTAGCTGGCCGGTCCGAACCGGCCTAAAAACCCGGTCAGACCCTTCATTTGCCCGATTTTTGGCCCTAACCGGTGAAAACCGGCCGGTTTGTATCAAACCCGCCGGTTCCGTCCTAAACCGGCCGGTTTATGGCATGCCCACCGAATCTTGGAAAAAGCGGATTTCTAAATGTGGTTTTGGGGTTTTGGGGGGGAACTAAGGGTGTTTTCCCTCCAAAAACACCCTCTCCAAGCTATAAGAGGCCCCTCTCACTCTCATTTGTCTCACACAACTGATTTGGAGTGTTTGTGAGTTTGTTTGTGAGCTTGGAGAGTGTTGAGTTTTTGCTGAAGTAGTCATCTTGGAGTTGGAGTTGGAGCTATTTTGGAGATAGTGTGTAGCTGTTAGTGGAGTTGCCATCTTCAAGAGGAGGCTAAGGAAGCTAGTTTGCATTTCCAGGTAAGGATTTGCACTTGAAAATTCCTTATTTGACTGTTGTCCATGAATTGATTTTTTATGTGTTATAAACTTCTCACTCCTATGATCTACCATCCAGGGAGTCATCATGCCTCCAAAAGCCAGAGATACTGCATGGGCTCATTGTGATATGATTGATGGCAAAATGATCTGCAAATATTGCCAAAAATCCATTCAAGGAGGGGGTATTAACAGGTTCAAGCAACACTTGGCTGGGATAGGAGGCCATGTAAAGCCATGTGGAGCACCAAATGAAATAATAGGGCATATTAGGGCAGAATACCTTCAGAAGTTTGAGACTCAAGTCACTGAACCAATAGAGAAGTTTGTGACTGCAAAGTTTGGGAGTCGAGACTCAACCAACTGAGTTTGATCATGATGACAGAGACTCATGAGAAGTTTCAACTTCAAGTGATAATGTTGATCACTATTATAGTATTTACTATTATCATATATGTAGAGTCTAGACTGAAGTCTTGTAGTAGGCCACTGGCGCCATAGTTTGTAGGCTTTGTTTTTGCACTCTAGAGGCCATTTAGAGCCTCATTGCTTATGTATTTTGTCGATGATATGTATTGCACTCGGTGCCATTTTGATATATTCACCTTTACATGGTATATAAATGAGCAATCTTTGCATATTTTGTCTCTCTTGGCTTGGAATCATGGTTTTAAATCTTAAAAATAGTTTTTTTCATTAAAAAATAATTATTTAATGTATTTTTCTGAAACCGGTTCGTTTAGACCAAACCAGTCCCGGTTAGACCGGTTCCGGTCGGTAAACCGGTTCATTAGGTGGACCGGTCCGGTCACCGGTTCCGGTTTTAAAAACATTGCTTACTTCTGAGCAACTAAGTTGTAGTGCAACAGTTAGCAGTGGCAGTGTTATGGGCAGCATGAGGCAGCATTTTGAGAAGATGTAGTACATATGTAGCAGTGGTAGTGGCAGAGTCATGGGCAGCAGTACAGGAAGCAGCAGTGCAGTGGATGAAGGGCATCAAGCCAAGCATCAGCAGCATAGAGGACCGATGCAATGGATCAGTGTAGTACTTTTGTTGAGAAGTGTTACTAGAGCACATTCCTCGCTAAGAGGGAGTGTTGATTTTGGGTAGTAGCATTGGATGTGCTCTAACTCCGAAATTTTGTGGAGGGGCTAGAACACATGAGATATCCAAGACCCAGAAATCGTTTGGAAAAATTCCACCCAGATGAAGAGTTATTAAAATAATTAAT
Organism: Pinus tabuliformis; assembly: GCA_031772625.1. Taxonomy (NCBI): domain Eukaryota; kingdom Viridiplantae; phylum Streptophyta; class Pinopsida; order Pinales; family Pinaceae; genus Pinus; species Pinus tabuliformis. The sequence continues at coordinate 337,970,147 of CM062812.1, forward strand.
ATTTGTTCCTAAGTCTAAACTTAGGAAAATAAAAATTAATAGGTATTAATAAGAATATGGGTGAGAAACTTCTAAGTGACGTGGATCAAGTCTGTTTTAATCCTAGCCATTGATTAGGAACTTAATCTCGGTCGTTGATTCATCAACAGGAAAAGTATAAGAGGAGGCTTGAGGGTCAGTTGGAGAGACACCAAGTTGATCAGTGAGTTCGATTTTTTTAGGGCAAGGTTTGTTGAGAAAATCGAATAGGTGATCTGAGTTGCAGTGAGAGGGGTAGTAGCAGAGAGTTGGATCGGAAGGGAGTTCCGAGCCAATGAGTACCAGGCAGAGAGGCAGCAATAGCTTCAGAGAGGCAGCGCAGAGGCCTATGCAGCCCAGGGAGAGGCTCACGAAGAGTTGACGCAAACCAAGAGGGTTCTTGCAGTGGCAGTCCGAGATAATCATCGGAAGTTCCAGATTTTGCTGAGATTTCAATGTTCTGAGCCGGGAGGGCTGAAGTTGAAGCTTCTAAGAGCAAATCGATCCAGCCAGAGAAGTGACGCAGTTTCCCAGAGGCAAGACATTGGCCCACACAGAGCAAATTGTGCTGGGATTTTGGCAGTGCTTGCCAAAGTCAGCCATTCAGTGGATCAGTTGTGACTTGGAGAACGAGGTAAACCCTCGTATGTATTTCTTGCTGCTGAAATTTCTCTAAAAGGTTAGCCGGTGTGAGAGGCAACCTGTTGTACTCAGATTCTGCTTGCTTAGTAATACAAACCCTCTATATGCTACACAGATTTTCCCGCATTGGGTTTTCCCAGGGACGTTTGTCCAAAAATAACGATGTCCCTTGTGTATTTGTCTCGTTCTATTTTTAGTTCATGATCTGTATGTATGTGTAGTCTGCAATAGTGTTTTCATCGTTGTTTAAATAATTAAATAACTTTTTGAATGTAAAAACAAGTAGGAGATGATAAACCAGTGATTGCAATAGGATTTATGACGTGTAGATTCAGAAATTTTCACAGACACTATCAAGATTACCTCCTGAAAGAGAGTTGAATCTCAAAATAAAATTGAAACCTAGTACAGAGCCAATCTCTAAAACACCTTACAGAATGACAACTCCAGAACTTCAAGAATTACAAATTCAGTTGAAAGAACTATTGGATACAGGACACATTTGACCCAGTATTTCACCTTGGGGTGCTCCTGTAATTTTTGTCAAGAAGAAGGATGGTTCCTTACAGCTATACATAGACTACTGAAACTTAAATCGGGCCACAGTAAAGAATCGGTATCCAATGCCTCGAATTGATGACCTCTTCAACCAAATGAAAAGAGCTTCTGTGTTTTCAAAAATCGATCTACGATCAGACTATCATCAATTAAGAATTAAGGAAAGCGATATCTCTAAGACTGCATTCCGAACACGCTTCGGGCATTATGAGTTCACTGTGGTACCATTTGGGTTGACCAATGCACCAACAGTGTTCATGAACCTTATGAACAATGTTTTCCGCAAATATCTCGATCAATTTGTACAAGTCTTCTTAGATGATATTCTCATCTGCTCTAAAAATGAGAAAGAACATGAAGAACATTTACGGATAGTACTATCCTTCCTTAGGGAACATCAGTTATATGGAAAGTTATCCAAGTGTTCTTTCTTTCAGAAAAAGATTCATTACTTGGGTCATATTATATCTGGTGAAGGGATCTCAGTAGATCCTAAGAAAGTAAAGGCAATCATGGAATGGCCGATACCGAAAAATGTGCATGAAGTGCGAAGCTTTATGGGTTTAGTCGGCTACTATTGAAGGTTTGTGGAAGGATTCTCCAAAATTGCAAAGCCTATCACAACTCTCCAACGTAAAGGTGCTAGGTATGAATGGACTAAGGAATGTCATAGAGCATTCTCTGAACTTAAAAGATTGTCGACCAGTGCACCAATCTTGTGAATATCTTATATGGAAAAATATTTTATTGTGTACTGATGCATCCAAGAAAAGATTAGGTGCAGTATTAATGCAGGATAGAGGCGTAATAGCATATGCCTCAAGGAAATTAAAGTCTCATGAAGAACTCTACTTCATGCACGATTTAGAGTTAGCCGTTGTAGTGCTAGCATTAAAGATTTGGAGACACTATCTAGTAGGGAGAAGCTTTATGCTCAAAAGCGACCACTAAAGTGTACAATATTTGTTTACTCAAAAAGACTTGAATGCTAGGCAAAGACAATGGACTGAATTCATAAGTGAGTATGACCTTGGAATTTCATACATTAAAGGAAAAGAGAATGTAGTGGCAGATGCAGTAAGTAGAAGACCTCGGATATTTTCTCTCATACCTATCAAGGTAGACATGAGGAAACGAGTACGAGAACATCTCTTGAGTGACAGTTGGTATTTAAAAGTAAGATCCGGGCTTGATAGTAAGAATCTAAAGGAACCTAAGTTAGAAGGATATGAACTAGAAGATGATGGAATTTTGTGATTTCATGGAAGGATGTACATTCCTAATAGTGGGGATCTCTGAAACACCATTCTTGAGGAAGCCCATAGAGCATTGTATTGTGCACATCCTGGTGTAAAGAAAATGTATGTTGATATAAAGAAACTCTTCTTTTAGGCATGCATTAAATGCGATATTGTCCAATTCGATGTCAGCAAGTGAAAGTTGACCATTGTCATATAGCAGGTCTCCTACAACCTCACGACATTCCTATGACCAAATGGGAGATAATTTCCATGGATTTTATCATTGGGCTACCTCTTACAACACAAAAGCATAATGTCATTCTGGTTGTAGTGGATAAATTAACAAAAAGCGTCCATTTTATTCTCGTAAGAGATACTTAAGAAGTCGCTAACATAGCTAGGGTATTTATAAATGAAATTATCAGATTTCATGGAGTACCTAAGAAGATCATATCAGACAGAGATTCACGATTCACTTCAAAATTTTGGGCTTGTATGCAATCAGCCTTGGGAACTCAACTAAATTTAAGCACAGTTTATCATCATGAGACTGATGGGCAAACAGAAAGGGTGAACCAAGTTATAGAAGATATGCTAAGAATGTACGTTATGGACCAGCGAACACACTGGGAAAAGTATTTACCCTTAGTTGAATTTGCATACAATAACAGTTACCATAATTCAATCGGGATACCTCCATTTGAAGAATTGTACAGCAGACTTTGCAGGACACTGTTAAGTTGGGACAAATTGGGACAGATTAGAAGATCGGGTGATAGTAGGGCCAAAATTAATTAAAGAGATAGAGGAACAGGTAAACCAAATTAGGCAACAATTGAAGGAGGCACAGGGTAGACAAAAAAGTTATGTTGATGCTCACACGACAAATTGGAATTATGAAGTAGCGGATCAGGTTTTCATCCAAATCAGACCAAACAAAAGCACTATCTGATTTGGAAAAAGAACAAAGTTGTAACCCCAATTTATTGGGCCATTCAAAGTCCTAGAAAAAGTTGGTCATGTCGCCTATCGTCCTGCACTTGCATAAAGCTCATAATGTTTTTCATGTATCCATATTACGACATTACATAGCTGACAAATCTCATAACCTTCAATGGAAGGAACTGCAGGTGTCGGACGAGGGAACCATTTCGGTCAAACCATTACATATACTGGAACATAGGGTTCGACAGCTCAAGAATCGCCCGGTAGACCAAGTTAAGGTCCTGTGGGACAAGTATAGCCCTAGATTAGCTACCTGGGAAGATACAAAGACCATATGTCGAAGATATCCCAACTTGTGTCAATTTTGACGAACTTAAAACCTTATTTTGTATATATTTACTTTATTTTGAGTTGGATACTTAAGACTATTATTTTGGATTATCACATGTAAAAATGAATTTTTATTTTGTTGGTACATAGTATATGTTATTTGCTTAAACTTTGTTGGTACATGGATACCAATATGAAGTATGTCATTTAATAAACATTGCTGGAATATGGATACCAATATGAAGTTTAGTATTTGATTAACCTTGCTATGAAATCTAAATCATGAATTATGTTATGGATGAAGATATCTATAATTTTATTTCATTTCTGCATATCAACATGATTGATGAGATGGAAATAAAAGAATGACTACATTTTAATATGAAAACTAACTTACAGATATATGGGTTAGACACAACGAAGTATGTTATATGAACACAAAGATCAATATCGTAAATAACAACATATGTGAAATATTCAGAAAATGTTATTTAAATATAATTTATTTTGAATATATCGATGCATATTTTATAATGTATGGACAAGTGTTTACATTGCAGATAGCATCGTAAATGACTACGTGAAGCCAAAGTTCCAATGAGATTCCATAATAGAGTGGTGACCCTGGTCCCACTAGGAGGGGTGGAAGTATTACCCACCGTTTATCCTCCAAAACCTAGAGTCATGAGAGAACTCTGCGAATCACGCTCCCCTAAACGTGTGATGATGATTGTCGGATGCCTACTGGGCAATCAAGTCGATATAATCGACGTTGATACCCTTAAGGTTTATGAATGGTTAAATCAATCTAACTGACGCCATGGCATATTCCAGTTGAGGACAGATAGGATGGGAGCATAAGAGATTAGGAAAGATAAGATGATTCTAGAATAGTTTGAAAGTCAGCTGAGGCAAGGCTTGACTATTAAAATTTTAACCAATAAGTGTTCAAAATACAAATTTGAAAGTATCCACGCAATTATAAATGAAAACTCAATCACAGAACACAATCCTACATAATTATACTAATCACTAAATAACTATTGATATATTACATAAACCCTAACTTCGGGATGAAGTTTTTCTGAAGGAGGGGTATATTGTAATGACCCATCAATTTACAGGGAACATTGGAATATTAGCAAGCACATGAGTCATGCATATGATAGCTACATATGCATGAACTGCATGTATTGCACTAGTATACATACTGGCTAATATGGAAAATGTCTAAGTTTAGGTTGATAAATCGATTATCGAAATTAATTCCTAACTCACCAGAATATTATAAATATATCAAGTAGAACTTGATATAGGTACCACTCTTATATACCTATATATAAATATATTCTTTAAATCAAAAACATATATATAATAAAGATACTCAAAAATAAATTAAATTTATTAATGAATTAAAATCATAAAAGTAATTAAATTTATTAAAAATAAATTTATGAATATAAATTAAATTAAAAACATTTTACTTAAAGTATAAGATTAAATAGAAATTAAATTAAAACATTTTAACTTAAAGTATAAACTTAGATAAAACTATGAATAAAAATTAAATCAAAACCTTATAAATATAAGGCTCTAAATACATTACGAAAGTTGTTTTGAGACCACCTCTTGAGTGTCGAGGGAGACGGGTGGCTAAGCTGCTCCTCCACGTGCTGGAAGGTAAAGGAGACATCGGGCCCAGGGAAAGATGGACACAGTGGTAGGAAAGGTATAAGAAAAGGGTAATGTACTGAGACAAGGGGGATCTAGTTGAGAGTTGTTTTCAGAGGGATCGAGAAGGAAATTACAACAGAGAGCCACAAACAGAGTAAGGATCACTGAGCCTTGATTGTTCTTGGTGCTTTTGGGCACGGGGGTCAGAGTGCTACAATTATGAAGTATTTTGGAGCTGGGTACCAAGGTTGTGTCCAGTTTGGCAGGATGGTTTTGGTCTTTTGGTAATGGAGTAAAATTGGGACTACGACAGCGCGGATCGACTTCAGCAGTGGAAACTAAACATGTATCTATGTATGGAATTGGTAAATTCTATCTTAAAAGTCTGAATTTTGACCAAATCAATTTTTATTTAGCTTGGTTAATTTTCCCCAAATTAGGTCCTTATATTGATGCTACTCATGATTTGCTGGATAAGCTATATATAACATTGTGATCTGCTAAATGAAGTAATGGTTTAAAGATAATTGTGAATTGAAAGATTAAGTTAAGTGAAGTATAATTATATAACACTGTGATCTGCTAAATGAAGTAATGTTTTAAAGATAATTGTGAATAGAAAGATTAAGTTAAGTGAAGTATAATTTGGGAATGAAATGATTCACCCCCTTCCTCCCCTCTAAGTATTTCTAACAACCATATATCGGGGTTTTGCAAAGTTGGAGCTACTAAAGGTATTCTCTTTTAATTAGTGTTATTTGCATTATGAGTTCTTAATTTTAATTGTATATGATCTTTATTTTGATATTTGACTTCTCAAAACTTATGTAGGTTGTTGAAATTCATTTTGCCCCCCATACTCTAGTCACAAAGAGGCTTGTGGAGGTTAGACAAGCATTGCTAGCTATGGTCATTGACCCTCTTTGGGAATCGTGGAGGACTTCAACTTTTGATAGAGGAAAAAGAATAAAGTCTATCATTCTTGATGGTGCATGGTGGGACAAGGTCCAATACCTTTTGCAGTTCACAGAACCAATCCTAACCATGATCAGTGGCATTTGACATAGATACACCTTGCTTGGGGGAAGTCTATGGAAACATATATAGTATGCTGGAGAAGATAAGGGAAATTATCAAAGCAAGTCAAGGTGATGCCTTTGAAGTATTTTACAATGAAGTGAAACACATAGTCACCAAAAGGTGGAACAAAATGACCACGACATTACACCTTTTGGCCTATATGCACTACACCCCTAATACTACCATTCCAAAGGATTGTCCTTACCTGGTAGAACAACTCCCAACAAGGATTGTAATATGGTGAAGGGATATAAGACATCTTTGAGGAAAACCTATAAGGATGTGGGAATTGCGAATGAAGTGCGCAACAAATTTGGAGCAGTTGTGGAATCCATTGGTAGCTTTTCAGATCCACTAGCCAAGGATGATCGAGCACATATGAATCTTATTACTTGGTGGGGCTTCCATGGCGGGGACACCATTCATCTATCAACCCTAGCCACGAGGTTGTTATTGCATGTTGTCAGTTCCTCATCAACTAAGAGGAATTGGAGTACATATAGCTTCATCCATTCAGTGAAGCGAAACAGACTAGGAGCAACAAAGGCCAAGGATCTTGTATATGTTCATTCCAACCTCTGTCTCCTATCACATTCTAGTCCAGAGTATAAGAAAGGTTTGAGTATAATATGGGATGTGGAATCTGAGATATCTGACTTAAACATGACATTGAATGCCATGACTCACCTCAACCTACTTGAGGATGTTACACAACTAGTGCCTACTTCTACAAGTTTCGACATTCCTGGCCCACCATCGTCTATTCATGATGTAGAGTTGCAATATGCAGATGATGAGAGTGTAGACCCATTTGAGAATTTGTAGTTAAACCCTCTCTACTTTATCATATTAGTAGAGTGGTCATTGATGAGACACTTATTTTTGTATGTGGCAAGATGCATCATTTCAGTGTTTAGATTTATAAATTATCTAATGGTTTCATTGTTAATGTTGTGATTCATGAATGGTTTTGATTTTGAACTTTGAATCTGTTCTTTTAAATTTAAAAATTATTATTATATATTTTTGTACTTGACGTATCCTTGCCGTATACAAGTCTTGACTTTTCAAAACCTTGTAAAATCCACATTTCTGTATATGATCCATTTTCATATCCTGGTAACATAGTTGCTAACTGTGGATAACAAAGGACATCAACTCAAGGCCTTTGATTATCACACGTCATCCACAAATGACAAATCAAATTAAGTGTTAAAATTATCTCACATGCATAATGGATGAAGAGGTCAAATTTTGCTTTAGGCTTATCTTTAATGCAGAAGAGTCAACCCAAAAAATAGCAGATCGAATTGGAGTTTCAATTTGCCAACGAAGTTGAGCTAGGGTTTCAGTTGGCCAAAATAACACAAAAACCAAGGTAAATTAGGGTTTCCAAAATTGGTAAAGGATCATCCACTGGTAAATTTAGAACTCAAACCATGAGAAGAGAATATGGATTAGGCCGGACAAACTTAGCCAGCTACCAAATATACCAAAGGAGGTCGAATTAGGTTTGGAGATGGAGATGTTTAATGCAAATTTGACCTAGGGTTTGCCTCAAGTGACAACCGTCCCGATGGTTACCACGTGTTGAATTTTGTAACTATGGTCAGTCTTCATAATTATTATTTATGTCCTTAATGTATTTGTAAAGCATGTTCTTCATGCTCTTTTTAAAAGAAGAAAATTTGAATTTGTAAAATTATTTTTTGGCTCCAAAAGAATCCAAGTCGGCTCCTTCAAATGTTCAAGTTGGCCCCAACCAAAGAGGCACCCCTTCAGCATGGAAGAAGACTATATATTAACACTTGTTCTCCACCATTTGGCAAGCAATTTGCATCTCTTTTATGGAATAAAATTCGAATGGTCTAGGAATGATCTCTATGATTTTAAGAACGAAATTTATGTGATGGTTCAAGGACGAAAATATTCTCTCTGATAATTCAAGGACGAAATCTCTATCTTTGTGATGATATATGGACAGGACAAAATTTTTGTGATGATGCAAAGAGAATCTATATAATGGGACCGAATTTCTATGTAAGGATAAAAGTCTAAAGCATTAAGACTTGACTAGGAGGATGGACCAGGTTTGACCTTGTGTTTGACTTGATGTATCACTGTTGAACTCAATGATTTCTCTGCAAAAAGGTTTGTTAGGTTTTTCCCAGGGTAAAATGTTTTGTTCTTATGTGGTTGTCTCCTTTTACTATTGAGATCCTTTGTGTCATTACTTTATGATAGACAAAATCACAAGAAATGGATTAACTTAATTAAATTCGTAAGTAATTATTAGTCTAGGGGATGCCCTAAATTCAACACCACGTGTCACAAGAGAAGATACTAGAACTTGTACCTACCAAAAATCCAACCATTGTGAGCATTGTTGTCGCAAAATCTAGATGGCCTTGGAGAAGGGCTCCCTACAAGGCTAAAACTAGACCAAGTGACAACAATGGGGAGATGGCCCACACCATAGCCAAAACCCCCTACTCTTTATGGATTTTCACCAATGGGAGGAGTCCCGGTATATGAGAAGGCCACCTAAGATAAGAATTCTAATGTTAAGGTGCAAGGTGACTCAAATAGGCACTATACAAGAAATACAGAACGATGGAGCCTTGAGTCTTGAGAGAATGGAGTCTATAATTTGATAGTACAGCCAATAAGTTTCTAAGTGTTGAGAAATCAAGCATAGGGTGTATAAGGCTTGATTCCTCTTACTTGATAATTACATGTAAAGGTATAATGTCTTCTTATTCTTAAGTGTTCTTCATCAAGCAATTATACAAATGTTTAATCTTTCAAGAAAACAAAGAGACAAGAGACACCAAAAATAGTCTCCAAGCCAAGACAAAACCCCACAACTAGGTGTTGGAAATCGGGATGCCTGTAGTTTAATTTAGATTTCTCTTTCCACAGCAATTGCTTGTAAATTTAATTTACTTCTTATTAATCTGTATTATGATTCTTTCATCAAACAATTACCATAACATGAACATGAAGATCACAAAAACAGAACATCACAAGGTATTGGCTCCAAGCCAGGGCAAAACCCCTCTAAGGGGAAAACCCAAAAAATTCTCTTCCTATAAAATCAGATCAAAGTGAGATATCCAAGACCCATAACCACAAAAAACTTCACCCTCTAGATGCCAAGTCAAACCCTCTTTTCTCTCTTTCGGGCTTCCGCCCTCCACTTTTTCTTTGTCCTCTATGAGATATTTCAAACCATCATTGTTAAATTATGGTATGTTCTATGCTTATAACAGTTTACTTCTTTTTCTTATTATATTCCACCGATTAGCAATCACATGTACATAAAGTAAAGTGCAGATAGAACATTAAACGATCGACAGAAAACAAGCCAAGACAAGAGACACAAGATGTGGCGGCTAGCCAGGGACAAACCCCACAATGTGTGGGGAAACCCTTCGATCAAATCTTCTTTTATCTTCTATGTGTGGCTTGCAGGTTGCTGCACCTAGCCTAGGTTTATAGTGGCAGCCAGTTGGATTTGATCCTGGGCCTGCCCAGGATAACTCTCACCAGTTACCGATTGTCCTAGTGTTAAAAAAAAAAAAAATTCAGCAGAGAGAAATAGTACAATAAATCTGATTCATATCAGCAGTAGCAAACCCTAGATCAGTAGCATCAGCATTAGCGGCTTCATTATCAAACTAGGGCAGACCATATCTCACAAACCGACAGTCGGATTGACTTCATTCCACCACCAAAAGTTGCGGCTTTCAAAGGAGGTTCAGATGAACCTACAGCGCAGTTCAGATGAGATCTTCTAGGCCACGCAAGTCAATCTTTACTTCTGCAGTTGCAGCTTCAGTTTCAGCAGTTTCCAGCTTCAAACTAGGGCAGTCGATATCTTGCAAACCGTTCGTCGGATTGACTTCATTCCACCACCAAAAGTTTCGGCTTCCAGAGGAGGTTCAAATGAACCTACAGCGCAGTTCAGATGAGGAGATCTTCTAGGCCACGCAAGTCAATCTTTACTTCTGCAGTTGCAGCTTCAGTTTCAGCAGTTTCTAGCTTCAAACTAGGGCAGTCGATATCTTGCAAACCGTTCGTCGGATTGACTTCATTCCACCACCAAAAGTTGCGGCTTTCAAAGGAGGTTCAGATGAACCTACAGCGCAGTTCCAAAGAGGAGATCTTCTAGGCCAAGCAAGTCAATCTTTACTTCTGCAGTTGCAGCTTCAGTTTCAGCAGTTTCCGGCTTCAAACTAGGGCAGTCGATATCTTGCAAACCGTTCGTCGGATTGACTTCATTCCACCACCAATAGTTGCGGCTTTCAAAGGAGGTTCAGATGAACCTACAGCGCAGTTCCAAAGAGGAGATCTTCTAGGCTACGCAAGTCAATCTTTACTTCTGCAGTTGCAGCTTCAGTTTCAGCAGTTTCCGGCTTCAAAATAGGGCAGTCGATATCTTGCAAACTGTTTGTCCGATTGACTTCATTCCACCACCAAAAGTTGCGGCTTTCAAAGGAGGTTCAGATGAACCTACAGCGCAGTTCCAAAGAGGAGATCTTCTAGGCCACGCAAGTCAATCTTTACTTCTGCAATTGCAGCTTCAGTTTCAGCAGTTTCCGGCTTCAAATGTGTGAGAGAGAGAGACCCATTTCAGCGCAGTAGAGAAGAGACTTATATCTGCGCAGTAGAGAGAGAGAGATGTGATGAGATGAGTGAGTCCAAATGAGGAAAAGTCCTCTTATATTTATACACAACGTTGGTGGGTGAATAGATGCCACTGTTGGGCTTCTGAGCCTACATGAGTTGTAGGTCGGCTTGATAATAATTCCATAATCAAAATAAATTCATATCTCCATGAATACTTATCGGAATTGGATGATCTTTATATCAATCCTACACCTCTCGACGAGAGGAATCTAATAAAAATATTATTAGCCATGAATAAGATGACCCACATGAAGTTTTGCCCTGGTTGCCAATTTTAACACTCCCTCTCAACCATGGAGAACTTCATCTGCAATCTATCTATCGGTCGTTACTATTCATCCATCAAATGCACTGCCTTGTATAGCCTGACCCTTGCCCTGCTCTGCTCTATTTTGCCTGTTCTGCTTTGTCTTGTTCTGCCCTGCACTGATCTGTACTGTTTTGTTCTGTTCTGCTCTGCTCTTGCATTGTTCTGTTCTACTCTGCTTTTGTCCGAATTATGAAGAAGAAGAAATGATCGAGGATGTATCATACTGACTCAAAGTCAGTCTTAGAGTATGTACCACTGGTCCCAGACCAGTCTCAACCAACCCAAAGTCAGCGTCATAGTGAGTACAACTCCAATGGTCCCAGACCAATATCATCCTCCACTGACTCAAACTCAGTCTCAGAGTATGTACCATTGATCCCAGACCAGTCTCAACCGACCCGAAGTCAGCGTCATAGTATGGTACAACTCCTACCACTGGTCCCAGACCAGTATCATTGATCCCAGATCAATGGAGGTCATCCTAGCGTAGGGAGTACGGTAGTTACAACGATGCGTCCATCGGTACTACTATGGTCCCTAACTTCATTTCCCTGCTCATTGATCAGATGAGAGGTACTTCCCATGAGTCCCAGACTGCATGGGTAGGATGCCTCGACAGGAGAACTAATCAATCCTGTCCTCACAGGAGAACACATCAATCCTGCTACAATTGCCATGGAGAACACATCAATCCAGGCCTCACAGGAGAACACATCAATCCTGCTACAATTGCCATGGAGAACACATCAATCCAGGCCTCACAGGAGAACACATCAATCCTGCTACAATTGCCATGGAGAACACATCAATCCAGGCTGCCATGGAGAACACATAAATCCAGGCCTCATAGGAGAACTAATCATCCTGCTACACAGGAGAGCGAATCATCCTGTTCCACAAGAGAGCGAATCATCTTGTCCCACAAGAGAGTAAATCATCTTGTTCCAGTGTGCACCACCAGGGGAGGGTGAGTCACCCTGTGGTCATATGTTGCTCCAGTAGGAACCGCAAGCCCTCAAAGCTCCCAGAGCTCAATGTATGCAACATGCAGGACCCTTGTACAAGGGTTTCTTGCCGACTCCAAGTTGTTTGGGAAAATCACAGATTAGATCTTTCCTCGGGGCTTTGACAAGGTGTATCAACCTGTACATCATCTTAATGTGATGGAGCTTCCTTGCTCATCGACTTATCATATCCCAGATGATGTCTATCTGCTGGAGCAATTGACGAATACGGGATTCCTTAATAATCGAATCCCACCTCTGGTTGTTACAGAGAATCACAGTGGTATCCAATGTAAATCCAAACAGCTCACTGAAGAGCTTTCGCAACCAGACTGCCTCACACGAGGTTATGCTAGCAACAATATATCTTACTTCGGCGGTGCTCAAAGCCACCGACTTCTGCTTCCTGCTCATCCAGGATATCGAAGCAGATCCCAAGGTGAAACAGTACCCAGAAGTGCTCTTACGGTCCACCACACTGCCTGCCCAATCAACATCAGTATATCCAAGTAGTCTCACATCTCCGGAAGTGTATCTTAATCCATGAGAGTTTGTGTCCTACAAACATCTCAGAAGATTCCTGGCATCAATCCAATGAGGCTCAACCAAATATGAGCTCACAATGCTAACTGCAAAACATATGTTCGGACGGAGGTTCACCAAGAACATCAATGCGAATGAGTTTTTGAAACTCAGAGGCATTTCCCAAGTCTGGTCCGACATCACTACCATATAACTTCTAAAAGTTAAGATCCTCTAGGTAGTCACAGGCTTGCAGTCCATCATACCGAATCTTTCCAATATATTTACCACATATTTTCCTTGAGATAGTAAAATTTCCCTTGGCTTCTGCCACACTTCAAGTCCTTGGTCCTTCATTTCAAATTCAGAAGCCATCTCCCTCTTACATTTGTGAATGAGAGGCTTTGCACCTGTGAGAAAGAGGTCATCCACATACAACACCAGTATGAGAGGCTTGTCATCTTCAACCTCAAAGTAAAGGTTAGGATCAGCTTCACTCCTAGTGAATCCCAGCTTCATCAGGTAGCTATCGATCCTCTCATACCATGCTCGGGGTGCTTGCTTCAACCCATAGAGAGCCTTCTTCAACCTGCATACATGAGATTTTCAATCATATATCTCAAATCCTTCAAGTTGCTCCACATAGACCTCTTCTTTGATAGAACCATGCAAGAACGCGGTCTTAACGTCCATCTGATGTAGGTTCCATCCTTGTGAAGCCACAAGGGCTATGATCAAGCGGATGGTCGTATATCTGGCAACAGGTGCAATTATCATAGTCTATACCTCCCTTCTGGGATAAACCATGAGCAACAAAATGAACCTTATACTTTTCCATACTTCCATTTGCTGCATGCTTTATCTTGTAAAGCCATTTTGAAGTAACAATTGTCTTGTCCAGGGTTTGGGAACTACTTCCCAGACATCACTCTCCATAATAGACTCATATTCTATGGTCATAGCATCCTTCCATAGTTAATGCTTGATGACATCTGAGAATGATGAAGGTTCATTTTGTATGATCGTGCTCATGATGGTCAAGTATCCCTGATACCTGTTAAGTTTCTTACTTTGATGGAAGGTTCCTCAGGGTGCAGCATGTCCTTCAGCATCATCAAGTATCCCTTAAGCCATGAAGGCCTCTTCCTAGAAGAGGAAGGCTCATGTGGATGAGGATCAATCGGATCCATGGGTTCTTCTACATCAGGCATTGATTCATCATCCTTTTCTTTCGGTTCCCTGGTGTCGGCTTCTTGAGAGCTACTCAAAGTCAGCAGATTGTCCACCTTGCTGAGAGCCATATCTTTGTCAAAGGTGACATCATGACTAATCACGACTTCCCTTTGACCAGTGGTGAACATTTCTTCAGGATTTTAGGAACCCAATGCTTGATGAGGGCATCGATTTTGTACATATACGGCGGTGATTGTAGTTTCAGCCCATAGAAACTTTGGAAGTCTTTGATCATGTAGCATGGCCCGGACAGCTTCCATCATCGTGTGGTTCTTCCTTCCCACCACACCATTCTGCTCAGGAGTATGTGGTGTAGTAGTCTCCCTCTTAATGCCAACCTCAAGTATGCCTGAGTAAACCAATTGTAATATATCGGAGGTCTTGCTTTGGCTTGAGGGGAATGGTCCCCTTTCGAGCTTTCCTTTGGCACATCTCGGACATACACCTTCTTTCTCTACTTGGAATTCGGGCATCCCTGTTACCATCTGTCTTACATCGTATAGAGCTTTGTAATGAAGGTGGGAAACCTCCGATGCCAAATTTCGGACTAAAGAGTTGTGTCACAAGACATGACACCTAGCGGACTTCCATCGACTTGATATAATGAATCAACACTAAACCCAAGAGTAAAGGCATATTTAACATTATTTTTCCATATACATACCTTGCCATTGCTGAAGGTTACCTTGTAGCCTCTGTCTTCCATTGCCAAGATGGACACTAAATTCCTTTTGAGGTCAGGTGCATTTAATATATCCTAGAATTTCTAGCCTTCTTGAATGCTTGTCCTCTTCCTTGATTCCCAACTCTCCTCTTACCTTTGCTGTTGAATTTGTCATTCCTTCGATTATCAAGAGAGGGATTTTGATCATCGTCACGGTGAGAGTCCTTTCTATCAGGGCATTCCCTTGCATAGTGACCTGCTTTATTGCAAATGAAACATCGTCCTTTTCTTCCACCCTTAAATCCAGCCTTTCTCTTCGATTTAGACCCAGAATTATTTCTTTTCTTAGCATGAGAAGAAAAAGCAGCAGGAGGACCTTTAGGCAAGGGCATTTCCTGCTCTTCTACCCTTGTTTGTTCTTGAACGCATCTAGCCATTAATTCCTCGAAACTAGGAATTACATTATTGTTCAGAAGAGCAGTCCTGAACACATACCATTCAGATGGTAATCCTCCGAGAGTTGTGAGTGCCATTTCTCTGTTAGTAATGGTTTCCCCAATAGATAGGAGATCGTTCTTGATCTCGCTGATTCTTAAGAAGTATGCTTGCATACTTTCATCTTTACCCTTCTTGATTTCCCTCAACTTATTTCTAAGAAACAAAACTTGATTTGCATCATTAACTTTAAATAAACTCACCAGTCTGTCGTAGATTTCCTTGGAGGTGTCCAGTTCAGAGATGTAGGCCACCAAGTGCTTGTCGATAGAATCCTGGATGATCTTCTATTGTTTTGACTTCTCCATTTTTTCATTTGTTCCAGGCAGCAGCGGATGCATTTGATGGAGGCTCAACAATATTGCCTCTCACATGATCCAACACTCCTTGATTCTCAAGGGTTAGATCGATAGACATCTTCCATCCGTGATAGTCAGCTTTCTCACAGAGCTTATCTTTAGCAGGAAAGAGTGTTAAGGACCCCATAGTTCTTTTAGGATAGCCTTGCCAATATTCTCTTCGATGATTGCTCTTGCTCTTGCTCGGGCTTTGTCTTCACCTCAGCTCTGATACCATGTTAAATTATGGTATGTTCTATGCTTATAACAGTTTACTTCTTTTTCTTATTATATTCCACCGATTAGCAATCACATGTACATAAAGTAAAGTGCAGATAGAACATTAGGACGATCGACAGAAAACAAGCCAAGACAAGAGACACAAGATGTGGCGGCTAGCCTGGGACAAACCCCACAATGTGTGGGGAAACCCTTTGATCAAATCTTCTTTTATCTTCAATAATTCAGCAGAGAGAAATAGTACAATAAATCTGATTCATATCAGCAGTAGCAAACCCTAGATCAGTAGCATCAGCATTAGCAGCTTCATTAACAAACTAGGGCAGACCATATCTCACAAACCGACAGTCGGATTGACTTCATTCCACCACCAAAAGTTGCGGCTTTCAAAGGAGGTTCAGATGAACCTACAGCGCAGTTCAGATGAGGAGATCTTCTAGGCCATGCAAGTCAATCTTTACTTCTGCAATTGCAGCTTCAGTTTTAGCAGTTTCTGGCTTCAAACTAAGGCAGTAGATATCTTGCAAACCGTTCGTCGGATTGACTTCATTCCACCACCAAAAGTTTCGGCTTCCAGAGGAGGTTCAGATGAACCTACAGCGCAGTTCAGATGAGGAGATCTTCTAGGCCACGCAAGTCAATCTTTACTTCTACAGTTGCAGCTTCAGTTTCAGCAGTTTCCGGCTTCAAACTAGGGCAGTCGATATCTTGCAAAACGTTCGTTGGATTGACTTCATTCCACCACCAAAAGTTGCGGCTTTCAAAGGAGGTTCAGATGAACCTACAGCGCAGTTCCAAAGAGGAGATCTTCTAGGCCACGCAAGTCAATCTTTACTTCTGCAGTTGCAGCTTCAGTTTCAGCAGTTTCCGGCTTCAAACTAGGGCAGTCGATATCTTGCAAACCGTTCGTCGGATTGACTTCATTCCACCACCAAAAGTTGCGGCTTTCAAAGGACGTTCAGATGAACCTACAGCGCAATTCCAAATAGGAGATCTTCTAGGCCACGCAAGTCAATCTTTACTTCTGCAGTTGCAGCTTCAGTTTCAGCAGTTTCCGGCTTCAAACTAGAGCAGTCGATATCTTGCAAACCGTTCGTCGGATTGACTTCATTCCACCACCAAAAGTTGCGGCTTTCAAAGGAGGTTCAGATGAACCTACAGCGCAGTTCCAAAGAGGAGATATTCTAGGCCACGCAAGTCAATCTTTACTTCTACAGTTGCAACTTCAGTTTCAGCAGTTTCCGACTTCAAATGTGTGAGAGAGAGAGACCCATTTCAGCGCAGTAGAGAAGAGACTCATATCTGCGCAGTAGAGAGAGAGAGAGATGTGATGAGATGAGTGAGTCCAAATGAGGAAAAGTCCTCTTATATTTATACACAACGTTGGTGGGTGAATAGATGCGACTGTTGGGCTTCTGAGCCTACATGAGTTGTAGGTCGGCTTGATAATAATTCCATAATCAAAATAAATTCATATCTCCATGAATACTTATCGGAATTGGATGATCTTTATATCAATCCTACACCTCTCGACGAGAGGAATCTAATAAAAATATTATTAGCCATGAATAAGATGACCCACATGAAGTTTTGCCCTGGTTGCCAATTTTAACAATCATCCTATTAGAATTTCTAAGTCTGACACGTTAGAAACCCTTCATGCACTTTACTGATTCATTCCTACCTACTTGTTCTGTTAATTAACAAGTTATTTACCATGTAAATACTGGAAATAAATACAAGTACATGCTCAACACATTACAGATCATCAACTGAAGGAATAGAAACAAGCACATAGGTGACACCGTTGTTTTTGGACTAATGTCCCCAGAAAAGCCCAATACTAGAAAATCGGTGCAGCTATTTGAGGATTTGATTTATTAAGCAGTTTCAAAATACAATCTACGTGCCAAATCTGGCTCACCCAATAGAGAAAAATCTCGGCAGTAGTACCTCTCTACTCGGAAGCAGATATTCCAGTTGAAACCCCGGATAAACACTCTGGCAGCTCTACAGCTCCAATCTGCCCCACGAAACCCCAGCGTCAACCTCTTGGGACTGCGTCAACCTTTCTCTGGCCCAGCGTTAGCCTAGTGTCACTCTGGCTTGGCCTGTGTCAGCCTCTGGAGGCACTGCGTTAGTCCTCTAGCCCTCTGCATCACCCATGCTGGCCCTCTGAGGCACTGCACAGCTCCTGGCTGCCTCTGCGTGAACCCTTGGTTGCTTTTGCGTCCCTCTCTCCGACTACTGCGTTGATCCTTCTGGTGCCATCTTTGCCTCTCTGCTTCTATATTCACTGCCCCTTAGCTGCAACTCTAATCACTCTCTCAACTTTCTCAGCAAGCCCAGCCCCAGAAAGTCGAAATCTTGATCTCTTAGTTTGTTTTCCAAGTGACCCTCAAGCCGCCTCTTATACTTTTCTCATTGACAAATCAACAGCCGAGATTAAGTCCCTAATCAACGGCTAAGATTAGACATGGCTTGATCCATGACTTTTGGATCATTCTAACACAGTTTTATATTAATTCTCATTAATATTTTAATTTCCCTCAGTTTAGACTTAGGGACTCCATTAAAAATATTAATTAGTTTAATACCTCCCAAACTGTTTAGAATCTGCCCAAACCCTTTCTAGATATTGGAGATCTCATGTGCCTTAGCCTCTCCACCAATTTTCGTGGCTAGAGCACATCCGATGCTACCCCAAATGAACACTCCCTCTTAGCAAGGATTGTGCTCTAGTAATACTCATCACTGAGCATCACTCTGATCATTCATCATCGGTCCCTCTACTAATGTTAGGCCCGCTGCCCAACATCCTCTGCACTGCTGCATCCTGTACTGCTACCCATGGCCCTGCCACTGCCACTGTTGCATCTGTACTGCAACTCCCTCTACATCCGTGCTGTCACCCATGGCCCTGCCACCACCACTGCTGCATCTGCACTGCAACCCCTCTCATCATGTTGCATCGTGCTGCCCATAGCACTACCATTGCTAACTATTGCACTGCAACCCAGTTACTAAGAAGTATGTAACTGATCTCCCAACTCTGACATCTCCGTTAGGCTAGAAACACTCTTAATGTTGAAGCTCCGTCTGTCACTGACAAGTGCTCCCTCTCTGACCTTTGGGCTGCTACAACAACTCCATGCATCTCGCATCGTTGCCCACCTCTTTGTGCCATCCTACACTGGTGCAACACTCTCGTGCCTCTTGCACTGTTGCAGCCTGCTAGCCTCGTGTTGTCTTGGGAATCCTGCACTGTAGCTACTCTATCGCTCCATCCGCATCCGTCTCTGCTAACATCGCCACTACTGCTACTCCTCTTCGGGGCTCCCGTAGCAAGTTCTAATCCAAAAGGTTGGGTACCTCGAGGATCCTGCCCCTAATCGCCTATAGTCCACCTGACTACAGCTCGATGTCTCCCCACTTCCACTCAAGTGGTGTGTGTGCACTCATGGCACAGTGATCGTTTGTCTCCACTTCTTTCTCTGCCCTTAAGTATTGGAGGCCTCTCCCTTACTCTTCTTCCTTGGACACTAGGTCGCATAATGACCCAACTCCCCACAGTGGAAGCATTTGACCTTGGAGAGGTCCTTCTTCTTCTGTTTCTCCTGCTTTCCCTCAGATGCTAGGGCAGCATCCTCCTCCTCCTCCTCCTTGATTCTGATCCCCTTGTCGATGCTTCCCGCCTTGCTCAACCTTCTGATCTCTTCTTGGCGAAAAGCAACCCACATTTCCTCCCAATCTGGAAAGGTCACCCTGCCCAGCATGCTCTGGACAAACACCTTCTAGTCTTCTGAGACTGCGTTCAGGGTTGTTCTCGTCGTCAATTCTAGATCCGGCATTGTCCCTATGGAAGTCAACTGATCCCGGATCTCCTTCAATCGGCCGAGGAATGGGTCGATCTGTTCTCCCTTCTGCATATGGTATGATCGTAGCTGATTTTCTAGTAGCATCTTCCTCTGCACAAAAGTATGCTGATACAACTTGGTCAGGGCCTCCCACATCTCTTGTGTCGTGTTCTTCTCAACAATATGTGGTACTATATGATCCTTAACCCCATCCAGGATGATACTCTTAGCCCTAGCAATTGCATCCTCGTACCTGTTGTTATCAGCCGGGTCAATTGGGACCGCTATCGTCTTCAAGGTGAAGTGCTTGACAAGATTTCTATCAAGTACGGATAAGATTCTGGCCTTCCAGACTACGAAGTTTGAGGCTCCGTCCAGTCTGTCCTGGTCTCTTACTCCGTGTAGTGCCATTTCGCTGCTCCTCTACTTCCCTCCTGGAAGTTCTCGGTGTGACTTCCTCTGAGCCTCGATTTCCTTCCTAGAAACCCTTCTGCCAATGTCGAGATGCCCCCACTCTGATCGTTTGTGCAGCTGCACCACTGATCCAAATTTCTCGGCTAGAAACCCTCGGTAGCAACTCCCTCCTCCTTGGCCTTGCCCTGTTAGGTATTGTTCTAACTACAATACCCCACCAGCTCCACTCTGCAACTTACCCACAGCCTCCTAAACCCCAGAAAACTAAAGGTTAGAGCTCCTAGGATCTGCACAATCCCGGCACCAGCAAATCAGCTTCCTCAGCCAACTGCATCAACCCTCCTGGCCTCTGCGTGAGCCTATCTTTGCCTCCCTTAGCCTCTACGCAGCCTCTTCTTGGCTCAATCTTGATGACGCAAGCACTGCGTCACCCCTTCCTTGCTGCTACTCTGCTAGGAACAGCTTTTGTCACTCAGGATAGTTGTTTTCTATTGTTACTGCTCTGCTCGGTTGATGTCCTCAATTCTCCTGTGATCTGCAACCACGCTCCGATACCATGTTGGAATTTCTAAGTCTGACACGTTAGAAACCCTTCATGCACTTTACTGATTCATTCCGACCTACTTGTTCTGTTAATTAACAAGTTATTTACCATGTAAATACTAGAAATAAATATAAGTACATGCTCAACACATTACAGATCATCAACTGAAGGAAATAGAAACAAGCACACAAGTGACACCGTTGTTTTTGGACTAATGTCCCCGGAAAAACCCAATGCGGGAAAACTGATGCAGCTATTTGAGGGTTTGATTTATTAAGCAGTTTCAGAATACAAGCTGGGTGCCAAATCCAGCTCACCCAACAGGGAAAAATTTCGACAATAGTACCTCTGTACTCGAAAGCAAATATTCCAGCGAAAACCCCGGATAAACACTCTGGCAGCACTACAGCGCCAATCTGCCCCACGAAACCCAAGCGTCAGCCTTTCTCTGGCCCAGCGTTATCCCAACGTCACTCTGGCTTGGCCTGCGTCAACCAAGGAGGCACTGTGTTCGTCCTCTGACCCTCAGCGTCACCCATGCTGGCCCTCTGAGGCACTGCACAGCTCCTGGCTGCCTCTGTGTGAGCCCTGGCTGGATCTGCGTGAACCCTTGGTTGCTTCTGCGTCCCTCTTTCCAGCTACTGTGTTGATCCTCCCGGTGTTATCTCTACCTCTCTACTTCTGTATTCACTGCCCCTCAACTACAACTCTGATCACTCTCTCAACTTTCTCAGCAAACCCAGCCCCAAAAAGTCGAAATCTTGATCCTTACTTTGCTCTCCAAGTGACCCTCAAGCCTCCTCTTATACTTTTCTCGTTGACAAATCAACGGCCGAGATTAAGTCCCTAATCAACAACTAAGATTAGATCTGGCTTGATCCATGACTTTTGGACCATTCTAAAACAGTTTTATATTAATTCTTATTAATATTTTAATTTCCCTAAGCTTAGACATACAGACTCTATTAAAAATATTAATTATTTTAATATCTCCCAAACTGTTTAGAATCTGCCCAAACCCTTTCTGGGTATTGGAGATCTCATGTGCCTTAGCCTCTCCACCAATTTTCGTGGCTAGAGCACATCCAATGTTACCCCAAATCAACACATCCATCAAGTGTGTGTCTCCAAATGAGCTCCATCTTCCCACTATTTATATTGTCCAGAGGGGGGAGAGTAGACATGTCCATTGGGGCAGGGCCGACTTGACAGGTAGGCCGACTTGGCACCTAGAGGGGTTTTCGACCCAAAAATACATATTTAAAAATTATTTTTCCTTTTTCCTTACAATAGATCCAAATAGGACTTTGACTCTCTTTTTACTCAAAAACCTAGAAGCATGAAGAACATGCTTGTCTAGAAAAATAATAATAATTTTTCTTTTTCTTTTTCTTTTCTTTTCTTTTTACATAAAATACATAATGGTACAAATTATGAAGACCGAAACTAGTTACATTCTCCAACACTCCCTCTTAACTAGGGAGGTATTCATAATTGTACACCCGATACAAGGATACTCTCAAACTGAAATATTCTCATAAGAAGAGTCAGATTGATAAGCCATCTTTAAGCATCAACATCATAACCAACATTGTCAACATAGCAAGGCCTTGACTAACAAGCTCTATCTCTCCACTAGATCAGAGCACAATGCTGGGAGGTTTTACGTGAGACACCACACTACCTCTCAAGGCACATACCCCATTTGGATGTTCACCGGGCATGTCCTTCTAGGACTATTCTTATCTTGGATTCCTAATCCTCAAAGAATATTGGTCCTCTTCGACCACTCTTGTCTTGGATACCCTGTCCAATCCTCAAAGAGTGTCAGTCCACGAGACTACTTCCTATCTTGGATTCCTAATCCTCAAGGAGTACCAGTATTAGATGCTTATCCAATCCTCCGGACCCCATTCTCCCTCCATGGCCTTCACTAGACGTATGGTTGTTAGTCCTGGCCTAGTGCATGACACATGAAGAAGAGAATATAATGTCCATCATCACTCCCTCTCAACCAGAGAGCAGATACTCATTCCCTCTCAATCAGGGAATAGATCCTTACTCCTTTTCAAATATTAAGGAGAATACTTACTCCCTCTCAAGCATAGAGGAGAATCCTTACATCCTTTTAACTGGGAAGACATAACCACAAGCTCTTTAGCTTGTCTCAAACTTCATTAATACATCAGCCACTAGTTCTTCATGGAGATCTTCAAGTAGTAGATGCATGGCTCTTCCTCTCCTTTGCATCTCATCATTTTGAGCTTTTATCTTTCTAAATATCATGGAGAAAAATTGTGAAAAGGTTCAGGCCATCAACCTTTCATAGCACTTTCCTCTAGTCATCATCAACAAAGGCATTATATTGAGCCATTTAAAGTAGAGTTAGGTCGAGCTCCTTCTAATCATGAAAGTGATCTTCATTATCATTGAAACATAAACATCAGGTTATCCTTTTGTACTGCTATCTCTCAATCCCAAGATGGTGTAGACATCTTGACCAATGTAGAAAAAGTAGAAGTCGGGATTAAATCAGCAAGGGTCCAAAAATTGAAAAAGTCGTTAAAGTCGAGAGGTTTTTGAAAAAGTCTGCAAAATTAAAAAAAAATACAAAAATATTCATTTTTTATTTTATTTTTTTAGCATCTAAAGTATCCAAAACATCAAATAAATGCATTTCCGCATAAACATGAAAAGAAAGCTAATATACAATATGTAATATGAAGTCTAGTGCTACATCACATATCAAAATAGTGAATCAAGTCTTGCATCTTGAGTCATGTCTCAGTCTCAACTATCAAGAGTCAAAATATCAACAAAATATGATACATGTATATCATGAGTCATCCACATGTCATAAAGTAATCAGTCACTGAGATCCTCTGCCCCTTTTACAGGAATAGGAAATGGCTTTCCCTTTTCCTCTAGAGGAAGAAGGCTTTGCCCCTGGGGGCTACAAATAGAATTCGTTGTCCTCTAGAAGCCAATAAAAGAGGTGGCCTTTGTCCTTTGTTGCTGCCCATCCTAGATGGTGTCACCTCCTCCTCCTCATCCTCCTCCTACTCTGCCTCTTGACCCTGCTCCTCCTCCTCCTCTACCTTTGGCTCTCCCTCCCCTACAACTACTACCTCCTCTGCTGCTAGTGCCTCTAGATCCACATCTAACCAATCAAGGATCAAGTCCATGGTTGGCCTCTCAGTCTCAACCCTCCATGCAGCAGTGGTATCAATATTGTCCAATGAGATGGCTTCCACATCAAGAGTTTTCTGAAGTTGTCTCACCCACAATCGAAGATTGTAGTAGACGTAGACCATGTCATTGAGGCGTTGGGACTCCAATCTGTATTAGGGTCATAGATTGTAAATTAGTACTTAGAAAATTTAAATATTAAAAATAATAAAATGAATTCAAAAATTTAATTTGAAATTTTTTACTTGTTGCGTTTTTTGTTGTGTATTTTGTCAAATACACTCCAGTTGCGCTCACACCCAAAGGAACTCTGTGTTTGGCTGAGCACTCGAATGGCAAGCTTTTGGAGATGGAGTACTTTGCCACCATAGCTTGTCGACCAAGCATCTACAAGTTAAAAGAAAAATGAGAAACATAAAAAAAACATTGAAATTCTAAACTTGAAGAAAATTATGAAGAGACAATGAATTATGAAATTTGAAAGTTGAAACTTAAAATAAACTGAAGCTTACCTGGCATTTTGGTCGTCCTATTCTTAATAGCCATGGTAAAACCAAATGTTCCACTTGCATCCTATATATCTCCATTTCTTTAGAAATATCTTCACGTTCTTGCTCAAATGCCACCATCCTCTCAACACAAGTGAGAAATCCATCCATCACTTCAACATCAAATCTGAAACCACAAGAGTAAGAAAATGCGGGGATCAGGTAGATACCTGCAACATGAATGGGGTGATGGAGGGTATTGTTCCATCGCTCATCAATCACTCTCCATATGACATGTTGTTTCTCTAACCCCTCATCTCCCTTATCTTCATAATAAGCACGAATGGCTTCTTTGGCCCTATCCATGGCCTCATACAAGTAGCCCATTGTGGGCTTGTCTCCATCAACCAACCGAAGAACCCTTACGAAAAGTTCTGAAATGGCACACACCTCCTCTACTCCTACCCAAAAGCTTTGATCATATGAAACTAGTCTGCATATGCCCTCTTCCTCTGGTTTGCGACTAATAGATAAAGCATGACAATCTTGTGAAAGAAACATGCTCTTCACATCCCACATAGAATTCAACAGAGACTGAAGAGATATGAAAGTAGTGGCAAATCGTGTAATGGCAGGACGCACCAGCTCTTTGTTGTTGGTGAGTCTTCTCATCAAGCTAAGGACAGAGGCATGATTATATATAAATTTGTTATGCTCCTGGATGATTCAACAATATCCCTCACAATAGGAATCTTACCTATATCCTCCAACATCAATTCAATACAATGAGTAGCACAAGGTGTCCAAAACAAGTTAGGGTACCTCTCCATAAGCAACATACCAGCAGCAACATAATTTGCAGCATTGTCCGTTATGACTTGGACAACATTTTGTGAACCTACTTCCTGAATGAAGATGTCCAACAACTCACATAATAAACATGCATCTTTAATGTGTACAAATGCATCAACAGATTTCATAAACATTGTCCCCTTGGGACAACTAACCAAGAAGTTAAGAAGGGTCCTACTCTTCTGGTCAGTCCAACCATCTGACATGACTGTGCATCTAGTGTGTTCTAATGATACCCTAAACTCCTCCAATTTAGCAATGCAATCAACCTTTTCATCTTGAAGAAGAGGCCCTCTCAACTCTACAAAGGTAGGGACTTTGTACCTCGATTCAACGACAGCAACAACATCAAATATAGTTTGGTAGAATGAATTTATCTTGGCAATATGTTTAAAGGAACATCACTCCATAGAAGACAATTACTGACCAACCTTTTAGCTTATGCCTTTTCCTTTCTTTTAAGAGTCAATTTGATGACAGGTTGTGCACTAGGTGTGGTTCTAGGAACAAAAAAAGATGAGAAAGCTAAGGGCCTGGGGCATGTGTGTGGAAGGTGATGTTGAAGAACCACTCTTACTTCCCCCCACTCTTGAGGCCCCTATTGTTGCTGTGATGTCTTTGCCCTCCTCTTTATCCATCAACGATTTAATGGCCTCTCAAATGATTTCTGAAGATGGATTTGGGCAAAGTTCTATATTTTGCCTCAGAATTTTCCCTAAATGGAATTTTAATCTATTGGCACCCTCTAACATATGCTTTCCACACAACTTGCAAGTCAAATACCTTCTATTGACCCCCCCCAGATTTGGGTATAGTATCAAGTTCATATTCCCACATAGCGTCCAAAAGCCTTGGCATTTTGTTTGAAACCCTGAACTTGAACTTGAACCTAGGCATTAAAAAAATTGAAAAAAAAAATTGCCCATCACATAAGCTATGTCACAAGGTTCGTCGAACTTTAACCTTGAGGATCGAATTTTGGCGAACCTTAAAAAAAAATTGAGGTTCGACGAACCTCATAGCCATTGACCAAGTCCATAGCTCAAAACTCATAACTTCCTGTTGCAACTCAAGCTTGTAATTTATCCTTGCAGTGTACATGTTTGTGATAGAATTTTTGATGTTTATTGATGCTAATTTCTTACTATTTTATCGTATAATTCATTTTAAATTAATATGTATAGACGAACCTAATGACGAACCTCATCAAAAAATTCGAACTCAAACTGAACCTAATCATTGTTGAACCCAAACCATGTGACATTGCACATAAGAAGCAAATGCAAATGTAATTGTTGATTTTACATTTTAAATGCCTCTTCTCACTCACTTGAACACACTCAGATTCACTAAACAAGGTTTTGAATTTTTGTCATTTGATTCTTGAAAGTTGAAAGTTGAAGATTTGATTCAATCTAGGTTCTAAACAATGTTTTGATTCAAATTTCTAAGCAAAAATAAGCTAAAAACAAATTAATAGAAAGATTTAATAAGTCATTTGTGTAACAAAGACTAAGAGAGAAATTAAAATACATACCTAGCAGCCGCAAATCAGCACCTTGAAACTCTCACGTTGAGCAGTGGACAAATCTCCAAATCCACACCACAAAACTAGCAAATCTCCTACTTTTGGGCAATGGAAAACACCTCCTCTCTCCACAAGGACGAATGGCAGCGAGAAGAGTGAAAAATGAGTGTTTTTTTTGCCTTTTCCCTCACTTATCCGCAGCTTAGGCGGGTTCCACGAATTTTTGGATCGAATCCTGATTTAACCCGACTTTTTCGACTTAATCCCAACCTTTTCAACTGGGAAAAAATTGCCAAAAAGTCAGTCGATAAAATCGGACTTTGCAGATTTAATGGCAAATTTTTGGCAGCTTTTTCCACATTGATCTCGACAGCATAATCCTCCAAGGATTATGAAAGCCATCCACTCAAGATATGTATTCTTTGAATTGAGAATAACTGTAGATACATTTGCTTCGACTACCATTATGTATTTTTGCAACATTCTTCCAAGTAGCAAAAAATATATATATAGCAACTGGATAACCAATACCAAAACATCGATATCATAATTACCCCATCATGATGGTCTTTTGTAAAAATATCAGATTGCGTTTTTGAGATCAACATCCTTCGGCATGGTATATTTCCATATTGTACAAGAATCCTTCTTTATGCATTCACTTTTAATCAAAGTGCTCATGGAACGAACTAATCAGCAAGCTCCAATATCTTCTTCCTTATTGTCAACTTTCTTTCTTTCTTTAGTAGACCATATTTGATGTTAACTAATATCACCATGTCTAAGTCATGCCATATTGAGGAAGAGTCTTGATCTTTAGCCATTCCAAAGCATACCAAACTCCTCCTTCCAAGAATCGAGTAACCATAGCTCATGTTATCAAGCACATTCAACTCTTTCTACAAGATTCTTGTAGACATGAATTCTACCTTCTAGAGAAGAGTTACTAAAGACGTGCATACCTTTAGCCATTTAGCCATCCTTTCTTTGAATGAGCCTGCTTCTTATCCTTATCAAAGATAAGTTTCCCTCTCTAAGAGGACAAAGACTTCAATTATGCCTTTCATACTACAACTTGACCATCTGCATGCCTTTATCATCAATCATCAATGAACTCATCAAGTGGAAGCTTCAACATTATGTCCATCATGCTCCTCATCATCAAGGAGTCATTATCAAGCTTGAGTCATCCTTCTCATCTTGCTTCCTTTATTATGTACCTGCAATTCTCACCGACTAGTACAACCAAGAAAAATATACAAAGATAAGAGCATAATGTCAATCTGGTCAATCTAGGATTTCTATTATTTCTCAAAAGTGTATTTCTAGGGTCCTAGAAACTTTTTGACCTAACCCTTATTAGGGTTTTTACTTTTAGCAATTCCTAGGGTTTTGTCTCAATTCAATTTTTGCTAGGATTTAACACATACCCTAGAGTCTTCCTCCCAAAACGTTTTTATGTTAGGGTTTCAAGATATCAAAGAATACTCAGCTGGAAAACCCTAGATACTATTTCTTAAGAGCTAGGGATTCCTTAGAGGGAACACTTAATTAGGGTTTTACTAGAGTTTTCCAATTCTAGTGTCATCTAGAGTCTACAAAGCCTAAATTTTTTTCATTCATCAGGGTCTACTATGCATAGCTTCTACAAGTATGCTACAAAACCCCAATGCATTTCATTTCTAGACCTTTGGATCTAATCTTCACAGCATGCCCAGTCTTTACATCAGCATGATGTAGTACCTGCCATGCTTAAGAACTAGGTCCTTTTTCCTTTCATAGCAAAAACAATCAATTAGGGTTTCCATCTCTAGGGTTTCTCCTTTTATTCCACACTTTGCTAGGGTTTGCAAACCCTAGGTGCCAAGACTTGTCACTTACAAATTGTAAAGTTCTACAACCACACGCAAGAGTTAGTTGCAAAACCCTAGAGATTTGCTATGCAAATTTTATGCATACCCTAGATCCTTCATATCTTCACGTTATTTAAACTCTAGAAACTTTATCATGATTCATCATTAAGACTTGTTATCCAAGCAATGCAATCTAGCAAAACCCTAACACCTTTTATCCTAGTCTTTAAATGTCATTGTTTTATATATAGACCTTTCTCAAGATCATCATAAGGACTTTAACAAAAACTATACATACGTCTTTGAAGTCTACCTGTCCTTTCTTTTGCAGAGAGTTGGTCTAGTTCCTTTTATTAATTTTCCATAAACTACATGCCATGAAAGGGTACTCTTTATACAAATTCCAGACTTTAGTTTAGTTGGATATCATGATTGCCTTAAGTCTTTAAATTGTCATATATCCATACAGCTTCCACGTCTTTTGAATTCAAATTCGTTCCTCAGTTATCCGCAGACATAGTTACAGTCCTTCAACATAACACTTCTATCCATCGATCATTGATGTTGATGGTTGTCAAGCCATCCACTATGAATACATGAAACTATTGTATAGAGTGATACCATATGATGCTACTTAGAGTAACAAATTCGATGTGTATGATATCGCTATATTGTGCGATGTCATACAAGCAATTTATCGCAGATGTTATAGACCAATATAAAGCGAGATCATTGGGAATCAATATGCGATGTCATTTGATAATCAAAATTGTAAAGATCTTTGTGCATTTGTTACAAAATCATTTTACGAGCCAGAACATTATCCCCCAGGTGCGAGACAGCATTGTATCACAATATACGTGCTATCCATGCAATCCAATTCACTGTATAGATGAGCGATGCTTCGTATAAACTATTGCAACTAATTTGAGCCATAGTTCAATATTAGAAATATGCAAGCTTAAGCTTGATGTCACCATAGGAAACCGTACCTAGAACATATATACTGAGCTACTGGTAACTCAAACGATATCAATGCAGTCAAGCTATAGGATATAGCTACTATTGAGATATAGGAGCCATCATAAAAATAAGAGCCACGCAGATGTATATAAACCATAGTTGTGATAGATCCGAGCCATTACAAGAATGCAAATTACCATAAGCGGTTCACAAATTTAAATCTTGAAGTGCCATTGTAATATGCGAGTCTTAGAATCTATGTTCGAGCCATAGAGTCCTTGTGTGAGTCATAGAGTGATTCACTGTAATTATATGTCCACAAAGCTATGCTAGCCATGGTGAATTATAAAAGCGAGCCTTCAACCATAAGAACGAGCCACTATGAGGATAATGCGGACCATAGAATCACGGACCCGATTTTTCAAAAAGCCACCGAATATAAGATTTAAGTCACAATCACATGACGCTTAGTACTTCGATGCCAACAAAGTGATCTTCCTGCCTTCTTAATCAAACCTTAGCTCTGATACCATGTTGGAAATCAAGAAGCCTATAGTTTAATTTAGATTTCTCTTTCCACAATAATTGCTTGTGAATTTAATTTACTTCTTTTTAATCTATATTTTGATTCTTTCATCAAACAATTACCCTAACATGAACATGAACATCATAGAAACAAAAGAACACAAAATATAGGCTCCAAACTAGGGCAAAACCCCTCCAAGGGGAAAACCCAAAAAATTCTCTTCTTATAGAATTAGATCAAAGTGAGATATCCAAGACCCATAACCACAGAAAACTTCACCCTCTAGATGCGAAGTCAAACCCTCTTTTCTCTCTTTCAGACTTCGGCCCTCCACTTCTTCTTTGTCCTCTCTACGAAATGAGCTCCATCTTCCCTCTGTTTATATTGTCCAGAGGGGAGCGAAGAGACATGCCCATTAGGGTAGGGCGGACTTGACAGGTAGGCCAACTAGGCACCTAGAGGGGTTTTTGACCCAAAAATACATATTTAAAAATTCTTTTTCCTTTTTCTTTACAATAGGTCCAAATAAGACTTTGACTCTTTTGACTCAAAAACCTAGAAGCATGAAGAACATGCTTGTCTAGAAAAATAATAATATTTTTTCTTTTTCTTTTCTTTTCTTTTTAAATAAAAATACATAATGGTACAAATTATGAAGACTGAAACTAGTTACATTCTCCAATAGGGGGGAAACCCAACAATCCTTCTCTTATAGAATCAGATCAAAATGAGATATCCAAGATCAAGACCAAGACCAAATTGCCACCAAGTCACCAAGTCCAGCCTATTCGAGAATGCTATAGGGCAGCTATTAATTCGATTTCCCTTAATCTTAATAATTGCTTGTGAACTTTACTTATCTTCTTATGTTTCTTTATTAGATCTTCATCATCAAACAATTATCAAGTGCAGGAATAATAAAAACAATGGACACAAAAATTAGGCTCCAAGCCAGGGCAAAACCCCTCTAAGGGAAAAACTCAGAAAATCTCCTCTTCTTAGAGAATCTGCTTCAAATGAGAAAACCAAGACCCAAACCCTAGAACAAGTCCTCCTTCAAATACCAAGTCAGCCCTCCAACAAAGCCCTTTCAAGATGACAAAATCAACTTCTACTCAACAAGAGTCAAACCCTCTTCAATCCTGCTTCAATCACATATTTCAGCCCTCTAGTTCAAAAATTTGAACCTACAGTAGCTTTAGAATTTCGACCTATAATTTTTGGCCTCCCTGCAACAAGAAAGAAACCCTAACTCGCATGTGTGAGAGAGAATTAGCCCAAAAAAAGTCTTCCTTCTTCGCTTTAATTTTCTCCTTCTATCCTTGTCTTCTTCACTCTTAATTCGTCGTCCTTATTGCAGATCAAACTTATGAGTGAGACTATGCCAAATCAAGTCAAGGTTCCTTCTATATATAGCCTTCTCAAGAGGTCGAATGGCCCTCTCTAAGTCGACTTGTCCTTGACTAGAGTCGGCTTGTACTTGGAGGACCATGGGACTTTCTAGACTCAAAATCATTAACTTTTACATGTTACAACTTGCCCAATGTTGGGTTGTGTTATATTCTTTCCACGACTAGCCCACGTAGTTAACCGGGCAGTTAGAGGGGGGCGCAGCCCCCCCTTCGTTGCGCCTATTGTGTAGCGGGGGGTCACAGGGGGCTTGAGGGGTTTTCGGTCCATGGTATTGGATGCTTCAGCATGTATAAATATGTATTGTAACACTGAAAGGAAAATAATGAAAAATCAAGCTGGTAGTCCCGGTTTTGGGATCCAGGGGAAAATCTCTGTGTATATGTGTTTTATGTGTTATGCTCTCGCATTGTTTATTTTCTGTGTTTTAGAATTCGTACGTAGGTAATTTCTGTACGGGGTTAAAACCTACATTTGGTATCAGAGTTGTTTTGGCTTCAAGGGGACGCCTTTGATGCTGAGGGGTTTCGCTCAGGCCTGTGTTAGACCCTGTTCAGTGGGAGATCTGCGAGATCGATTCTGGTGGTAAAAGAAGATGGCAAGCAGTGAAAAGATAGAGATCGAGAAATTTAATGGTCAGAGTTTTGAGTTGTGGAAACTCAAAATGGAGGATCTGTTGGTGGATAAAGATCAGTGGATCGCGGTAGATCCGGGGACTAAACCAACAGGAGTGTCCGATGAAGAATGGAACAAGTTGGATCGGAAGGCAAAGAGCACAATACGATTGTGTGTCTCAAATTCAGTATTGTTGAATGTATCAAGGGAAGCTACGGTGAAGGCTTTGTGGGACAAATTAGAGACTTTGTACCAATCTAAGTCTCTGGTGAATAAATTGTTCCTGCGGAAAAAGTTGTATAACCTGAGGATGAAAGATGGAGACTCGGTGACAGAGCATCTGAACGCATTCAATACTGTGGTAAGTCAGTTATTATCTGTTGATATTAAAATTTCAGATGAAAATAAGTGCATCAGTTTGTTGTGTTATCTACCCAATTCGTGGGATAGTCTGGTTATTGCAATAGGTAGCAATACAACTGCCTTGCAGTTTGATGAAATAGTCTCATCCTTGCTGACGGAGGAGATGAGACGGAAAAATATGGAGAGCCAGAATGGTGATGCCTTGTCTGTACAAGGACAGTCCCAGAATAGAAACAAAAATAATTCATCGAGTGGGAGATCTAAATCTAGAGGGAGATCTGAATCTCCAGGAAAACCTGTAAAGGTGGTGTGCTAGAAATGCGGAAATGAAGGGCACTACAAAAGGGACTGTAAATCTAAAGTTCCTGATAAAGGAAAGAGATATGATGATGCTCCTTCTGTAGAGGCAAAAACCACCTCAGATGAAGGTGGGGATGTGTACTTGGCTTCTTCAAGTACACATGTAGATCATGAGGCATGGTTGATTGACTCAGGTGCATCCTTTCACTTCACTCCCAATAGAGTGGTTCTGCGAGTATGAGAAATACGATGGTGGTGATGTCTTCTTAGGGGATGATAGGAAGGCTAGAATCGTTGGTCGCGAAAAAGTAAAGTTGAAGTTGCAAGGTGGAAGGGTTAGAACACTTCCGGGTGTTCTGCATATTCCTGCATTGGCCAGAAATCTAATTTCTGTAAGCAAGCTGAATGATGTAGGTGTAAAAACAGTGTTCGAGAAGGATACCTGCAAGATGGTTCAAAGAGCACTGGTATTGATGCGGGGAGTTCGGATTGGAACTCTGTACAAGCTGCAAGGTAGCACTCATAGTTTTAAAAACCGTTCCGGTCTGACCGGTTACCGGCCTAACCGGCCGGTTGGGAGGCTCACCGGTCAGAACCGGTGAAAAAACCCGGTTAGAAGCCTCACTTGCCCAGAAATTAGACCTAACCGGTAAAAACCGGCCGGTTTAGGTCAAAACCGGCCGGTTTATTGCTAACCGGCCGGTTCCGTCCTAAACCGGCCGGTTTAGGGACAGGCCGCCGGTCAAGGTAAAAAGCGCACGGTTTTTTGCAGCTGAGGGCGGTTTAGGGTTTTTGGGGGTGAGGGAAAGGGATTTTCCCTCCAAAAACACCCTCACACTTGCTATAAGACACCCCTCTCACTCTCATTTGTCTCACACAACTGATTTGGAGTGTTTGTGAGTGTTTGTGAGTTTGTTTGTGAGCTTGGAGAGTGTGGAGTTTTTGCTGAAGTAGTCATCTTGGAGTTGGAGTTGGAGCTATTTTGGAGATAGTGTGTAGCTGTCAGTGGAGTTGCCATCATCAAGAGGAGGCTAAGGGAGCTACTTTGCATTTCCAGGTAAGGATTTGCACTTGATAATTCCTCATTTGGGTCTGTTGTCCATGAATTAATTTTTTTGTGCTATAAACTTCTCATTTCAATGATCTATCATCTATGCTAAGCCTATGAACTCTCTAGCTCTATGCTATCAAATTTTGTAGCTTGCATGTGCATTTTTTTTCCTACATTTATCATTGGTTTTCCATGTTCCTTAGCTGCAATTTTTTTTTTAAATGGCAGATTTATTTGCAAATTGTTATTATTTCAAGCAAACATGGCTCCAAAAGGAAAGGACAGTGCATGGGCTCATTGTGATGTAGTTGAGGGAAAAATGATATGCAAATTATGCCATAAATCTATTGGAGGTGGGGGTATTCTTAGGTTGAAACAACACTTGGCTGGGGTAAGAGGCCAAGTAAAGCCATGTGATGCACCAAATGCACTGTTAGGTCCTATTAGGGCAGAATACATTGCCAAGCTTGAAAATTTTATGAGGATAAGGCTAGGGAGAAGGCCATCCAAGATGAAATTGCAAGGAAGAGGGAATTATTAGAAGCCATGAAAGAGAGTGGGTATGATGATTATGAGATTCAAGACTCCACTTCTATCCCTTCCACCAATGACCCCTTTCACTATGTTCATCCTTCTGTTGGAGTTGGCCAACCATCAAAAGGACCAAAGAGACAAAACATCCAAAGTTATTTCTCATCTTCTGCCACCAT
Organism: Pinus tabuliformis; assembly: GCA_031772625.1. NCBI lineage: Eukaryota > Viridiplantae > Streptophyta > Pinopsida > Pinales > Pinaceae > Pinus > Pinus tabuliformis. Next base: position 338,004,796 of record CM062812.1, read on the forward strand.
TGCTTCTTCTAAATCTAATCCCACTTCCTCCCAGCCAAGTTCTCAACCCACTTTGGATCAGCATTGGAAAAAACAATGCAAAGAAACTTCTCACCAATACATTGCTAGATGGTGGTATGATTCAGATATCCCATTTAATGCTGCTCGCTCACCTTATTACCAAGCTATGTGGGACTCTGTTATAGCTGCAGGAAAGGGCTTCAAAGGCCCTAGTATGCATGACTTGAGGGGAGCTCTTTTGCAAAAAGAGATATCTTCCATTGATGAGTATTTGACTGAGTTTAGAGAGTCATGGGTCAAAACAGGTTGTTCCATTATGTCAGATGGATGGACCGATGGAAAGAACCGCACTATCATTAATTTCCTTGTTTCTTGCCCTCAAGGAACCATGTTTTTGAAATCAGTTGATGCATCTGATAGGGTAAAGGATGCAAGCCTTCTATTTGAGCTTTTGGATAACATTATTCAGGAAGTTGGGGAGCAGCATGTTGTGCAGGTCATCACTGATAATGCCTCAAACTATGTTCTTGCTGGAAAGATGCTTGAGGCCAAATATAAGACCATATTTTGGACTCCATGTGCTGCACATTGCATAGACCTCATGCTTGAGGATATAGGCAAGGTGGAGTGGGTAAAAAACACTGTAGAGCATGCCAAGTGCATTACAAAATACATTTACAACCACTCATGGGTATTGAGCCTAATGAGGAAACACACTGGAGGCAAAGAGCTTGTTAGGCCTGCAATTACGAGATTTGCAACTCACTTCCTCACGTTGCAATGTCTCAATGGTCAACATAGAAACTTGCAGAAAATGTTTTCCTCTGATGAATGGTCTGAATCTCGGTGGGCTCGTAGACCAGATGGAAAAGACACCAAAAAGAAAGTGTTAGACACTTATTTTTGGAAAAGGTCTGTAGAGCTTGTGAAAATTACCGAGCCCCTTGTTAAGGTGCTAAGGTTGGTGGATGGGGAAAGATTGGCCATGGGCTACATTTATGAAGCTATGGATCAGGCAAAGGAGCAGATACGGGCAGCTTACAATGACAGGTTAGCTAAATATGGCCGTATATGGGAGATCATTGATAACAGATGGAACAATCAACTCCATCGTCCTATACATGCAGCCGGGTATTTTTTGAACCCAAGGTATCACTATAAAAATCGGCTAGGAGATCAGCATGATGGGGAGGTCAGAGCTGGATTGATTGATTGCTTGGAGCGCATGGTCCCTAACCATGTAGACCAGTTGGATATACATAGACAGCTTACTATTTTCAATCAAGCAAGTGGTACTTTTGGCAAAAACTTGGCAAAGATGGCAAGAGATGTGGACCAACCAGGTAAGCAATTCCAATTTCCATTTTGTTTTTCATTTCAGGTTAAAATTGTTTACGTTCTTTACAATTCAAATTATAAACTAAGTTACTAATTATTGTCTTTTTCTTTGCAGCACATTGGTGGGAGTCATTTGGTGGCCAGTGTCCTCAATTGCAAAGGTTTGCAATTAGAGTCCTCAGTCAAACTTGCAGTGCTTCAGGTTGTGAGCGCAATTGGTCTGTTTTTGAGCGCATACACACGAAGAAGAGAAACCGTTTGGAACAAAAACGGTTAAATGATCTTGTTTTTGTGCAATACAACCTTCGACTGAGGAGGAACCAAATGATGAGCAAATCACCTGATCTAGATCCCATTGTGTTGGACGATATTGATCCAACATCAGAATGGGTGGAGGAGACTGAAGATCCTGTGTTTGAGGCTGATTTTGATATCGACATGGCTTTAGCGGAGGATGAGGCAGATTATGTGGCGGCATCAGAACCAGGATCAGTAGCGGCATCAAGGAAAGGCAAGGAACCAATGGAAGGCACTAGTCGTGCAGGTCGACGAACTCGTGCTTCCACTAGGTCCACTTCTATTGTCATTGGTGGCATTGATACTGATGTTGCAGATGAGGCAGAGGCATCCTCAGACTCTGAACCAGATGATGTCTATGTAGCTCCTGATGATGATCCTGTGTCTAGTAGTGGTGATGATCTTGATGATTGATCATGTGTACACTGTAGACTTGTAGTAGGCCAATGGCCTCATAGCTTGCAGCATTGTTTTTGGACTTTATAGGCCATTTAGAGCCTCATTTCTTATGTATTTTGCTATTTTGTCGATGATATGTATTGCACTCGGTGCCATTTTGATATATTCACCTTTGCATGGTATATAAATGAGCAAACTTTGCATATTTTGTCTCTATTGGCTTGGAATCATGGTTTTACATCTTAAAAATAGTTTTTTTTCATTAAAAATTAATTATTTAATGTTTTTTTTAAAAACCGGTTCGTTTAGACCAAACCAGTCCCGGTTAGACCGGTTCCGGTTGGTAAACCGGTTAGCTAGGTGGACCGGTTCGGTCACCGGTTCCGGTTTTAAAAACACTGGTAGCACTGTTGTTGATGGGTGCAACAGCTCTGTGGTTCCTAAAAGTGGAGCAGAAAATCTAGTGGTCTCTAGAGAGAAGACCATGATGTGGCATCAAAGGCTTGGACATATTGGAGAGAAGGGCCTTCGAATACTTCATGGTAAAGGTATGGTAGAAGGTATGAGTAATAGCTCTCTGGATTTTGATTTCTGTGAAAATTGTGTATATGGGAAGCAGAATCGAGTGAGTTTCCCCTCTGGTGGTAAGAGGGCAAAATAGATATTTTAACTTGTGCACAGTGATGTGTTTGGACATGTGAAGGTTCCATCACTGGGTAAGTCTGTGTACTATGTATCATTTATAGATGATTTCTGAAGGAAGACATGGATATATTTCCTTAAGAAGAAATCTGAAGCCTTTGACAGGTTTAAAGAATTTAAGGCTCTGGTGGAAAACCAGACAGAGAAGAAGATAAAGGTGTTGAGGATAGATAACGGTGGCGAGTTTTGTAGTAAGGAATTTGAAGAATTCTGTAAGAAGTGTGGTATAGCACGGCAGAAGACTGCTCCATACACACCTAAGCAAAATGGAGTTGCAGAAAGAATGAACAAGACGTTGATGGAAAGGGCAAGAAGCATGCTCAGTGGTGCCGAGTTAGGACTGGAATTCTAGGCAGAGGCGGTGGAGACAACATGTTATCTGGTCAACAGATCACCTTCATCAGTGTTGGATAAGACTCCACAAAAGGTATGGATTGGTAAGAAACCCTCTCTTTCACATCTGAGGGTATTTGGATGTGATGCATATGTACATGTTCCAAAGAATAAACGAACCAAGTTGGATAGTAAATCTGCAAAGTGCATCTTTATTGGGTATAAGGATGGTTTAAAGGGTTATAAGCTTTGGAACCCAGTAACAAGGAAGGTTGTGTACAGCCGAGATGTGGTGTTCAGAGAGGTAAAAGATGTTATTAAACATGAATTCCAACCAAAGGAACCTGAGAAGATAGAGTTTGAGCTTAAGGAAGAAGAATCAGACTCTACAAGAGAGGAGGAATCAGAAGATGAAGAGCCACAAACTCCAGCTATGAGAAGATCAGTTCGAGAAAGAAGGCAGCCGAAAAGGAATAGTCTATCTGCTTTCTGTTCAAATTTTGCTTTATCTGTTACTGATGATGATCCCAGAACTGTGAAGGAAGTAGTAGATTCAGAGGATGGCAAACTCTGGAAAGAGGCCATGGTTGATGAAATGGCATCTTTGCACAAAAATGAGGCTTGGGATCTGGTGGAGTTGTCGGCTAGAAGGAAACCCATTGGCAACAAATGGGCGTTCAAGAAGAAGACAAATGCAGGAGGAAAAGTGGAGAAATACAAAGCTCGGTTGGTAGCAAAAGGTTATTCCCGGGTGCCAGGAATTGATTTTGGTGATATTTTTTCTCTTGTTGCGAAGGTAACTTCTATTAGATTACTTTTATCTGTTGCTGCTGCTTTTGATTTTTAGGTAGAACAGATGGATGTGAAGACAACATTTTTTCACGGGGATCTGGAAAAGGAGATCTACATGAAGCAACCTAAAGGTTTTGCAGTGAAAGGTAAAACAGAAATGGTATGCAAGTTAAAGAAGTCTCTGTATGGGTTAAAACTGTCACCAAGGATGTGGTATTAGAAATTTGATACATTTATATGGGGACTTGGCTTCACCAGAAGCAAAGCAGATCACTGTGTATTTTAAATTAATTGGTGATCGTGTTATTTATCTGGTCTTGTATGTGGATGATATGTTGCTGGTTGGAAATGACAAAGAAATTATCCACAATTTGAAGACCCAATTGTCCTCCAAATTCGACATGAAATATCTTGGTGTTGCAAACTATATTTTGGGCATGGAAATTAAAAGAAACCGGGAAAGAGGAAGCTCTGGTTAAACCATACGAAGTATGTCGAGACAATAATGCAGAGGTTTAATATGTAGGATAGTAAACCGGTGAAGGTTCCTATCCCTGTATGTGTGAGGTTATCTGCTGAACAGTGTCCAAGACACAAGAAGAGGAAGAGGACATGTCCCGTGTTCCATATGCAAGTGCAGTCGGTAGCCTGATGTATGCAATGGTCTGTACTAGACCAGACATTGCACATGCAATGGGAGTATTGAGTAGGTTTATGTCAAAACTAGGGAAGGAGCACTGAACAGCAGTGAAACAGGTTTTCAGGTATTTGCGTGGCATTAGTGATTATGGTTTGTGCTACCAAAGAAGACCAGGATTGGACAGAGTGTTGGATATTCGTGGCTTTTTTGATGCAAACTGGGCTGGAGATCTGGATCAGAGAAGATCTACCAGTGGGTATGTGTTTAACCTATTTGGAGGTGTAGTCAGTTGGATGAGTAAGAAACAATCTGTAGTGGCACTATCAACTACAGAGGTGGAATACATGGCAGCCACTCATGCTAGCAAGGAAGCAGTTTGGTTGCAGAGATTGTATTCAAGTGTGGGGTTAGTACATGGAGCTATAAGAATAGACTGCGACAGCCAAAGTGCAATTTTCTTGGCAAAGAACCCTGCATATCATTCAAAGACAAAGCACATTGATATTCACTATCACTTTGCGGGGGATATGATAGAAGACAAAAAGGTGTTGCTAGTAAAGGTGGACACTTTGAAGAATACTGCAGATGCATTGATAAAATCTGTGAGCTCTGAGAAGTTCTCTTGGTGTAGATAAACAATGGGCGTAGCTGGGCTGGATAAATGACTAAGCTCTCTTGTGGCCCCCTGTGTAAAGAAAACAACAAGTGGGAGAATGTTGGGTTGTGTTATATTCTTTCCACGACTAGCCCACGTAGTTAACCGAGGGTTAGAGGGGGGGCGGAGCCCCCCCTTCGTTGCACCTATTGTGTAGCGGGGGAGTCACAGGGGCTTTGAGAGGTGCAAGTAACCTCCCTCTATGGGGTTCGGGGCAGCTCCCCAGAAAATTTTGTTTTCTGGACCCTATGTTAGGTTGGGCGGACCTACCTATGGTTTTGTGCATGATTTTCGCACATGGTTTTGGACGCGATGGTTTTCGGTCCATGGTTTTGGACGCGATGGTTTTCGGTCCATGGTATTGGATGCTTCGGCATGTATAAATATGTATTGTAACATTGAAAGGAAAATAATGAAAAGTCAAGCCGGTAGTCCCGGTTTTGAGATCCAGGGGAAAATCTCTGTGTATATGTGTTTTATGTGTTATGCGCTCGCATTGTTTATTTTCTGTGTTTTAGAATTCGTATGCAGGGAAATTTTGTACATGGTTAAAACCGACACCCAATAGGGTCCTACACAAAATATAATGACTCTCTTGACTCAAGAAAAATATTCTTTTGACATGACAAATCCTAGAAGCATGAAGAATATGCTTTACCTAGATGACCATCAAACTGAAGCGTGAAACCCATCCTCAAAAATAATGTTTTTCTTTCTTCTTTTTCTTGTAACATAAAATATACATAATGATTTGACCACTTTGACAATTATCAAGACAAAAACTAGTTACACTTTCCAACACAACCCTCCCCCAAGTCACCTCCAAAAACAAGGTCAACAATAGTTAAACTGCCCCAAACTGATCAAATTTCTTTGAAGTTCAGATCTGCAACCAAGGAGGCCAAAAATAGGTCTGCAACTACCTCGGAAGTCTCAACTTCTTTCATAGAAATTATCCTCCACATGTGCGATATTTTTCCTTATGTAGTCTTGCCTTTAACTTGGAATATTTCTCTCCTTCACTAGTTCAAAAAGTGTTGCTTGTTGTCTACTTGAATGATCCTCCAAATAGGTCGAGCTACCTTCTTTATATATATGTCTTGGAGGTCAAATAGGTGGATTTTGAAAGGGCAGGCTGACTTGTTCCAAGGAGGGCCGACTTGTTCTTTGGTGGACTTAAGACTCAATAAAAATTTAAATTTATTTTTCTTATAAATGTCCAAAAAGGGACATGACTCAAATAATTTTCTTTTCTCTTTTTGACTATAAGCATGAGGAACATGCTTTGACCAAAATAAAATATAGTAATGAATATAATAAATACATTAATGTTAGATTTACAATACATTATGACGACCGAGTCTAGTTATAATTTCAACACTCTCTCTTAACTAGGGAGGTATTCATAATGACTCAATAGGATAATCTCAAGTTGAAATATTCATATAAGAAAGGATCTAGATTGATAAGCATCAATGATGATTTACATCTTCATAACCAGCATTGTCAAAAATACTAAGGCCTTGACAAGTACGCTCTATCTCTCCACTAGATCAGAGCACAATGCTAGGAGGCATAAATTTGGACACCACCGCCTCTCAAGGCACATACCCCACCCAGGTGTTCCCAAGGTATGACCTCACAAGACCATTTCCTAATCCAAGGAAAAGTACGTCCTCCAGACCATTCTTTACCAAGTCCATGTATCCAACTTAGGATGTTAATCCTAGTCAACCACAATACATGACTCAAGAATGTATATCCCTAATGCTTATCCAATCCACCATTCTCCCTACCAATGTTCATGCACTAGGCTTACGGTTGTTAGTCCTAGCCATAATACGTGACACATGTAGGCCAAAATGTCCATCCTCACTCCCTCTCAACCACCAAGGAAATGTCCACAAGCCCAAGTTTGTGTTGGAAGTACTCATACTTCCCTTACATCAGCTACATATTCTTCTGTGGAGATTTGTTGTAGCTTCTCGACTCCTGTCTACATCATACTCTCGAATCATAAAGCACTTCGACCTTCCTGGTTCTTGGACAATCTTCATGCAGCTTTGATCAATATGTCATAAAGTACTTCATCAAACACCTTACGAAGCCAAACTTCTTCACAACTGATTGTACATGCCTTCACATCTTCTTCCTTCGCATTGCAACAGAATTCTTCTTCACGCTCTTCCAAGAAATCATATCAGCTCCCAACCATCAGTAGTATCTCTATCAGCATCAACCCAATCAATGTGTTCTTGAATCGAATATATCAGCGGACCAATCAATTGTCGGTACAAATCAACAATATCAGAACTCTTCAACATCTTGCTAAAGAGTATTGTTATAAATATTCCCTCTATCCTTTTGATCACAAGCTTCTTTGCCAAACTTAAAATAGTATTGTATCCATCCAAGATCTTACAACTCCCTCTTTCCAGCTGAGGTAAGTGAACTTCTTCCCTTTTATTAAGTCTTGCTTTCATGCTGCCATCTAATTGACTTCTTTGATGCATACTTCAAACTACTTTCTCCTTCTTCATTTACATCTATTAAGATTCAGAAAAATCTTCGTGCTTTGCTACATTCTTTCAATTCTTCCATCTGCTAGTAAAGCTTAGATAGTTCTTGTTTTGACCTGCAAACTTTATTAGAAGACTATGAAAGAACAAAAAGCAAAGTGCATAGACAAAATAGCAATAGTAGTAGTCAAAGAAAGGAGATGTAGAGTACTTATCTTTTTGAGGAAGGTTAGCTCCCTCTTAATCTTGGACATTATCCATCCTTGCAGAGATCTAATCCCTTGACTTTTTCTTCAGATGACAAGTATCATTTTCCTTCAGATCTTGCAGACTGCAATGAATCAGATAGATCGGCTTTGTCGATGTAATTCATCTTTCTTTTATGTATAAGAAGGAAATCTTGGTGGCATAGCTACTTCATATACTAGTGTCACGAAGATAAGCTTCATAAACCTTTAGTGATAGTTCTTCCACAGAGCTCCCAAGGTCTCGGCCTTTAACTACAAAGATGATTTACATAGTTTCGGTCTCTTCCATAGATTGTATACCACAGCAAGGTGACCTTTTTGCATGTTACAAACTTCTATCCATTATATAAACTTTGTCCAAACTCTGTTTTTCCCATAAATTATAGAGTAATGTCCTTCAAATCCTTATATAACCGCAGAATAATGTACCTCACGACCTACGATATTATCGCAGTGCCTTATAAACACATATAGTGCCACAGAATTCGCATTCATCCATAAATAAATTCATTATTTGAATTTCTGGATTTAACTAAAATTAATTTTGGATGTCTTTCTTGATGTTTATCATAAGATGCTTTGATTCTTAGAAATATGTTGCCACATTGAATTTGGATGTCATAGGAAGGTGTAACCTTAGTAAGCTTCGGATGCCTCAGAGAAATGTTGTTGAAATTTGATGTTTTATGCTGTAAAAATTACTTATTACAAAACTTCTTTTTGTTGCAATATCAGTTAAGAAATTGTATATTGAACATAAACCATATGCACAATGGAAGAAAGCCAAGAACAAAATGAAACACAAAGGGTTTAGGTCCAATGACCAGGGAAAAACCCCACAAAGGGGAAAACCCAAGCAGATTCTTCTATTAGATATCAATTGTTCAGCAGAGATACATAGTACAATGAGAGATCAAGAGAATGAATAAGTTCACCCAAATTTGAACAAGTTGCAGCATAAAGATCACTGGTAGCAACAGCAGATGTAAACATTGAATCAACCTTGACTTCTCCCTTCAACTGAATCAACACTAAAACACTGAAACATTGAATCAACCTTGGCTCACCAAGTCTTGCTCTTATTCTCCAAGTCTCTCTCTCACAATCTTCTTCAAGTCTCTCCAACTCTCTCTCTCTCTAATTCGAATTCTTCTTTCACAATGCATGTGTAATAAGATGAGATGATATGAGATACATAAACAGGAGGTTGTGATATTCCCACTTAGCAATTATTGCAAAGTGAGAATATAATTTTTGTACCATTTTGACAATTTTGGGCTCTAACTTAGGAGAAGTGGGTTGGAGGACCCCACTTCCAAATTTTGATTGATGGAGGCACTCACACTATGGAAAAGGCAAAAATTGAACTCTTAGTGGAATGTGGGGGCCACCAAGAAGGAAATACGCACCACCTAGGCAATTCGAGCTACTTGGGAAGGAAGGGAGTTCGATGATGGGACCCACATGAGGAGGAGGCAGCCAAGGTTAAATAGAAGGGGCTCACTTCAGTTTGGGGCTTTTGACAAATTGACAATTTCTTGCACTTAGCACGCTTGAGCTGCTTAGCCAAGTCTGCATCTGAGATTCTCAAGCGAGATTCTCACCCCTTGCTTCGGTGGACTATGAGTGCCAGCCCAAGGAGGGTAATTGATTGTCCCTTGTGAGCATTTTCAACATCCGTTCAGGTATTTCGTGGGAATTTTGTGGCAACTTCCAAGATGCAGTGGGGAGGCATTGTTGTAGCATTGTGGCATTCTGGTCACTGTGTGGGCCTGCGCAAAGGGCAAATTCTGGGCTCATGTGGGAGTTGGAGAGTGAGCTTGAGGAGCTCGCTTGAGCGAAGGATTTGAGGAGGCCATTTGGAGAGAAAGAGACCAACATTTTGGGATTGATTGGTGGGTTGTTACAATGAATTTCTAGGCAGGCCATATTTTCGAGTCAGTGAGGAAGGCGTGGTGTTTGGGGCTCATTTTCAAAGGTCAGAACTAGACCAAACCCTTTCTGGGTTTTGGTGGGTTTGTTGAGAGGAGCCTAGGGCTAATTTTGCAGAATTTTCTGAGCACCAGAGGAGGGTCTTTCAGCAGTTTCTTTCCAGCAAACAGACAAGTTCTCCACAGGCAGCGCAGGGCATATTTGGGGCATCACATTCCCTCATCTAGGCATTACATTTTCTGACCTGGGACTTGTCTTGCTTGCCATTGTGGCGAGCCCAAGTGCACTCTTTCCATACCCATTGTACCATTGCTCCATATATTAAATAAAATGGCTCAAATGGATGGTGGTTTTGGAGAATTTCCGAGTGTCCACTTATATTTCAGAATTTTGTGTGTTTATATCAGTGTTTCGCTTTGTTTATCATTGTATTTCCTAAGTAGAATTATTACAGTGGTATCAAAGCTCGTATCTTGGCTCAACTGTGGGAGTTCTTTTCCATGACCTTGGAGGGTAAGCAGAACGTGACTTACCGGAGGCAGAGATACCGGAGTAGGGAAAGAGAGTTAGAGAACACCCTTGACATAGAGGCACCAGAACAGGAAGTGGAGGAGACAAATATGGGGGAGCCCAGGATTAAAGAGGAGGCAGCGTTTGACAACCTCTTAAAGGCCCTAAACGATTTGGCTAAAGGGAAGAAGGAGATGCTAGAAGAAATCAAGCAGCAAAATCAGGACAAGGGCTTGCATAAGGAGTTTCTATTTGGGGAAACTTCAAGGGCTTCCCACCAGTACAACCACCATTCTCTAGTTGCTCACCCACAAGCTTTCAGTGGGCCAACCAGGACTACTCTACCCACATTTTTACCCACAACACCTAGTGAGCAGGGTGTGCAGGATGAGATGCCCATGGGAGATTACTTCAAGGAATGGCAGCCTATGGGTGACGAATTTCGAGCTTCTCTCTCTTTCAGGGATTATTGCCAACTCAACCAAAACGAAAAGGGCGGAGGAACAGGGGTTTCTAGCACGCAGAGCACAGAGTAACAACATACAATCAGAAGGATGTACCTTCCCACATTCGATGGGTCTTCTAAGTGTACAGCTAGGGCTTGGGTGGAGAAACTAGACACATATTTCCAGCTCAGCCGGATGACGGAGGTAGAGGCCATCAAGATGGCTACTTTACACTTGGAGGGTGCAACCCATGATTGGTGGTTCCATGGCTAACTACACTTGGGCATGCAAGTGTAACTTCTTATGAGGACTTCACACAGAGGGTGATAGAGCGCTTTGATCGGAAGGACCCAGAGGCCCACTTTAGAGAGCTCGCACAAGTCAAACAGTCCGGCAGCCTTGAGCAGTACATTTTGGAGTTTTTGAGGGTATCCGTGATGGTGCCAGATTTGTCAAAAGCCAAGAGGGTTTACACTTTCATTAAGGGGTTGCCTGAACCTTTGCGCGGGTTAGTGAGATCTCGAAGACCAATCACGCTGCTGGAGGTCATGACTTGCACACATGATTTGCAGGATGCAATCCTGAACACCAGATCATTAATCCCACCACGAGCTCCTTTCCCTTCTAGGGGTCGTCAATGTCACATGGTTCAGGTTTGGGTTCGAGTTCGACAATGATTAAGTTCGATTCGAATTTGAATTTTATGATAAGGTTCGAATGAGGTTCGCCATTAAATTCGAGTATATATATATAATTTTCCTAAATTTAAAATATAACCCAATATAATATTTATACATTAAATTTTTAATGCTTATATTATATAATATAAATGAAATTGCCTCGTCCCCACACATATATATAAAACATAAAAAAATTATTAAATTTAATATATAACTCATTATAATATTAAAATATTATGTTTAATATATATGAAACAATATATAACAAATTATTTATAAAATTATCTTTCTATAAGATATTAAATTTAAAAGCAATTAAATTAAGTTAAATTTAATAAATAATTTATTATAATATTAATATATATATATATATATATATATATATATTTTAATATATAAAACAATATGTATCTACAACAAATTATAAAACTATACTGATGTTATTCAAATTAAAAAAAAAACGTTAAAGCTTATTCCCTACCTACTGAAGCATCATTCCTCTGCGTAACCTATCAAAGTGTTATTCCTCTCTGTGCGAGTGCAACTCCATCGATGGTTTCTTAGCATATATTATATGTAAAATCGTTGGCTCTCGGACGCGTGATGGCCCTCATATAGCATACGGTTATCTTTGTGCACATTTTCATCGTGATGGTAAAATTTGAATATAAATTACCTTATGGAATGTCACAAAAACCATTGTCTATGCGCTTAACGACCCTAACAAAGTTACCCTTCATCTACACGCTTGACGACTCAAATCGAGTTAGTGGGGCAACTTGAATATAAATAATCGATAGGAACTTCAAAATTAAAATATGGCAGACGACAGACCCAGTACCGTAAAATAACGCAAACGAAAAAGCAAACTTGAACCGAACATGATCGAACCTCATGCGAATTTGAAAATATTTTTGAGGTTCGCCATATTTCGAACCTAAAGGTTCAAATTCAGTGAACCCTGTGACATAGGGAGCCATGACACCAGGGTTTCACCACAGAGAGCTAACCAGAGGCATGGGCAGTTGGATGAGGATGTTGAGAAATCAATGCTAGTAGAATTAGGGTTAGATTTCTCTTTCTTGATAGTTACTTGTGAATTATGTTGGCTTCCTTTAACTTCTTTGTTATATTATATTTCATCAAGCAATTACCAAATTATATGTGTATGAAGGTCACTAAAACACAAGACACAAGAAGTAGGCACTCTGTCAGGGCAAAACCCCTATCTAGGGGAAAACCTACTCAGCAATTCTTCCTTCAATAGTTTCATGAGATAATTCAAAACTCTTGACCTAGACAAAGGCTTCCTCCACACTAAGTCAGCCCTCTCTTCCTTCTTGCAGATGATAACCCTTCAATAGCAACTTCGACCTAGCAGCGTCAACTTGCAATAGCAGCTTCGACCCAGCAACTGGCAGCAGCAGCAGCAGGAGAAACTTCGACCTGACAAGAGAGACCTCGATCTCCTAGAGGAATCCACCTGAGAGAGAGAGATAGCCCAAATTTTCGATTTTTCCTTTTTCTTCTTTCTCCAATTTCGCACTTCTTTTGTCTTCCTTTTCTTACTTTGCACTTCCCAACACTTTCTTCTAAATATCGAACTATGAGAGAGGGAATGAATTGTTCCAAATGAATTCGAACTGCCTTGTATATATAGCCTTCCAGTGAGGTCGAATTGTCCTTGAAGCCGACTTTATCTCCTTGAGGCTGACTTGGTGTGGAGGGGACAAATAGCATATTTGACTCAACATTAATTATTTTTACATGATTAAAAGCCCAAGAAGGGTCTCTTTTAAAAGACAATGACTCTAATGACTCAGAATAAATCCTAGAAGTCCTCAATGGGGACTTTGACCTAAAACATGATGACCCAAGCATGAAACCCATGCTTTAATAAGTCATAATAATAATAATAAAGATATTTTCTTCATTCTTTTGATAAATACATTTCATTGTGATTCAAGTACATTTATGAAGACCGAACCTTGTTACATATTTCAACACTCCCTCTTAACTAGGAAGGTATTCATAATAACAAGTACAAGGAAGATCTCAAAACATATGAACCATGAAGAATTTAGGCACCACAATGCCATAGACTAGATTCCTAACCAGGGCAATCTATCCAAGGTCCTCCAATAGTTTAGGCACTCACGATGCCATGGACTAGATTCCTAACCAGGGCAGTCTATCCAAGTGGGACTAAGATGGACTAAAGTTTTCAGCCAGTGTAGGTCCCATCAGGTTTACTTGCTAACCATCAACCCAAGGATCCAAGTGCGTATCCGAGGTCAAAGCTCTAAGACCAACGCCACCCTCCCTACTTCAGGATCTAGACATCAACACAAAGTGTCAACCAAATGTCCTCCCAGGCAATGTGTCTTACATACAAAGCCTCAACACTCCTAATTATTCCAATCAGTAGCAAAACCTCCCCGATCAAACAAATCAGTAACAAATCTCTCTCGTGTAACCAGCATGCTACCAAACCTCAGAGAGATTTGCCTGTACATACACAACCCCAATCAGTAACAAACTTTCAAATGTACATAAGTAAACACAAACCTCTGGGGTCTTCCAGATAACTAGATGTTGCTTCTCAATTTATCACATTGTAGGACTTTCACACGAATCTTGACAGTAGATTCCTTAATCATACATCTTCCTTTCCTACTTCACATGCAATAGCATATTCTACAAACAAATCCTGCTTTTCTTATATCAACAACTCCTCAAAATGCATTCTCCAATTTTCTTCTTTCAAGGTGTCCATCATGATTATAAAACGCCCTCCCTCCTAACTAGGGACTTGTTTCCACGAAAACAAGAGTGAAGTGTCCTCCTCTCACTCATGGCCTTCACTAATACTTACAGTTGTTTAGTCCTGGTCTAGTGCATGACATGAAGTAGAGAACCATATCCATCACTTCCTCTTAACCAGGGAGGAACTAATCATTCCTATACAAGGAATATACCCAAGTTCCCTCTTAAACTTGGGAGATCAACTCCTTTTCTACGACATCGAAGAATCTTTCATGGCTTCCATCCTTCTCATCAAAGTTATCATGACCAACATCATTAATATAACTTTCTTTATCATGCTTATCAAATGAACATCTTCACCATTTTGAAGATTATGTACCAGCACAACTTAGATAGCAAGTACAACCAAATCTATAAAAGCATAACGTTAACCATATCAAAATCATATAATAATGGAAGCATTTGACATTAGACATCAAACACCTAAACTTAGTTAGGTTCACCAACAACAAGAAACACATACTTTTATATTTTAAATATATGCTAGGGTTTTTGTCATAAACCCTAGATTTCATCATCAAGACTTTGAGCACCTCAGTCAAGAGAACAACCTTCATTAAGGCTTCAATATTTCTTCTAGAGATATGACATACAAAATATTAAAAACCCTACAAACAATTCAAACAAATATAGTTCAACAATGCATCTAACGACTTTATAACTCATATGTTAGACTTCCACTAGGATTTAGTGCAAGATCCTAAATTTCATACATGAGCCATTAAGCTTCAACAAAAAACAATCACAGCTCAATTTCAGATTTCAACAATCTTACATAAATCTTAGACTATCACACTAATCATCACATATTAGAGAATTGAGCTTCTACTAAGGTTTAGTTACAAAAACCCTAGAATTCACAACTACTATCATCCTAGAGAATTAAACTTTGACTAGGGCTTAGTTCCAAACCCTAGGACTTATGACCATCAATAATTAGGTCAACTCATATATCTAGGATTCCATCATCATGCACAAGCATATCATAGCATGTGGTAGTCAAACCCAATGACACAAATATAAATATATTAAAGTAAGACATATAACAAACTTGATCAGACTAGGGTTTGATCGGACAAACACACATGTACCTAAGATTTCATTTCTAGGACATTAATAAGGGTCTTGCTTATACACCCTACCAAACCCTAATGATCTAGGGTTTCAGTACAAAACATAGCGAACCCTAATTTATCAAACTTCAAAGGTTTGGGATTTCAGAGATCACCATTCAACCCTAACAAGTTAGGGTTTTCATAACCATACTAAAACCCAAACATAACATCAAACATCAAGAATAGCATTTTCTTATACTTCATCAATAACCCTACATAGGTTAGGGTTCCACGCAGTATCATCAACATACCCTTAAGTTAGGGTTTTTACAAAGAACCTTTCTAGGGTTCCACAAGAGTAATCAAAGATATGAGGAGGGTAGATTTATCCAATGACGAATCACCCAATCAAGAATCTTTATGATTCAAGAGAGCTATGTTGAAATATGTAACTAGGTTCAGTCTTCATAAATGTATTTGATTCACAATGAAATGTATTTATTAAAAGAATGAAAAAATATTTATTATTATTATTATTATGACTTATTAAAGCATGGTTTCATGCTTGGGTCATCATGTTTTAGGTCAAAGTCTCAATTGGGAATTCTAGGATTTATTCCGAGTCATTAGAGTCATTGTCCATTAAAAGGAGACCCTTCTTGGGCTTTTGAATCATGTAAAAAGAATTAATATTGAGTCAAATATGCTATTTGTCCCCTCCACACTAAGTCGGCCTCAAAGAGATCAAGTCGGCCTCAAGAAGGACAATTTGACCTCACTAGAAGGCTATATAAACAAGGCAGTCCGAATTTATTTGGAGTAATTCACTCTCTCTCTCTCTCATAGTTTGATATCCAAAAGCTGGAAGTTGGGAAATGCGAAGTTGAAGAAGAGTTGGAAAGGGGTTGAAAAAGAGTGGAATTCGGGAGGAAGAAAGAAGACATCAAGATCGAAATTTTGAGCCATCTATCTCCCACATCAAAGAAGTATCCAAGGAGATCTAAGTTTTTCTTTGTCTAATTGAAGTTGTTGTTGTTGCTAGATGTTGGGTCGAAGTTGCTACTGCAAGTTAATGTTGCTAGGTCGAAGTTGCTTTTGAAGGGTTATCATCTGCAAGAAGGATTGAGGGTTGATTTGGTGTGGAGGAAGTCTTTGTCTAGGTCAAGAGTCTTGGATTATCTCGAGAAACTGTTGAAGGAAGAATCGTTGATTGGGTTTTCCCATGGATAGGGGTTTTTCCCTGCTTGTCCACCAACATCTATTGTCCTTGTGTTATTTGTTTTGGTAATTGCTTGATGAACAAAAGATAAAAGAATTATAAGTAATTATCTATATAAGAAAATCATTTTGCCTTTCTGATTTTCTAACATGGGGTCAGAGCAAAGGTGAAGAAGGAAAAAGGCAGTTTTGAGAATCTACTGGAAGGAGTCTAAAGGATTGATCAAGGGATCATATAAGAAGCTCTTATAAGGGAAGAAGCTCACTATCTTCAAGGACAATGTCTAACACAATAAAGAGTGAGAACAAATTGGAAGGAGCATCAAATTACAGGGCATGGAAGAAGAGAATTGACCTCATTCTTGAAAAGAACAAGGTCTTGGATTTGGTCAAAGGAAAGGTGAAGAAACCTACCAAAGAATCCAGTGATGCAGACAAAGTGAAGTTTAGAGAGTCAGAAATATTGGCTATGACATTGATGGTAGAAAGCATAAAGGACAATCTTGTCCCATACATTTCCAATATAGACCATGCTCAAGAAATGTATGAAGCCTTATCAAAATTGTTCACTATCAAGAACATCAATCAAGTAGCAAGTCTGAAGAATGAATTAAGAACTACAAAAATGACGAAGGATGACACTGTGGCTTCCTTCTTTGTAAGGATATCTAGAATTAGAGATGAACTTCAAGCCATAGATGAAATTGTACAGGAAAAGGATCTAGTAATTACAGCGTTGTTGGGATTGCCACCTACTTGGAGTTCCTTTGCTTCAGGTTTCAACAGTTGGAAAGAAGCTCTTACCTTCGAGCAATCATTGAATGCTTACACCCACGAAGAAATGAGAATCTCATTCGTAAACAACAATGAAGAAGAAAAGGTTTCAAATGCATACTTCGCTTCTCACAAGAAAGGAAACTCCAAGAAGTCAAGAGGCCCAAGAAGGAAGGTCGATATGTCCAAAATAGAATGCTACCAATGTCACAAAATGGGTCACTATAGAAGTGACTGTCCTGACAATCTGAAGAACAAGAAAAGAAACAGAGACCAAGCCAATGTTGTTGAAGAAGGATCTCCAAAGAAGAATAAGCCCAAAGAAATGGATATAAGGGACTTACACTACTAAGTCCTTTGATCTAAGCCTTAGTTATTTCATTGTTTGATTTCTAGTATTTGTAGGTTTAACATATTTTTGGAAAAACATTTTTGATTTGTTTTTTATAAGGTTATAGGTATCCCTCAAGCTTGGAGGGAGTTGTCACCAACCTCCAAAAGATAAGTATCTTATTACCTTTTCATTTTTAGTTTTCCTTACTTAACCAGTTTTGCTTGCATTAAATATGAATCACATTTCTATTCATATTTTTCCTTGTTTAGGAAAAGATTGTTGAATACTCAAGGAACATGAAAGAAGGCTTCACAAGACAAAGTATTGGAGTTACAACGTTTGTTAAGAAACAACAAGTATGCCTTAAGCTATAAGTTTTGCTCTCTTCATAAAGGTATATTCATTCTTCATAAACTATTACTAGCATCATTGTGTCTAGCTCTCCTGAATCATAGAGATTCTTGATTGGGTGATTCATCATTAGATAAATCTACCCTCCTCATATCTTTGATTGTTCTTGTGGACCAGTCACATTAAAAATTATTTTTCACCTCCTTAGAAGCAGAATCTCACCATGAGACCTTCACCATCTTAAAGAGCATAATTTTTCCTTTCCGAGCTATTACTCAGCCTAAAACTCCAAGCGGTTTGGGAGAAATGAATTTTTGAAGTTAAGTTATTAATTTTGGACATGGAGCCGACCTGTGCTAGAGTCCTCATGTTGGCCTGCCTATAGAGACATGCCTATTCGTTTAGCATGACAAAAACCCTATATATTAGGCCTCCGATTTCATTCTTTCACCATCAATTTCGGTCATCTATTACAGAGAAGGGTGAAGGAGTTCACATCTCGTGAACCTAAAGGGTTGCAAGACAGGAAGCATAAATATTAAAGGAGAAGAGGTTACGTTTTTGTTTTTGGGATATAAAATACATCGGATCTTTGACTGGCTCCAGTATTGCTCGGATTGTCCCTCATTCAGACCATATATCCTGTACGTTGTCTTCAACTCGGAATGAAGCATTGTGGCTCAGATATAGACAGTGGAATGTGGTATTAATAGTAACTCGGAGGTGTAAACAAGATTGTGATACGTATCTCTTGCTCGGACAGTCCTCGGATTCAGGTAAAAGACTTGACTGTTGTGTTCTCTCCAGGTCTCGGACTGTGGCAACATTTATTACTCTCGGGACTGTGCACCATTACTATGACTCGGATCTGTGCCATCTTCCTGTGACGTATGGTGCAGTCTTAGACGTGTAACCTCGGACTTGAACTTAGACCTCGGACTGTATAGAAGATCAGAGGCTCGAACTGGTGTAAAACTGTGGTTCTTGTGGATCAGTTGAGAGAGTGAGCAATAGTGCCTCGGACTGTGCATCAACACAGTGCTCGGACATCTGTCCACAAACCACTATTTCAGACTGTGTCATCATCACCCTTGTGATCCCATTAGCCCAGACTAAGATTGTGGTATATTCTATTGACAGTGGCATTGTTGGACTACAATATCTCCTCTTGAACAGTGGCATTGATGGATTGTAGTATCCCTTGGACAGTTGGATAGTTGAACTATGGTGCAGTATGGTGCAACGAGCATATTGACAGTGACTCAAAGCTACAAATTCTAAGTGGAATAGCCAAGTGAATCTCATTGAAGAACCTTGAAGTTTGGAGGGCAGAGTGGACAAAGGTTGGCATGCAAAACAACTAGAATATTGAATAACCTTGTGAAGACTTTTTGGAGTACTTTTGTTTGGAGCTCATCTCTGAAGCCATTACTTGGAGCTATCATTTGGAGCGACCTAGTGACAATCTTGAAGGCACTATTTTGGAGGTCTCTAAAAGGCACTTGTATAACTTTGGACGTTTCGTGAAGACATCTTGAAGAAGACATTATTAGAGACCATGATGCACTGAAGACATCATGAGGTGACTTGAAGGATTTGCTTGGGTATAATGAAGAACAATGGCAATACCTTCTAATTGACAAGGTTGTCATTGATGATATGTGATGATTAAGTAAACAGAAGCTAAAGATTAACAGTGCTCGGTGAAGAAGACTTTGGGAGCCATGAAGTACAACCAAACATATCTTGACAAAGCGAAGCTATAGGATTGGTGTCCTAGGAGTTAGTGCTCCTAAACTCAAGGTTGGGGCCTTGGATAAGATAGGGTTGGAGCCCTAGAGGATCAGAGTCCTCAAGAAACTAGATCAAAGTCTGTACCAGAGAAGGGTTGGTTCCCTAGGGGTTGGAGCCTCTAAACACAAGGTCAGTGCCTTGAAAACATAGGGTTGGTGCCCTAGAGGTCGAGCCTCACAAAAGTCCAAGTTGGTGCTTGGCAACAGGTTGGGGCCTGTGAGATTGAAGATCGATGTCTTCATCTAGGGTTGGAGCCCTATATACATTGTACTTGATTTATTGTGAAAAAGAAATAAATAAAAGCATTTATTCTTATTGTTCATTTTGTATTCTAAATATAAGTGATCTAACTAGTAAAAAGTAAACAATTGAAAAGGAATATTGATTCAACAACCCCCCTTGAGTATTTCCAACAAATGTTTGATGCTTTGATGATGACATGTTTGGGGTTTTGGTATGGTTATGGAAACCCTAACTTGTCAAGGTTGAATGGTGATGTCTGAAATCTCAAACCTTTGAAGTATTGATAAATTAGGGTTTGCCATGTTTTGTGTTGAAACCCTAGATCATTAGGGTTTGGTGGGGTTTGTAAGCAAGACCCTTATTTTTTTATAGTGTCCTAGAAGTGAAATTCTAGGTATATATGTGTTTGTCCGATCTAAACCCTAGTTTGATCAAGTTTGTTATATGTCTAACCTTAATATATTGATGTTTGTGTCAATAGGTTTGACTAACACATGTTATGATATGTTTGTGTATGATGATGAAGTCCTAGATATATGTGTTGACCTAATTGTTGATGGTCCTGAGTCTTAGGGTTTGGAACTAAGCCCTAGTCAAAGTTTGATTCTCTAGGATGATAGTATTTGTGAATACTAGGGTTTTGTAACTAAACCTTAGTTGAAGTTAAAATCTCTAAAATATGATGACAATGTGACAATCTGGGATTTATGAAAGGTTGATAAAAACATGAAATTGTATTGTGATCAGTCTGTTTGTTGAGAATTAGTAAAATCTAGGGTTTACAACAAACCATAGTGGAAGCTCTTCATGTTAAATTGAGTTGTGATTGATTTTGATTATTAAATCTCATGTATGAAATCTAGGATCCTGCATTAAATCCTAGTGGAAGTCTAACATATGAGCTCTAAAGTTGTTAGATGCATTGTAGAACTATATTTGTTTAAATTGCTTCTAGGGTTTGTAGTAGGGTATGTCATACCTCTGGAAGAAACATTGAAACCCTAGATGTAATGAAGGTTGTTATGCTTGAAATGCTCAAAGTCTTGATGATATAGTCTAGGGTTTATGACAAAAACCCTAGCAAGAAGTTGAAAAGTATGTGTCTCTTGTTTGTAACTAAGTTTGGGTATTTAATGTCTAAAGTTGAATGCTTCCATTATTATATGATTATGATATGGTTAACTTCATGCTTCTATAGATTTGGTTGTATTTGCTATCTAAATTGTGCAGTTACATAATATTTAAGATAGTGAAGATGCTCGTAAGTAAAGCTGATATGATAAGCATGATAAAGAAAGTTATGACTTTGATGAGAAGGATGGAAGCCATGAAAGATTCTTCGATGGCTTAGAAAATAAGTGGAGCTCCCTAAGTTAAGAGGGAGCTTGGATGAAAGGAATCTCCTTAGTAAAACAGTGCGAAACACGCATGTAAAAGAATATCGAATGAATTGATTAACCTGGAGCAAACAGCTCAATGATAATACAAAGATATTTACAATAATAGAAACATCAGGTTTCTATGTAGAATATAGAACAAACAGTTTCATCTAAGAAACTGCTAAAAGAATAAAAATAGAAACAGCTAAAAGACTGAGCATTACTAAATAGAGATATATTCTAATACCCTCCCTTAATGCTCAATCTATTTACAACACCAATAGACCCGCGAAATTTTACAAATTTATCAGGACCAAGAGGCTTGGTGAAAATATCGGCGGGCTGCTCTGTTGTGGGAACATAGTGCAACTGAACTGAGCCATCTTCAACCAGCTGTCGAATGTAGTGGCAGTGAGTTTCCACATGCTTTGTTCGTTCATGAAAGACTGGATTGTTGGCAAGTTTGAGCACTCCCTGATTATCACAAAACAAAGAAGTAGGCCCTGTCTGAAAAACATGCATATCTGCAAGCATACGACGAAGCCAAACTGCCTCACAGGCTGCCTTAACTGCTCCCCGATACTCTGCTTCTGTTGAGGAGAGAGCCACTGCCTGTTGCTTCTTACTAGTCCAAGTAACAGCACCAGATCCTAGACTAAACACATACCCAGCTGTAGATTTACGGTCATCAACCGAACCGGCCCAGTCAGAGTCAGTGTAGCCACTGAGAATAGGATTGGAGCTGCGAGTATATAAGAGGCCATAATCAGAAGTACCACGCACATATCGTAGCACCCGCTTTGCTGCTATCCAATGATCAGCTTTAGGAGCTGACATAAAGTGAGAAATGTAGCTTACTGCAAAACTGATGTCAGGTCTGGTAGCAGTAAGATAGATGAGACTGCCCACTAATTGCCTGAATAAAGTTTCATCCACAAGAGGAGAGGATGACTGTGCTGAAAGTTTGAGCCCTGGTTCCATAGGAGTCGTGGCCGGTTTGCAATCCTGCATTCTGAACCTTTCCACAAGATTTTTGGCATACTTGGACTGAGAAAGAAAGATCTGATTTTCAGTCTGCCACACTTCAACCCCCAGACAGTAATGAAGAAGTCCCAAGTCTGTCATCTCAAAAGTTCTGCATAGATCTTGTTTGATCCCATGTATCAAATGTGCAGAGCTGCCAGTAATGATAAGATCATCCACATAGACAACTACAAACAAGATATCATCACCAGTATGCTTGATATACAGGTTTGCATCAGATGGACTCCGCTGAAAACCCTGATCTGTCAGGTACTGATCAATTTTCATGTACCAAGCCCGAGGAGCTTGTTTCAATCCATAGATTGCTTTAACTAACCGACACACTTTCTGTTCTTGACCAGCAACCTTGAATCCTGGAGGCTGCGTCATGTAGACTTCTTCTTGGAGATCACCATTTAGGAAAGCACTCTTTACATCCATCTGATGAACTTTCCAATTGAACTGAGCTGCTAGGGCAAGCACAAGCCTTATGGTACTCATCTTGGCTGTAGGAGCAAAAGTCTCCTCATAGTCAATGCCTTCCTTCTGTGAGAACCCTCGAGCCACAAGACGAGCTTTATACTTGTCTATGGTTCCATCAGCTTTGTATTTCACTTTATACACCCATTTGCAGCCTATGGGTTTTTTCTCTGCAGGAAGATCAGAAAGTGTCCATGTATGATTCTTCTGAAGACTTTGGAATTCGGCTTCCATAGCCTGTTCCCACTCAGATGTACCCTTAGCCTCTGAATAGGTTTGAGGCTCAAAAATACTGTGTATGTTAGCCATAAGAGCAAAATTGACTGTAGACTGTTGTCTGTTCTTATGTCTAGAAGTTCTACCTTCAAGGAGCTCATCATCCCGGAGATCACCTATGGTTTTAGCCCACCATTTAGGCCGAAGAAAAGAAGAACCAATATCAGGAGCAGAGGAACCAATATCAGAAGGAGGTGGAGAAGGGTCAAGAGCAATAGGGACAGCAAGAGGAGGGTTAGCTTCTGGAGGAAGCTCAGATAGAGTATTATCAAATACTGATGCTACATCATCCCTCCCATCAGGTGGACCGACTGGAAGAAGAACACTGTGAGGCTGATCCTCAGAACATTGCTGAAAGAATCCTCTGTCCTCATCAAAGACTACATCCCGACTGAAGCTAAGACGACCAGTGGCTATATCTATCAGCCTATAGGCTTTGTGATGATCACTGTACCCTGTCATCATGAG
Source organism: Pinus tabuliformis (assembly GCA_031772625.1). Taxonomy (NCBI): domain Eukaryota; kingdom Viridiplantae; phylum Streptophyta; class Pinopsida; order Pinales; family Pinaceae; genus Pinus; species Pinus tabuliformis. Next base: position 338,028,508 of record CM062812.1, read on the forward strand.
TTTCTGGCTTTTGGAATCCAACTTAGAGCGCTTAGCAGCTGGAATCCAAACATATGCAACTGAGCCAAATACTTTGAGATGACTGATCTTAGGCTTACGGCCAGACCAAACCTCTTCAGGAGTCTTCCCTGTAACAGCCTGAGTGGGTGATCTGTTAAGAAGGTAAACAGCAGTAAATACTGCTTCAGCCCAGAATCTGTTTGGAACACTCCTGTGTTGTAACATGGAACGAGCCATTTCAACAACCGTGCGGTTGCGGCGCTCGACAACACTGTTCTGCTGAGGAGTGTAGGGTGCGGTTAACTGATGTTTGATGCCATGAATATCACAGAAATTGGCAAAAGCTGAAGAACAAAATTCCCCCCCATTGTCGGTCCTAAGAGTCATGATGTTACAGCCAGACTCTTTTTCAACTAAGGTTTTAAACTTCTGAAAGGTACTAAGTGCATCAGATTTATTTTTTAGAAAATACACCCACATCTTTCTACTGAAATCATCTACAATAAGTAAAAAATATTTGCAAGCAGTGATAGAAGCTGTATTCATAGGACCACAAATATCAGCGTGAAGTAACTGGAGTACCTTAGATGCACGCCAAGATTCTCCATTCTTGAATGAAGACCGATGTTGCTTTCCCGCTTGACAGGCGCCGCATACCCCCAACTGCTGAGTCTGAATATCAGGTAATCCTGACACAAGTCCCTCCCGGGAGAGCTGAGAGAGATACTGCATATTTAGATGCCCATATCGCTGATGCCAAAGAGTACTGATGGGAGAGACACGTGCTGCTAGAGCCACTTCTGGAGAGTCACCGGTGTCAAGTAGCCTATATAGACCATGGTCCTCTAAGCCAACAGCAACTGTTAGACTAGTCTCTCTGTCAATAATAGAGCACTTGTGTGCACTGAACACAACATCAAGCTGAGGAGAATTCCTCATAATCTGGCTGACAGACAGCAGATTAATTTCCATACCAGGAACATAGTATACATTCAGAAATATGAGTGTGCGCCCACCAGACTGAATTTGAACTGTACCTCTGCCAGCTACTGTGTACTTTTCACCGCCGCCAAATACCACGGAATCACTGAAAGGTGAGAAGTCAATAAACCAGTCACGCCTGTGAGAGAAATGGCGTGATGCACCAGAATCAATGTACCATGCAGAAGAAGGAACATGATCTGAAGACCTTTTAGCCATAAAGGCGTAAAAGGCTTGATTTCCTTCTAACATCGTGGCCATTTTACAAAAGTCTGACACACAACAAAGTGTAGCTGCCTGCTTAAAAATCTTCTTTCAAGATGACTGTAGCAAATCTTAACAAATTCTGTTTTGAAAAAAATAGACTTGCATACAAAAAAAAATTCTCAGATCTGTGATAACTGTGATGCTGGTCTGATCCCACTTCAGAAAAATAACTGTGATGCTATTTCTGGTCCCACCGTTTCAAATATAATCACAATATTTTTTAATCCAAATTCTAGTCAAACCCGTCACTAAAGTCTGGAAAATACGTGGATCTGAAAATACCTTTATGGGGATCTGGAAAATACGTGGATCTGAAAATACCAAAAATACGTGGATCTGAAAACAAACCCGTGAATCTGTTTGCCGTCACTGGAATGTATTTGCCGTACCCGTGAATCTGGAAAACCCGTCACGTGATCTCGTGCGGCTTCAACTATGTGAGCCCGATTGACTGGAGCGGTACCGCGAACACCTTCACGTTACGTCTCAACTGAAAAACGACTCAGCGGGTTGCCACAGGATTCACCGGAATATATATATATGGACCACGGTTTAACTGCCACGGGTTATCAACATACGGGCCGGAAAATATATATGGACCACGGGTTTTTTTTCAAAATTCAGCTGCTACGGGTTATCAAATACGGGCCGGAAATATAATCACAGGTTTCAGAACGACTGCAAAAAATTATAATCACAGGTTTCGAAAATGGGCCGGAAATATAATCACGGGTTGCGGAATTATATAAATAACCACGGGGTTTCAGAAATATATATCCACTCCAATATATATCTTCACAGATTTCAAATGAGTATCCACAGGCTTCAAATATAAATCCTCGGGCTTCAGAAAGAATATCCACGAGTTTTATAAAAAAATGCGTATCCACGGGTTTGACAGTCCTGAAACTAAAATCACGAATTTGCCCGCAGATATAATTTTCAAACCACGATTCTGTCTTTCAAAAAACACAAGTGAGTTTTGAGAGAAAACACCTGGATCATGAATGCTGAGAAATTCCTCGATGTGGTCGAGTAGCTGCCAGGTGAAGAAGAAGATAGCCGGATCCACGATTCCCAGCAAAACTGGCCAGTAAAAAAAATTCCGCTCCCACGAAGATAGTCACCGCCACAAAGTTATTTCTTTAATAAAATGATCATGCAAGAGAAGAATCCATTTCTGTATCGAGATGGACGACTGTAAGCTTTTATCACAGCGAGCAAAGCCGAGGCTAAGACTCAGTGAAGGCTGCCTGGCTTACAGAGGGCTCGACCTTAGAAAGGACTCAAGAGATTTCGATGCAAAGAGAAATACTGTTCAAGAAAAAATCTCTTAACCTTGCTCTGATACCATAAAACAGTGCGAAACACGCATGTAAAAGAATATCGAATGAATTGATTAACCTGGAGCAAACAGCTCAATGATAATACAAAGATATTTACAATAATAGAAACATCAGGTTTCTATGTAGAATATAGAACAAACAGTTTCATCTAAGAAACTGCTAAAAGAATAAAAATAGAAACAGCTAAAAGACTGAGCATTACTAAATAGAGATATATTCTAATACTTAGTTGAGAGGGAGGTCATATCATAGTCATGATGGACATCTTGAAAGAAGAAATTGGAGAATGTATTTTGAGGAGCTACTGAGATAAGAAATGTCGGATCTATTTGTAGCATATGTTGTTGCATGTGAAGTAGGAAAGGAAGATGTATGATTAAGGAATCTTCTGTCAAGATTCATTTGGGAGTCCTACTATGATAAACTAAGAAGCAACAAAAGACCCCGGAGGTTTGTATTTATTTATGTACATTCGAAAGTTTGTTACTGATTGGGGTTGTGCTTGTACAGGTAAATCTCTCAGAGGCTTGATAGCATGTTTTACATGCTTATTGTTATCGATCAGTTTGATCGGGAGAGATTTGTTGTTACCGATTTGTTTGATAGAGGAGGATTTGTTACCGATTGGAATAATCAGGAGATTTGAGGCTTTGTGTGTGAGACACATTGCATGGGAGGATAATGCAGGAGCATCCTACTCAAAATATTATTGTACATTTGGTTGAATTAGGGGGGTGATGTTTTTAGTTATTTTTAAGAATCTTGTATAAATTGAGTGTAAATCTATGTGTGAGGCTTTTATTTGTGAAATATTCTCAACTATGTGAGAATGTCAGGGATAATTAATGTATGTAGATCTCGTAGAATTCTTAGGGATGACGAGATCCTTGAATGGGAATTAGTTGAGTGATTTATGGAGAAGACTATGGATTTAGAATAATCCATAACTATGTACTTATTTCTATAAATGTAAGCCTGCGAGGAGTGTGAAGGGAGAGTGTTAGAGGTGTAATAGAGTTTTGAGATAGTTTTGAGACAGAGCGTTAGAGTGTTAGACAAAGCTAAGTAGAAGAGAGAACAGAACAGAGCACGAGATGTTCTGTACATATATGTAAATATTGTGTGAATGAAAGAGTTTTTGTGCTTAAATCTTGTTTATATTTCTTCTATTATTATGTGATTAATTTCGTTGGTTAATTGAGATGTAGGCTAAATTCCTCTGTATCGCGTGAATGTTGTGCATGGATGTATTCGACATCCCAGTGAATATAGTTTAGAGAAGGACTAAACTTCGCGGAAGGGCTAAGTCTTGGCGGAACCCTAACAAATTCGCGCTAAACCCAAAAGATGAGCGGAAGTCGTCTGATCAACAAATCGACACATCTACGGTCATCGCGTGGTTAAAAAGCACGAAGGTTAATCCAAAATTGGACGTGATATTTTATTAAACTGGGTTAATAGCTCAGTTAATCTAGGCCATCCGATTAAAGGAGGCAGATCCGACGAATATCGCACAGAAAAGTGAACGGAGGTTAGTATAATTTTCGGACCCGATGAGATGTCAAATGTGGTTTATTCCAGTTAAAGTCTGGTCAATCAGATCCGTTTGTTGTGAAGGGCGCGACCCCACGGTGATCGCGTGGTAAAGATGTGTGCAGGTTAATATAAGAATCGGACCCGAGAAAATTTGAACTGGAGTTTTTAATTCCTTTGGGTTCCGTGAGTAATTTGGGTTTTTGCCAACTATCGGGTAAATCAAGGAATTCTGCTATTATGGTAGAATAACGATATTAAAGGTTTAAACGGGTTTTTAATCTGTTTTGAGTTCCGCTAAAGAGGTTGGGGTGTGATAATTTAATTAAAAAAGGTTTAATTATTTAAAAATTCTGCATTTTGTGTAAAGTATTAGTTTCACCCCATCAGAGGACATCTGACTAGCACTTTGTGTTGATGTCTAGTTCCCGAAGTAGGGAGGGTGGCATTGGTCATGGAGCTCTGACCTCGGATACACACCTAGATCCCTAGGTTGATGGTTAGCAAGTAAGCCTGATGGTACCTAGAGAGGCTAAAAGCTTTAGTCCATCTTAGTCCCACCTGGATAGATTGCCCTGGTCAGGAATCTAGTCCATGGCATCGTGAGTGCCTAAACTGTTGAAGGACCTTGGATAGATTGCCTTAGTCAGGAATCTAGTCCATGGCATTGCGGTGCCTAAATTCTTCATGGTTCATGTGTTTTGAGATCTTCCTTGTACTTGTACTTATGAATACCTCCCTAGTTAAGAGGGAGTGTTGAAATATGTAACTAGGTTCGGTCTTCATAAATTTATTTGAGTCACAATGAAATGTATTTATTAAAAGAATGAAGAAAATATTTATTATTATTATTATTATGACTTATTAAAGCATGGGTTTCATGCTTGGGTCATCATGTTTTAGGTAAAAATCCCCATTGAGGACTTCTAGGATTTATTCTGGGTCATTAGAGTCATTGTCCATTAAAAAGAGACCCTTCTTGGGCTTTTGAGTCATGTAAAAAAAAATATTGAGTCAAATATGCTATTTGTCCCCTCCACGCCAAGTCAACCTCACTAGAAGGCTATATATAAAAGGCAGTTCGAATTCATTTGGAGTAATTCACTCTCTCTCTCATAATTCAATATCCAGAAGCTGGAAGCTGGGAAATGCCAAGTTGAAGAAGAGATGGAAAGGGGCTAAAAAAGAGTGTGAAATCTTGGAGGAAGAAAGAAGACATCAAGATCAAAATTTTGAGCCATTTATCTCTCACATTAGAGGAGTATCCAAAGAGATCAAAGTTTTTCTTTGTCTAGTCAAAGCTACTACTACTGCTAGTTGTTGGGGTGAAGCTACCACTGTTAGGTCGAAGTTGCTTTTGAAGGGTTATCATCTGCAAGAAGGATTGAGGACTAACTTGGTGTGGAGGAAGTCTTTGTCTAGGTCAAGAGTCTTGGATTATCTCAAGAAACTATTGAAGGAAGAATTGTTGACTGGGTTTTCCCCTAGACAGGGGTTTTGCCCTACCTGTCCACCTACATTTGTTGTCCTTGTGTTATTGTTTTGGTAATTGCTTGATGAACAAAAGATAAAAGATCACAAGTAATTATCTATATAAGAAAATCTTTCTGCCTTTCTGATTTTCTAACAAGCTAGACACAAAAACATGTTAGTAATGTAGAATAGTTTATCAAGAATGAATATACCCTTATGAAGAGAGCAAAACTTATAGGTTAAGGCATACCTTTGTTTCTTAACAAACCTTGTAATTCCAATGCTTTGTCTTGTGAAGCCTTCTTCCATGTTCCTTGAGTATCCAACAAGCTTTTCCTAAACAAGGAAAATATGAATAGAAATGTGATTAGTATTTATTGCAAGCAAAACTAGATAAGTAAGGAAAACTAAAAAAATGAAAAGGTAATAAGATACTTATCTTTGGAAGTTGGTAAGGGCTCCCTCCAAGCTTGAGGGATACCTATAGCCTTATAAAAACAATTCAGAAATGTTTTCAAAATATGTTAAACCTAGAAATCAAAACATAAAAGAAAGCAATTCAAAACTTAGAGTAGAAGGATATGCAAGGGATAGAGTTCCTAGCAAATAGGTCTTTGACTTCGGGTCCTTCCATCATGTTCTTCTTTGGTGAAACTTCTTTGGCAAAGTTTGCTTGATCCCTGTCCCTTCTTTCTTGGCCCTTTAGACTTCTTGATTTCTTTGTAGACTTCTTCACTTTTCCTTTTACTAGATCCTTAAACTGTCTTTTTCCTCCTTCACCTTAGCTCCATTCTCCAACTTCAATGATGTTGATCCCAGGCATCTAATAGCACAACTTTTGTTGTCTCCCAATTCCATTGAGGGAGAAGATGATTCCTCTGATAGAGTGTGAAGTTCTTTACTCTTTCCTGTCATATGCCTAGATGCAATAATCCATGCATTATTGTCATTAAGTGAGCCTGTAAGTGCAGCCAAGAACTCTTGACTTTTGACTTTGTTGAATAAGTAGTAGAAGATCTTCTTGATACAACTTCCTGCAGTATTGAATCGCATTATTATCATAGAGGCAGTAATCATTTCCTTCAAGCCAACGAAATGATTCAATCTTCTTTGACCTTAGCTCTGGTACCATGTTGAGAAATCAATTCTAGTAGAATTAAGGTTAGATTTCTCTTTCTTGACAATTACTTGTGAATTATTTTGGTTTCCTTTTACTTCTTTGTTATATTATCTTTCATCAAGCAATTACCAAATTATGTGTGCATGAAGATCACAAAAACACAAGACACAAGATGTAGGCACTCTGCCAGGGCAAAACCCCTATCTAGGGGAAAACCTAGTCAACAATTCTTCCTTCAATAGTTTCACGAGATAATCCAAGACTCTTGACCTAGACAAAGACTTCCTCCACACCAAGTCAACCCTCTTCCTTCTTGCAGATGATAACCCTTCAATAGCAACTTCGACCTAGCAGCATCAACTTGCAGTAGCAGCTTCGACCCAGCAACTAGCAGCAGCAGTAGCAGCAGAAACTTCGACCTGACAAGAGAGACTTCGATCTCCTAGAGGAATCCACCTGAGAGAGAGAGAGATAGCCCAAAATTTTGATTTTTCCTTTTTCTTCTTCTTTCTCCAATTTCGCACTTCTTTTGTCTTCCTTTTCTTACTTCACACTTCCCAACGCTTTCTTCTGGATATCAAACTATGATAGAGAGAGTGAATTGTTCCAAATGAATTCGAACTGCCTTGTATATATAGCCTTCCAGTGAGGTCGAATTTTCCTTCTTGAAGCCGACTTGATCTCCTTGAGGTCGACTTGGTGTGGAGGGGACAAATAGCATATTTGACTCAATATTAATTCTTTTTACATGATTCAAAATCCCAAGAAGGGTCTCTTTTAATGGACAATGACTCTAATGACTCAGAATAAATCCTAGAAGTCCTCAATGGGGACTTTGACCTAAAACATGATGACCCAAGCATGAAACCCATGCTTTAATAAGTCATAATAATAATAATAAAAATATTTTCTTCATTCTTTTGATAAATACATTTTATTGTGACTCAAATACATTTATGAAGACCAAACCTAGTTACATATTTCAACAAAGGAGACTGGGAGAGATCTTAGATGGAGGAAGCTATGCTTCACCTGTCAAGAACCTTGGGCACGGTCACAGATGCACAGCGGGCAAGGCCCATTACATTGAGGTCTTATCTGACAATCATCAGGAGGATGATGTGGGGTTGGAGGTAGATGGGGGTGATGATGAAGCATAAGCAGCGAGGGGACCACCTCCACCACCACCACCTGGAGGAGTGCTTGCTTCATTGCGTGGGGTTCCCAAATTTTTGACTTTGAGGATCAGAGGCACAGTGCAAGGACAGCATGTCTCAGTTTTGGTAGAGAGTGGAGCCACCCACAATTTCATTGATGCGCAAATGATTTAGAGGCGTGGTATCACTACCGAGGAGTTTGAGGGATTTTTCATTCTTGTGCCAGAGGATACAACCATGTAGTGTACCCGATATATCCTTGCTTTGACGATGACCATGGGGAACTACTCAGTGACCGACCATTTCTTTGTGGTGTATGTACCAGACACCAATGTGGTGATGGGTGCTCAGTGGCTCTACTCTCTTGGGCGAGTGACCATTGATTGGCGGAAGTTGGAGATGGAGTTTGTGGGGCCAGATGGGAAGATGGTGGTACTGAGGGGCATGCACTCATACCCACCACAGACGGTCTCGGCCCACCAGATGGAGGCCAATTTGAGACATGGGGACTTCGAGTGGGCAGTAGAGTTGAGGATTTCAGAGGTTGGGGTTCAGCCTAAGCCACCCCATCCAGACATTCAGGCCATCTTGGACAGGTACCTAGCAGTGTTTGGAGACATCCCACCAAGACGACCACCTGACAGGGGATTTGAGCACACCATTGAGCTGGAACCAGGGGTGCAGGGGGTCATTACAACCACTTATAGACATCCCAAGGCCTATTGGGATGAGATTGAGAGAGCCATTCAGGAGTTGTTGGCATTGGGGCATATCAGGCCCAGTTCTAGTCCTTTCGCTTCATTAGTTGTCCTGGTGAAGAAGAAAGATGGCACGCTGAGGATGTGCATTGATTACCAGGCCCCCAATAAGAAGACTGTGAAGAATCGGTACCCCATTCCCTGGATCAACAAGTTGATGGATGATCTTAGATGAGCTAAGTTCTCTAAGATAGACCTGTGTTCGAGGTACCACCAGATCAAGGTGCATGAGCAGGACATCCCCAAGACAGCTTTTCGCTGCCACTATGGGCATTTCGAGACTTTGGTGATGCCCTTTGGGCTAACCAACGCACCGGCCACATTCTAGTCTTGCATGAACCACATATTTCATGGGCAACTGAGACGTTATGTCCTTGTTTTCTTCAATGACATACTGAACTATAGCAGGACATGGGAAGAACACTTGCAGCATCTGGAGAAGGTGCTCAAGATCTTGGAGGGACAACAGTTCTATGCGAAGCTGTCCAAGTGTGAGTTTGGGCTCACAGAGATGCTCTATCTAGGGCACATTATTGGAGAAGATGGGGTGAGGGTGCACCAAGAGAAGATCAGGGCCATTTTGGACTGGCCCACACCTAGGAGCGTGACAGAACTGCGGAGGTTTTTGGGCATTTGCACCTATTCCAGGAAGTTCATGAAGGGGTTTTCACAGTTGGGAGCACCCCTCACGGATTTGACCAAGAGAGGAACATTCGAGTGGATAAATGGGGCGCAAGAGGCTTTTGAGCGCCTCAAACAGGTGATGAGTAGTTGTCAAGGGTTAGCACTTCCATATTTCACACAGCCCTTTGTGCTTGAGTGTGATGCATCAGGGGAGGGCGTAGGAGCATTCCTGATGCAAGGGGGGCACCCGATAGCTTTTGAGAGTCGGAAGCTACTTCCCCATGAGCGGTTGTGCTCCATTTACGACAAAGAGATGCTAGCCATCATGCATGTGCTGACCAAGTTTAGACAACTACACCTTGAAGAAGGAGCTCGGTTGGTCAAGGGGAAGGAAGGGATCATCACAAGTAAAGGGTCTCACTAAAGATCAAGGATAAGTATCTCTTCTAGAGCAAGTGAAACAAGGACTATCAACAGTTGTAAGAAGAAAAAAGTGCCGAAAGAAGGAGGACGAAGTGTCGAGAACGAAGTGCAGGAAGGAGGAAGGACTTGACTTGTGCTTGGAGGATATTCTTGTCAAGGGTGTAGGTTTTGGCATTGATCAATAAGAAGCTTCAATAAGAGAAACTTACAAAAGGGTTTTCCTCTCTAAGAGAGAAAGGTTTGCCCTGAAAAGAGAGCCAACATCTTGAGTTCTTGTTCTTATGTTTTTGGTAGCAATTTGATGAAGTAAACACACATGCATTAATAAGAAGAAGAAGAAGATTAAGATAACAAGATAAATTGTAAAAGAGCTTCACAAATTGTTATCGAGTCTAGAAGAATCCTACTCTACCCCATTGCCCTAGATTCTTCAACATGGTATCAGAGCTAGGGTGACACATTAAGGAAAGGGCATATCAAGAACAGTCATAAGGTGACTCATCTAAGAAGGACATCTCAAGAACATCTACAAGGTTGAAGCATCAAGCCAAGAAGTCTCAATCACATCAAGGACAAGAAAGTCTACTATCTACTATTCATCAAGGAAGACTACAAAACAAGAAGAAAAGCCTTATATAAAGGCACCTACAAGAAGAGCAAATCAAAGAGGGACCTACATCAAGCCACAAGTCATCAAGCAAATCTCATCATCAAGCAAGTCCATTTGGAAAAAACAACTTGAAGAACATCAAGATCGAGGGAGCAAAATCAAAATCAGCCTCTTCGAGGGGGAAACCTCCTTTACATTACACAAATGAACAATTCATGGATGATACAAATGACTAAACCTCCTTTCTATATATAGGAGTCTAAGAGGTCATAATATAATCAAAGCCAAAATAACAATAATAATATAAGAGCACAATAATAACAATAGTGGGCTTCTATGGGACACACTAATAACAATATGGTGACAATAGGGACACAATAATAACAATAAGGGCTACAATGACAATAGTAATGGGGGAATCAATAGTATTATAGGGACCTAACATGCCCCTCTCCTTCAAAAAAGTGTTGCCCTCAACACTTGAGTAGTTCTGGATGCTTCTGTATAAAATTCTCATCCTCCCATGTGGAATCTTCAGAGGGTAAGTTCTTCCACTTGATGAGATACTCTGAAATTGATCGATTTCGTAGCTGTCGAGTTCTTGTTTCTGTCACTGCTTCCAGTTCCAATATGATTTTTCCTTCCTCGTCAAGTTTTGGCAATATTGTTTGAACTAGGAGCTTGTCACATATAACCTTCTTTAAACATGAAACATCGAAAATTGGGTGCACTCGGGAAGCTGCAAGAAGCTCCAATTTGTATGCCATAATACCAATCTTTTGCAACACCTTTTATGGACCATAATACTTTGGTGATAATTTATTATCCTTCTTAGCTTGCTTGATGGACATTTGTTTATATGGTTGTAGCCGTAAGAATACCCAGTCACCTACATCAAAACTTCTTTAGCTACGATGTTGATCTACCTGTTGTTTCATTCTATTATGCGCCAAAGTGAGGTTATCCTTTAAGAGTTGGAGAACTTGTTGTTGATGCTCGACGTGATCTTTCACTTCTTGAACCTTAGAATTTTCTCTTAAATATGATGTGATGGATGGTGGATGATATCCATAAAGTGCCATAAATGGGGTCATTTTTGCTGCAATGTGGAAGGAAGTGTTATACCACCATTCAGCCAAAGGCAACCATTTGACCCATTATGTCTGTTTATCAAAGACAAAGCAACGAAGATATCCTTCCAAACATTTGTTTACTATCTCAATTTGCCCATCAGATTGAGGATGATAAGATGAGCTATGAGCTAAGTATCAAGACAAGAAAATAATTTTGTCTAAAAATTTCCAGTGAAAATGGGATCTCTGTTGCTTACAATAATCTTTGGGTTTCCATATAGCTTTTGAATTATTTCCATAAATGCCGTAGAAACTGTACTACCTTTAAATGGATGAGATAATGCACAAAAGTGTGCATACTTGGTAAGTTTGTCAACTACCACCATGATGACATTCTTTCCTTCGGACTTGGTTAAACCTGTGATAAAATCCTTTAAAACCTTCTCCCAACGTTAGCTTGGAATGGATAAAGGTTGTAATAGACCTGGGGTCTTAATTGTTTCAACTTTATTTTGTTGGCAAACCAAACATTTTGCCACAAACTTTTGAATATCCGATTTAAGTCCATCCCAAAAAAATTCTTTCTTAACCCTATGGTAAGTTTTTAAAAATCTTGAGTGCCCTCCTAAAGGAGAAGTGTGCAATTCCATAAGAATCTTTTGTTTGAGTTGGGAATTATTACATAGGTATAAGCGATATTTTCTATCATTTTGTGAGATGGTTCATAACATTTGGTATCAGAGCAATTTATGGTTCCTCCACTTGCATAGGTATAAGTGATCTTTTCTATCTTTTTGTGAGCTGATTCACAACATTTGGTATCAAAGCAATTTATGGGAATTATTACATAGGTATAAGCAATATTTTCAATCTTTTTGTGAGTTGGTTCGTAACATTTGGTATCAGAGCAATTTATGGTTCCTCCACTTGCATAGGTATAAGCGATCCTTTCTATCTTGTATGAAGTGTCACGTGTCACTGTTTCACCCTTCGGACCTGAAAATGATGCACAGAAAACTACAGTCTGTCTTCATTCTGTAACTTCTTACGAAATTTCAATCTGATACTCAGAGAGAAAGTTATGACGATTTTCCCAAGGTCACTTATTTGGGATGTAATTTGGGAGCCTGCAAAAACCCTAACTTCCTTAGATCATATCTCCGAAAATATAGCGACACAAGATCTGAAATTCGAACCCGAAGATCATCGAGATTTCGGCTCAAATGGGTTTTTTTAAGCTTCTGAAACATCGCAAAAAAAAAGTTATAGCGAAAATGCCACGATGACCTGTTTGGAGTAGTGGAACCCTAGAATCCAAAGCTTTGATACCAAATGTTATGAACCAGCTCACAAAAAGATAGATCAACGACTTCAAAATCAGCCTCTTCGAGGAGGCAACCTCCTTTACATTACACAAATGAACAATTCTTGGATGATACAAATGACTAAACCTCCTTTCTATATATAGGAGTCTAAGAGATCACAATATAATCAAAGCCGACATAACAATAATAGTATAAGGACACAATAACAACAATAGTGGGCTTCTATGGGGCACACTAATAACAATATGGGGACAATAGGGGCACAATAATAACAATAAGGGCTACAATGACAATAGTAATGGGGGAAGCAATAGTATTATAGGGACCTAACAGTCTTCAAGAAAAAAGCAAGTCCACTACATCTCAAACTCTATAAAGTAAGTATATGTGCCCTTTTGAATATACATCAATGTCTTTTTGCAAGGAAAGCAACAAATTGGTTGGGACCAATAACTTCCTTGCATGGAAAAAGAGGATTGATTTACTTCTCAAAGAGAATGAACTTCTAGATCACATCAAAGGGAATATCACTATCCCCGCTAAGGAACAAACTCAAGCCTTAGCCAAGTACAATAAGGATGAGACAAGAGCTCAAAGGATTCTAGTAGAATTTATCAAAGACTCTCTCATTCTTTATGTCTCCAAATTTGAGACATCAAAAGAAATCTATGACAATCTAATAGAGCTATTCTCAATAGGCACAACTAGAAAAGCGATATCTCTACGAAATGATTTGTACAAGATGAAGATATCAAAGGAAGGAATAGCTCCCTACTTCATGAAGATCTCTGAGATGAGGGATCAACTTCAAGAGCTAGGAGAAGTCATATCTGACAGAGAAATGACAACTGTAGTACTCAATGCTCTACCTGAGGATTGGGGCAACTTCACATAAGCATATATGCCAAGAAGGAAGTTACCCCACTAAGTGAACTATGGTCTCTATGCAAGATAGAGGAAACTAGACTCAAAGCAAAAGATGATGTGGGATCAAAAAAGCAAGCATTTGCTACCATGGCCAAGAGAAATGGAAAATTTGGAAAATTTGGTCCACGAAGATCAAGCAATAGAGATATGTCCAAAGTCAAATGCTTTGGATGTCAAGAACATGGACACTACAAAAGGGATTGTCCTAAACTTAAGGACTTGATGAATATTCTTGTCAAGGAGGAAGGACTTGACTTGTGCTTGGAGAATATTCTTGTCAAGGGTCTAGGGTTTGGAATTGATCAATAAGAAGCTTCAGTAAGAGAAACTTACGAAAGGGTTTTCCTCTCTAAGAAAGAAAGGTTTTGCCTTGGCAAGAGAGCCAACATCTTGTGTTCTTGTTCTTATGTTTTTGGTAGTAGTTTGATGAAGTAAACACACATGCATTAATAAGAAGAAGAAGAAGATTAAGCTAACAAGATAAATTGTAAAAGAGCTTCACAAATCGTTATCAAGTCTAGAAGAATCCTACTATACCCCACTGCCCTAGATTCTTCAACTAAGAGAAGAAGCTAATAATCTAGAAAAAGTAAAAATACATCACAAACAATTATCAAGTTTAAGAGAAGTCATCCTAAGTGTGGCCCTTTAGATTTCTCAACAATCAGGCCTCCTAGAGCCAACCTAAGTTAGTTCACAACTTTGTTTGTTAACTAAACAATCTAACTTCCAATAATCAATCAAGACCAAGAGAGTTGCTACTGTCTCAAGTAACATCATTCATGTCATTGCAATAAGTGTCATCAATATCAAGGGTCTTCACTATCAAGGAACATCATCATTGTCAAGTGTCATCATTACTATCATGTATCATAAGAGCAAGGTCACTGCCATCATAAGACCATGGTCATTGTCATCGTAATAGCAACATCACTGTCATACAACCAGGGCACTGCCAAATAAGATCACTGCCATGTCATTCATCAGGGTGACTGTCATATATCAAAGGCACTGCCATACATATAGACCATTCTCATGTATTAAAGTCATCGTCATATTAGGGTTACTATAATTGTCAAGGTTATGTCATAACAAAGATCATTGTCTCATGTCTGGGTCATTGTCCATACACTATAATGCAAGCCACAGAGAGCAGCAAGCCACATATGTGTGAGCCACTATATAATGTTGAGCCTCATAGTAATGTGATGCCACTGTGTATGTAAAACCATAAAGTATAGCGATGAATCATGATGCAAGAGAGTATTCAGAGATGTGATGCCACAGTGATATGTAATATGAGCCATATAGCGATGATGTCACAAAGAATACTGAGTATAGTAATACAAACCATATATAAATATGATGCCACATAAGAGATGTGATGCCACTATGTATAGACATATATGATGCCACTGTCATTGTGTATAATATGTACCTCAGACATATGTGATGCCACTATCACTGTGTATAACGTAACTCAGACATATGCAATGCCACTGTCACTGTGTATAATATGTACCTCAGGCATATGTGATGCCACTCTGTCACTGTGTATGATACGTACCTCATACATCTGCGATGCCACTATCATTGTGTATAATATGCACCTCAGACATATGCGATGCCAGAGAGATTGTGCATCAATGCGAGGGACTATATGTGAGCCACTGTTATTGAGCCACAAAACATCATATGCAAGTTGTTGTATAAACCAGTGTTGCAAACATCTCGATTTTATCGCGATAAAATCTCAAAATCTCGATTTTTTGGCCTAGCGGATGTGTGTCGATTTTTACCTATATTTTGGTGGTATCTTAATTTCGCCGATGTTTGCTGATTTTTATCGATATTTTTCCAATTTTTACAATATTATGGTTTTCTAGACCCTTGCCGATTTTATCCCGATGTCAATGTTTGCAACATTGGTATAAACAATACGAGCCGTGAAGCGATCCATTGAATATCAAATACTTGCCATTTATAACATGTCGATTCTCAAAGATAGATGCGGGCTACAAGTATTATGCGAACCTCAAAGATTACTATGTAGAGACCAACACAATTTGAACCATTAAATTCTACAGAATTGACAATTACAACAGCCATTAATTTCTACAGAATTAACAATTACAGTCTATGCATAATTCATCAATTTAATTCACATTTTCATACATGGTTCCTGAGTTTGATGTCAATTCCTTGCTAATGTAGCTCCAATTACTTCCGATACCAAATGACTAAATCCTCCCAACCAAGCTGAGCATAGCCTCGGTACTCAGCTCCAAAATACTTCCTCATTAGAGTATTTTGGTCCACCGCGCCCAAAAGCCTCAAGAATAATTGCTCAATTATGAAATTTTGATTCGGATATCCAGTTCAAAATTCAATCTCCCACTCTCATTCTTCTTTTCCTCAAAAAAATCCTCCCTTCTGCGTTAGCGTGCTTAGGATAAGTACTCTTCCCAGGCGGTCACCGTCTTCTTCCACCACCCTCATTAGATTTTATTCGATTTTATTTGACAGGTAAGGCTTTTTATTTGTAATGGGAGATGAGGGTATGTTTTTAGCTTGATAAGATTGACATGATTAAATTTAAATGATTTTTAACTTTTATAAAGTTTAATTTATAATAATAAAATTAATATATATATATATATATCAAATTTTGTTATATTAATTTAAAACTTTGATATATATATATATATAAACAATAATATAATTTATAACTCAACTCTATAATGATCAACATTTACATTAGAAGGATTGGAATTGTAAATTTTATTTAACCTATTAAGTACAAAGTATTTAATATGTATATTTGAGTGTCTAATCTCTTTTCTCAATAATTTAGGTATTGAGTCCCTTTTCATTTATTTAAATATTTTTCTTAACAAGTATACTAGTGCAAGGCATGCGATGTGTGCATATGTAGCTATCATATGCATGCTAATACTCTTTTTCCTATAGATCGAAATGGGTCATTACATATTGTAAGCCACAGGGATATGCATTGACCCACAGAAATCATAGTCACTAGAATGTGAGCCTCAGGGTATCCAAATCACAGAAATCTGAGCCTCGAGAAAGATATGTGAACCATGCTAACCACAAAAATAAGTAATGCGAGCCTGGTCTATTCATGCGAGCCATAGAAATTAAACCAAATGATCTTGTCGTGCAAGCGCAGAGAATAGTCTACAGATGCAAACCTCAAATAAGATATGCGAGCCTCCAAAAACATGATACCAATTTGATATGCCAAGGTGCCCAATTTATACTCGTTTCCATGAGCGAAAGAACACGTCCATTAGGGTAGGCCGACATGGACAATAGGAAGCCAACTTGTAGCTTACGGAGGGAAAGATTTTAAATTCGAATTTGCACAAAATAATATTAAATATATTTTCCAAATGCCATCCCCACTCAACAACCTCTTGCCCAACTCTTGCATAACCTAACGGGTGGAAGGGGAAGGCCTAACTGCACAGGTTTAAGGGGAACTTTAATGATTGCTTGCCTAAGATGTTTTTGTGCAATATTAATAATAATATTCCTTTATCAATTTGGACTCACCTTTGGGGCATGATGGGCCTCCGTTGGGGTAGGAGGGTTTTCTATGGAGAAATTCGTCCCATAGCTGCCAATTTTCATCAAAAAGCAGCTTATTGCAAATAGTAGATGCTCAGCAAAAAACTCAATTATGACCAGTAATCAATTTTTGCAAACAGGTCTAAAGCATTGGTAGAATTCAAATGTGTCAGCCCAAACAGTAGTAAAAGGAATCAAGGACCAGCAAAAGCATTATTTGAAAAAAATTGATCAAATGAACCATCAAATGAAGAACTCATTTTGACTGGAATGGATTTGTTAAGAGGAGATTACGGGATGTCATATTGAGGAATTGCAAATCAAGTTCCAGATCACTGTCTTGTTGCATCCTACCACCTGTAAGCAGAAAGGTACATAAAAGTACTTGTGACTCAATTCATTATTGGTAGGGCGAGACCCAATCTAAGCAATAGAAGAAAGTACTTAGGGATCCTGTGAGAGGTATCCCTAGGCCCTTCTTACCATGCTTACTGTTGATCATAAATGAAGATATTGTTCACATCTGTCTTTGATATCTATGAATGTCTTTGAATGCTATCTGCATGTCCTTGCCATTCATTTATGAGTGTGTACCACCAATCCAAGAATTGAAAAGCAACTGCATGTGACTTGATGTAATGCACCTAGATGTGCCTAAAGGCAAAAACTATCCCTGGCTTAATCTATATTTACTGAACAAATCTCAATAGCATAGCCCTCACTCAAAAGAATAAGAAGTGTCTATTCCCGTGCATCTCAACATGTTAGTATGTGTGCACACAACTAGAGAGCTAGAGGTAATGGAAAGGAAAGAGAAATGTAAAATAAATACCTCATGAAAATAATGCCTGCTGTAAGAACCATTCCCCCAACTGCCCAGCATATCCTTTCACTGGTGTCCATCTGCCTTGCCCATTGGTATAACTCCTGCAATAGATTCGAGTCCAAGACTTTCCTTGAAGAGTCAGTTTGGGAAGTCCTGTCCAACACATCTAGCATCTCAATACTTGTCCTTCCATCAAAACAAAAATAGTTTTCCAAGGCAGTGGACTTGTCCATCGGTTCTATCACAGAAAATCCTGCAAGCTGACAAAATTGGGATCCACTTGAAGCCCACTCCAATCCCCTGCCACAAATTGCGTCTTTAGACCCACATGGCATCAGAATCTGCTAAGATAGCACACCGCCAAAAAAGATGGATGAAGTTAAAACTTCACTGTAGACAATCAGGTGAACTTACATATTTAAATAACATCCCACAAAGAAAGCTATTCAAAAGAACTCATGTTGACTTCCTTAACAGTTTACCTCAGTCTTTGTGTCAACTGCAAAGAAAGCATCTGCACAGGCCTGAAAAACAGAATCACAAAAGGTCCTGCATATCACTGGAGGACCTGGCCTAACACCAACACGTGGATCGCAAATTGAGCATTCCAATAATTCCCATAAAGCTAGGCATTCTTGACTGGCCTCCCCTTCAGAAGCTAACTTTCTGATAGAGAGCAAAATAGGATGTGTTTGAGCTGCACTACAACATGTCTTCTTCCGGAAAATCCTGCATGATGTTAAATCAGTTGACCCCTTCAAAGATTTTCTGGGAGGCAGGCCTTCAGATGAAAATCGAGGGAAGTGCCCTCCAGGGGAGACACATTTTCCACTTGCATGACCTGCAGAATACAGTAACATTTGAAAGAGAATAATACTGAAAAAAAGGACTAGTATAAACAAGATAACACTTACCAAAAAACTTACAAAAATAAATGATTCTTTATTCAAATTCAACTTAGCTATGTGACTGTTAAGCACTTCATAGCAAATGGCGCGCTAGGATAAACTCATCTTGAAAAATTGGCAAAATCTTGGAAATTCCTTGAAGTGAAGAAGTCTTATCGGCATAATGAAAGTATTAAGGGTGGAACTAAAGTTCATAATAAAAGAAAATATATTTATGTCAGGCCTGATAAATTACATGATAATCAACCTTGTTTTCAATCAACAGCAATCTACATTGTCGACCAGGCCACAAGATGATATATATGAACACCAATATGCATCACAATGACCCGACAACTCCAATGGATCATGCACTCAATAAATCAGCATGTCTAAGACACTAAAGAAATTCCATGGACATCTGCAGTTGGTCTGAATTGAGGATGTCTATGAAAAGATTAACAGGTATAATTGAATCCCTGCACCACCACTATAGTATATTCTTGGGGCTCATTTAAACCCCTACCATGAATTAGATGTTCCCTGCTGGAATTTTTTCCAATGGGTAGTGGATTTTCCAATCAAGAAGTGCAAAAAGGACAGGTATTGTCATTGTTTGTAATGCATGGCACATGCAAATGCTTATCTTTTTCTGTTCTTGACAGATCACATTATATTCATGAAGAACAATACATGGGATCCACTTCTATGCAAGATAGATATCAGATGACATGGAACCCTGCTTCAACCAGCAATCGGGATTGGCTTGCTGTGATTCTCAGTCCATTCTCAAATTCGAACAAGACTGATCATCTGATTTTGGCCCACCTTTAATTCATCTTTCTTCACTGGGACTAAGAGTGAAGAAAAACAAGCTTGAGAAATTCTAAAATAGGAGTTCTGTAATAGCCTCATTGGTGACCCTCTCCCAGGTAACACTGAACACATACAACAATTTTAGCAAAGCGATCATCAGGTGTCAATCCATGTGCGTGCAAATTTAAAATGCACTGTGCATATAAGAATCCCTATTGTACCTAATCCTAGAGAAACAATTAGAATACATAAACTCAATCCAGATTCAGGAATAATAGCTCCCCACAATTAACATTAAGCTGTAAAAATTCTATTTTGGCCTTCTTAGAAATGGAAGTACATGGAGAGGTATCAAATACTGAAAACATAAAAGGGATTGCGAGAATTAGAATATGAAAAGAAGATATGATGGAAAGGAAATATAAGGAAATAAATTGGCATCGCTATTATATCAGGAATTAGAGGGTTCATGTTGGAGAGAGGATCCTTCCACCCAACAACTATCCAAAGGAATGAATGCCAAAGCACCCCAGTAAGGATGAGAAAGTATACTTCTTGCTTTCATTCTCCAATTTCAGTGTTCTTTTTTTCACTTTTGAACATGAACACAAAAATTACACCTAAACACTCAAATACAATTCACCAGTCATTTCTTACCACTCCATGCTTCTTTAGGCGTGAAGTTTCTCGCTGCTTTTGTTGACTTCTATTCAACAGATACACTACTGTATGCACTGTTTCAGCCCAAAAACTCTTTTGTCAGATTCTTACCCTTGGGCATTGTTTTCCTATAATGCATCTTATTTGGTTAATGAACAGAAAAATGATGCATCATATAGTCTTCTATTACTGAGTCACAACATAGACATGTAAGTTTCCCCTTCCAACAAAGGCGGCAAAGGCGATAGGTCTGCTTTGGCACCCATAGAGAACTGTCAGCTCAAGAATGATTCTTGTCATCTGTATAATTGTTTTGCCATTCCTCTCTACAACACTATTCTGCTGAGTTTAAGATCGAGCTACTTGACTATAAATGTCATGAGACTTAAAGTTCCTGCAAATATCTTTGGATGTATATTCACCTCAACTGTTGGTTCTATGAACTTTGATCTCGTTCCCACTTTGATTTCCATCATATCCCTGAATTCTTTGAATTTTTGAAGCACCACTGACTTTCTCTTGAGAGATTACACCCAAACTTTCCATGAGAAAACATATATCAACATGCATCATGAAATACTTTCACAGATACCCATGATAAAATTCTCATAGGACCACTCATCGTTGTTAAATAACAGACTGCTTGCTTTCCATGCACCTTTTCTAGCAAATTTTTCCATGTTGCTTGCCCAACACACAAGATTTACACACACCTCTCTTTCTAACTGAACAAAAAGGTAAACCTGGAACCATATTCAATTTCTTTAAAAGTATTACGATCTTGTAATTAAGGCTGCCAAATCATTGGTGCAAAAGTTGAATTTTGGCACTGTCTTCAATTATGAATTCTTGCAAGCCTACTGTCATAGCTAAACAGCTATATAAAGCAACTTCTTCTATACATGTAGTCACTACCTCATAAATGGTCTTTTTTCTCTTTTATAAGGAAGTTGCATTTGTCAAACTCGACCTTGAACTGTTGCTTTGCAATCTGTCTTGGAAAAAGCAAACTTTTTGTCATCCCTGGTATGTACAAGTTTACAACACATAATACCTTCTTATGTCACCAATCTAGCATCTTTATAGGCATTTTTCCTTTACCTTTTACCATACGTACTCTGCCAATCCCCAAAGAAAATTTTAATGTCCTCCTATGTGACAAAAAACTATCTTATGTGCCAGTCTCCAGATGATTTGGCACCTGAATCTACGAGCCATGCATTTCCAAATGTATTCGTGTTTTCATAAACAGTACAAATTTTATACTCTTTAACCCCTTCAACACTGCCACCTTGTTCCTGTCCAGAGTTATTTGAATGCCTCTTTCTTCAACCATGTCATAAGCATGCTTATTTCAGGTACGCTCTTTAATAGTGACTAGGCTTACCATGGCAGAAACATTAACTTTTCCCTAAAATAGGACTAGCCTTCTTTGAGTCTCCGTTCCTTGCATTACCTTCTTGTTTACCATCACCTTTGAGACTCAATGCCCAAATTTTTGTTTCCTTTAAATTTTTGTCCTTCTGCTTTGCTATAAACGCATGCTTAGAATTTCCATTATTATTGTATATGTTTTTCCTTTCCTCCTGTTGCAAGAGTAAAGCTCCAAGTTTATTAGATATCAACTCTATGGTCATTGGCCCCAGATGATCAACTCAGACCTGTAATAAATAATTCAGAACACTGAAGCAGATTATTAAGAACAACAATAATAAAATCCTTGTTTTCAATTTTATCACAGATTGAAAACAACTGATCTCTCAAATATTTAAACTTAAGGAGGTGATATCTGACTAATTCACCTCCACCAATCCTCAAGTTGTACAACTGATTTCTCAAATAGATGACCCTCGACATGCTGGAAATCCCATACAAGGAATTCAATGTGCTCCATGCACCTCTCAATCTATCTGCAGCTGGGTTGTGCAGAATGGCTTCATCTATTATTGGCATCCTAATAATTGTCAGCACTTCCCTATCCTTTTTATGGAAGGCCTCTCGCTTCTTTGTGCCTTTTCCAAAACAGTTTTTTTTCATGGGCAATATCCCATAGTTTTCTGACCACAAGTATATTCTTGACTTTTTATTTTCAAAGAGCATAATCTTACGTATAATTGGAAAAATAATGCTTTAGCCACTTCCAACCTTAAAAAATGTTTTTTCCCTTGAAACTTAAGGCAGCATTGCTTGCCAAAACCCACTTTATAAACTATCACCTCTTTGAAAACTTAACTTTAGAAAAGAATGCTTTGATTCATAAAAGAATCTGCTGAAAATATGCCACTTATTATTATCTTCTTATAATTTAGAGTAAGATTCTTTTCACATTACTTACATCAAGGGCTTTGAACCAGTTATTTTTCTTATTTGAACATCAACATTTTCTCTAGCATTGATCTCTCGACTTTGACAGCCTTTTAGTGGCATTTTGAATAGCTCTCTTCTTTTCAATTCCACTTAAGCACAATATTATGTTTGTTTCCTCTGCCTCAGATGTTATGATCCATAAATGAGGGACTTATAGCCCACTTGCTTCACCAACACAGATCCTCCACTGAAGTTAAAATCTCTTCTGTTTCTATGTCTTGTACAAGGACCTCTGTTCCCGGAATGCTTACAAGGCTTATGTTCTCTG
The DNA here is from genome assembly GCA_031772625.1 of Pinus tabuliformis. Lineage (NCBI taxonomy): Eukaryota > Viridiplantae > Streptophyta > Pinopsida > Pinales > Pinaceae > Pinus > Pinus tabuliformis. Next base: position 338,051,540 of record CM062812.1, read on the forward strand.
TGTAGCCTCTGCTCACTATTTTTCTGAAGGCATATGAGGTTGGTTGTGCTTGTGTGATGCATTACCCTTCTGGTTACTTGCTTATGGTGGCCAGCAACTCTTTTCTATGTTCAGGTCTAGTTTCAAGACTTCAATGATTTGAGTGCTATGAAAACCAAGGCCAGTTCTCAACAATGGAGCACCCACTCATCAAAACAGTTCTAAGCATATCCAGTTCTGTTTCTAGTGGTTCAATTTGTTGGCTTTGAGATGCCAAGACAATGCTCTGTACATGAATGGCTACAACCAGCCTCTGTAGGTGATGTCCACTAGCAACAAATCTACAACCTAGTCAATGCCCCTGGATTCCTTGCATGTGTTCAATCCCAGTGGGAACAATGCACCAGTTCAAACAATTTCCGAGTTGGGAAACAAGGCATGAAGGTGAGAATGTTCACATTCTGAATTGAGGGACCCAATGATCATCAATATTCAAAGTCAGTTACCACCCAAGTCTTAAACCTCTCCCACAACAGCCCAGCATGCATCTTACTATCTTGGCTGGAAAGACACTTTAATGCCAATTCTCTGTCACCCAACAATATTAAATGAATCAGCACAGGATGATTCCCAACATTCAAGAAAACATTCAATGCTTCTTGTATAAGATCCTCTAGTTTATTCACAAAAGGCTACTTGTCAAAGTGATAGGTGTACAATCCAAATGTATGAAACTTAGAAGCAGTCTTCTAGAATCAATATGACTCGTGTTCATGAACTGACGATTTTCAACAAACAATGAACATGTGAAACAAATTCATCAGATAGGTTCAACATCGCAGATAGCACCACCCTCTGAAATATAGCTGTCGAGCTTCAATGTTTTTTGAAAATGCTTGTTAGAAGAACGAGTCCTGAAACTCCACACAAGAATAAATCCTCCCAAATGTGAACCATTAGCGCACATATTTCCCTTGACCCAGCCCTGGTGATGATAGAAGTTGACTCAGGCAATGAAACGACCAGACAGCAAGGAAATCGACAAGGGAAAAATAGAAGTTGATTCAGGAACACAATCAACCATACTAAAGGGAAAACAACCAGGTGCTCTTGGATATTTGCTTGGAGCTTTGCCAAGGCCACCTCCTTCTCTGCCAACTCTTGCTGAAAATGAGTATTCATCCAAGTGATCCTGTCCTCCTGCCAGTTATCCATTTGGATGACCTTTTCTCCCAAGTTTACAAGCTAGACTCTGCTCTTACCCCAATCTAGCATAACCACAGTGACAGAGTCTTAGCATTCAACAAATTGTTTCTTTAGCAATGGTAGTAGTCTTGTCGAGCTCTCAAGGTTCTTCTCCATCTCTGCCATCCTCTAGTGAAACCTCTGGACCTATTCCTTCATGTGTGTGTTCTCTTCTTGAAGCTCAGCATTGATGGCCCTTACATCTTCCAACCTTTCCCTATTTGCTTTACTGATATTGATACTGCACTCTCTTCAAAGTTCTGACAGCTGCGTCATGGTAAAAGATTTAACTACTCTGATACCAATATGATCCATAAATGAGAGACTTATAGCCCACTCGCTTCACCGACATGGATCCATTGTGAAAGTTAAAATCTATTCTCTATTTCTCTTGTACAGGGAACTCTGTTCTCGGAATGGACACATGTTCTTTGTGTAACCCCTACTCACTATTCTTCTCAAGTGAAGTTGGTTATGTTTGTGTGAAGGGTTACCTTGTTGGTTTCTTATGGTGACCAGCAAGTCTTCTTTATCTTCAAGTCTAGTTTCAAGACTTCCCTGATTTGAGTACTATGGGAAACCAAGGCCAGTTCTAGACAATGGAGCAACCCACTCATCAATATAGTTCTAAGCCATATCTAGTTCTGTTTCTAGTGGTTCAGTTTGTTGTTGGAAATAATACTGAGAGGGGGGGTGAATCAGTATTATCAGATCAATCAAACTTTTCAATTTCATACTCAGAAACATATACGCTACTTTAATTAAGTGAACCCGCGTGTACACGCTACTGTGTCTAATGAAACTCGCGTATATCCAGAGATCTTATGATTCAGTTAGCTTAATCTTCAGTAAATGCATCAGATCATTATTAAGCATATTAACAGTAAACAGGTGCAGAAGAACAGAACAGAACATCACACAAGAGCCACACACATGAACACAAAGATATAAGGTGGAAACCCAATGTGGGTGAAAACCACCTGCTGCAAGTCATCTCAATCTTCTTCTTAATAAGAAAATCCTTTTACAATATTTGTACTGGTGCAGTCTTATACCAGTATGGGAGCTACAACCCCCTTTGCTCTTGTACTAGCCGATCCATTTACTAGTACGCAGGCTGCTACCTGCTACAATGCTCCAAAGATCTCTTTTAGCTTTTGTACTAGCTTAGATACTAGTACGTAGGTGCTTGCCTACAATCTTCTCACCTCCAGGTACCACGTTTCATCAATTTTCAGACTGGATACACTGAAGCACAACACATAATCTGCAAGGCCACTTTTCATCCAATTTTCATACTGGACCCATAACTATCATTGAAGCTCAAAACAGTCATCAAACTCTGAATCACTGAAACCCTGTTAACAACAGTCACCAGAACACAGAGCAGACACAGAACTCTGTAATAACCATCAGATCCATCTGCAACTTCAAATATTAAGATTTACAATGTATACGCTACTTCGATGAATCAAACCCGCGTGTATACGCGCTTTTATCAAAGCCAACCCGCGTACAGATCTAAAAATAATTTCTATCAACTTGCAGCTGTACTAGACATCAGTCATACTCATAACACTTATAGAACTATACATGCGTCAGTATGTAGATCTAGAATACGCATCATAAAGATAGTTCATTTCAAACCATTTGATCCCGATCTCTCCTTAGATCTAGTTCTCCATCAACCGGTGAGATCTCTCCTTAGCTCAGATCAAGCAATGCATCATCAACCCATAACCCTGCATACTGGATCTAATGTTTCATCAGATATTCAAGACATTTCAGATGCTTTTGCCTAATGAATTCCTTCTCCTTATATAGCCTTAGGCCTTGTTCAATACCAAGAGCCAAAACCATAGTAACACAATACCATCAACTTCAAAACTAGGGATCAACACGCCCGTCGAGACACAATGGTCCGAAACCATAGGCACAACTTCCAAGGACTAACCGCCATGGACCAAAGGTACGTTTCCACATACACGCGCTTTTGATGAAGCCAACTAGCGTGTACACGCGCTTTTGATGAAGCCAACTAGCGTGTACAAACTTTCTCTTCTTCTTATAGTCTGATCATCAATTCCTTGCTGCTGACCTTCTGTACTATGATTTGTCATCAGTGAGCTTTGCCATCAAGGACAACACTTATCTCATAATGCCAACAATCTCCCCCTTTGGACTTGATGGCAAAGCTAACTTGTCACACTTAGAACTATCATCTGATTCCTTTGAGCTGTCCTCCATTAGTCACATCTGATATCTCTTCTGAAGATTCCTCTTCTGATTCCTTTGAGCTGTCCTCCTGATATCTCTTCTGAAGATTATACATAAGTGAGATATTCTTCTATGAGAGGGTTGCCATCAAGTACAACACATGCATCATAATGCCAACAATCTCCCCCTTTGGACTTGATGGCAACAACACCAAATCACTCTCCCCCTTTGACATCAAGGGCAAAGGGTGGACCAAGATATTCTCTTCCTTTGCTGAATCATTCCACTGTCCATACTCCCCCTGAGTACCTGCTGAAATCTCTGAATAATCTCCCCCTTGGTAGATGCCAAGGTGTACCAATCTGTCAATGCTCCCCCTGAGTACCTGCCAAGTCTCTGTACTGCTGAAGTGTGCTGTTCATGCTCTTCTTGTCTGTAGGCAAGATCTGCAAAAGATGTTCTTCAAGAAGAACATGACTCTATACATCATAAAAGACCTTCCTATCACCAAAGACTCATACATACATCCATCTCTCAACTAAGTGAGGATATACAAAAATTGACTCATCCACCCAACCAAGTGGGAATACATCAAAATTTTACATATGACAACCAATCATATTGCATCAATCATCCCAGGCATAGTGGGGAAACCAAAATAGGCCGTTACATGACCTTGACACCATGAAAGAGATACCACAAAAGAGATATATGACATAGAGATGAAATAACTAGACCAAGACTTATGAAAGTCACCAGCAGCATCTGATAATCACCATTCAGATCAGCAACCAAGAGATCCTTCTGTTCTCCTTTCGCCTTTGTTCCTCCTGAAATCAACACCAAATGTGAACTAGAACCAAAAGCTTTAAGATAATGCCAACAATGCATCATTGGAAGATTATCTGCTCCCCCTGAACCTGTGCCAGATGATCTCTGTCAGATCTATACCAGACTTTCTGCAACCAACATCTGTCCCTGCTGATTTCCTTCAAATCTCCATATACGCGTCTGTATACACATAAACAAGCGTATATACGCAGATATCCCTTACGAAACATGCGTACACCATATACGCGACTATCCCCTTGTAAAACGGCGTATGCACGCGGATATACTTTAAACAACACGCGTACACAAATTTCCATATCAGCAACCTGTAAATGTCCTGTAGAGAATAGGTCATCAACCTATAACAAGGTATGTCTGCATCAATTCATCCCTTTGAACAGAATTCAGAGTCATTCACATTGTATCATGTGTGAAACCACCATAGTCATTTCATCAAGCTCTACATGATCCAAGTATCATTACTTGGGAACATCTGCATCAATTAACATATGTAAGTATAATCCTATCATCATATAGATAAGAACTCATCACCATGTCTCCAATAAAGCAACTTTGAGTAGTCATCCATGTATCAGCATTATGTATCTTGAGCTCAAGCTCATTTGACAAAACTTCTTGATATCATCAACAGCAACAATCCTTATCCACAAGAGTGCCTGCATCATAACTGTATGATTTTTATGCATATGACAACAGCAGTATATAAGTGACCCATCATCAAGTGAGGAAGATGTATATTCAAGCTTTGTACTTCTTCTTGTCCTTATGAAGATCACCATGTAAGCACCATATATGCATCATCAAAGAATCATCCATAAATCTGATCTGAACATCAACTATGTAACCCCAAGAATCATATGAGATTTTATCATAGACAACTCACAACCACATCATAGCAAGATATATCATTTAGCCAATAAGAATCATCACCAAGGATTATTAACCATAATGCCAACAATGAATTACTAAAGGCATATGCTCCCCCTCAACCAGTGCCATCTGTTAGATCTGATCATGCATATATCAGCAATAAGCATCAAGACTTCATCATCCTCAAGTTAGGATCAAAGACACTTCTAGACATCATACAAGTAACAAAACATTTCCATACATCCTCAGCAGACTGTAACCAGACTGAATCATATCAGATCCTTTTTCTGATCCTGTTCCCACTGCTTTTCCTCAGACTGACATATACGCGACTTTGCAGTGTCGAACTCGCGTATATACGCGACTTCCCTTTAAGGAACTTGCGTATGAGATTCAGGACACTGAAGGTTTACACTTTCAGCTCCCCCTGAGTCTGATATGTCTGTGCTGTGCTGTGTCTCAGTACATTGTGCTGACTGTACTTCCTTCTTCCTCCATATCTTCAAGTGTGATGAGGTTTTCTCCTTTCGGTGTGATGTCCATCCTTTGTTCCTGCATTCCTTTGCTATATGTCCAAGCTTGTTACATGCATAACATCTAACATGTTTCATGTTCCTTCTGTAGCAATCAACAGCTTTGTGACCATACATATTGCAAGTAAAGCAATATCCATAAAAGTACCTTGATTGAGATGACCTTTCTGCATAATGGTCTTGAACTCTTCTTCTTCTACATCTTGCTGCAACATGTCCAAGATTATGACATACATAACATTCAATATTATTCATAGGAGGAGTAAAGGATTTTCTTTGAGGAATCTCTTTCCTTGGTTGGTGATGAGATTGATCTTTCACTTCTTCGTTGATCACTTTAGATTTCCTTTTAGAGTTTCTTGCCTCACCTTGTGAACTAGATTCACCTTCAACAGATTCATGGAAACCAAGACCAGTCTTGATAGTAGGAGATCTTTGACTACTAAGAATATCATCCAAGACTTTAGAGCTATCTTGAAATCGTAAAAGCTTATCCTTTTCTTCTAATTTGTTTTTCAAGATATTTACCTCAACTTGAAGTTGTTCCTCCTTTTCTAGACATTGCTTCTTCATGTCTTCTCCATCTTTTCTTCCTTCCTCCATTTTTTGCCTTAGATTGAGTATCTCCTTTTCTTGCTTTTCATACAGATCCTGCTGAATTTGACGAACTCTGAAGGCACATTCCAACTGTGATTTTAACCTGATGACTTCGTTGTCTTGTTTTTCAATTGCTTGGTGTAGATCTTCATTCTGCTTCTTGGATTCTTCAAGATCTTCCTTTAGTGAGAGGATCGTAGCTTCAAGACTTTCATAGTAGCTGGATCTATCTTTGAGTTTCTTGATGGTTGTGCTTCTTTCGTTGACTTCTTTTCTTAATGATGTCACTTCATGCTGCAATTTTTGACATTGGTCTTCCTTGTCCTTGAGTAGCTTTCTTACCTTGTTTCCTTCTTCTAGTTGGGCCTTTAGTTCGGTAACTTCTTCCTTGAAAGCACATTCCCTTTTGTTCAACAGATCTTGTTGATCTTTAACTTTGTCTGTAAGCCTTCTAAATAATGCCTCTATTTGATACTTTTCTTGCTCACCCATAAAAGCATGTTCAGTAGTTTCACTATCACTTCCATCACTTTCACAAGGAAATATAGCAGGAACATCAGAGGATAACACATTCATACCTGATAATGATTCTGAATCTAATTCTGAATCTGATTCTGAATCTGAAGAGCTTCTTATACCTAATCCCCAATCGACTCTCCCACTGTCATAGTCCTTCTGAGATGTCTTCTTCTTCTTATGAGCTTTCTTTTTAAGCTTCTTTCCCATTGTTCCACGGATCTCCTTCAAGCGATCAAGCTTCTACCAAAGGACCTGCTCTGATACCAATTGTTGGAAATAATACTGAGAGGGGGGGTGAATCAGTATTATCAGATCAATCAAACTTTTCAATTTCATACTCAGAAACATATACGCTACTTTAATTAAGTGAACCCGCGTGTACACGCTACTGTGTCTAATGAAACTCGCGTATATCCAGAGATCTTATGATTCAGTTAGCTTAATCTTCAGTAAATGCATCAGATCATTATTAAGCATATTAACAGTAAACAGGTGCAGAAGAACAGAACAGAACATCACACAAGAGCCACACACATGAACACAAAGATATAAGGTGGAAACCCAATGTGGGTGAAAACCACCTGCTGCAAGTCATCTCAATCTTCTTCTTAATAAGAAAATCCTTTTACAATATTTGTACTGGTGCAGTCTTATACCAGTATGGGAGCTACAACCCCCTTTGCTCTTGTACTAGCCGATCCATTTACTAGTACGCAGGCTGCTACCTGCTACAATGCTCCAAAGATCTCTTTTAGCTTTTGTACTAGCTTAGATACTAGTACGTAGGTGCTTGCCTACAATCTTCTCACCTCCAGGTACCACGTTTCATCAATTTTCAGACTGGATACACTGAAGCACAACACATAATCTGCAAGGCCACTTTTCATCCAATTTTCATACTGGACCCATAACTATCATTGAAGCTCAAAACAGTCATCAAACTCTGAATCACTGAAACCCTGTTAACAACAGTCACCAGAACACAGAGCAGACACAGAACTCTGTAATAACCATCAGATCCATCTGCAACTTCAAATATTAAGATTTACAATGTATACGCTACTTCGATGAATCAAACCCGCGTGTATACGCGCTTTTATCAAAGCCAACCCGCGTACAGATCTAAAAATAATTTCTATCAACTTGCAGCTGTACTAGACATCAGTCATACTCATAACACTTATAGAACTATACATGCGTCAGTATGTAGATCTAGAATACGCATCATAAAGATAGTTCATTTCAAACCATTTGATCCCGATCTCTCCTTAGATCTAGTTCTCCATCAACCGGTGAGATCTCTCCTTAGCTCAGATCAAGCAATGCATCATCAACCCATAACCCTGCATACTGGATCTAATGTTTCATCAGATATTCAAGACATTTCAGATGCTTTTGCCTAATGAATTCCTTCTCCTTATATAGCCTTAGGCCTTGTTCAATACCAAGAGCCAAAACCATAGTAACACAATACCATCAACTTCAAAACTAGGGATCAACACGCCCGTCGAGACACAATGGTCCGAAACCATAGGCACAACTTCCAAGGACTAACCGCCATGGACCAAAGGTACGTTTCCACATACACGCGCTTTTGATGAAGCCAACTAGCGTGTACACGCGCTTTTGATGAAGCCAACTAGCGTGTACAAACTTTCTCTTCTTCTTATAGTCTGATCATCAATTCCTTGCTGCTGACCTTCTGTACTATGATTTGTCATCAGTGAGCTTTGCCATCAAGGACAACACTTATCTCATAATGCCAACAATCTCCCCCTTTGGACTTGATGGCAAAGCTAACTTGTCACACTTAGAACTATCATCTGATTCCTTTGAGCTGTCCTCCATTAGTCACATCTGATATCTCTTCTGAAGATTCCTCTTCTGATTCCTTTGAGCTGTCCTCCTGATATCTCTTCTGAAGATTATACATAAGTGAGATATTCTTCTATGAGAGGGTTGCCATCAAGTACAACACATGCATCATAATGCCAACATTTGTTGCCTTTCAGATGCCATGGCAATCCTCTATACATGAATGGCTACAACCAGCCTCTGTAGGTGACGTCCACTAGAAACAAATCTACAATCTAGCCAATGTTATTAAATTCACTGCATGTATTCAAGTCCAATGGGAACAATGCACTAGCTCAAACAATTTCTGAGTAGGGAAACAAGAGATTAAAATGAGGACATTCATGTGCTCTGAATTGTGGCATGCAATGATCATCAATATCTAAAGTCGGTTATCTCCCAAGTTTTAGACAACCTTTCCTACAGCAGCCCAGCATGTGTATTGGCTAGAAAGATGCTTTAAAGCTAGTTCTGTCACCCAACGATATTACATGAATCAGCACATGACGATTCCAAACATCCAACAAAACCTTCAATGCTTCTCATATAACATCCTCTAAAACATTCACAAAAGGTTGCTTGTCAAACTGAAAGGTGTATAATCCAACTGTATGAAACTTAGAGCAGTCTTCTAGAATCAATATGACTTGTGTTCATGAAACGACGACGTTCATAAAAAAATAAATCTGAGAAACAATTCATTGGATACCCTCAATATTGCAAATAGCACCAGCTTTTAAAATGTAGCTACTCAGCTTCGCTATTTTTTGAAAATGCTTGCTAGAAGAGCGGAGACCCAATATTCCCCACAAGAATAATCCTCCCAAAGGCAAAACATAAGACCATATATTTCCCTTGTCCCAACTAATAAGAAATCAACCGAGTGGTGAGAGAAGTTGACTAAGGCAACAAAAACGACAAAGTTGAAAAGAAATCAACAAGGCAAAAATAGAACTTAGAAGTCGACTCAAGGAATGGCATTAACCAAACTAAAGGGAAATCAGCAGAAAAAGATAGAAGCTGACTCAAGCAATAGAAATTAGAATTGACCAAGAAAGGTAGGAATTCATCCTAGCCAATGAATTTATAGTCCGAGGAGAGCATATTGCCCATGGGCAAGAGAAAACACCAAAGTAAGGAGGACTCAACTAGGTGGGGAAGGCTTACGACCAGTTGGTTGCCCAATGGTCTAAACAAATGAAGAGAAAATCTCATTGTTGATTATGAGCAGAAATTATAATTTAGTTGTAAGTGGAACAAGCAACTTATAAGTTATGACAGCCATTGATCTCCATGTTCAAATTGGTTGGATGATTTGAGTTAGTTTTCTGTTGGGTTTGGATGCTTTGTTGAATTCAAGCTTTAAGCGAGGACAACCAATGCCCTTAAATAGCTTTCCAGAGAACAAAAAAAAGGAAATCGCTATGGCATTAAGCCTGTAGCTTCCCATTAACTCAGTCAGATGAAATTGCACTGTTACAAGCAACATATCAACTAGCAACCAAGCAAATCATAAATAGGCTATGTGAAACTATATTTAGTATTGCATTTAATGGACAATATCCAGTGAACAAAGCATTTGGAATACTTCAGTGTTGAGATTAATATATAAAAAAATGGACTAGTGATAGCATTTACATTTATTAACCAAAACATAGCAACTCATGATAACAAATTCCATACACCCTTAACATAGATTTTCACCCGGGCAACCCAAATGAAAACCAACTTCGAATGTTTGCTAAATGTTCTTATTCCAACAATCTCTAGTTTACAATGTAGCTCATGCTCTTTATGCATCCACACCTCCTTGGCCAAAAAACACTTTGAGAGTGAAACTCCAAGAGGAAATAGGAAGAACTAGTGTAATGGGAAGGCCAATAGGTTGACCTTCCATTTCCCATTGCACGACTTATTCTCTCCTTTTTTTTCTTTTTCCTTTTTTAAATAATCCATTTTTTTCTTCTCATTTTGTCTTATTCCACTTTTACATTTGCATTGTTTTTCCTAGTTTGGCTAACCTTCATAAATTGTCGAGAGTTTAGATATTTTTCGGATTATATTAGGAGAGACAATGCATTTCACTCCAAAGCTCCTTCCAGGATTATGTAGTCAGGGCCCTCTCAAACCTAGGTACTGTTTGGAGGACACCATCAAGTTTGCAGTCCCTTCTTAATGTTTGACAAAGACAAGGATATTGTTACCGACCCGATTAGCAGTGTTGCTAAGGTCCTAGCAATCTGTTGGATGGGCACACACAGAACAGGGACCCATCGTCACCTCGGCCCAAGCCCCCGCCATTTAGGCCCGACACACCCTGAATGGCCAAGGGAGAATCCCTAACATAATGCCAAGTAACTCCAAAATAAGATCAGTGCCTTATATGGAGTTACCTAGAGAGGAGGTGTTCACTTTTATGAGTTGTCTAGCTGTAAAATGTGACTATAGCAGCAAAAAACTAAACAGCAAAATTAGTAGCACCAAATCACCCAAAGTATGTCATGTGACCTATGGATTTCGGTCGATTAGGTGAATTATTATTTTTTTAGGGTTGGAGAAGAATGTGATGGAGCTCTCGACTAACATTAGGGTTTTTGTTCGCTACAGTAAATCTCCATATGTCATCGTTGCTGACTATGATTTGGTTGCAGGTTGCAAATGAAGGCCATGGTCTGGGATTGATGCGTACAACACTCTCTATGGCAGCGATTTTGTGCAGGTTTCAATTTTTCTTGAGGAGATTTGGTTGCCTTCCCGTTGCTCTGAGTGTAGTCTTAGCTCTACCGCACTGAGGGTTTTACGATATGCCGATTGTTAATTTTTAGGGCTAGATTGTTCTCTGTTGTAGATAATTGCAATTTTGAACTTTTTCAACATTTTTCATATTATATTCACCCCATAACACCATATCATCATTAGCAATTATGTAGAGAGAACAATAAACATCACCAATGCAGCGGAACAGTAAAGAACAACAGAAGAAAAGCATGCACAATCGAGACACCGGGATTTAGGTCAGAGACCAGGGCAAAAACCTATAAGGGTGAAAACCCAACTAGATTCTTCTTCTTAGATATTCATCAAATGTTCAAATGAGATACAATGTACAAAGTATCATGAGACATATTTCCTTCAATATCCAACACATTAGTCCTATTAGGACAATCCAGCAATAGGCACATCACTTTGTCATAGGACATCATATGCTTCATTGTAGTTGTCATAAAGATTTTGCCATCACTGTCATATCGTCATCATATAGATGAGTCATACATCATTGTCATATTATTATCAATAATCACTGCTATCATTTATCACTCTCATAGGAATGACTATCACATGTCATTTTCATGTAAATCATGAGAGTGACATATATCACTGTCTCATTATCTTATAGATCATTGTCTACATCAGGGTCACTATCCATACATCACTATATTGTCATACGCCACATATGTTGGCATATATCTAAGTGTCACTCCCATATCAAGGTCTCTGTTACTATCATTCATCAAAGTCACTATTATGCAAACAGGTCACTATCATAGTCAAAGGTCACTGCCATGCAAAGTCACTGCCATATCAAAGGTCATTGTTATGCCAAAGTCACTATCATATCAAACGTAGTTGCCAAACTAGGTCACTGCCATATCACATTATCACTATAGATTGTCACCACCATACAAAAATTACTATCACTGCCATATTACGTTATTACTATAAGAGTCCTATAGAGCATCTATACAACATAGTCAAGAGAATTGCCAAAGGGTCATGGCCATTTATCAAGATAAGATCTTAGAGAATCAAATGTAAGCAAGCCATTGAAATTTGAAACAAGCCATCAAACCATACAATGCAAGCCATAGAAATTTATTGCATGCCACAGAGATTGAGATATGTGACCCACAAAGATATGCGAGTTCCAGAGATAACAAGTGTGTGCCAAATCACAGAGCATTCCTTAGTATAGAATGCAAGCAATGTATGTGGATTACAGAGATACCATATAAAGAATTTGAGGCATTGTCAATGCAAACCATAGTATAAGGATAACCGAGCCACCACAAAAATTTCAAGACACGGTTTGATATGTATGTGAGGCCACTGTGATGTATTCTGCGAGTCCACTATGTATAATGTGAGCCCACTATCTATAATGTGAGCCCATAGAAACATATGTGATGCAGAGAAATGAGTTATAGAAACATATGTGATACATAGAAGAATTATATGAGCCATAAAGAAGATGTGTGGGCCATATAAGAACAAGAGTCGTAGTCATTGCGCGAAACACATATAGCGCGAGAGCCATAGTCACAGAGTATATGCAAGATCCATCACAGAGTATATGTGAGATCCATCACAAAGTATAGAGCATAGTGCGAGCTAGCCACAGAGACACAGAAACCACAGAGTGCGAGTTGTGTTTCCAAATGAGCCACAGAGATTGGCAATTTATACTTGATCCTTTGAGCGAAGGGACACGTTCCTTAGGGCAGGCCAACTTGTACATGAATGAAGCCGATGTATTTTGGAGGGAAACACAAATTCGAATTATCATTTAAATAGATTTTCACATGATTTGAAGATTGCTTGCCCAAGTAGATTTAAGCCACGTTAAATAAGAGAAGAGCCAAACCTATTAATAATAATTTCCTTTATCCAATTGAATTTTCCTTAGGGCAAGATGGTCTTTCCTTTGGGGCAATAGGGTTTCTCATGGGAAATCTGCCCCAATTTTTAACATGGATCTCCCATTCAACAAGCCCCTCGAAGCATGCAGTGCTGACAGAGGTCTGGTTTGCATGAAAAACTCATGGCTAGACGCTTTTTCTCTCGTAGAACGAGATGATGATGGAATAATCCAATGGATTTGTTTGGGCAACGAATGATAGGGCTTTTCGAGTCATCCCCGATGCAAGCCGAAAGTGACTAATGTGGGCAAATGCATAAGCCTTTGGTGCATTATGGGAGGCGGTGGGTTAATCAAAGCTAGGGCGGCTGCCCTTTTTCAGATCTAGATGTGCTACGAGATACGTTTTTTGTGTGGCAGCTCCCTTGGCGCGAAGGGCATACATCTTTTTCATTTTGTATAGGATGGGAATTTCCAGATCTTCACATCAAAGTCCATGTAAAAATCTAGAACAAAAGGGTCCCCTCCGTTGAATTTGTAACTATGGTCAGTCTTCATAATGTATATTTGGTCACTTGATGTACTTGTATTTATCATTGTAAAGCATATTTATAAATGCTAGAGTCAAAGGAAAATTTATTTTGAGTCAAAGTCCCATTGCGACTTTTTAAAGATGAAAATTTGAATTTTTGAAATGTAATTTTTGGCTCCAAAAGTGACAAGTCGGCTTCCCTCCAAGTCAAGTTGGCCCTGGCTCCAAAAGGCACCCATTCGACCTAGACAGATCACTATATAAAGGAAGCACCTCCTCCTCCACTTGGGCATTCAATCTCTCTCACACAAGACAATTTTTGGGCAAGCAAGCGAAGGACAAGAAGGATGATGTAGGAGGAAGAAGAAGGCCAAAATCTCTCTTTTCTCTCTCTCTTGCAACTCACGCGTGTGGACTAGTCTCTCTCTCTGTGATTCGTAGTTTTATGGGCATTCTATTGCAGGGGGCCGAAATTTTCTAGATAAGAGGGGCAACTATTGCAAGGCCAAAATTTTGTGGCAACAGTCAATTGCAGGAGGGTCAAAATTCTGGGTCAGACAAGTAGAGCAAATTGCAGTATCAGATTAGGTGACTTGACTTGGAAGAGAAAACCAAGTTTGACCATAGTTCTAGGTGTGTCTCTCATTGAACAAGAAGAATTTCTCTATTGAAAAGGTTGTTGGGTTTTTCCCCTTAGTGGGTTTTCCCAGGGTAAATCTTGTCTTCTTTTGTGTATTGTGATCTCTATTGTTCTATTGTTCTTTATGGTTGAATTTTTGAAGTATAATTGTTGAATGATATATTGGAATAAGTTAAAAGAAGATCTACATCAAAAGTAATTATCAGAATTTCAGAAATATTGTGCTAACCCTAATTGCACTAAGAAAATCAACATGGTATTAGAGCTTTGGTGAAGGAAGAAAGGAACATTGAGATCACCTTGACAAAACCCTAGAAAGCATTTTATTCAAGTCCTTCTTGTAGATTGGTTTCTATGGCTTCCTCTATGAAATCTGAAAACAAGCTAGAGGGAGCATCAAACTTCAGAGCTTGGAAAGTTAGAATAGATATTCTTCTTGCCAAGAACAAAGTTTTGGACATTGTGAAAGGGAAGGTTATTGAACCAGAAGATGAAGCGGGAAAAGAAAAGTTCAAGGAGGATGACATCACTGCTATGAGTCTTATAGTGGACTCCATTAGGGATCATTTGGTTCCCTACATTGCAAAACTTGATACTTCAAAGAAGATGTATGATGCCCTAATGAATCTCTACACTATCAAGAATGTTGGTCAATCAATGAGCTTGAAGAATGAACTTCGAAATACAAGGATGACTAATGACGACATTGTGGCTTCCTACTTCATAAGGATTTCACAAATAAGAGATCAGATTCAAGCAATTGGTGAATCCATTCCTGATCAAGAACTAGTGATTACAACACTCAATGGTCTTCCTAGATCATGGGATGCTTTTGCAGCAGGTATAAGTAGTTGGAAGGAAGCTCCTACATTTGAACAACTATGGACATCTTGTGCTCAAGAAGAATCAAGATTGATGACTAGAGATCGTCAAGATGAGGAAGTTCAAGCCCTTGCAGCTTGTTTCAAGAACAAGGGAAAGAAGAAGTTTGGACCTCAACACAAGAAGTCAGGAAAGGGATCTTCTTCCTCTAAGAAGAAGAAAGACTTATCAAAGATCCAATGTTATGGCTGTCAAGAATATGGACATTTCAAGAGAGATTGTCCTAATATGGTCAATAACAAGAAGAGAAAAGGGAAACAACATGCTTCTGCAGCAAATGTTGAAGATGAAAAACCAAAGAAGTCCAAAGGTGATAAGGATTTCTTTTACTTTTCTACTTTGACAAGTTCCTTTGCAGATGATGATGACATGTGGCTGGTAGATAGTGGAGCATCAAGACACATGACCGAAGAGCATGGGAATCTTTCAAGCATGATAGAAAAGAAGTTGTCTCAAAGGGTTGAACTAGGAGACAATAACAATTATGCAGTCAAAGGAGTTGGAAAGGCATCCATAGAGCTAGAATATGGTAACAATGTACATCTCAGCAATGTTTTTTATGTACCAGGTTTGAAAAAGAATCTCGTCTTTGTTTCTTGTTTGGAAGATAAAGGAGATAGATTCGTTTTTGTGGATGGAAAAGTACTCATTTAGATGATGCTAAGGTTATTGGGATTCGTGATGGAAGATTGTATAGACTTGTGAGTCAACCAGATCAAGCACTAGTACATGATGAGATAAATCCAAGTGAGCTATGGCACAAAAGGTATGGACATCTTCATTTCAGAGCATTGCCTGAGTTGAGTCAAATAGTGTCAAGGGTTCCTGAACTGCAGATAAAGAATGATGGTGTATGCAAAGGTTGTGCTCTTGGGAAGAACATCAAGAAACCATTTCCAAACAATGATAACAGATCTAAGGAAGCTTTGGACTTGATTCATTCTGATGTATGTGGTCTGATGCTTGTGAAATCGCTTGGTGGTTCGTTGTACTATGTGACATTTATTAATGACTTCTCCCATAAGACATGGATATATCTCTTGAAGACTAAGGATGAGGTATTCGACAAGTTCTAGGAATTCAAAGCTGAAGTGGAAAACTTGACAAGCAAAAAGATCAAGATACTAGGATCTAACCTCGAAGGAGCTTGTTGCTTTCTGCAAACAGGTTGGGATTAAGAGGGAGTTAATTGTCCCCTATAATCCACAACAAAATGGTGTAGCAGAATGAAAGAACAGGTCCATTGAAGAATTTGTCAAGGCCATGATGCATGATTTGGACTTGTCGTTGTTCTTATGGGGGGAGGAATCACAGACAGTTGTGTACATTCAAAATAGAAGTCCTCATAAAGTTCTGGAAGGTATGACTCTTGAAGAAGCATTCTCTAAAAAGAAGCCAAAGGTTGGTCACATGAGAATCTTTGGTTGTCCTATATATATTCATGTTCTTAACGATAGGAGGAAAAAGCTTGAGCCTTCAAGAAAGAAAGGCATACTTGTTGGTTACAACGAATCATCAAAGGCCTACAGAATATACATTCTAGAGCAACGACGGATTGAGGTCAGCCGAGATGTCACCTTCGATGAGAAAGTGGCATATTGGAAGTCTAAGGAAGTCTCCATGGATTCCTTGGATGAAGTAAAGCAGGAGAACTCAAGGGAGGAACATTCAAGTTCCACAGAATGTACCAGAAGGCCAGAAAGGCCTCAAGATCCAACAGAACCAGTCATAGTTCCAAACATAAAGAAGAGACCAACATGGCTTAGATCTACACGAGCCTAGATCCATCTTAACTCTGAATCTATCAAGCACCGAGATGGATCAAATCTCTAGAGGTGCAAACCTTTTTTTTGGGGTAAAACTTGAGGAAAGGTTTACACCTCAAGAGATTTGATCCCTCTTGGAGCTTGATAGATCCAGAGTTAAGATGGATCTAGGCTGGTTTAATTATTAATAATTAATAATTCTAATTATAAATTATTTTATTTTATTGGGTTGTAGAGTGTTTCTCGGCCCAAAAATGTAATAAAATTAAATTATAAAATATTTTGATTGTAAAACGAGAGATGGTTTTTTGGTATGTGGTATTGATGAGCGACGGTATTGGTCCATGGTATTGTAAAAAGGCATATTTACAAGCTAATAGTATCAATGGTAAAGTGGGGATGACTATCCATGGTCGAAAATCTTATTATATTGTACATATGAAGTTTTTATGTGCTTATTAATGAATTTTAAATATGGTTACAAAATTATTATTTTAATTTATATAGTAAAATGGGTCTTTTTTTATAGTTGTTATTTATATCTTATATATTATAATATGATATAGGGTTTAGATAGTTTTTAGATTTACTTCAAAAATATTATAAAATTAAATTCAAATAAAATATCTATAAAATATTTTTATTGTGAAATGAGAGATGGTTTTTGGGCATGTGGTATTGATGAGCCATGTATTGGCCATAGTTTTAAAAACCAGAACCGATGACCAGACTGGTGCACCTAATAAATTGAGTTTCAAACAGGAACCAATCAAACTGGGACTGATTAGATCTCAATGAACCGGTTTTAAAAGACACATGAAATAAATTTTTCTATTGAAAAAAACTATTTTTAAGATTTAAAACCATGATTCCAAACTAATAGACACAAAATCTGCAAAGTTTGCTCATATATATAACATGTAGAGGTGAATATATCAAAATGGCACCAAGTGAAATACATATCAACAACAAAAGATATAATTAATGAGGCTCTAAATGGCCTCTCGAGTTCAAAAACAAAGCCTACAAACTATGGGGCCACTGGCCTACTACAAATCTACATATATGATATTAGTGATCAACATTATCACTTGAAACTTCTCATCATGATCAAACTCAGTTGGTTGAGTCTCGACTCCCAAACTTTGCAACTGCTTGAGTCACAAACTTCTCTATTGGTTCAATGACTTCAGTCAAACTTTTGAAAGTATTCTGCCCTAATATGCCCTATTACTTCATTTGGTGCTCCACATGGCTTTACATGGCCTCCTATCCCAGCCATGTGTTGCTTGAACCTATTAATACCCCCTCCTGCAATAGATTTTTGGCAATATTTGCATATTATTTTGCCATCGATCATATCACAAAGAACCCATGCAATATCGTTGGCTTTTGGAGGCATGATGACTACTACTTAGCTCAAACTCTATGTTGTTCCACTACTCCAGCAAAAACTCAACACTCTCCAAGCTCCCAATCAAACTCACAAAAACACCAAATGAGATGTGTGAGACAAATGAGACGGGTAAGCTCCTTTTAAAGGTTTGGAGAGGGTGTTTTTGGAGGGAAACAACCCTTATTTTCCCTCCAAAAACACCATGGAACCTTCCTAAACTACACTGTGTGGGTCTGTCTTGACCTTGGCAGTGAACCGACCGGTTTGACCATAAACTGGCCGGTTCCGTCCTAAACCGGCTGGTTAGGATCGGTTTTTCTGAATTTCAAGCGAAGAGGAGGCATGAACCGGGTTTTTGTGCCGACTTGACCTGGTCAGCCAATGAATCGACCGGTTTGACGGGTTTCCAGTTCAAGCCGGCGGGTTTTTAAAACTATGGTATTGGCCCATGGTATTGTAACAAAGTCTATTTACGAGTTAATAATATCTACGGTAAAGCGAGCATGAAAATTTGTTAAACATATTGTTATAGTAAGTTTATTATAAGTATCAAAGCTTTTATGTGCTTATTAATTAAATTTAAATATGGTTACAGAATCATTATTTTAATTTATAAAGTAGAATGGATCTTAACTTATAGCTACTACTTATATGTTATATATTTTAATGTGATATGTATATTACAATTTTCTTTTATCTAAAAAATTATTCGTAATTTTATTAATAAAAACAAAATTACAATATACCAAATTGAATTTTGTTCTTTTTATTACTTTTTACTTTTTACGAACACTACAACATCTCCCCATATTAGATTCTATATTACTTTCAACGTTTTATCATTATTTAATTGGGTTGACATGTAAATGTGTACAAATCCTTTACCTCTTATAAATTGAACATATTAATATAAATTCAACGTAGCCGACATGTAACAATGTTGACAAACTTTCTTACATTGCACCTACACATCCTCCCTATATTGGGTTGTAGCACACCTCTTCGAGCAATTAAAAGAGGCAGAAGGACATGCAGCTTTTGATGGCACATCTAGAGAAGTTAAGAAACCCAAGAGGTTTTCTAGTTATGCAGCTCTCATGACAAAACTCATTGATGCAAAACCTTCCACATATGAAGAAGCAGCTAATCAGCAGATGTGGAAGGAAGTGATGAATGAAGAATACCAATCAATCATGAAGAATGATGTTTGGAAGATTGTGCCAAGCACTGAAGGGAAGTTAGTGGTGACTTCCAAGTGGATATACAAAATCAAGCATGTTGCAGATGGTAGTATTGACAAACGTAAGGCGCGGTTCGTGGCTAGAGGGTTCTCCTAGAAAGAGGGAGAAGACTATGATGAGACCTTTGCTCCAGTTGTCAGGTACACCTTTATTAGATCCATCATTTCTCTTGTTGCTTCGTTGGGATGGAAATTGCACCAAATGGATGTGAAGATTGCTTCCCTCAATGGTGTGATTGAAGAAGAGGTGTACATAAAGAAATCTCAAGGCTTTAAGGTATACAGAAAGGATTCTCATGTTTGTAGGTTGAAGAAGGCCTTGTATGGACTCAAGCAAGCTCCAAGAGCTTGGTATGCTCGTATTGACAGCTATCTGACAAGACTGGGATTTACCAAGAGCGATGTTAATCCAAACCTTTATTTTAAGGTTGTGAAGAATGCACCTGTGATATTATTATTATATGTTGATGACTTGTTTCTAACAGGTGTTGAGCCTCTTATCATTCAGTGCAAGAAGCAGTTGGCTTCTGAGTTCGATATGAAGGATCTTGGGTTGATGCATTATTACTTGGGATTAGAAGTATGGCAAAAACCTAGTGAAGTCTTCCTTGGTCAAGGAAAGTATGTGTTAGAGATCCTTCAGAGATTTGGTATGATCAATTGCAAATACATGGCGACTCCCATGGTGACTAACTTGAAGAAGTTAAGAGGCTCTGACTCCAAATTGGTAGATCCATCTATGTACCAATGACTAATTCGTTTATTGATGTATTTAGTTAATACCAGGCCCGACATATGCTTTGTTATGAACACATTGAGCAAGTTCCAGGTTGAACCGAGACATGAGCGTCGGATTTCAGTAAAGCACATTTTGAGATATTTGCATGGTATAGTAAATGGCTTGAAATTTGTTGCAAACAAGGATGTGCAACTTCAAGGATATACGGATGTTGATTGGAAAGGAAGTGTTGAAGATAGAAAGAGTACCTCAAGGGTATGCTTCGGTTTGGGATCCTCTATGATATCGTGGTGAGTAGGAAATAGAGCTCGATTGCACTCAACATTGCTGAAGCAAAGTACATCATAGCCAATGAGGTTTGTACCAAAGAAGTACGGCTCTAGAAGTTGTTTACATGATTGTTCGGCCAAGAGTTTGAACTGACAATGATACACTGTGATAATCAAAGTTGTGTGAAACTTTCAAAGAATCCCTTGTTCCATGACAAGTCGAAGCATATTGAGATCAAGCACTGCTACATTTGTGACATGGAGTAGATGAGAGCAATAAATCTCAAGTACATCTCCATTGATGAGCAGACAATTGATGTTCTGACAAAGTCGTTGCCGAGAGACAGGTTCATGTACTTCAGAGACAAGTTGGGGCTCATGGAGATTACCCCTCTTGTTGAGAGGGAGTGCTCATATGTCTGCAGCACGGATGGACATTCTCTCGAAAGGTAGAATGGGTCCAAGAGACCCAAAGTGATCAATAGGCAGGGTTGGGTGATTGTCTCTCAGAGGAGGACCCTGATCACACACCAGGAATGGTGGAGTAAGGTCATGCACCCTAATCACACACTAGCATGGTGGAGTGAGGTCCTTCAACATCTGGACCCTGATCACACACCGGGAAGGGTGGAGTGAGGTCCTGGACCTTGATCACACACCGGATAAGGTGGAGTGAGGTCCTTTCAGCATCTAGACCCGATCACCAACCAGGAAGGGGTTGAGTGAGGTCTTGGCCCAAAGTGCTCACTAGGAAGGGTGATTGAGTGCTTGCTAGTTGAGGGTCTCAACATTTTGGCCTAGGAAGAGGCCATGGGATTTGAGGATTGATCACTCTAGAGGAGTGAGTTCTGATATGCTAATGACATTGCCATGGGTTTGGCACCACCCTGGATATGGCCACTAGCGGATGTTGACGATAGATGATGTTGGTGATGATGGATAACCTTTTTCTTTAGAGAAATTTGTTCAATTTGAGAACACCTATGATAGTGATTATGAATACCTTCTTAGTTAAGAAAGATTATTGAATTTGTGACTATGGTTGATCTTCATAATGTATATTTGGTCACTTGATGTACTTGTATTTGTTAATTTTTCACAATGTTCTATGTTGTAATAATCACTTTAAACAATTTCTTCCAATTTAAGTCACCCCAATAATAGATAAGCAATTATAGATAGAACAGTAAACAATAAATACACAATAGAAGATAACCAAGCACAATGAAACACGGAGATTTGTCATCTTCAACTGGGCCGACTAGTCAAACTCAAAATAGAAAATTTCCTTTTACCAATATGAAATTTCCTTTGAATAAGAATGGCTCCTCCTTGGGGTAGTTGGGCTTCTCCTTGGGAAAACTCATCTTGTAGCTACCAATTTTAACACTCCCTCTCAACTAGGGAGGAATCTCCGGTTGTACCATGTATCCCATCACGGGTGTACATTTTTCGACATAAGAGAAGCTCATCATAGAAGAAGAATAATCCACAGCCAATGGTAGGGGAGATCGATTTACCACAACCAAGTCCATGGCAGTCATATTTGACCTTGGTAAAGATCACACACACCCTACCGGTCACAAGGTCAAGCTTCATGACCTAGAGACTAGTAGGGTGTGTGTGATCTTTACCAAGGTCAAATGTGATTGCCATGGACTTAGTTGTGATAAATCGATCTCCCCAACAATTGGTTGTGGATTATTCTTCTTCCATTATGGGCTTTGACTACCTCCATTGAGGAGTCTATGACACATTATAGATCTTATGAGCTTTATTGCCTAGTCCGAAGGACTTGTGACTTTTATTTGACTTTAGATCCCCTTGAGTTATTGTAAAACTTGGATTCCTCACTATGTGTCACCTTTGATTCTTGACTGAATTTCAACCTGTGCACTTGGACACTTAGAGCTTTAGACCGCTCTCTTATGTCAAGACATACATTCATGATGAGACACTAGCTTAGAGGGAGTGTTAAAATTGGCAGCTACATGATGAATTTGCCCAAGAAGTGTAAAAGTTCCTTGAATGCAACAACTAGAGTTTAATCTTCTAACTGTCGGAAGTTTATTTGTCTTCTGTATTATTATTCAGCAAACAACGAATAAATCATTGAGGCATTATTCACAATAAAAACGTTGTGGAATATAAAAATACAGAACTGAGAAGATGCGCACACATACAAATTAACAAATTAATAGGACAAATGTCCCTGGAAAAACACTGAAGGGAAAACCAGTGCAGCAGGTGAGGGTTTTTTCGGCAAATTCAAGAGTACAATGATCTGCCTACCAAACTGGCTAGGCTCCGGCAATCTTCAACTGGCAAAATTAACTGGAAGATACCCTTGTCCTCCTTTGCAATTGATATGGCCCTCTTTGGCAAACTCACACTTCCCTGCTGCTCGCTCTACAGTCCAGAAATGCACACTGCCTACGCAGATAATTTCGTACATCCCTGGAACTGCCTCCAAGTGAGACGTCTACCCTCCCTCTGCCTCTGAAAACAATTCACTCTCCCCCCGGAACACTAATCCAACAACTGGCAACTAAAACGAGCTCTTCCGGCAACTCGCACTAGGGTTTCTGGCTGATTTGTACAGCTGTATTCAGCCTTCTCTGTAGACAATTCGCCGAATTTGCCCTAAAAAGCGCCAGAGATGGCACTCTTCTTTCTGCCGATCTGCAAATATATTTTGAAAAATCATACTTATAATAGGACCTTTTCCACATCAAATGGCTTTCATTTTACATGTTAGTGTTAGTGGACACTTTTAGAGTTAGAGTAGGCTCTCATAGATTTTGCGTTTGGCAGCTTTAACAAAAGTGAAATTTGTTGGAAATGCCACCAATTTCCACAAACACTTAGGAAACTGCAACAGAGATGTTTATGGAAACCGTTAAAAACCACTGAGCAGTTTCCCAAATGGTTTCTGCCGACTGGAAACAGGTTTCTAACCTGCTAAAAATGGTTTCTGGGAATCACTGGTGAAAAGTTGATAGCCTGCTACCTGTGTTGTAGAATGTACCTGTGGATACAAACTTGATAAAGATAGTTGCTATTGAAATTAAATGAGGAAATACTGAGAAACAGGAACAAAAATTTTCAAGCAAAAAGCGCCAGAGATGGCAACTCTTCTTTTTGCTGGTCTGCAGATATATTTTGAAAAATCATCCTTACGTTTTCCACATCAAATGGCTTTTATTTTACATGTTAGGGTTAGTGAGCACTTTTAGGGTTAGAATAGGGTCTCGTAGATTTTGCGTTTGGCAGCTTTAACAAAAGTGAAATTTGCTGGAAGTGCCACCAATTTCCACAAACGCTTAGGAAACTGCCACCTGGATGTTTATGGAAACCGTTAATAACCGCTGAGCAGCTTCCCAAACGGTTCCTGCCGACTGGAAACGGGTTTCCAGCCCTGCTAAAAATGGTTTCTGGGAATCACTGGCGAAAAGTTGATAGCCTTTTACCTGTGTTGTAGAATGTACCTGTAGGCACAAACTTAAAATACGTTTCCTCGTATTTAAATTTAACAGAAGACGGACATAACGATTGTATTCCCCGAACCCCAGTTCCCACTGTTTCAGAACTGCCCGGACTCAGGATGATTATTAGACATGCCTCCATGTCTATTTTAAGTACTTTGCAGATTCATTTACCAACAGGACATCTCCAGGAATCTCCTACGTCTATGTTTAAAGTGGTCAATCTAACTAATTGGATCTAGATGTAATTGATCTCTAACTGAACCAGATCTCGATTGTTGTTATGATTTTCAACCATTTACGAATGAGCTGAATTATCGAACATGTTGTTGGCATCAATATATCCAAGCCCGTCTTACACTAAAAAATCCATACAAACTATCCCAAAGTGAAGAAGGGGGAGAAACCTCACCTGTTGATGCAAGAGTGCTAGACAAATTGCAAATAATAAATAACAAAGCCGTTAGGCATTGAGACGCCCGCATGGAAAAGCGTTTCTCCTTCCTCTGCATAATATCTACTCGTACACTGGGCTCGCCAGAATTATTATTATGTAATGGTTTCTGAAATAACTTTGAAACCATGGCTTTGTAACGATATCATATCATAGTAAACCCCTTCAGATTGATGGTCTAACAGTTAAGTACCGACGAGCATACTCTGCGGTTTATCTGTGTTTTTCCAAGAAGGTTTATCTCTGTTTTAATGTTGTGTATTTGTGGTGGAAGTACAAGTAATTAATCTAGTTTAAACCTAACCTGTTTGTTATCAGCGCGACTATATTTCCTTTGACTTTGACTTTTATTTTGACATGGTTAGTTGAAAGTTCAGTTTTAAAAGTAAAATTAACCTCGGTTGAAAGTTTAAAGTTTAGTTTTAAAAATATTTCAAAGTTTAGTTTTAAAAATAAATATACATTATAAGTTAAGGACTTTTCATGTAAAAATAAAAATAAAAATAAATAAAATTGGTAAGAATTATTAAAATTATTTTTTTATTTCTTTTATGTGGAATTGTGTATAAGATTAATATTTTGTTCAATATTTTGGATGGATTTTTCACCTATTATCGAGGATCAAAAAACATTGAATGATAAATAATTAACTATTAAAAAAAATAGAATAAAAAAATAGAACCGTTAAAGATCAAATTAATAGGGATAAAAAACATGATTTAAATAATTAATAATTAATAATAATTAAATTTAATGGGGCATAAAGAAAATTTTGATTTAAATAATTAATAATAAATAAATTAAATTTAGTCAATGGAGCTAAGGCTAGCAAGGCTGATTCGCAGAAAGACCTTGGAGACTCTTTCCAAAACTTGAATTACTATCATGTGTTGAGAACCAATAATAAGGAGGTGGACACTGAAGCTAATAAAGCAGCCCTTCTTACGGAAGCGGATAGGAAATATGGGAGCGAATTCCTTAATTTAGAAAATTGTCATGTTTTATTGTGTTTTGTTCAATCAGTTTGTTTGTATCCAAAAGCTTGGGAAAATCGGACAGGAAATATGGGAGCCAGTTCCTTAATTTAGAAAATTGTCATGTTTTATTGCCTTAATTGTCATGTTTTATTGCCTTTTGTTAAATCAGTTTGTTTGTATCCAAAAGCTTGGGAAAATAAGACAGGAAATATGGGAGTCAATTCCTTAATTTAAAAAATTGTCATGTTTTATTGCCTTCTGTTAAATCAATTTATTTGTATCCAAAAGCTTGGGAAAATCTCTGAAATTGACCGCATAGTAGCAACAAAAAAGAGATGTGAGCTAAACATAATTGTCAAGGTCTTGCAAGGCTATTGGGCATTTCTGGATTTAGACTCACCTTTTGTAATGGAGAAAAATTGAGGTTAAATCTTGATTTGTATTATTTAAAATGGTTTTTTAACTGCATATTTGGATTCAGCACCCTGAAAAACCCCTAGGACGCTTTGATTGTGCAGAAATTAGCTATCAAACTTGCGATTTCAATAAATTGGATTTTAGAGAAAATTGACCGGAAAAACCCACCGGAAAAGATTCCAAAAAGTCTTACTAAAGACAATTCCTTTTGTAATCTGCTCTTTGGCACTAAGGCCAA
Organism: Pinus tabuliformis; assembly: GCA_031772625.1. NCBI lineage: Eukaryota > Viridiplantae > Streptophyta > Pinopsida > Pinales > Pinaceae > Pinus > Pinus tabuliformis. The sequence goes on from CM062812.1 coordinate 338,077,877, forward strand.
ATTTCTAATATATCCACTACTCGTTTCTATCAAAAAAAAAAAAATCATTTAATTCGCATGGATTTTAGAGAAATTTGACCGGAAAAACCCACCGGAAAAGCTTCCAAAAAGTCTTATTAAAGACAACTCCTTTTGTAATCTCTTTTTGTAATCCGCTCTTTGGCACTAAAGCCAAATTTCTAATATATCCACTACTCTTTTCTGTCAAAAATAAATAAAATCATTTAATTCGCATGGATTTTAGAGAAATTTGACCGGAAAAGCTTCCAAAAAGTCTTACTAAAGACAACTCCTTTTGTAATCTCCTTTTGTAATCCGCTCTTTGGCACTAAGGCCAAATTTCTAATCATTTAATTCGCATACCCGGATTTTGGCTACTTTTGGCCGTCTGGGCAATTCCTCCGCCTCGTTAGACAACTCCCATTTAATTTAATTATTATTAATTATTTAAATCAAAAAAATTTGTATCCCCATTGACTTGACCCTTAATGACTCCATTGAATATTTTATTATATTTTCCCTAATCGCTAATTAAAAAAGAAAATTCTATTTAAAGTTCAGTAGCACTAACATGTTATTATTCAATGTTCTTTGCTCTGTCATGATGGGTGAAGATCCACCAAAAATGTTAGACTTGATATTCATCTTATACACAATTCTATCGAGAAATCAAGAATATGAATAATTGTGGAAATCTTTATTTCTTTCAAAATAAAATTGTTTATATATATATATAGTGTAATTTAACTAATAGATAAAATTATTTTTCTTAATTTAATTCTGTCAAAATTTGATGTGACTTTGACTTTTATTTGGAGAGTCTTGGTTGAAACTTTAAAGTTTGGTTTTGAAAATAAAAATAAAATTATAAATTTTAGTTTTAAAAATAAAAATAAAATTGTTTATATATAGTGTAGTTTAAGTAATAAATAAAATGGTTTTTCTTAGGTTAGTTTTTGTCAAAATTTGGTAAAGATTTTTAAGAATCATAAATAAATTGAAGTTGTTTAATTTGTAAAGTTCAAGTGCTCCAAAGTCTTTTAGGGTGTGGAATCCATTTATGCATTAAAAAACACATTTTAAATATCAAGAAATCAAACACATTTTAAATAACAAGAAATCACAACCTCATCCTTGGATCATGAAAAAAGGTTATTTTATCTGTAAGTTAGATAAGTTAGATTAGGGATATACACACATATATTATATTTTTAAAATTTGATTGAGAAATAAACTAGCATAACTATATAAATTGAAGTGGTAAATCCTTATACTCAACAATCTATGATAAAGATAAATAAATAAACAAATACCTCATTCATACATCTTGCATTGCTAAAATTTAAAAAATCATAAAAATTAACTAAATTATAACTTTATTTTAAACTATTTTTATTATATTATTATTATTTAAAATATATATATATACACATTCCAAAAAGCATGTAACAATATTTTTAACTATGCAAATTCACTCCTTGTGAATAGTCTTTGTCACAGTATCATGGCTTATGAATACCACATGTCTAATTGGACACATGTTGACATGACATTTTCTTTTACTAGTTGATTTGAATTAATTGAAAAGGAATAGTTAACTTGGAGATAAATATTAACCCTTGTGTGAATACTACTTAGATATTCCGGGGTATTTTGTAAAGATTAAATCTCTACCATCCACCTAATAATTATTGATATTTAAATTAAAATTCTAGAAGGCCTATTTAGAAATAGGTTAAGTCACTACCATCCACCTAATAATTATTGATATTTAAATTAAAATTCTAAAAGGTCTATTCTGAAATAGACACAAGTCTTAATATGCTTGGAATAGCGCTTCCAAAATTTTAGTTTAGTTATCAACTAGTATACATCCATCTTAACCACAGATCTAATGAAACCCAAGAGGGATCAAATCTCTGAGGTGAAAACTTCTTTTAAAGTGAAAATTTTGAATAAAAAAATTTCACCTCGATAGATATGATCCTCTCGGTTAGTTTTTGTACCATCGAATGTGTTCTAGCCTTGAAATTTTGTGGAGAAGCTAGAATACATGAGATCTCCAAAACCCATAAATCATTTCTTGAAATTCCACCTAAAATTGTCTCAATTAGATTATTAATCATTTTTTGAATATTTCCTACGTCTAAACTTACGGAATATGGTTAATTAATAAGTAGTAATTGAGATAAGACGAGAATTATCTAGAAACTCACATAGATCGATCCAGAGATGATCCTAGCCATCGATTATGTTTTAAGTTTGGTTGTCGGTGCTCCAACATAGGATTATAAGAGGAGGTTGATGTGGTGATGGAGAAAAAACTTAAGTAGTTTGACTTCCTTGGCAGATCGATTTCCTGAGTAGCAAAAGTCAATTGTTGGAGAAAGAGCCAAAGATCAAAGCAGTGAGAGAAGGGCAAAGACAGTGACGCTGGAGGAGGCATTCCAGATCCAATGAGTGCGTTTGCAGAGAGGCGGAAGAGGCACAAAGAGGTTGACGTTGGGGCAGCACAGCAGCTTCTAGAGGCAAGATCGATTTGTTGAGAGGGAGAGATGTCTTCAATTCCAGAGGTCGGGAATGAGTCCCCCCAGAGTGTGGGAGAAGCATATTTCTAGTAAGCAGAAGGCAGAATGAATTCATCAGAGACCAGTCTGAGGCTAGACGTCAAGCAAGCTGCATAGAACAGTGCAGAGGCTGACGCAAAGGGCCAAAGGGCCGAATTTTTTAAGGAAAGTTGTGCCGAGAATTTTCCTCTGGGTGAGGAAAATTCCTCACTAGATTTTTGCCAGTATTTTTCTTTGTAGGATTGCCAAATTTCGGCATCCAGTAGTACTCAAAATTTCTTGTTGGTGCATAATAATAAAACCCTCAACTTGTGCACCGATTTTCCCGCAATTGGGTTTTTTCGAAGACTTTTGTCCAAAAATAATTATGTTATTTTTATGTGTGTGCTAGCATTTCTCAGTTTCCAGCACATTATTTGCCCACAGTATTTTATTTGTGAAGGTTGCAGTGTATTTATTTTGATATTTGTCGTAGTAAATAAATTGTTAATTAATTAACAATTAGGAGAAATAATATAAGTTGTTGTAATAGGATTCTGGTACTAGAATTTTCACATGGTATCAGAGAACAGTTGATCGGCCAGAAAGCTCAGAGGTGAAAAGAAGGAATTTTGTTTCTCGGTGTGGGCAGAGAGTCGAAATTCCCAAGGGCAATGCAGTTATTCTACCAGGAGCCCGAGTTACTTATGGAGGTTCGATTTTTTCCGAGTGGGACAGAAAAATTTGATCTTTCCAGACCGAGTGATTCTAGAGGTAGAGGGAGTAGCTAAGAGTTTTTTGTTGGGCAGATCTCCAACTGGACACAGTGGTTTTTGCAGTAGTTTGCTAGAGCAGAGCCAATGTTGGGGTGGAAGAGAGAAGAGTACACACAAAGGGAAAATTTTCCTCAGGGAATTTCTAGTCTCAAGAAGTTTTATTTTCCTTGCAGATGCACAATCGTTGTGGGTAGATATTCTTACTCCATAAGGGAGTGTGAATAGCAAAGCAGCAATCGAGCAAAAGGAAAGAGCAAGTTTTCGACAGTTTGTTGAGATGGCCACTGTTGGGCTTTGAGATCAGGACAAGTTGGATGGAGCTTCCAACTATGTCATCTAGAAGGCAAGGATGTCCTTCCTCTAGATGAATATGGCCTGGAAGCCTATATTGATGCAATGGTGGCAGTTCCTCGAGATGTTGATCAGCTGTAAGAGTACAGGAAGGAGATGGCACGGGAGAAGCGGTTGATTCTAGATGGAGTCCGGGATCATATAGTTTCACATATACTTGGCAAATATACTGCCAAACGGATGTGGGATGCTCTCACCAAGTTATATCAGAGTACTTCCGAGCACTGGAAGATGTACCTCGAGGAGAAGCTAAAGCTCATTTGGATGCAGAAAAGGGGAAGGCATAGACCCCTTCCTTACCAGGATTCAGCAGATTCAAGACCAATTGTCAGTTGTTGGGGCAGCACCTTAACCCACAAAGTTAGTGAGAATGGCACTCAACAGTGTCTCTGAGGACTGGAAAGTCTTTTGCCAAAGCATATTGGGCAAAGACAAGTTATCAGAGTGGGACAAGATGTGGGTTGACTTGCAGTAGGAAGAATTGAGGCGAGCTCTTCTAAAGAGTTCCATCAGTGGACAGAAGCAGGTAAAGAAGGAGGAGAATGTGACCCTCGCATCTAAGGGTCCCAGTCAAGGACAGGGGGAGCAGAGAAAGAAGAAGAAGGACTTATCAAAGGTCAAATGCTTTAGGTGTGGTGAACTTGGTCACTACAGTACCCTATGTCCTCTCAGGAAGAAGGATAAGGAGGAGAAGCAGGACCAAGAGGCAACTTCTGCAAAGATCAACAAGCTTTCCTCCAGGTTGGAGGAAGACTTCGCCATGTTTGTCGATATACCTTCAGGGGTGAGGTGGGGAGATTTAGTGTTGTAGCCCCAGAGCACTACATATGGGAAGGATCCTTGAGGAGTACACCTCATGGATCAAAACCTGGCTACGAGGGCCCACAATATTCAGTAGCAGGATGGATCGACAATGGATGTAGTCAGATGCCAGAGTAGCAGTCAGATGTTGGGGAGCGTAGTGCAGAGTTGGCAGCAATGCAATAGGCAAAGTACAGAGTCTTCAGTGGACAGTGCAGAGGCTAGTAGCAGTCAAAGACTCGGGTAAAAATGCATTATATTCATCACAATTGATTTAGTATTTTGGATGCTTTTCAGTTGCATATGTTGCAGTTGCAGCATCAACAGGTCAGATGGAGTTGCAATGCAGATGCAATGTTGGAAGTAGTTCAGTAGGGTCAAAAAAAACACAGATGTAGTGTATATCAGAGTTCCACAGTGGTTGATGGGTAGCAGTAGTCAGACATCAGTAGCGTGACAGGAGGTGATGCAGAGACAAAGTGTTGTGGCAGGGTATGCAACACTAAAACACATTCCTCGCTAAGAGGGAGTGTAATTTTTTTTAGCATCAGATGTGTTCTAGCCTTGAAATTTGTTGGAGAGCCTAGAATACATGAGATCTCTAAAACCTAGAAATCGTTTCTCGAAGTTCTGCCTAAAGGTGTCTCAATTAGATTATTAACCATTTTTTGAATATTTCCTAAGTCTAAACTTAGGGAATATGGTTAATTAATCAATATTAATTGAGATAAGGCGAGAATGATCTAAAAATTCACACGGATCGATCCAAAGGTGATCCTAGCCATCGATTATGTTTTAATCTTCGCTATTGGTCCTCCAATAGAGGATTATAAGAGGAGGTTGATGTGGTGATGGAGAAAAAACTTGAGTAGTTCGATTTCCTTGGGAGATCGATTTCTTGAGTAGGAGCAGTGAGTTTCCGAAGAAAGAGCCAGAGATCGAAGCAGTGAGAGAGGGGTTGAGACAGTGAGGCTGGAGAAGGCATTCTAGATCCAGCGAGTGCATTTGTAGAGAGGCAAAAGAGCCACAGAGAGGCTGGTGTTGGGCAGCACAACAACTTCTAGAGGCAAGATCGATTTGCTGAGAGGGAGAAACGTCTTCAGTTCCAGAGGCTGGGAAGGAGTCCCAGAGTGTCGGAGAAGCATCTTTCCAGTCAACAAATGGCAAATAGACTTCATCAGAGACCAGTTTGAGGCTAGACATTAAACAGGTTGTACAGAGCAATACAGAGGCTGACGCAGAGTGCCAAAGGGCCGAATTTCTGAAGGCAAGTTGTGCTGGGAGTTTTCCTATGGGGTGAGAAAAATTCCTCACTAGATTTTTGCCAGTATTTTTTTATGCAGGATTACCAAATTTTGACATTCAGTTGTACTCAGAATTTCTCACAACTGCATAATAATAAAACCCTCAGTTGTTGCACCAATTTTCTTGCATTGGGTTTTTCCAGGGACTTTTGCCTAAAAATAATTATGTTATTTTTGTGTGTGTGTTAGCATTTCTCAATTTCCAACACATTATTTTACCGCAATATTTTATTTGTGAAGGTTGCAGTGTATTTATTTCAATATTTTCCATTGCAGATAAATTGTTAGTTAATTAACAATTAGGAGAAATAGTATGAATTGCTACAATATGATTCTAGTATTGGAACTATCACACACGCGCACTATATATATATATATATATAGAGAGAGAGAGAGAGAGAGAGAGAGAGAGAGAGAGAGAGAGAGAGAGCTTGTAATTTTTCATTGTTTATGTTTCATTTTTTAATGTATAAAATGGATCAAAATTTATTTGGGCATAAAATAGTGAGACTGCTTAAAATGTTTTAACTATAAAAAATATTTTTTTTCAATTGTTTTATATATTGTATATATAGTTCCTTTTTAACGTTTAACTCCCTTACTTCTCTAAAAAGTTGATAGAATATTATGTTGTTTCATATGGACATCAAAATCTTTTATTTATGGTTGAGAGTGAGAGTGATATTATTGATGTTTTATTATACTTTTAATTAAACAAATCAAACATGTATACTCATTTTTTGCTTTTTTTTTTATTATATCCAATGTCAAATATTTTATTTATGGCTGAAAGTGAATGAAATATTTTTAATACTTGCCCATGGGGCGTAGAATAGATGGTGATGGGGTGTACTGTTAAGTCACTCCCTAATGTGAAGGTCACTAGTTCGAAACTCCATGGGAAAAAATTAAGGGTTGGTGTGGCCATAGGTAAAGCCTCATGTAATCTCTAATGAACTTAGACCACTTGACACATAAAAATATGTCTGTATTTTTACCACTTCTTCTTAGTATGACCATTGAGATTAATGATGTTTTATAATACTTTTAATTAAATAAACCAAACACTAAGCATGATGTAATCTCTAATGAACTCCACTTGACAAACAAATAAAAAATATATTTTTACCACTTCTCCTTAGTATGGTCACTGAGATTGTTGATGTTTTATAATACTTTTAATTAAACAAACCAAACACTATATTCATTTTTTTTTTTTTATATCTCACATTTAAAAAAAAAAAATTGTATTTTTCTTAAAGGGACACGTGCCAACTCCAAGTTGAACATGGACATACTTACACATCTCTCTCATATCGAGTTTTAGAATGACCCTCTCTACTCAATAATAATTAGGTGGATGGTAGGGATTTAACCTCCATGGAATATTCTAAAATATTCTTAATAATATTATCAAATCAAATGTTGAGATTTATCTTTAAAGTAATTATGTCCTTATTTCCCTTTTAATTAAATTGATTAATTAAAAAATGTCTTATTATGAGATGAAATTAGTTATAGTTTTTTGGGCATGTGGTAATACAGTCTATTTATAAATTAATTATAGTAGTATAGCAAAGTCTATTTACAAATTAAGAATCTTCATGGTAAAGTGGGGGTAAATCTCCATAGCTAGAAATCTTGTGACATTGTTTTTTGAATGTATGTATGTTTAACTTATATATTAATTATTTTTTATAAGTTTAATTATTGAACTTTTAAAGGTATGACCGAACTCCCAGATTTGAACAAGGGCTTAGTTTAAATATAGTTAAATTAAAGTAAAAACAATAAAAATATAATGGAAATTGACCCATTTTGCTAGAGAATCTCATGTGCAGTAATTATCTCCACCAAAGTAATGTAAAGCTTTATTAAACTAGTCCTTAAGTTTTTACAACTCACAAATTGCAATGTCCAATATATATGCTCTAAACTATTGTTGGTGGTGCAAAAAATAATGTCTATGATAACAACTTAAGGCGGTGTAAAAAATAATGTCTTTGATATATGTGGTTTCTTCACCACATTATATATATATATGATATATGTAACAATATTAACAATATTTTTATTGCTATCCCATCCACAGCTAATGCAGGAAGGACTTCAAAAAATATAATTTTAAATTTGCATTATTTAAATGTTTCTCATGTTTTTTTGAAAATTAAATTCATATTTTATTAAAAATTGCAATTTAAAATATACAATATTACCATCTTAAAAAAATTAATTAAAAAAAAAAACCAAAAAATTTAATGAAAAAACCCTTTATTACTGAACCATTATTAAAATTTCCATTAATCGACAATTTCAAATTGTTTTCCCCAATTAACTATTATTACATATTTGAATAATTATATTTGTATGATTTCTCAACCTATCATATTGAGATATAATTATATCAAGTATTAAAAAGCAACAAATAATTTAATCTAAATCTACAATCCACATAATATCAAAATACCACATTGCAGTTTCCTTCCTAACTTAGATTAATGCCAAGCAAACATGCCCCCCACTCCTATATATATATATTTGTCAAAGTGTAAGTGTAAGTTGATATTGATTACTAGAAAACATGAGTAGATATTGATTACGAGAAAATTTGAGTTGATTTGACAATTTTTTTTACTTATTTATTATATACATAGGTGTGCTTCATTAGCTAGGGGCATTATACTAACAAATAAAATATTTTATTAACAAATCGTAAATTATTATTTACAATTTCCATGACCAGAAAGATTATTTCGGTTTTGACTTACTTGTCTATGAAGGCCATGACATTTTACCTAAACAAGAAACAATACAACGATACATATTCCATGAGTTGATTTGACTAGATACGATTAACATCACAGAGGACCTAAACCATACTTTACTCAACATTTGAATATGAAAATTTAGAATTAATGAATAAAGGATATATACAGTACCATTGCAAACACTCTGGCAGTGGCTGCTCCCATTTGCCCCAAATGTTCCATACGCTTATGATGCTCTTCGTCTTTCCTCTTTTTTTTTGAAGGGAGGGGTTAGTTTCCAGAAGAAGCGATATGGGGTCCTCTTTTTTATACATTATACGTATCAGTCTAGCTGACATCCATCACATCTACGCCGGCACATCCGGAATACATCTCCTCGTCTTTCCTCTTTTTTTTGAAGGGAGGGGCTAGTTCCCAGAAGAAGCGATATAGGGTCCTCTTTTTTATACATTATACATATCAGTCTAGCTGACATCCATCACATCTACGCCGTCACATCCGGAATACATTCGCAAATGAAACAATAAAAGCCGCTGCGCAGCGGCACCATGGAGGATCGAACGCGGGCGGAGTGCGAAGGAACTGACTGCCTCGACCGCTGTACCATGCACTTGCGTGCCTCCTCGTCTTTCCTTGCCCTCTCGTATTTTGATTCATTAAACTTATATGTACTCGTTGTGCCAAAGTAAGGAATCCCAGAGGCAACGTTCTTGCTTTTCGTTTCCTTATGATGCGGTTGCTAATTTTTGTGATGGTGGTGCTCATGTTTCTTGTCACCCATCTTTTTGAATGATTAGAAACATAACTGAATTTGATGACAGTCCAAGAAATGCACAGAATGGTTTCCATACAGTTGCAATAGTTTAACGCTTCGTAAATGAGATAAGAGGGGAAGGAACACAGGTGTTGATATATATAACAGACGTTGGATATAAGCCTCGCTTATTACACAAAGAATAACGCGTAGAAACATCAGAATCAGAATGGCCGGTCAACATAGAAGAATAAGTGTGGACAATGCATTTGATCTTGATGTGATATTTTGAGTGTGAAGGAAGGCAGTTCCTTTTTCAGATCCTATAGAAACATAAATGAGCGCTAAGTACCTGTGACAGGACATTCATGCATTGAAGGCATGCTACATATGCATGAAAGCCATACATCTCCATGCATATTCCGGCAACTCGATCACCCTACCTCCGACAAGCTCTAGTATTCAATGTATCTGCGACCACTGTCAGACCTGTCCCGTCTCCTCCTGCAACCTCCATTGGCTTCCTCGTCTACCACTGTTTTCCAAATTCCGTTTTATTTTGAATTTAGTAAAGGTGCTAAAGGAATTCAAATTTGAATTTTGAATTTGTAATTTCGTTCTGTCCATATTTTATTTGGTTAGAAGGCGGCTTTTTGGCTCGTGGTTCATTCTGTTACTCCATTCTGCTGCGATTTATGCACCGACTCACACTTGTTGTGATCCACATCGTCTGATGCTAGGGTTTCAAAAGTGTGGTCCAGGTTCCCTCTAGCCCCATGAACGCATTGTTCCTCTACCTCCCATCGAGTTCTACTCTGCAACGTCTCGCTAGGTTTCCTCTTTAGTGAGCTTAGTCTAAATGGTAAGATCACTTACTGCTTTTCTTGGTTCACAGTTGTTTAGTGTCATTATGGTTTTGCTGAAGTATTTCATTGTAATCATTCTATAGCCACAATGGCTGTTCTCGGCAATGGTAACTCAACGACGGTGCAAGTTATTCCTTCCACAAAGGTAAATATTAATTTATTTTTTTATTTGTTATCTTGTAGCTCGGCAAGGTGTTCAATATTTTTCTTGCTTTCAATGGTCTTGAGGGTGTCAGGGTTCAACTTTCCCTACATAGTTCCTCTCTCAGTCTTTACAGGTATTACTCTTTTAACATTTCCCAAGTTAAGTATTTCAGGTGGACGCTCTGAGATTATTTGTAATATGTCTCTTTATTTGTTTGCAGGTTTGGAAGGATTCTTGATTTTCCTTCTTATTTTCCAGTGGTAAGCTCAATCCGTCCTCTATTAATTCCAAAATGTTCCTTGTTCTAGGTTAGGAGCCTGACTTGCATGGTTTACTGGCTCTCTGCATGTAGTCTTAGGTTGATGGGCCATCAAATATATCTCCCAATTACTTAAATGGATTATGTATATTTTTGGTTGAATTTTAACAACCATACAAAAATCCCTCTTGGGGTTTCTTTTACTTTTACTCCCCTTGAATGTTTCTATCACGGTCTAAGTAATTTTTTAGGGTATTTAAATGTGGTACTGTTACAGAAGTCAACATATATTTTACTCATGTGGATTCTTAGTATTCAAGTTCTGATTAAAAAAATGTATTTGCAATAGAGGTTCTCTTTCCTGTTAGTTAAGAAACTATTTGTTTTCTTAAGGAATTATATGGATTGGGATTATCAAGTTCATATCAAGAATATTATTTATGATTCATGCATTTTGTACTCTTTCCATTTTATATTGTTGGTAAATGGTTAAGTTGTTTTCCTTCTTAAATAGTTACCATCTTGTTCTGAGTTTGATGGGTTTCCCCTAGACTCGTTCGACGGTAATATTGTTCGCAGTCTTCTATCTTGGCCTTACTTGGGATTCTTTACCCATCCATGATTCTTCTCTGTGGTAACAACAATTTTTTTTGGTAACTGCATAGGACATTGTTCTCTGTCACTTAGGGTTATATGTTTATATATTGGCTAAAAACATTCTCTGTTCCGTATTGTGTGTTTTGCTAGCACATATTTTAGGAATTCGTTGCTTTTTTTACCCACAATGCGGGGTGTTGGATCTTTGAGTTTCTTTTGAAATATTCACCTACATGTTTGTTCTTATTATTGTTATTGTTTTAATCTTCTACTTATATAGATGTTACAGAAAAAAACCACATACATTTCCTCAGTTTGGTTCCACATGACTCTGGTGTAGTTACTTATTAACATGGAGAGGGACTATTTTCCAAGGAATCCATTGGCTCACCATCAGAAAACTAACCATCGAAACCCTCTATAATTATTTTCAACATATTTTGGAAGTCATGTATCCTGGTACATGCAAGAATTAGTTATTACGATTATTATTTTATTTTTCAGAGATTTGTCTCCCTCGTATTGCATTACTTGAGTCTAAGTTCTTCTTAATACCGACTCTTTCTTTTAATATCCAGAAACTCAACCAACATAGAGAGTTAATTTTACCGAAGAGAGGAAGTATATCTCACAAAAGAAGTCTACTCGCCAAATTTTATATGCAAATACAGAAAGGGTTTATGGCATATTATCTACCCTTGTGAACATTTATTCTCAACAGTCAACTTGGTTTCTTTTTGTTTACCTAATAGTCATAAGAAACAATATACCAATCTATTTAGACTTCCTTTCTTTTACAAGGAATAACACATAGATTATCATTTGTAGACACAGCTTGAGTGGGCCTAATGGTTAAGAGCATGTGTTTCCTCCTAAGAGGTCACGGTTCAAAACCAGAGGGGGGTAGAGTAAGCATGCCTTCGTAGACTTAAGCAGTCAAATCGCTACGCGAAGGTGGGTCCCTTGTCCCACAAACAAGGGTGTCTCATACACCAATTTGGTGTGGCTTGGCTGTGACCTTAAAAATGGATATTATTATTATTATATAAAGATCATGACAAAATTCAAATCAAAGTAGTTTTGGTTAGCCTCTAAGAGAATAGAACCAAGGTGGTACTTTAGTATCCTCCCAATCATTTGTTTCTGTTAGCCTGTAAGAGAAGAGAACCAAGGTGGGACTATAGTATCCTCCCCACCGACTATACTAGAAATTATGTCCAAGTCTGCCCCTAAATCTCTTTAGTTTCCAAGGTAATAAAAAACAACAAACGTTTTATGACCTTAAGAACCTAGGTCCAATCCAGAATTTCTTATAAGGTTTCCACTAGCTACAATCAACTCAAGAAGACCTCCGTTGCAATACAACTGCAACTTGAACAACGTCTTGTCACAAGCACTTCTTTTTCCTCTTTCCTCAGGCCACTTGTGGCCTCATCCAACTGAGAGATTTCTTTTAATCCCAGGGAAAAGATAACTGTCTAACTACCTAGAAACTAAAGATTTTCCTTTTAAAATCTTTTCCCCTATAAAATAACAACACAATGAAATAATGATAAATATACTTTTGTTTTCAAGTTCGTTTACCAACCCTAACGAGTTACCATGTCTTTGCATAATAAAAGAAAGTAAACAACTATTATTTACATAATCAGTAGTGTCACACCATCCATTTGACAAATTTACGCGAGCATTCTTCACCATTGTGTTGCACCAATAAAAAGATCACATTAAAATTTTCTTTTATCATTCGTTTCAAAGTACATTCTTAACTCATCCCATTAACAATGCCGGAGGAAATGAAAAGTTTGTTTCCGCAAAGGAGAAAAAGAATGTCGTGGACAAAGATTTTATGCTTAAGAGAGAACTATTTTTGAAGTTAATACACCAGTACATGACAAGAACCCATTAAGAGTAGAGTTAAATATTGAAATCTCACCTTTTAAAGGAGATGTAAATGACAAGAACCCATTAAGAGTAGAGTTAAATATTGAAATCTCACCCTTTAATGGAGATATTAATACAAAAGAATTTACCTTTTAATGGAGATATTAATACAAAAGAATTTAGAAACAAAATTATAGTCATATTTTTTTAATAAAGAAAAGCTTGTATTATTAATTTAAAATGTGTGAAATTACAATTTGAAAATATAAATATCAAATTTAAAAATGGTAGAATATTGAATTTTAAAATATAATATAAAATTAAGTAAAAGTACATATGTAATATTATTAATTTAAAAATTCATAATTAATTATTCATTTATAGATTTTAGAATTATGTGGTTTATTTTGTAAATAATATATATATATATATATATATATATATATAACGTTTTGAATTTAAAATATCATTGGAAAATCTAAACTCTTTGTATACGATAATTATTCATTGTTAATTTATTTCATAAATCCATATTTGTCTATAAAAAAAATCACTGATTGAAAATCAATACTATTTAATTATTTTTAAACCAATATTATAACAAATTAAATTAACTACAAAAATATAATGCTCTATCTTAAGGAGGGAAAAACAAAAATTAACACATTTACCCATCTACGAATAATAGAAGTTATACTCTTTTACCCAAAAGGATTTTCGTTATTTTACTCATGTAAAAAGAAGATAATGATTACATTAAATTTCCATGTTACGCATTATTTAAACCACTTTCTTCAAAAGTTTTTTACAATAAATTTCCATGTACCACATTATTTAAACCATTAAATATTATTTACACTTTCCTTGAGTATTAATAAGTATTGTAGCTATAATTGAAATTATAAGTCTATTTTATTTATATTTTGGGAATATTTTTCAATTATATCTATGTTAACTATTGTTTGATAAAATTAATAATAATTAAAATTATATTTTTATATTAGATATTTTAATTAATTTATTTTGAAAACTTTAACATATTTTTACTATTTATTTTATGTATAATTATTGTATAACTATTTTAGGATGGTTTGTATAATCCACAATAAGTGGATGTTGTATTATCACTATCCTACTAGAGACTCAAGAGAGTAGACATGGAAATGCATCTTTCCAAATGAAACATTTACTACTCCTCCCATGGTTTTATATGGCTTTTAATTGTTTTATTGTCAGGCCAAGCAGTAACTCTCCAAAGGCAGAAAAACGGATTGATGTATTATTCCATAGGTAACCCATTTTTATATACAATAGGGAGTGATTGTTCAGTTCATCTCCTGATGACTGTTCACCTTCCCAATTTATTTAGTTACATAAAATTCCCAATCATGAAGATTAGGTGTCAACATCCCCCCCTTAATCTGAAGGGATGTTGGTGAGTCCAAGCATCATTCTGAATTGTTCAAGCTTTTCCTTTCCAAGTGCTTTGGTGAAGATGTCTGCAATTTGCTCATTTGTGGAACAATGACTGAGATGGATTGTTTTGGCCTCAACATGATGTCGAATCAGATGATATTTAGTATTGATATGCTTTGTTCGATCATGGAACTTTGGGTTCTTGGCCAGTTTTATTGCAGAGGTGTTATCAATCATGAGTGGAGTTGATTGTACTTGTTTTACCTGCAAATCTTCAAGAATTTTCCTGAGCCACACAATTTCTTTTGTTGCTTCAACTGCTGCCACGTATTCTGCTTCTGTTGTGGAATCTGCTGGAACTGATTGTTTGCGTGATCTCCAGGAGACGACTCCTGATCCAAGACTCATAGCATATCCTGAGGTAGATACCCCAGTTTCTTTGTCTCCATCGAAGTCTGAATCAGAGTATCCGATCAAGCTGAAGTCGTCCACCTGTGTATTCTTGATTCCAAGGTCTTGAGTTCCCTTCAAGTACCTTAGAACTCTTTTTGCAGCAGACCAATGTCCCTCACAAGGGTTTTGCATGAACCTGGAGAGGATTCCAACAGTAAATGAAATGTCTGGTCTGGTAGTAGTGAGGTAGATGAGACTTCCTACAAGCTGTCTATACTTTGTTGCATCCTCAAATTCCTTTCCTTCAATAGATGTGAGCTTTAAGTTTTGTTCCATTGGAGTAGAAAGAGGATTGCACTCTGTCATGCCAAATCTGTTTAACAAATCTCCAATGTATTTCTTTTGAGAAAGAAATATGGATTTTGGATGTTGGGTTACTTCAATGCCAAGATAGTAATGAACATAGCCCAAATCAGTCATTTCAAAACTTTTCCCCAATTCTTTCTTTATGGATGCAAGGTAGCTTTCATTGTTCCCTGTCATTAAAAGATCATCTACATATACCACAAGATACACAACTGTTTTGCCAACTTTCTTGACAAATAAAGTTGCATCATCAAGATCAAAATGATTGAAGTTGAGTCTCAGAAGATGCTCAGTTAGTTTTTCATACCAGGCTCGCATTGCTTGTTTGAGGCCATACAAGGATTTCACAAGTTTGCATACTTTATGTTCATGTCCTTTCACAGCAAATCCTTCAGGCTGGGACATAAAAACATTCTCTTTTAGATCTCCATTCAAGAAGGCAGTTTTTACATCCATTTGATGGACTTTCCAACCGTTCTGAGCTGCTAGTGCAAAGAGTGTCTGGATGGTGGCCCATTTTGCTGTGGGGGCAAAAGTTTCCTCATAATCGACCCCTTCCTTCTGTGCAAAACCTTTTGCCACAAGCCTAGCTTTGTGCTTGTCAAGTGAGCCATCAGCTTTGTACTTGTTCTTGTAGACCCACTTGCAGCCAATTGGTTTGGTTCCAAATGGAGGATCAACCAGCTTCCAAGTGCCATTCTTTATGAGAGCATCATACTCCTTTTGCATCGCTTCTTTCCATTCATCATGAGAAGCAGCTTCTTTGAAGGAAGTTGGTTCAAAATCTGTAGACAAGTTCAATTCACAATCATAAGTAACATCCATAACAACAGGTGAATTAGAGTCATCTACATCACCTCCATTTTGTCGGTTTGAATTTCTGGTTCCTGTTTTTCCAATTTCATCAGGATGAACACTTTCAAGTGTCTTTGTCAGCCACTTTGGGGGACCTTTCGTAGATGGTCCAAGCTGCTCTGTTGATTGAGTTGGGACTGAATCAAGATTGAGTCTCCCAATTCTATCAATTACATCACTTAAAGCATCATCCGTTGTTGGAGTTTCATGCAGGGGAGATTGTTCTTCAGAAGAAGATTCCACATGTTGATCTAGTATAGGAATCCCCCCTTCAAGATGTGGAATCTGATTATCAAATTCTTGAAATGATTTCATTTTTGTGAATCTATCCAAGCGATCAAGTTGCCGCTCAACAACATTGTCAGATTTGGATGATTCAAGAAAAATGACATCTCTAGATACAACAAACTTTTTATTTACTTCATCATAGAGGCGGTATGCTTTAGAGGTGTTTGAATACCCCAGGAAGATACACTTACGACTTCTAGCACCAAGTTTGTTTCTATGTACCTTTGGTATCAAAGCATAACATGTGGAACCAAAGATCCTGAGATGTTTTACCGAAGGAACATGTCCATACCACAATTCATAAGGAGTCTTGTTTCTTATAGCATTAGATGGACATCTATTCTTTATATATGCAGCACATAGAACAGCATTAGCCCAAAACATTATCTTTACATTTTTGAAGAAAAGCATGGATCGTACCATATTCAAGATTGTTCTATTCATTCTTTCAGCTACGCCATTCTGTTGGGGATTATAAGGCACAGTTGTTTGATGTTTGATTCCATGTTGGCGAAGATAGTTTTCAAATTCATTTGATGTATATTCTTTTCCATTATCAGTGCGAATAGACCCAATATGAGATTGTGCATCATTTTCAATCCATTTATGAAAATTCTTAAATGTTTGAAAAGCATCAGATTTGTTCTTCAATAAATAAACCCAACACATTTTGGTGTAATCATCAATAAATGTCATGATATATTTATTTCCATTTGCAGAAGGAACAGGCATTAGACCACATAAATCTGAATGAATGAGTTCAAGCTTCCTATGTGCTCTTGAATGTGAATCATGAAAAGACTGTTTGCTATGCTTTCCTAGAATGCAAGCATCACATTTCTTATGTTTCCTAGGAATTGTAGGCAAACCAGCAACACCATTTTTCTTCAATAAGCGGAGACTGTCATAGTTTAAATGTCCAAATCTAGCATGCCATAATAAACTTGATGGAAGTGTACCTTCTTCATGATGAGAAATATATGAGAAATGTTGTGCATGAGCAGAGGTTCCTTGCAGTTTGAGAAGCCTTTCTTCTTCTATTCCCCTCATGACAAGTGAGTGGTCAGATGCTTTTCTTACCTCAAGCTTGCCATCAAACATATGAATGGAGTGACCTTGCTGGCGGATGTGGACCAAGGACAACAAGTTTCTCTTCAGCTGTGGGAGATATAGAACATGATCCAGAAGAAAGTATGGAAGACCAGGCAGTTTAAGCCTGATTGTGCCAAGCCCTGATGGCTTGATTTTTGACTGATCTGCAAAGTATACTGCTCCATCAACATTGTCAGTGAAATCTTCAAAAAAATATTTCCTATGAGTCATATGACAGGTTGCTCCTGAATCAAGCAACCAATCATTTTTCGAAGAAGCAAGTGAAGCATTAAACAAATCTTCATTTACTCCAATGT
This sequence comes from Pinus tabuliformis, assembly GCA_031772625.1. Lineage (NCBI taxonomy): Eukaryota > Viridiplantae > Streptophyta > Pinopsida > Pinales > Pinaceae > Pinus > Pinus tabuliformis. The sequence continues at coordinate 338,095,655 of CM062812.1, forward strand.
TACATTGTGCCTCAATATAGTGAGCGGATTCAGGTGCTTTACCTTTGTCTGTATCATCAGTTTTACCTTTCTGCTGGTTTATTTTCTGCTCAATTTTGTCCCATGGTAGCTTGCATGTAGAAGCATCATGTGATCCATTTCGTTTGCAGCGAATGCAATGCAGATCTGCTTTTTCTCCTTGAGAATGTTTGCCCCCCTGCCTCTGAAGTATCTTCCTCTTCCTCTTCGTCCACCTCTTCCTCTTGTAGAATCTTGAGCAGGATGCTTTTCTTTATGAGCAAGGCAAACAGTCTCTTCAGAAGATTCAAGGACTGTCTTCTTTCCAAAGGCTTTCTCTCTTTCAGCAAACTTTTTCACAAGAGAGTCAAAGGTTATATCTTTAAGATTTCCATTTTCTTGTAAAGACTCAAGATAATTGGAGCAAGTAGGATAGAGTGCCTTGAGAAAAGAAATAAGAGGGATATCCAACTCAACCTTAGTGGATTTGATATCATGCATTATGGATTTTACTTCAGATGCAAGAGCAAGAGGATCATTATTTTTCAGTTCAAGAGTGAAGAGTTTAATCATGAGCTGAACAACTTCAAGTGTAGAATGTGAGTCATAGAGTTCTTTGAGCTTTTGTAAAGCTTCAAAGGCAGTTGAATATGATGAAATATGGCGACTTACTTCTTCATTTACAGATACTGCGATTAATGCATATGCTTTGTTGTTCTTGTTATCCCAAATGACGAGCTCTTTGTCTGATGTAGGTTGTACTGGGTCATTGTCTCCTTCTCCGACACACACTCCTTTCCACAACTCATTGAAGATGAGGGTGTGTTTTATCATCCGGGACCATTCAGGATAGTTCTCCTTGCCAGTGAGAACTATTCCTACCATAGAGATGATTGAATGCATTCTTTCATAGAAGGCCGATGGTAAACCGACATTCCTTCATCTTTAATAACCTTGAACTGACCCGGCTTGACAACTTCAGCCGCACTTGATTTGATAAGCAGTTGCCTACCATCCAGATGGGTTAATACAAATTGGAACCCACACAGTGCCTCCCTCAATAATAAGGTATGCTCAACAACAAGATCATCTCCCTTTTCCCGCGGCAACGCAAATTTCTTCTCCTGCAGTTTCTCTAATGAGAATAAGTGTGCAGCTTCAGGCCTATGCAGGTCAGAGACAAGCGTTATGGACAAAGCGCAGTGGCAGAGGCAGATTATTTCAGAACAGAAGGGAATAAAGTAGAGGCAGAGGGAGAGGTCAGGATAGAGGAGTTACAAGGCGCATAATAGCTAAAACAAGGAGCTGGCTCTGATACCATGTCAGGCCAGGCAATAACTCTCCAAAGGCAGAAAAACGGATTGATGTATTATTCCATAGGTAACCCATTTTTATATACAATAGGGAGTGATTGCTCAGTTCATCTCCGGATGACTGTTCACCTTCCCAATTTATTTAGTTACATAAAATTCCCAATCATGAAGATTAGGTGTCAACATTTATGATGGTGGAGGATGCTCATTTCGATATTGGTTTAATGTGACATTTCACTTAGGGATTTATCATATCTTGGTTGGGATTGCTATGTTTTTCTTGGTCACTAAATGTCCCAGTTTGGCCTAGCCTTCGCATATGTATTAGTCATTTCAGAAGGTGGCAAACACTCATGCTACATGGTGCTATCATCCTACATAGGAGAAGAACTTATTTTCACATGGAAAGAGATTTACAATGAGTTTTATGGTTCCTCATGAAAAGGTTCAGTTCTATATAGTCAGTGCCACATCAAGTAGTTCCTCAGACTTCCTTTATATATCTTCTAGTTCTAATAATTTTGAATTTTTGTTTCCCTAGCTCTTTGGCTAAACCAATTAACCCTTTTTCTTTTTCACATCAATTGTCTAGAAAGATTATGTGGTTGGGATCGGGGAATTCTATTGGGAATCACGATTGTCGTTAAACCAAAACCTGCAGGTGTTAGTCAACGATCGCATCGCCAGAGATAAGGATCCACGAGAGGCTGTTAGTCCATGTCACGGAACACTCAAGGAGCGTTGGTTTATCCAATGTCCAACAAATTCCTCTCTGCCTTATGTCACAAACTCATATTTCCCACCACCTTAGTTGCATCTTATGAATTTTTCTACTTCTAACTCCTCACACAATCTCACATATTCTAGTATTCCCTATCCCAATCCTCATAAATGTGCCTAGTTTGTAAATTCTCCTTCCCCAACCACTCCATGCATTTACTTTATCGATCACTCAGCTCAAACATGGAAAAGTAGTTTCTTCATAAATATGCCCTATCAACAAGTTTGAAGTCGCAAAGGAGTGGCATAGTTCTAAGAGAAAGGTGGCTCTCACACCCAATAATGGGTTGAGTTGTATAATTATGGTGATAGAATTGCAAATGCTTAAGAAATTTTAATCTAAATCAAGATACATAATTCTACTCTACTAATCTGTGGAATTTAATTCACAATTTAGAACAACATTCACAAACATGCAATAAGAAAAAACACACATGCACGGTATTTTTTTCTAGGGGAACCGAACTGGGAAAAACTCCTCAAGACTCTTTGCATTAATCAGAGGAATAGAGATGTATTACAATTCCTTGCCCTCTCTAAGCACAACCTGCAAGTGAATAACCTCTCTCTCTACTCAATGAGAAGCTCTAACCCAGACTTAGTCAATTTCTTCCTCTTCTTGAGCCCTTATTTCCTTGCGCAAATCTTGAGGGATTAGCGCCTATTTTTAGGAGTTTTCCTCCAATTGATTGTGAAATTCCCAAGGATTGATCATTTGGCTACATGCAACACCTGTACACTCAAACTAGTTTATAACTGCTTGTTACATTGCCTTGGAATCTCCACCACAACTGGGGAACTTGAATTCCTAGCATACACTAGCTATTTTGAGATGATTGATTAGTTAACTAGATGATCATTGAGTTAGACTACTATCCCACTACACAACTGACCTTCCACTATTTCCATTAACTATTAGCACTAGTTTAAATGAATACAGTGGGATATAACTGAACTGGATTACTAAAATTTAGCAATCACGCATGCTTAACTGAACTCCAAGACCTCCTACTCGAATTTACTAAGCTAACTAAGTGACAAGAGCCATGTCGCACAGGTTAACTACCTCCAATTTGTTTGTCGATGTGGAAATTCAAATTTTCTCAATTTGACAAAGGCAAAGTCAAATTAATACTTTCTTGCTACACTTCTCAACACTTTCTCTTAGCAAGAAAGGGATTATCAGCCACCCCCATCTTGCACCTATGGAATTCAAACTTCCCTCTTGACAAAGCCTTTGTCAAGATGTTAGCATCTTATTCCTCTATCACAATGTATTGTAGCAACATTTTCCGCCTCTACACGCAGTCCTGTATATGATGATATTGGATAGCTATATGCTTGTCTCAATCGTGAAATACCAAGTTCTCAGAGAACTGAATGAAACTTTGATTATCACAATAGATCACAGTTGGATTCAACATATGACAAAACAATCTCGCAAGTATCTTTCTCATTTAGATCGCCTCACATATTGCTTGAATGACAACCATGTATTCAGCTTCTGTCGAGTGGAGCACCACAGATCTTTGCTTCCTGTTGTACTAGGAAATTATTGTTGACCCAACATTGAAAATTCCACCTGATGTACTCTTTTAGTTGGATGGATTCTCTGCCCAATCTGCATTTGTGAATCCACACAACTTCACTCCCTTTGTCCGTCTGTACCATAATCCATATTGGGTAGTGCCTCTGAGGTACTGTAAAACATGCTTCGCTGCCTTCCAATAAAATTTGGCCTGCCTAACCATAGCTTAGCTCAAATGGTTGACTGCATAGCACATATCTGGTCGTGTTTTCACAAGATACATCAGTGAGCCTAATAGTTATCAGTAAATGGTAGGATCAACCCCTTCACCTAAAGTGGCTTCCTCCTTCCTCCAATTGGTCATTAGATGTGTCTCCATGGGTTTATAAATATCCATGTCAAATCTCTCCAGTATATCGTTGGCATACTTTCCTTGAGACACAAAAAATTCCCTATCACCTTGCCATACTTCCAACCCGAGGAAGTAGTGCATGAGACGCATGTCCTTCATTTCAAATTCCCTTGCAAGATCCACTTTGTAAGAGATGATAAGTTGTTCATCACCTCTTAATATTAAATCATCAACATATAAACAATAATAAAAAATTTACCTTCTAGAAAAATAGAGTTTCGCATCCTCTTCACTTTTGGTGGAGCCCAAACCAATGAGATAATTGTCGATCTTAGTGTACCTAGCTAAGGGTTCCTGTTTGAGACCATACAATGCTTTCCTGAGTCTACACACACGAGTCTCCCATTCATATGTCTCAAAACCTTCTAGTTTCTTGATGTACACCTCCTCCTCAATAACACCATTGAGAAATGTTGTTTTTACATCCATTCACTGGATCTTCCACCCCATCTATGCAGCCAGTGTAAGAATTGATCTAATGGATGAATACTTTGCTACAAGAGAAAAGGTTTACTCATAGTCAATTCCCTCAACTTGATAGAATCCTTTGGTTACAAATCTGGCCTTATACTTCTCCATGCTTCTATATGATGCATGCTTAACCTTGAAGATCCATCTCGAACCCACAACTGATTTAACTGCTGATCTTGGGACCACTTTCTAAACACAGTTCTTCAAGATGGATTTGTATTCTTCCACCATTACATCAACCCAAACATGTTTATCTACTGCTTCCTCCAAGGTGGATGGCTCAGTCTCTACAAGCTCAGTCATTAGAGCCATGTAGCCAGTGTATCTCTTAGGTGACCTCATTTTCCTACGTAAATTTGGAGCTCTCACATTCTCCCTCACATCATGCACTAATTTATCAACTTCCTTGGTTCTTTTTCTTCCTTCTGTTGGGTGTGGGATCCCCCAAGGGAAGTTTTGGGGCTTAGAGCCCAGATTTTGGTCAATTTTGTAATTCCAATGTAAAGTCTCTACATTTTCTGGGCACGGAGCACGTAGTTTGTTAAAGAGTCATAGGGTTGTGCGCCCTTATTTTGATAATGTAATGTCAGCTATAGAAGATCTACCCATGGTTCGCAAACCATGGGATTGTATAAATAGAGCGAAGCTCTAAGTAGTTAAGGCATCAATCATAGAATTTCTAAGGAAGAATTATTTATGTGAGATAGATCTGTGAAGTGTAAAGTCTAGTTTTGGGTAGTAGCATAGGAAGAGGCTCTGCATTTGAGTGCACAGAGGCCTAGTAGTCCGCAGCTGAGTGCAGGAACCCTTGCAATTGAGTGCGCAGGGCGAGTCGAGTCTCTAAATAGTGGAAGTATTAATAAAGAGAAATTTCTATCAATTCCACGTCTTTATTTCATGTTTTATGCTTTTGTTATATTGGGTATGAATTTCACTTTTAATGCTTATATGATGCGCGAATGTGTATAACTGTGTTAGCTAAGTGAATGCAAGATAGAATATATGTTTATGCGAAGATAATCAAGACTTGTTCATAAGATAAGTAAGATACTTGGCGTAGTTTAGGAGATATTGCAGTTCGCTACCTTAGTAGCCCGAAGGACTTCATCCCTTGGTTAGGTTTGCACGAAAGTCGATTATAATAAATCATGAAGGTACTGAAGGGTAGAACGGTGCACAAAGCGACCTGCGAGATGGCAAGTTTAGTTGGACTAAACGTGGACTAAACTGACATCACATCCATCTCAAGGGTGTGGAAAATTGGTTCTAGCATCCCCCATACTGCTTCGGGTGAGAATTCAGTCCACGCTCCGTGGGCTGATGCCGAAAGGGCCAGTAGTGTAGGTATTTGTTTGGCTAAATAAATCTGAACCTCAGTCAGGCCCCCATAAGCTAAAAAATGGTTCTGTTGTTGGGACCAGAATCTGCATGAGAGATGTGTGATCTCGTATCATTGGAATCCAACTAAGAAAAAAATTGAAGGCTGGTTGGATAGAAGAATTCATGAGTTCGCGGCGCAGGAGAACAAAAACCCGTGACTATCAAAAGAAGAGTGGCCAGACAACTACCTATATACAGATATCCACAAAATCTTTTTTGCGTCCTTCCCTACTGAGCTATACGAGTGGACCGCTAAGCTAGAAGATAACCAAAGAAGGTGGAAACTTGACGATCATATTGTGTGTACCCCAGAGCTAGTGCAGAGATTGGAAGCATCGGAGGATAAGATTGTTGGGTCCCTATAATACTAGTGATTACCCCATTACTATTGTAGTTATACCCCTTATTTATATTGTTGTGCCCCTATTACCCCCATATTGTTATTTCTGTGTCCCATAGAATCCCTCTATTATTATTTTTGTGGCTTTATATTATTATTGTTAGGTTGGCTGGATTATATTGTGACTCCTTAGACTCCTATATATAGAAAGGAGGTTTTGTCATTTGTATCATCCAAGAATTGTTCATTTATGTAATGTAAAGGAGGTTGCCCCCTCGAAGAGGCTGAATTCTAAGGCGTGGATCTCTCTTTTCTATCTTTTTGTGAGCTGGTTTCATAACATTTGGTATCAGAGCTTTGGATTCTAGGGTTTCGCTGCTCCAAACAGGTCATCGTGGCATTTTCGCTATAACTTTTTTCTGTGACGTTTCAGACGTCGCAAAAAAAACCCATTTGAGAAGAATTTGCGCTGAACCTTGGGTCCGAATTTCAGAGCTTTTCGTGTGATATTTTCGGAGATATGATCTGAGGAAGTTGGCCTTTTTGCAGACTCCTGAATTACATTCAAAACAGGTGACCTGGGGAAAATTGTCATAACTCTCTCTCTGAGGATCGGATTGAAATTTCGTAAAAAGGTACAGAAAGAGGACGGACTGTAGTTTCTTGTGTGTGTGTTGCAGATTCAAAGGTTGAAACAGTGACTCGTGGCACGTCGTACAAGTTCGCTCTACTGAACCAGTCTAAAAGCAAGTCACTGTGGGAGATTTCACATAACTCTTCCTTGGAGAATCCAATTTGGCTCAGACTTGTGGCATTGGAAAGAGGACGCAGAAGGCTACTACAGGTAGCAATTTCAGAACTGGATGATCCGAAATTACAGAGATACATCAGATTCAATATCAGGCTTCTATAAAGTGAAAAAAGGTGTGTAGTTTTTTTTTAAATTTTTGTGTAAGCTTGGTTTAAAGGAATTCAAAGGGCATAGTAAAGCATTATTATCGATAACTGATGCCCCAAGGAAAGAAAATGCAAACACCTAGTAAGGAACCTGAAAGCTCTAGCATGACTCATGAAGAAGAAGAAGAAATGCTACATGATATATCAAAATTACAAGAACAAGTGCAACAAATGTCATGCTCACAAAAGCTAACAGAAGCTAAGATAAGTGGCGTGGAATCTAAGATAAAGGGCATGGAAGCTAAGATGGATGATTCAAAGATAGATTTGAAGAGAGACATGGCAGATTTGAAGACAGATTTGACAAATTTTCTACAAGAAATACTTACTAATGGTGAAAAGGTTGTAAAGGAAACTCATGATGTGAACAAAAGTAATGTTAATCATGATTCCATAGACGCTAATGTTGGATCGAAGACCCACCATATTCCAAAAATCGATATGAGGAAGTTTGATGGCAAGGATCCCGCCACATGGATATTACAGATGGAGCAGTTCTTCGATCTCAATAATGTGCAAAACACACAAAAGGTACGTATGGCAACTGTATATTTGAAACCAAATCAGTTTGTATGGTATCAATGGCTTTTCTCTCGTAAAAAATTTATCACTTGGGCAATTTTTACGGAAGAATTGATAGCACATTATGAAGATACAAAAAGCAACACTTTTTTTAGCCAAATGATAAGTCTCAAACAAAAGGGTTCAGTAATGGAGCACATTGAGGAGTTCCAAAAATTGAACATAAGGGTAAAATATATTCTAGAGGAGCATAGGATTGATGTGTTCATAGGGTCTTTAAAGGATAATATCCAACATGATGTTCGCCTTTGGGAACCTGATTCATTAGAGAAGGCATTCAGGTTAGCAAAAAAAATGGAAAACAAAATTATGGCAACTAGGAAGCATACCATTCACAACTATAAAGACGGAAGTGTTGTTTCCCATAGTCTTCCACAACCTACAAGGTTGACACCACAATAATTGGAAGAAAAAAGAGCAAAAGGGCTTTGTTACAATTGTGATAGCAAATACACAAAAGGTCATAAGTGTGCTGAGAAGAAATTATTCTACATAGATTGTGAAGAAGAAGAAGAAAATGAGCAAGAAAGGTCAAAAGAAGAGGATATACTCCAGGAACAAAGCCTAGAAGAAGAACAAATAAATCCGACCATATCTTGTAATGCATTGGCGGGAATTACCACTCCTCAAACCATTAAGATAGAAGGACAAATCAAGAAGAAAAAGGTAATAGTGTTGATTGATTCAGGAAGCACCCACAATTTTATTCATTGTAGGGTAGCAAAAGAATTGAATTGCTTCCTATATCCAGCACCAAAGTGTCAAGTGATAATTGCAAATGGAGGAACAATAAATTGCTCTGGAAAGTGCCATAATATCAAGCTATCCATGGGAGAATATGTATTGACTAGCCCAATGCTTTCCATTCCAATGGGAGGTGCTGATGTTGTACTAGGAGTCCAATGGCTACAATCCTTGGGTACAATAGCTTTTAATTTTCAAGAACTTTTCATGAAATTTTCTGTGGAAGGAAAGGAAGTTGAATTAAGGGGTATTGCAGGGAAACCAGGAAAGATAATCAGCTCTAATGGCATGACAAAGCTTCTAAAAAAGGAGCAAAGAGGTGTAATTGCACAATTATGTTCACTAGATGTTTCCACATTGGAATCATCTATTTCTCCAGATCTCCAAAAAGTCCTGGACAATCATTCCAAGGTATTTGAGACTCCCAAAGGTCTCCCACCTATGCGTGATCATGATCATGCTATTCATCTGATTCCAGGAAGTGTTCCTCCAAACATCAGGCCTATGTCCATGAAATTGAACTATGGAGGCTGGTATAATTCAACCGAGTCAAAGTTCTTTCTCAGCTCCAGTAGTATTGGTGCACAAGAAGGATGGATCATGGCGCATGTGTCCAGACTATAGGGAGCTCAACAAGCTCACTATTAAAGATAAGTTCCCCATTCCTGTCATTGATGAATTACTGGATGAATTGCATGGATCAATTTACTTCACCAAGTTGGATCTTCGTTCGGGATATCATCAAATCAGAATGAAGGTTGAAGACATTCCGAAAACGGCATTTAGAACTCATGAGGGTCATTATGAATTTTTGGTCATGCCTTTTGGCCTTACCAATGCACCTTCAACATTTCAAGGTTTGATGAATTCAATTTTCAAACCATTCTTTAGAAAATTTGTGTTAGTATTTTTTGATGATATACTAATCTACAGCAAGTCTTGGAAGGATCATGTTGAACATGTTGACAGGGTGCTACAACTATTGGAGGAGAAACAATTATATGCAAAAAGATCCAAATGTTTCTTTGGAGTCCAGGAGGTGGAATATTTGGGTCATATTGTATCTCATGAAGGAGTTAAGGTAGACCCTATCAAAATTAAAGCCATTAAGGAATGGAAAATCCCCACATCCATAAAGCATCTGCGAGGATTTCTTGGGTTGACAGGGTATTATCACAAGTTCGTTAAGAATTATGGGAGAATAGCAACACCTCTAACAACATTATTGAAGAAAGATTCATTTTCATGGACTCCGGAAGCAACAAAGGCCTTTGAACATCTTAAAGAGGCAATGTGCCAAGCACCGGTCTTAGCTACACCGGACTTCACAAAAACCTTTATTGTGGAATGTGATGCTTCAGGAAATGGAATTGGTGCTGTTTTAATGCAAGATGAAAGACCCATTGCTTTTGAAAGTCGTCCAATCAAGGGAAAGTTTTTAAGCAAAGCTATTTATGAGAAGGAAATGTTGGCAATACTCCATGCACTTAAGAAATGGCGACCCTACTTAATGGGAAGACACTTCAAGGTAAAAACGGATCATGATAGCCTTAAATACTTTTTAGAACAAAGATTATCCTCTGAAGAGCAACAAAAGTGGGTCACAAAGATGTTGGGTTATGACTTTGAAATCATCTACAAAAAAGGTAAGCAAAATGTGGTGGCAGATGCACTCTCAAGAAAGGATGAGGATGTCGAAGCATTGTTGTGTGCCATTTCTATTATCCAACCAGATTGGATAAACGAAGCAAGGGAGGAATGGAAGAATGACAAAGAAGTGTGGGCACTTATTCGAAAGCTACAACAATATTCCAGTACTTCTGATACATTTAGCTGGCAAAATGATTCGTTATGGTACAAAGATCGCTTATACCTCTGTAAGAATTCCCAGTTAAAACAAAAGATTCTTATGGAATTGCACACTTCTCCCTTAGGAGGGCACTCAGGATTTTTAAAAACTTACCACAGGGTTAAGAAGGGATTTTTTTGGGATGGCCTTAAATCAGATATTCAAAAGTTTGTGGCGGAATGTTTGGTTTGCCAACAAAATAAAGTTGAAACAATTAAGACACCAGGTCTATTACAACCTTTATCCATTCCAAGCCAACGTTGGGAGGAGGTTTCAATGGATTTTATCACAGGTTTACCCAAGTCTGAGGGAAAGAGTGTCATCATGGTGGTAGTTGACAGACTTACCAAGTATGCACACTTTTGTGCATTATCACATCCATTTAAAGCCAGTACAGTTTCTACTTCATTTATGGAAACAGTTCAAAAGCTACATGGAAACCCAAAGATTATTGTAAGTGATAGAGATCCCATTTTCACGGGAAATTTTTGGACAGAATTATTTTCTTGTCTTGGTACTCAGTTAGCTCACAGCTCATCTTATCATCCTCAATCTGATGGGTAAACTGAGATAGTAAACAAATATTTGGAAGGATATCTTCGTTGCTTTGTATCTGATAAACAGACATAATGGGTCAAATGGTTGCCTCTGGCTGAATGGTGGTATAACACTTCCTTCCATACAGCAACAAAAATGACCCCATTTATGGCACTTTATGGGTATCAACCACCATCCATCACATCATATTTAAGAGAAAATTCTAAGGTTCAGGCAGTGGAACATCACATCGAACATCAACAACAAGTCCTCCAACTCTTAAAGGATAACCTCGTGTTGGCACAAAATAGAATGAAACAACAGGCAGATCAACATCGCAGTGAAAGAAGTTTTGATGTAGGTGATTGGGTATTCCTACGGCTGCAACCATATAAGCAAATGTCCCTAAAGCAAGCTAAGAAGGATAATAAATTATCACCAAAGTATTATGGTCCGTACAAGGTGTTGCAAAAGATTGGTACTATGGCATACAAATTGGAGCTTCCTGCAGCTTCTCGATTGCACCCAGTTTTCCATGTTTCATGTTTAAAGAAGGTTATAGGCGACAAGCTCTCAGTTCAAACAATATTGCCAGAACTTGACGAGGAAGGAAAAATTATATTGGAACCGGAAGCAGTCACAGAAACAAGAACTTGACAGCTACGAAATCGATCAATTTCAGAGTATCTTATCAAGTGGAAGAACTTATCTGCTGAAGATTCCACATGGGAGGATGAGAATTTTATGCAGAAGTATCCAGAACTACTCAAGCGTTGAGGAAAACACTTTTTTGAAGGAGAGGGGCATGTTGGGTCCCTATAATACTAGTGATTACCCCATTACTATTGTAGTTATACCCCTTATTTATATTGTTGTGCCCCTATTACCCCCATATTGTTATTTCTGTGCCCCATAGAATCCCTCTATTGTTATTTTTGTGGCTTTATATTATTATTGTTAGGTCGGCTGGATTATATTGTGACTCCTTAGACTCCTATATATAGAAAGGAGGTTTTGTCATTTGTATCATCCAAGAATTGTTCATTTATGTAATGTAAAGGAGGTTGCCCCCTCGAAGAGGCTGAATTCTAAGGCGTGGATCTCTCTTTTCTATCTTTTTGTGAGCTGGTTTCATAACAAAGATCATACACAATGTCGATCATTGGCTCGATGATATTATAGGAGGATTTGTTACTAAGTTCGCGGTTGACACCTCAGTCAGCTATAGCGAGGCAGAGCGACGCTTTCTCAAAGGACCGCGAGCTAAGTACGTAAAGTCTTTGAATACTTGGATTAAAATATTGTTCTGTGAAAAGCGGGTTATGCAGTTACCTTGATGTTCGGGGCTATGCAAAGCAGAAAGGTTTATAGGAACGAAGGAAATAAGGGTTTAGAAAATATCCCCTTGATTTCACCTCCGCGAGGAGACGAGGAAGAGCTCGCGAATGTCTCTCCGCAAAGTGCTATTCATCTGATAAGACAAAGAATTTCGCGAATACCACCTCCACCCACACCACCACCAACTTCACCTCCATCTTCACCCTCACCAACTCGACCACCACCGCAATTCAATATGGCAATCACAGTGAATTTTCCTATGTTCAAAGGTTTGGGAAATGAAGATCCAGACCAATTTTAGTTCGTTGCAAGGGATATATGGGAAGCGCAAGGTGTTACATATGACCATATAAAGAAGGCGACACTGGTTAACACTCTTCAGGATCGCGCGCTAACCTGGTATATTAAGTACTCCAACGATAACTCGAATGCGAGAGTCACGGATATCCAAGCAGTGCTAAATAGAAAATTTAGCAGGCCTAAGTCTGAAGCGCAGTCGATCATTGGATTTAACGAGATTACGATGCTACCAGGCGAGACTCCTTGGGAACTAGATCAGAGGCTGAAATGTACGATTCGTGAAGCATATATGAATCTGACAGATGGACAACATCGCGAGTGGTTTGTAGCTTCGCATATGCGCAAATTCAATATACAGAAATTGCGCATATATGGAAGATATGCGGATATACGGAAATTGCGCATATACAAAAGATATGCGCATGTCTTCCGTATATCCCTAACTTTCCTGTATGTGCATATCTTCCGTATATGCACGTCGTTCATGTGTCTGCATCGCAGATGCGCAAATTCTATATACAGAAATTGCGCATATACGGAAACTGTGCATATACAGAAGATATGCGCATATCTTCCGTATATGCACAGTTTCCGTATATGCGCAATTTCTGTATATGGAATTTGCGCATCTGCGATGCAGATACATGAACGACGTGCATATACGAAAGATATGCACATACAGGAAAATTAGGGATATACGTAAGATATGCGCATATCTTTCGTATATGCCCAGTTTCCGTATATGCGCACATCTTACGTATATGCACAGTTTTTGTATATGCGCAATTTTTGTATATGAAATTTGTACATATCTTCGTTTATGTATCTGCATTGTATATGCGCAAATTCAATATACAGAAATTGCGTATATACGGAAACTGTGCATATACGGAACATATGCACATATACGGAAATTGCGCATATACGGAAATTGCGCATATACGGAAGATATGCCCATGTTTTCTATATATCCCTAACTTTCCTGTATGTGCATATATTTCGTATATGCACGTCGTTCATGTATATGCATCGCAGATGCGCAAATTCCATATACAGAAATTGCGCATATACGGAAACTATGCATATACAAGATATGCGCATATCTTTCGTATATGCATAGTTTCCGTATATGCGCAATTTCTGTATATGGAATTTGCGCATCTGCGATGCAGATACATGAACGACGTGCATATACAGAAGATATGCACATACAGGAAAGTTAGGGATATGCGGAAGATATGGACATATCTTCCGTATATGCTCAGTTTCCGTATATGTGCACATCTTCCGTATATGCACAGTTTCTGTATATGCGCAATTTCTGTATATGGAATTTGTACATATCTTCGTTTATGTATCTGCATCATATATGCGCAAATTCAATATACAGAAATTGTGCATATACGGAAGATATGCGTATATACAGAAATTGTGCATATACGGAAGATATGCGCATGTCTTTCGTATATCCCTAACTTTCATGTATGTGCATATCTTCCATATATGCATGTCGTTTATGTATCTGCATCGTAGATGCGCAAATTCCATATACAGAAATTGCGTATATAGGGAAACTGTGCATATACGGAAGATATGCGCATATACAGAAATTGGGCATATACGGAAGATATGCGCATATATTCCGAATATCCCTAACTTTCCTGAATGTGCATATCTTCCGTATATGCACGTCGTTTATGTATCTGCATCGTATATGTACAAATTCCATATACAGAAATTGCGCATATACGGAAACTGTTCAGATACGAAATATGTGTGCATATACGGAAGATATGCGCATGTCTTCTGTATATCCATAACTTTCCTGTATGTGTATAGATTCCGTATATACACGTCGTTTATGTATCTGCATCGCAGATTCACAAATTCCATATACGGAAGATGTGCGCATATACAGAAATTGGGCATATATGGAAGATATGCGCATGTCTTCCATATATCCCTAACTTTCTTCTACGTGCATATCTTCCGTATATGCACGTCGTTCATGTATCTGCATCGTAGATGCGCAAATTCCGTATACAGAAATTGCACATATACGGAAATTGTGCATATACACAACGTATGTGCATATACGGAAATTTGGCATATACGGAAGATATGCGCATATCTTCCGTATATCCCTAACTTTCCTGTATGTACATATCTTCCGTATATGCAGGTATTTTATGTATCTGCATCGTATATGCGCAAATTCAATATACAGAAATTGCGCATATACGGAATCTGTGCATATACGGAAGATATGCCCATGTCTTCTGTATATCCCTAACTTTTCTGTATGTGCATATTTTCCGTATATGCATGTTGTTCATGTATCTGCATCGTAGATGCGCAAATTCTATATACAGAAATTGTGCATATACGGAAGATATGCGCATATACAGAAATTAGGCATATACGGAAGATATGCGCATATCTTCCGTATATCCCTAACTTTCCTGTATGTGCATATTTTCCGTATATCCATAACTTTCCTGTATGTGCATATTTTCCGTATATGCACGTCGTCTATGTATCTGCATCGTATATGTACAAATTCCATATACAAAAATTGCGCATATACGGAAACTGTGCAGATACGGAATATGTGTGCATATACAGAAACTGGGCATATACGGAAGATATGCGCATGTCTTCCATATATTCCTAACTTTCCTGTATGTGCATATCTTCCGTATATGCACGTCGTTCATGAATCTGCATCGTAGATGCGCAGATTCCATATACAGAAATTGCACATATACGGAAACTGTGCATATACGGAAGATGTGCGCATATACAGAAATTTGGCATATACAGAAGATATTTGCATGTCTTCCGTATAACCCTAACTTTCATGTACGTGTATATCTTTTGTATATGTATGTCGTTCATATATCTGCATCGTAGATGCGCAAATTCCGTATACAAAAATTGCGCTTATACGGAAATTGGGCATATACGGAAAATATGCGCTTATACGGAAATTGGGCATATACGGAAGATATGCGCATATCTTCCGTATATCCTTAACTTTCTTGTATGTGTATATCTTCCGTATATGCACGTCGTTTATGTCTCTGCATCGTATATGCGCAAATTCAATATACAGAAATTGTGCATATACGGAAGATATGCGCATATACGGAAATTGCGCATATACGGAATATATGCGCATGTCTTCCTATATTCCTAACTTTCATGTATGTGCATATCTTCTGTATATGCACGTTGTTCATGTATCTGAATCCTAGATGCGCAAATTCCATATACAGAAATTGCGCATATACAGAAACTGTGCATATACGTAAGATATGCGCATATCTTTCGTATATCCCTAACTTTCCTGTATGTGCATATCTCCCGTATATGCACGTCGTTTATGTATTTGCATCGTATATGTGCAAATTCAATATACAGAAATTGCGCATATACGAAAACTATGCATATACGGAAGATATGCGCATGTCTTCCGTATATCCATAACTTTGCTGTATGTGCATATCTTCTGTATATGCACGTCGTTCATGTATCTGCATCGCAGATGCGCAAATTCCATATATGGAAAGTTGGCATATACGGAAGATATGTGCATATATGAAACTGGGCATATACGGAAGATATGCGCATGTCTTCCGTATATCTCTAACTTTCCTGTATGTGCATATTTTCCGTATATGCACGTCACTTATGTATCTGCATCGTAGATGCACAAATTCCATATATAGAAATTGCGCATATACAGAAACTATGCATATACGGAAGATATGCGCATATATGGAAATTTCACATATACGGAACATATGCGCATGTCTTCCTTATATCCCTAACTTTCCTGTATGTGCATATATTTCGTATATACACGTCGTTCATGTATCTGCATCGTAGATGCGCAAATTCCATATATAGAAATTCGCATATATGGAAACTGTGCATATACGGAAGATATGCGCATATCTTCCATATATTACTAACTTTCTTATATGTGCATATCTTCCGTATATGTACGTCGTTTATGTATCTGCATCTATATGCGCAAATTCAATATACAGAAATTGCGCATATACGGAAACTGTGTACATACGGAAGATATGCGCATATACGGAAATTGCGCATATACGGAAGATATGCACATGTCTTCCATATATCCCTAACTTTCCTGTATGTGCATATCTTCCGTATATGGACGTCGTTCATGTATCTGCATCGCAGATGCGCAAATTCCATATACAAAAATTGCGCATATACGGAAGATATGCGCATATCGGTATATACGGAAGATTGCGCATATACGGAAATATGCGCATATCTTCCGTAGATCCATAACTTTCGTATATGTGCATATTTTCCGTATATGCACTTCGTTTATGTATCTGCATCGTATATGCGCAAATTCCTTATACAGAAATTGCGCATATACAAAAATTATGCATATACGGAAGATATGCGCATATCTTCCGTATATGCACAATTTCCGTATATGCGCAATTCCTGTATATGGAATTTGCACTTATACGATGCAGATACATAAACGACATTCATATACGGAAGATATGTATATATAGGAAAGTTAGGGATATATGGAAAATATGCGCATATCTTTTGTATATGCACAATTTCCGTATATGCGCAATTTCTGTATATGGAATTTGCGCATATCTTCGTTCACGTATCTACAACGTATATGTGCAAATTCCATATACAAAAATTTCGCATATACAGAAGATATGCGCATATACAAAAAGTGCGCATATAGGGAAATTGTGCATATATGGAAGATATGCGCATATCTTCCGTATATGCACAATTTCTGTATAAAGAATTTGCACATATACGATGTAGATACATAAACGAAGTGCATATATGGAAAATATGCACATATAGAAAAGTTAGAGATATATGGAAGATATATGCATATCTTCCGTATATGCGAAATTTCTGTATATGGAATTTGCGCATATACGATGCAGATACATAAACGACATGCATATATGGAGGATATGCACATATAGAAAAGTTCGGGATATACGGAAGGTATGCGCATATCTTACGTATATGCACAATTTCCATATATGCACAATTTCTGTATATAGAATTTGCGCATATACGATGCAGATACATAAACAACGTACATATACAGAACATATGCATATATAAAAAAGTTAGGGATATAGGGAAGATATGCGCATATCTTCTGTATATACGCATATCTTCGTTCATGTATCTACAACGTATATGCGCAAATTCCATATACAGAAATTGTGCATATATGGAAAATATGCGCATATACAGAAATTGTGCATATACGGAAGATATGCGCATATTTCTCGTATATCCCTAGCATTCCTATATGTGCATATATGACGAATATTCATGTCGTTTATGTATCTGCATCGTATATGTGCAAATTCCATATACAGAAATTGCGCATATACGGAAGATATGCGCATATATTCCGTATATGCGCATTTTCTGTGTAAGGAATTTGCGCATATACGATGCAGATACATAAACGACGTGCATATACGGAATATATGCACATATAGAAAATTTAGGGATATACAGAAGATATGCGCAATTTCTGTATATAGAATTTGCGTATATACGATGCAGATACATAAACGACATGCATATACGGAGGATATAGACATATACGAAAGTTAGGGATATACGAAAGGTATGCGCATATCTTCTGTATATGCCTAACTTTCGTATATGTGCATATCCTTCGTATATGCACGTCGTTTATGTATCTAAATCATATATGCGCAATTTCTGTATATGGAATTTGCGCATATACGATGCAGATACATAAACGATGTGCATATACGGAGGATATGCACATATAGGAAAGTTAAGGATATACGGAAGGTATGCACATATCTTTTGTATATGCGCAATTTCTGTATATAGAATTTGTGCATATACGAAGTATATACGTGAACGAAGATATGCGTAAATTCCATATACTCATATACGGAAATTGCGCATATACGGAAGATATGTGCATATCTTCTGTATATCCCTAACTTTCCTATATGTGCATATCTTCCGTATATGCACGTCGTTTATGTATCTGCATCGTATAAGCGCAAATTCCATATACAGAAATTGCGCATGCGCATATCTTCCGTATATGCACAATTTCCGTATATGCGCAATTTATGTATAACGAATTTGTGCTGATACGATGCAGATACATAAATGACGTGCATATACGGAAGATATGCACATATAGGAAAGTTAGGCGCACAATTTCCGTATATGCGCAATTTCTGTATATGGAATTTGCGCTTATACGATGCAGATACATAAACGACGTGCATATACGGAAGATATGCATATATAGGAAAGTTAGGGATATACGGAAGATATGCGCATATCTTCCGTATATGCGCAATTTCTTTATATGAAATTTGCGCATATGCGATACTGCGATGCAAATACATGAACGACGTACATATATGGAAGATATGCACATACAGGAAAGTTAGGGATATACGGAAGACATGTGCATATCTTCCGTATGTGCACAGTTTACGTATATGCGCAATTTCTGTATATTGAATTTTCGCATATAGATGCAGATACATAAACGGCGTGCATATACGGAAGATATGCACATTCAAGAAAGTTAGGAATATACGGAAGATATGCGCATATCTTCCGTATATGCCCAATTTCCGTATATGCGCATATCTTCCGTATATGGAATATGCGCAATTTCTGTATATGGAATTTACACATCTACGATGAAGATACATGAACGACATGCATATACGGAAGATATGAACATACAGGAAAGTTAGGGATATACGGAAGACATGCGCATATCTTACGTAAATGCGCATATTTTCCGTATATGCACAATTTCCGTATACGCGCAATCTCTGTATATGGAATTTGCGCATCTGCGATGCAGATACATGAACGACGTGCATATACGGAAGATATTCACATAGAGGAAAGTTAAGGATATACGAAAGACATGTGCATATCTTCCGTATATGCCCAGTTTCAGTATATGCGCAATTTCTGTATATAGAATTTGCGCATCTGCGATGCAGATACATGAACGACATGTATATACGGAAGATATGCACATACAAGAAAGTTAGGGATATATGGAAGACATGCGCATATCTTCCGTATATGCGCAATTTTTGTGTATTGAATTTGCGCATATACGATGCAGATACATAAACGACGTGCATATACGGAAGATATGCACATACAAGAAAGTTAGGGATATATGGAAGACGTGCATATCTTACGTATATGCCCAATTTCCGTATATGTGTATATATTCGTATATGTGCAATTTCTGTATATGGAATTTGCGCATCTACGATGCAGATACATGAACAACGTGCATATGCGAAAGATGTGCACATACATGAAAGTTAGGGATATACGGAAGACATGCGCATATCTTCCGTATATGCGCATATCTTCCATATATGCGCAATTTCTGTATATTGAATTTGCGTATATACGATGCAGAGACATAAACTACGTGCATATACGGAAGATATGCACATACAGGAAAGTTAAGGGTATACGGAAGATATGCGCATATCTTCTGTATATGCCTAATTTCCGTATAAGCGCATATCTTCCGTATATGCACAGTTTCCGTATATGCGCAATTTCTGTATATGGAATTTGCGCATCTACGATGCAGATACATGAACGACGTGCATATACGGAAGATATGCACGTACAGGAAAGTTAGGGATATACGGAAGATATGCGCATATCTTCCGTATATGCCCAATTTCCGTATATGTGCATATCTTCCGTATATACACATTTTCCGTATATGCGCAATTTCTGTATATGGAATTTGCGCATCTGCGATGCAGATACATGAACAAGGTGCATATACGGAAGATATGCACATACAAGAAAGTTAGGGATATATGGAAGACATCCTCATATCTTCCGTATATGCACCCAGTTTTCGTATATGCGCAATTTCTGTATATGAAATTTGTACAGATATGATGCATATACATAAACGACGTGCATATACGGAAGATATGCACACACATGAAAGTTAGGGATATACGGAAGATATGCGTATATCTTCCGCATATACGGAAGATATACGCATATTTTCCGTATATGCACAGTTTCCGTATATGCACAATTTCTGTATATGGAATTTGCGCATCTACGATGCAGATACATGAACGACGTGCATATACAGAAGATATGCACATACATGAAAGTTAGGAATATACGGAAGACATGCGAATATCTTCCGTATATGTGCAATTTCTGTATATGCGCATATCTTCCGTATATGCACAGTTTCCGTATATGTGCAATTTATGTATATTGAATTTGCACATATACGATGTAGATACATAAACGATGTGCATATACGGAAGATATGCACATACAAAAAAGTTAGGGATATATGGAAGATATACGCATATCTTCCGTATATGCCCAATTTTCGTATATGCGCATATCTTGCGTATATGCACAGTTTCCGTATATGAGCAATTTCTGTATATGGAATTTATGCATCTACGATACAGATACATGAACGACTTGCATATACGGAAGATATGCACGTAAAGAAAAGTTAGGGATATACGGAAGATATGCGCATATCTTCCATATATACTCAATTTCCGTATATGCACAGTTTCCGTATATGCGCAATTTCTGTATATGGAATTTGCACATCTGCGATGCAGATACATGAACGACGTGCATATACGAAAGATATGCACATACAAGAAAGTTAGGGATATACGGAAGACATGCACATATCTTCCGTATATCCCCAGTTTCCGTATATGTGCACATCTTCCGTATCTGCACAGTTTCTGTATATACGAAATTTCTGTATATGGAATTTGTACATATACGATGCAGATACATAAACGACGTGCATATACGGAAGATATACACATATAGGAAAGTTAGGGATATACGGAAGATATGCGCATATCTTCCGTATATGCCCAATTTCCGTATATGCGCATATCTTTCGTATATGCACGTTTTCGTATATGCGCAATTTCTGTATATGGAATTTGCGCATCTATGATGCAGATACATGAACAATGTGTATATACGGAATATATGCACATACTTGAAAGTTAGGGATATACGAAAGACATGCGCATATCTTCCGTATATGTGCAATTTCCGTATATGCGCATATTTTTTTGTATATGTACAGTTTTCATATATGCGCAATTTCTGTATATTGAATTTGCACATATACGATGCAGATACATAAATGAAGATATGTACAAATTCCATATACGGAAACTGTGCATATACGGAAGATGTGCGCATATACGGAAACTGGACATATACGGAAGTTATGCCCATATCTTCCGTATATCCCTAACTTTCCTGTATGTGCATATCTTCCGTATATGCACATCGTTCATGTATGTGCATCGCGGATGCGCAAATTCCATATACAGAAATTGCGCATATATGGAAACTGTGCATATACGGAAGATATGTGCATATCTTCCGTATATGCACAGTTTCCATATATGCGCAATTTCTGTATATGGAATTTGCGCATCTGCGATGCAGATACATGAACGACGTGCATATAGGGAAGATATGCACATTCAGGAAAGTTAGGGATATACGGAAGAGATGGGCATATCTTCCGTATATGCCCAGTTTCCGTATATACGCACATTTCCGTATATGCACAGTTTCCATATATGCGCAATTTCTGTATATTGAATTTCCGCATGTACGATGCAGATACATAAACGAAGATATGTACAAATTCCATATAAAAAAATTGCACATATACGGAAACTGTGCATATACGGAAGATGTGCGCATATACGGAAGATATGTGCATATCTTCCGTATATCCCTAACTTTCCTGTATCTGCATATCTTCCGTATATGCACGTCGTTCATGTATCTGCATCGCAGATGCACAAATTCCATATACAAAAATTGCGCATACATGGAAACTATGCATATACGGAAGATATGCGCATATCTTCCGTATATGCACAGTTTCCGTGTATGCGCAATTTCTGTATATGGAATTTGTGCATCTGCGATGCAGATACATGAACGACGTGCATATACGGAAGATATTCACATACAGGAAAGTTAGGGATATACGGAAGACATGCGCATATCTTCCGTATATGCGCAATTTCCGTATATCCGCATATCTTCCATATATGCACAGTTTCCATATATGCGCAATTTCTGTATATTGAATTTGCGCATATGCGAAGCTACAAACCACTTGCGATGCTGTCCATCTGTCAGATTCATATATGCTTCACGAATCGTACATTTCAGCCTCTGATCTAGTTCCCAAGGAGTCTCGCCTGGTAGCATCGTAATCTCGTTAAATCCAATGATCGACTGCGCTTCAGACTTAGGCCTGCTAAATTTTCTATTTAGCGCTGCTTGGATATCCGTGACTCTCGCATTCAGGTTATCGTTGGAGTACTTAATATACCAGGTCAGCGCGCGATCCTGAAGGGTGTTAACCAGTGTCGCCTTCTTTATATGGTCATATGTAACACCTTGCGCTTCCCACATATCCCTTGCAACGAACCAAAATTGGTCTGTATCTTCATTTCCCAAACCTTTGAACATAGGAAAATACATTGTGATTGCCATATTGAATTGCGGTGGTGGTCGAGTTGGTGAGGGTGAAGATGGAGGTGAAGCTGGTGGTGGTGTGGGTGGAGGTGGTATTCGCGGAATTATTTGTCTTATCAGATGAATAGCACTTCGCGGAGAGACCTTCGCGAGCTCTTCCTCGTCTCCTCGCGGAGGTGAAATCAAGGGGATATTTTCTGGACCCTTATTTCCTTCGTTCCTATAAACCTTTCTGCTTTGCATAGCCCCGAACATCAAGGTAACTGCATAACCCGCTTTACACAGAACAATATTTTAATCCAAGTATTCAAAGACTTTACGTACTTACCTCGCGGTCCTTTGAGAAAGCGTCGCTCTGCCTCGCTATCGTTGACTGAGGTGTCAACCACGAACTTAGTAATGAATCCTCCTATAATACCATCGAGCTAATGATCGACGATGTGTACGATCTTATCCTCCGATGCTTCCAATCTCCGCACTAGCTCTGGGGTCCACCAATATGACCGTCAAGTTTCCACCTTCTTTGGCTATCTTCTAGCTTAGCTGTCCACTCATATAGCTCAGTAGGGAAGGACACAAAAAAGATTTTGTGGATATCTGTATATAGGTAGTTTTCTGGCCACTCTTCTTTTGATAGTCACGGATTTTTGTTCTCCTGCGCCTCGAACTCATGAATTCTTCTATCCAACCAGCCTTCAATTTCTTTCTTGGTTGGATTCCAATGATACGAGATCACACATCTCTCATGCAGATTCTGGTCCCAACAACAAAACCATTTTTTAGCTTATGGGGGCCTGACCCAGGTTCAGATTTATTTAGCCAAACAAATACCTACACTACTGGCCCTTTCGGCATCAGCCCACGGAGCGTGGACTGAAGTCTCACCCGAAGCAGTATGGGGGGATGCTAGAACCAAGTTTCCACACCCTTGAGATGGATGTGATGTCAGTTTAGTCCACGTTTAGTCCAACTAAACTTGCCATCTCGCAGGTCGCTTTGTGCACCGTTCTACCCTTCAGTACCTTCATGATTTATTATAATCGACTTTCGCGCAAACCTAACCAAGGGATGAAGTCCTTCGCGCTACTAAGGTAGCGAACTGCAATATCTCCTAAACTACGCCAAGTATCTTACTTATCTTATTAACAAGTCTTGATTATCTTCGCATAAACATATATTCTATCTTGCATTCACTTAGCTAATACAGTTATACACATTCGCGCATCATATAAGCATTAAAAGTGAAATTCATACACAATATAACAAAAACATAAAACATGAAATAAAGACGTGGAATTGATAGAAATTTCTCTTTATTAATACTTCCACTGTTTACAGACTCGACTTGCCATGCGCACTCAGTTGCAAGGGTTCATGCACTCAGCTGCGAACTACTAGGCCTCTGTGCACTCAGATGCGAAGCCTCTTCCTATGCTACTACCCAAAACTAGACTTTACACTTCACAGATCTATCTCGCATAAATCATTCTTCATCAGAAATTTTATGATTGATGCCTTAACTACTTAGAGCTTCGCTCTATTTACACATTCCCATGGTTTGCGAACCATGGGTAGATCTTCTATAGCTGACATTACATTATCAAAATAAGGGCGCACAACCTTATGACTCTTTAACAAACTACACGCTTCGTGCCCACAAAATGTAGAGACTTTACATTGGAATTACAAAATTGACCAAAATCTGGGCTCTAAGCCCCAAAAATTCCCTTGGGGGATCCCACACCCAACAGAAGGAAGAAAAAGAACCAAGGAAGTCGATAAATTAGTGCATGATGTGAGGGAGAATGTGAGAGCTCCAAATTTGCGCAGGAAATTGAGGTTACCTAAGAGATACACTGGCTAAATGGCTCTAATGACTGAGCTTGTAGAGACTGAGCCATCCACCTTGGAGGAAGCAGTAGAGAAACATGTTTGGGTTGATGTAATGGTGGAAGAATACAAATCCATCTTGAAGAATTGTGTTTGGAAAGTGGTCCCAAGATCAGCAGTTAAATAAGTTGTGAGTTCGAGATGGATCTTCAAGGTTAAGCATGCATCATATAGAAGCATGGAGAAGTATAAGGCCAAATTTGTAACCAAAGGATTCTATCAACTTGAGGGAATTGACTATGAGTAAACCTTTTCTCTTGTAGCAAAGTATTCATCCATTAGATCAATTCTTACACTGGCTGCATAGATGGGGTGGAAGATCCAGGGAATGGATGTAAAAACAACATTTCTCAATGGTGTTATTGAGGAGGAGGTGTACACCAAGAAACTAGAAGGTTTTGAGACATATGAATGGGAGACTCGTGTGTGTAGACTCAGGAAAGCATTGTATGGTCTCAAACAGGAACCCTTAGCTAGGTACACTAGGATCGACAGTTATCTCATTGGTTTGGGCTCCACCAAAAGTGAAGAGGATGCAAAACTCTATTTTTCTAGAAGGTAAATTTCTTATTATTGTTTATATGTTGATGATTTAATATTAAGAGGTGATGAGCAACTTATCATCTCTTACAAGGTGGATCTTGCAAGGGAATTTGAAATGAAGGACATGGGTCTCATGCACTACTTCCTCGGGTTGGAAGTATGGCAAGGTGATAGGGAATTTTTTGTGTCTCAAGGAAAGTATGCCAACGATATACTGGAGAGATTTGACATGGATATTTATAAACCCATGGAGACACATCTAATGACCAATTGGAGGAAGGAGGAAGCCACTTTAGGTGAAGGGGTTGATGCTACCATTTACTGATAACTATTGGGCTCACTGATGTATCTTGTGAAAACACGACCAGATATGTGCTATGCAGTCAACCATTTGAGCTAAGCTATGGTTAGGCCGGCCAAATTTTATTGGAAGGTAGCGAAGCATGTTTTACGGTACCTCAGAGGCACTACCCAATATGGATTATGGTACAGACAGACAAAGGGAGTGAAGTTGTGTGGATTCAAAAACGCAGATTGGGCAGAGAATCCATCCAACTAAAATAGTACATCAGGTGGAATTTTCAATGTTGGGTCAACAATAATTTCCTAGTACAACAGGAAGCAAATATCTATGGTGCTCCGCTCGACAGAAGCTGAATACATGGTTGTCATTCAAGCAATATGTGAGGCGATCTAGATGAGAAAGATACTTGCGAGATTGTTTTGTCATATGTTGGATCCAACTGTGATCTATTGTGATAATCAAAGTTTCATTCAGTTCTCTGAGAACTTAGTATTTCACGATCGAGACAAGAATATAGATATCCAATATCATCATATACAGGATTGCGTGTAGAGGCGGAAAATGTTGCTACAATACATTGCGATAGAGGAATAAGATGCTGACATCTTGAAAAAGGCTTTGTCAAGAGGGAAGTTTGAATTCCATAGGTGCAAGATGGGGGTGGCTGATAATCCCTTTCTTGCTAAGAGAAAGTGTTGAGAAGTGTAGCAAGAAAGTATCAATTTGACTTTGCCTTTGTCAAATTGAGAAAATTTGAATTTCCACATCGAAAAACAACTTGGAGGTAGTTAACTTGTGTGACATGGCTCTTGTCACTTAGTTAGCTTAGTAAATTCGAGTAGGAGGTCTTGGAGTTCAGTTAAGCATGCGTGATTGCTAAATTTTAGTAATCCAGTTCAGTTATATCCCATTGTATTCCTTTAAACTAGTTCTAATAGTTAATGGAAATAGTGGAAGGTCAGTTGTGTAGTGGGATAGTAGTCTAACTCAATGATCATCTAGTTAACTAATCAATCATCTCAAAATAGCTAGTGTATGCTAGGAATTCAAGTTCCCCAGTTGTGGTGGAGATTCCAAGGCAATGTAACAAGCAGTTATAAACTAGTTTGAGTGTACAGGTGTTGCATGTAGCCAAATGATCAATCCTTGGGAATTTCACAATCAATTGGAGGAAAACTCGTAAAAATAGGCGCTAATCCCTCAATATTTGCGCAAGGAAATAAGGGCTCAAGAAGAGGAAGAAATTGACTAAGTCTGGGTTAGAGCTTCTCATTGAGTAGAGAGAGAGGTTATTCACTTGTAGGTTGTGCTTAGAGAGGGCAAGGAATTGTAATACATCTCTATTCCTCTGATTAATGCAAAGAGTCTTGAGGAGTTTTTCCCAGTTCGGTTCCCTTAGAAAAAAATACCGTGCATGTGTGTTTTTTCTTATTGCATGTTTGTGAATGTTGTTCTAAATTGTGAATTAAATTCCACAGATTAGTAGAGTAGAATTATGTATCTTGATTTAGATTAAAATTTCTTAAGCATTTGCAATTATATCACCATAATTATACAACTCAACCCATTATTGGGTGTGAGAGCCACCTTTCTCTTAGAACTATGCCACTCCTTTGCGACTTCAAACTTGTTGATAGGGCATATTTATGAAGAAACTACTTTTCCATGTTTGAGCTGAGTGATCGATAAAGTAAATGCATGGAGTGGTCGGGGAAGGAGCATTTACAAACTAGGCACATTTGTGAGGATTAGGATAGGGAATACTAGAATATGTGAGATTGTGTGAGGAGTTAGAAGTAGAAAAATTCATAAGATGCAACTAGGGTGGTGGGAAATATGAGTTTGTGACATAGGGCAGAGAGGAATTTGTTGGACATTGGATAAACCAACGCTCCTTGAGTGTTTCGTGACATGGACTAATAGCCTCTCGTGGATCCTTATCTTTGGGGATGAGATCGTTGACTAACACCTGCAGGTTTTGGTTCAACGACAATCGTGATTCCCAATAGAATTCCCCGATCCCAACCACATAATCTTTCTAGACAATTGATGTGAAAAAGAAAAAGGGTTAATTGGTTTACCCAAAGAGCTAGGGAAACAAAAATTCAAAATTACTAGAACTAGAAGATATATAAAGGAAGTCTAAGGAACTACTTGATGTGGCACTGACTATATAGAATTGAACCTTTTCGTGAGGAACCATAAAACTCATTGTAAATCTCTTTCCATGTGAAAATAAGTTCTTCTCCTATGTAGGATGATAGCACCATGTAGCATGAGTGTTTGCCACCTTCTGAAATGACTAATACATATGCGAAGGCTAGGCCAAACTGGGACATTTAGTGACCAAGAAAAACATAGCAATCCCAACCAAGATATGATAAATCCCTAAGTGAAATGTCACATTAAACCAATATCGAAATGAGCATCCTCTACCATCATAAAACAATTAAAAGCCATATAAAACCATGGGAGGAGTAGTAAATGTTTCATTTGGAAAGATGCATTTCCATGTCTACTCTCTTGGGTCTCTAGTAGGATAGTGATAATACAACATCCACTTATTATGGATTATACAATCCATCCTAAAATAGTTATACAATAATTATACATAAAATAAATAGTAAAAATATGTTAAAGTTTTCAAAATAAATAAATTAAAATATCTAATATAAAAATATAATTTTAATTATTATTAATTTTATCAAACAATACTTAACATAGATATAATTGAAAAATATTCCCAAAATATAAATAAAATAAACTTATAATTTCAATTATAGCTACAATACTTATTAATACTCAAGGAAAGTGTAAATAATATTTAATGGTTTAAATAATGTGGTACATGGAAATTTATTGTAAAAAACTTTTCAAGAAAGTGGTTTAAATAATGCGTAACATGGAAATTTAATGTAATCATTATCTTCTCTTTACATGAGTAAAATAACGAAAATCCTTTTGGGTAAAAGAGTATAACTTCTATTGGGTAAATGTGTTAATTTTTGTTTTTCCCTCAAGATAGAGCATTATATTTTTGTAGTTAATTTAATTTGTTATAATATTGGTTTAAAAATAATTAAATAGTATTGATTTTCAATCAGTGATTTTTTTTATAGACAAATATGGATTTATGAAATAAATTAACAATGAATAATTATCGTATACAAAGAGTTTAGATTTTCCAATGATATTTTAAATTCAAAACTTTATATATATATTATTTACAAAATAAACCACATAATTCTAAAATCTATAAATGAGTAATTAGTTATGAATTTTTAAATTAATAATATTACATATGTACTTTTACTTAATTTTATATTATATTTTAAAATTCAATATTTTACCATTTTTAAATTTGATATTTATATTTTCAAATTGTAATTTCACACATTTTAAATTAATAATACAAGCTTTTCTTTATTAAAAAAATATGACTATAATTTTGTTTCTAAATTCTTTTGTATTAATATCTCCATTAAAGGGTAAATTCTTTTGTATTAATATCTCCATTAAAGGGTGAGATTTCAATATTTAACTCTACTCTTAATGGGTTCTTGTCATTTACATCTCCTTTAAAAGGTGAGATTTCAATATTTAACTCTACTCTTAATGGGTTCTTGTCATTTGTTGGTGTATTAACTTCAAAAATAGTTCTCTTAAGCATAAAATCTTTGTCCACGACATTCTTTTTCTCCTTTGCGGAAACAAACTTTTCATTTCCTCCGGCATTGTTAATTGGATGAGCTAAGAATGTACTTTGAAACGGATGATAAAAGAAAATTTTAATGTGATCTTTTTATTGGTGTAACACAATGGTGAAGAATGCTCGCGTAAATTTGTCAAATGGATGGTGTGACACTACTGATTATGTAAATAATAGTTATTTACTTTCTTTTATTATGCAAAGACATGGTAACTCGTTATAGGTTGGTAAACGAACTTGAAAACAAAAGTATATTTATCATTATTTCATTGTGTTGTTATTTTATAGGGGAAAAGATTTTAAAAGGAAAATCTTTAGTTTCTAGGTAGTTAGACAGTTATCTTTTTCCTGGGATTAAAAGAAATCTCTCAGTTGGATGAGGCCACAAGTGGCCTGAGGAAAGAGGAAAAAGAAGTGCTTGTGACAAGACGTTGTTCAAGCTGCAGTTGTATTGCAACGGAGGTCTTCTTGAGTTGATTGTAGCTAGTGGAAACCTTATAAGAATTTCTGGATTGGACCTAGGTTCTTGAGGTCATAAAACGTTTGTTGTTTTTTATTACCTTGGAAACTAAAGAGATTTAGGGGCAGACTTGGACATAATTGCTAGTATCGTTGGTGGGGAGGATACTATAGTCCCACCTTGGTTCTCTTCTCTTACAGGCTAACGGAAACAAATGATTGGGAGGATACTAAAGTCCCACCTTGGTTCTATTCTCTTAGAGGCTAACCAAAACTACTTTGATTTGAATTTTGTCATGATCTTTATATAATAATAATAATATCCATTTTTAAGGTCACAGCCAAGCCACACTAAATTGGTGTATGAGATCCCCTTGTTTGTGGGACAAGGGACCCACCTTTGCGTAGCGATTTGACTGCTTAAGTCTACGAAGGCATACATACTCTACACCCCTCTGGTTTTGAACCGTGACCTCTTAGGAGGAAACACATGCTCTTAACCATTAGGCCCACTCAAGCTGTATCTACAAATGATAATCTATGTGTTATTCCTTGTAAAAGAAAGGAAGTCTAAACAGATTGGTATATTGTTTCTTATGACTATTAGGTAAACAAAAAGAAACCAAGTTGACTGTTGAGAATAAATGTTCACAAGGGTAAAGAATATGCCATAAACCCTTTCTGTATTTGCATATAAAATTTGGCGAGTAGACTTCTTTTGTGAGATATACTTCCTCTCTTCGGTAAAATTAACTCTCTATGTTGGTTGAGTTTTTGGATATTAAAAGAAAGAGTCGGTATTAAGAAGAACTTAGACTCAAGTAATGCAATACGAGGGAGACAAATCTTTGAAAATTAAAATAATAATCGTAATAACTAATTCTTGCATGTACCAGGATACATGACTTCCAAAATATGTTGAAAATAATTATAGAGGGTTTCGATGGTTAGTTTTCCGATGGTGAGCCAATGGATTCCTTGGAAAATAGTCCCTCTCCACGTTAATAAGTAACTACACCAGAGTCATGTGGAACCAAACTGAGGAAATGTATGTGGTTTTTTCTGTAGCATCTATATAAGTAGAAGATTAAAACAATAACAATAATAAGAACAAACATGCAGGTGAATATTTCAAAAGAAACTCAGAGATCCAACACCCCACATTACGGGTAAAAAAAAGCAACGAATTCCTAAAATATGTGCTAGCAAAACACACAATACGGAACAGAGAATGTTTGTAGCCAATATATAAGTTACATATAAACCTAAGTGACAGAGAACAATGTCCTATGCAGTTACCAAAAAAAATTGTTGTTACCACAGAGAAGAATCATGGATGGGTAAAGAATCCCAAGTAAGGCCAAGATAGAAGACTGCGAACAATATTACCCTCGAACGAGTCTAGGGGAAACCCATCAAACTCAGAACAAGATGGTAACTATTTAAGAAGGAAAACAACTTAACCATTTACCAACAATATAAAATGGAAAGAGTACAAAATGCATGAATCATAAATAATATTCTTGATATGAACTTGATAATCCCAGTCCATATAATTCCTTAAGAAAACAAATAGTTTCTTAACTAACAGGAAAGAGAACCTCTACTGCAAATACATTTTTTTAATCAAAACTTGAATACTAAGAATCCACATGAGTAAAATATATGTTGACTTCTGTAACAGTACCACATTTAAATACCCTAAAAAATTACTTAGACCATGATAGAAACATTCAAGGGGAGTAAAAGTAAAAGAAACCCTAAGAGGGATTTTTGTATGGTTGTTAAAATTCAACCAAAAATATACATAATCCATTTAAGTAATTGGGAGATATATTTGATGGCCCATCAACCTAAGACTACATGCAGAGAGCCAGTAAACCATGCAAGTCAGGCTCCTAACCTAGAACAAGGAACATTTTGGAATTAATAGAGGACGGATTGAGCTGACCACTGGAAAATAAGAAGGAAAATCAAGAATCCTTCCAAACCTGCAAACAAATAAAGAGACATATTACAAATAATCTCAGAGCGTCCACCTGAAATACTTAACTTGGGAAATGTTAAAAGAGTAATACCTGTAAAGACTGAGAGAGGAACTATGTAGGGAAAGTTGAACCCTGACACCCTCAAGACCATTGAAAGAAAGAAAAATATTGAACACCTTGCCGAGCTACAAGATAACAAATAAAAAAATAAATTAATATTTACCTTTGTGGAAGGAATAACTTGCACCGTCGTTGAGTTACCATTGCTGAGAATGGCCATTGTGGCTATAGAATGATTACAATGAAATACTTCAGCAAAACCATAATGACACTAAACAATTGTGAACCAAGAAAAGCATTAAGTGATCTTACCATTTAGACAAAGCTCACTGAAGAGGAAACCTAGCGAGGCGTTGCAGAGTAGAACTCGATGGGAGGTAGAGGAACAATGCGTTCATGGGGCTGGAGGGAAGGACGGTTGCCCTTAACCGTCCTAGTGAAACCTGGACCACACTATTGAAACTCTAGCATCAGATGATGTGGATCACAACAAGTGTGAGTCGATGCATAAATGGCAGTAGAATGGAGTAACAGAATGAACCACGAGCCAAACAAACATGAACCACAAGCCAAAAAGCCGCCTTCTAACCAAATAAAATATGGACGGAACGAAATTACAAATTCAAAGTTCAAATTTGAATTCCTTTAGTGCCTTTACTAAATTCAAAATAAAACGGAATTTGGAAACGGTGGTAGACGAGGAAGCCAATGGAGGTTGCAAGAGGAGACGAGACAGGTCTGACAGTGGTCGCAGATACATTGAATACTGGAGCTTGCCGGAGGTAGGGTGATCGAGTTGCTGGAATATGCATGGAGATGTATGGCTTTCATGCATATGTAGCATGCCTTCAGATGCACAAATGTCCTGTCACAAGTACTTAGCACTCATTTATGTTTCACGGCATGGCAAAGCCATAATTAATAATTGGTCAATCGAAACGCGTGATTATTCAAAGCGTGGATGCAGGTATGGAGAACTACACAAGAAGGCGCACAGGAAGGTCTATCTGAAACATGACAGGATGCAGAAAAGGATATATTTCCGTAGCTAAATCAAAGTTCATTGAAGGTGTAATTAATAGAAGGGATATTTCATTGCAGGCGTAGTTAATAGAAAGGATGCTAGAGTACGATTTGGAGTACAAATCAACCCCATCGGCGACGGAAACCATCATGGGAGAATAAGTGTTGAAGCCATTTAACCAATCATAAGCTAAAAAACTAAAATTAAAATAATTAAAAAAATAAATTATTTTTTTATAATGTTAACATTACACATAAGCGATTAATTTTTTGGTCAAATGGATAGTATTTTAAATTAAACGCATTACTGAATGTGTTATATACCCTGTCACGACAGGGAATAATAATAATAATTTAATATGAAGTTATAATTTACTTAATTTCTTATATTTTTTAAAATTTTAGCAACATGAAATGTATCATGCCTCAGATAGGGTGACATTCGAGGAAGAAGGGGGGTGCGTTGCCACCACCCAAGCCTACCCAACAGACCAGGGGATGTGGAAACATGCCCTCAAGGGAGTTAATTGCATTGAAGCTTGTTTTCAAGAGATCATAATGGAGTGCATAGTCTTGACAAGAATGAAGCAAGTGGAGGTTTGGTGACGTGTGATTTTTGTATTGATTGATTTATTCACTCGTGTAATGGGTGGCAACATTATCAATTTTGATCATGTTGTTAAATTCTCAAATATGTTTTGTGAGCAATCTTGTGACAAAGCATCTGTAGAGGGCTAGGCGGAGGACCATTATAGAGTTCAGGATGGGGATAGCGAGGCAAATTTTTGGGAGGTACCATGGTCGAAAGCTAAATCACCAGCCTAGTCATCGATATCTAGCAAGTGTTGTTTCCTTCCTCATCCTGCATTTCCATCTTGATAAAGGTAATCTTAAGTTTCCTTATAGTTATGTTTTGAGTGTATTGTTTTGGTTAACTTACAGGGTGGTTGGAAAATTTCTCACTCAAAAGCCTAAAGCTCAATTGTTTCCCTTTGTAAATCATTGTCCTTGGTTGTTTTTATGAAGCTTTCCCTTCTTCTTATCTTGGGTCTTCAAATTTCACTCTTAGAGTTTTTGTTTTTCCATCGATCTCGTATCTTCTCTTTCTCCTATAGTGGTGTTTCCTTCCTCTGGGTGGTTGTTGGTTTCAAGATTTGTTTCTTATTGGAACCTCTTGCAAGGACTCTCCCAAGTTCTTAGCATGGCTCCTATGGGGGTGGGGGATCACTCTTCTCTTTCCTTGTACTTTATGGGATGGGATTTTCAGACTCCCCCTTGGATTCCCCCTTTGACAACATCTCCTTTACTCCTAGTTCTAGTCTTATGTGGCGCTCCCAATGCCATCCTGGCATTCCGTTTTGGTCTTGGACCAAGCTTGTTTTTCCTAGAACTGTTGCTCTCTTCCCCATGTATTGATAGAGTGTGAATGTAAGAAGGGAGGTTGATTATTATCAGGAGTGGGCCCATAGGGGTAATACTCATATGCATCATAGACTAGAGGACTTTGTTTCACGATATCAAGACCTCACGCCAGACCACACTCAAGTAGAAATCAATCAGTCTAGGGTAGAAGCCTCATCTCAAAGGATGCCACTTTCAGATATGGAGGTTCTCACGAAATGGGCACACTGGATTCTGGATACAAATCACACAAGGGGAAGGTTTAATCAGTATACGCAAATTGTGGATCTTTATTAGCAAATGAAGTTTTTTTGGAATGCACTCTCCTGGATGAACATGAGAACTATGGGGATATTCTCCACTCCCTTGAACTACACAGACACTTGAGGGACCTAAACCAAAGAATTGAAAAAATAAAATAACATCTTAGCATTCCTCTTGCAATGGGAAGAACTTCTAAGGATGCAAAGGAGCCGGTCTCAGTTGAGTCTTGGATTTAGATCACTCATCCTAGTCAAGTAATATCAATGTTTTTTTTATCTCTGTTGTCACTATTGCTCTAGTCCAAAGCCATTTAGGCTAGCTCTAGTTTTTCTTGTTTCTTTTGGTTTACAACTATCTCTTTCTATTCTAAGGAGATTTTATTTTGGATATGGTTAGGTCTCCCTAGTGAGGGAATGACCTGATTGTCTTTAAGTAATATGTAAACTCCTATTTTTTGCAAGTAATACAATTCACCCTATAAGAAAAAACATGAAATGTATTATTAAGTAAGTGTTTTAATGTTTTTCATGGAATGCTGCTGCTAGGAATTTACTAGCCATTTAATTTATATGGTTTCCCTAGATGTAGTATTTTCAAAATATAGTGCCATGTGTATTAAAGAGTACTTACCATTATCTTACTTCAGTATTTGTAACATTATTTCTAAATGTTTTGTTGTTAATATTTGTTAATTAATAATAGTAGCTGTGATAATTATCACCATAGATCCATCTTAAACCTAGAATATCAAATGTCGAGAAGGATCAGATCTCCTTAGGCACAAACCTCTTTTAGAGTGCAAAACTTGAAAAAAGGTTTGCACCTAGAGAGTTTTGATCACTCTTAGTTCTTGATAGATCCAAACTTAAGATAAATCTATGTCGGTTATATATATATATATATATATATATATATATATATATATATATATATATATATATATATATATATATATATATATATATATATATATATATATGTCATGTGTCAACTATTTGTTGAGAATAAAAATAAATCCACGTCTCATTCATTTTGAACAACACATAATAAAATCTTCTTCTTTTTTGTAAGTTAAATTTCTATTACCTGCAATTTTCAAATTATATCCTAGTACATCGAGATTTACAACACGCTCATAAAACTAGGGCATTGGCCATAATCAATATCTAAATCTAGCCTATATTGACAAAACCAGTACATTAACAACAACTCTGGTATTGACACCCATCATTGATCATGGTTGTTTTCAAGTTCCTTTTTCTTCTTTCACACATCGATCCATTCAAAGGGCTTGTTTGGAATCATCGTCGAGGAGACAATTACTCACTTTTCTTGAGACATATCTACTTTGAAGGGTCTTCAGTGTTTTTTGTTTCCTTAACACTATTTGAATGGTTCGATTCATGGAAGCTCTTGTGCCTAATCGTAGGTGAGGCAAGAATTATTGTTGAGTTTTATTCTTACCTATTCATGGGGAGATCCCTAGCATTAGAGGAATGAGTTAGGACAGCTCGTGGCTGCACTAAGACTGTAGGCCTTGAATGATCTAAAGGTGTTTTTGGTTAATGCTTTTTGCCTTGAGGAGGAATAGGAGGTTGCTTAGAACCCTTTGAAGTTTTATGATTCTACCATCCTCAAGTCTTTTTCATGTCCGCTAAGGGTGGAGAGGGCCTTTGAGAAGAAGGGCATACATTCTAGAGATGATCAAGCTATTATCAGATCCTGCAATGGAAGATTGTGTTCTCATAATCCAATGGTTGCGAATAATCAACTCCCCTCTAGTTCAGGAGGATTTTATGGGGTAATCCCTTGCTGAGATCAACTTCAACACATATGAGCAAAGCTGACGATACCCTTTTCCGACCTACCTATTTCAATCTTAATAAATAATCCTAGGGCATTACCAATGTTAGCTAAAATATTTGGGTGCATCCTATGAAGAGGAAAATTAGGGAACCAAACCCACATAGGAGTGGTCAAAGCTTGCATAGCTAGGGGATTAAAATCAATAAACCATGGTTGAAGGGAAATCCCAGAACAACCCCAATACTATGGTCCAAGATCAAGGGCCCTTTATTAATCCCGTAAATTTACTACAAGGAAAAGACCCTCTAGCAGATGTTTTTGCAAAAGCCCTTTTAAAAATAGCCCAAAAATTTGTTTGTAGTTGAGGTCACTAGTTACTAGCGGAGTTGGGCAGGCAGATGTTTTAGTGATTTTTTTTAATGGTGCATCCATAATACACTAACGCACCGGTGTGTTACTATACCTATACGCATTGGTGCTTAATAACATATGGTGCACCGTGGCAGAGTTATTTTTTATAGAAGTAAGAAAATGATGGTGCACTAAGTACATAATGTGCACTGGTGCATATACTACTCGATAACTCTAGAAAAGGGTTAATTAAAAAAAATGTCAGCCGTAAAAATCATTTTGCCCAGTCTGGTGTTATACTCTCATGACACCCTGATGTTAAACTCGTATAAGAATGTCCTGGTGGATAAATAATATGGTGCACCATTGTGGGGTTTTTAATTTAAAAATAGTGGTGCACTGCTTATATTATACGCACCAGTGTCGTTAGTTGAACTGAAGGCCCCATTTCTTAATAGAAAATGGTGCACCGTTGCAGGGTTATTTTTTATACAGATAAAGACAACAATGTGCTATGTATATAAGGTGCACCGATGTGTATACTACTTGATAGCACTGGACAAGGGTTAAATCTAAATAAAATATCAGTCGTAAAATTCATTTTCACCATTTTGGTGTTATACTCACATAAAGCACCGACGCTTTCACCTTTTATGAAAGCCTTGGTGCATAAATAGGTGGTGCACTGGGGCAAGGTTTTTAATTTAAAAAAAAATTGTGCACTACTCATATTGTTAAACACAAACATGGCAGCAACAAAATATTAAATATAAGAAGGAGAGTACATATATTATTTGATAATGATATATATTTATAGTACATTCGTGTGACCATTGGGTTCCACATCCCAAGGTCTCTTGAACTCTCATGGCTGTTCACATTCTACACCAACACATAAAGGATTAGGTGTCCAACATTCCCCCCCCCCCTCTTAATCCGAAGGGGTATGTATGAGTCCAAGAAGAGAGTTGTAATACAAAATGTGCAAAAAACATGGTAGCACTAGGTTGAATGTGCTCTCTGAAATGTTGGTATAAAGGGAGGTGGTTTAAGGATGACCACTAACACTGGAATGCTTAGTGCAGTTCCTGAACTCTTCCAAGTCTGGCATGAAGCTCAGGTCTTCTGCTAGAGGAAGTG
Organism: Pinus tabuliformis; assembly: GCA_031772625.1. Taxonomy (NCBI): domain Eukaryota; kingdom Viridiplantae; phylum Streptophyta; class Pinopsida; order Pinales; family Pinaceae; genus Pinus; species Pinus tabuliformis. The sequence goes on from CM062812.1 coordinate 338,133,750, forward strand.
CTCCTGATGTTTTGAAGAGGGAAACCTTCAACTATGAAAGGGACATCTCACCCCGCATAAAAGGGAGAACCTCAACCTAAAAAGGGAGGTCTCAACCTGTGATGGTTTAAGGATTACCACCAACTCTAGAATGCTTAATGCAATCCCTGGAACTCTTCTAAAACTGACAAGAAAATGAAGTCTTCTGCTAGAGGAAGTGTCCCAAATTCTTTGAAGAGGCATCACCAACTGAAGGCATGCTCAGGGGCATCTTTGTCTCTGGCTACAACTTTGAATTTGGTATGGCAAGTTCTGGCTCAGGTTCGCTTGATGTGGCTTTGAGGCTTGTAGATGACCAACATTTCCCCCCCTGTCAGATACAAGGCGAGAAGATGACGAGATCTCAACTGCAATACTTTCCAATATTCGAGAACAAATCATGTTGTATGAGCGAAATATCTTCTTGGCTGTTGAAGCCCATTGCCAAGAAGCGATCCATCCAAGATGAATCATTGTTCTTGCAGGATGTTTGTTTTTGAAGCATCTGTTTGAAGAATGACTGGTTTTATGACAATGCTTACATGGATGAAGATCAAAACAATGATATTTCATATGGCCAACTTGGTCATAGTGTTGGCATTTCACACTCTGTTGTTGTTGTTGTGGAAGAGGTGCAAAATCTGGAACAACTGAAGGTGAACTGTCATGAAGTAATCCAGCACTCTGAAACTGGATGGGCTTTGAGTAATCTGGAATATGAAAGGACGCGTCCTTCTTATATCCAAGACCTGTTTTGTGCTTGTTATGGAAAAGCTCTTCCCAAGGTCTGATGATTGGCTTGGGAAGTGTTGGCTAAATATTTGCCTCTGGATGCAATTCTGCTACTTCATTGGGCACTAGATCTAAATCAACTTGTTGCTTATGGGAGTCTATTTCAATGTTCTGAACAGAAATAGGTTCAGAATGATGACTCCTCTGTTTTAATTCTTCTTGCTGAAGCTGAGATTCAAGCTCCAAAAATTCTACCTTTTCTTGTGTATACCATAGATAGGTTTTAATATCACAAAGAGTGTTATTGCTGACATTTACCATCCCACCAATAGTGGAATGTATTAGTGTATTCAATAACTCTAATGCATCATCAAGTCTAGCCATTTTCTCCAACTATACTATTAATATCTTAGGCTAGAATTTACACAAAACTGGTTGGTTAATTGCAAGTTTGCAAACCAAATGGACTACATATCATATCTATATATATATATATATATATATATATCTATATATATATATATATATATATATATATATATATATATATATATATATATATATATATATATTAATTGGATGTGTTGACCTCTGCATATTCTAGGAAACATCGATTTGGAACTTCATGTTGAATATAGCGACTTAATAAATCAAATTCTGCACATGAATTGAATGCAGGTCACATGAATCGAATCCAGGTCAGATAGGGAGAAATCAATGCCAACATCAAAGGTATATTATAAAACTCTGGTGCTAACTCCAATCTTCAGACCAATATGATAGTTATAGTCCCTCTTAGATGTGCCTCCATGATGCCTGATATCTGTGAAGATCAGGTAAATAATCTTGTACCTTCTGTCTTAACTGGTTCGAGAGAGGGACATCATTGATAACGAGTTTCCTTCCTTGTCTCAAATGCCATTGAAATTGTGGTCCGGTTTCACAAATGCACCAAATGCAAGAGATAAAAAGAATCAAGATGATTATTGCCAACAGAGAGTATGTGCAAAGATCACGTGTAAGGAAGTTAAGCACATAATAGAATGGCCAATACATAGGGTGTTCAACGCTCCAACCAACACTGAACACAACATAAACCAACTCAACGCAACAACACAATCAATAATAGAATTATCATATATCACTTGCAGGAGCACAATCAATAATAGAACAATCCAATGAATAATACCAGGAAAACGAGTTTCTCGTGACTGGATCATATCATTCTCACGACATTTTCCTCTTCCAACCTTATCGTTTCACTCAACTATGATTTCATTCCTGGCACTCCGCCACGTTTATGGATTGTAATAATTAAGCAGGAGCCATAAGCTCTCTAGGTTGCCTACACAGCTGATGGATTCTATTTTCCTACCTGCAATGGACTCTGCCATGCCTTCCCCTGCTGAGAATTTGACCAGAAGCACGAACAGAGAGTTGAAGCACCATGTGGTGATGTTCCCGTTCATGGCTCAAGGCCACATAATCCCCTTCCTGGAGCTCGCAAGGCTGCTTGCCAAACGAACCGGATTCGCCATCACGATAGTCAATACGCCTCTCAACATCAAAAGACTCAGACCTGAGATCGATTCCACTGGCGAGGTCTGGATATCCGCCTAGCAGAGCTTCCCTTCTTCGCTGCTGACGATGGTATTCCTCCTCACACTGAAAACACGAAATTCAATTCTTAACGCAAGTTCCATATCTCAGGAATTTGATCAACACATAGTCCAACATGTACACACAACTTTCAATTTCCAGCAACGACCCACAAGCTTTTGTTGATGGACGGTGTTGAGAGAAGAGTCCAGGTTAGACTAGTGTTCACCACAGTATGTTTTGGACCAATGTTCAGGGCTCAGGAAATTCAACGCACTCACAATTATTCATATATGCATCACAAACTTACTCCTTCAAATGCACAAACTCACTTCTTCAATCACAAAGACAATACGAAGCTTAGGAATCACTGCTTCTCAGCCTCAATTATCAAAAATTACAATGGCAGAACTTCTGACATCCGCTCTGTCAGAAAATGGAATCGAGATCCTACTTTCAAACGCTGAGAAGGCCAAGACAAGCGAGGAGAATGCGTGGCATTTGAGTTTCAATAGGATTTCCAAGTTTGAAAGCGAGGAAAGGCTGAGGCTGTGGTGCCATTCATGGGTGAATCGATTTTTGATGGGACTCTTTCAACTTTTCTGTGGATATGAATTTGAAACTGATGCATTCAAGACTTTGAAGACGCCTTTTCCAGCGTAGGTATGCTTCCGTATTCAAAAGGAATGCTTGCCATTGCCAGAGGAAAAATTCAAGGCTGCCATTAAAGATAATCACTATGCAAAATTTAGCTGAAAGAAAGAGCCTAAGCCGAGGCAATAAACAGATAGGCTTAGATGGCAGAGCCTTAAATTTGATGAGACCATAAGTCAATTCCAAACCAAACTCAGATTGGAGCACCTATGAACCAGCTATGAACTAGGAATAAAACGTTCAAGTTTTGCAAAAAGAAACTAAATTTGGGAAAGAAACATTGTACGCAGTCTGTTGGGGCAATAGAAATGTCAGAGGAGTTATATTATATAAAACTAATTTGAGACCTGTGCTATGACTAGTATAGATAGATTCTGGAAAGTTTATTAAGGTGGTTCACGAAATTCAAGGTATGGTATAACGTTTAACTCTCGGCCAGATCATTCAACAACAGAGATTTGACAGAGATGGCAGTTTAGAATAGAGGTACAGGACTGACATGTATAGAAAGGCCACAGAAAAACAAGCTCACATAAACAAGTGGCTCATACTTGAGTAGGGTAGGAGATCGCCCACTCTGATACCATGTTAAACAAACACATGACAACAACAAAATATTAAAGATAAGTAGGAGAGTACATCTATTATTTGACAATGATATATATTTATAGTACATTCGTGTGACCGTTGGGTTCCACATCCCAAGGTCTCTTGGACTCTCATGGTTGTTCACATTCTACACCAACCCATAGAGGATTAGGTGTCCAACACATATAATAAGCATCGATGCCATTAATAGAACTGTACGTCCCAATGCTTAATAGACAATGGTGCACTGTTCGAGGGTTATTTTTTTAAAAATAAAAAATATTGGTGCACTAAATATCTCTAGAGCATCAATGCGTATACTACTCAATAGCACCAGACTAGTGTAAATTTAAAAAAAAATCAATCGTGAAATTCATTTTCACCATTCCATTGTTATACTTCCATGAAACCCCAATGCTTTGACCTTTTCTGAATGCCCCGGTGCATATACAACATGGTGCACCGTTGTAGGGCTTTTAAAAATAGTCGTATGCTAGGTGAAACCGGAGCACCAGTACGTATATTACTCGATAGCACTGGACAAAGGTTAAATTTAGAAAAATGTTGGCCATAAAATTCATTTTCACCATTTTGGTTACTCCCACGAAGCACCGATGTTATTCTTGTTTTAAAATGGTTTGATGCTTAAATAACATGGTGCACCACAATAGGGTTTTAAATTATAAAAAAATCCTGGTGCGCTTCGTAAATAATCCGCACTAGTGCGTCATTACTCGAGTGCACCGAAAGAAGGTTAAGGAAAAAAAAAAAAACTTACTAGCCATAAAGTTCATTTTTACCATTTGCAATGTTGGAGAGCTCTCAAGCGTCGATGCTACTTTTTCCTCTATGAAGCACCCTGCCATCTACGCTTTCCTTGCTTGTCATCTTTCCATCCGTTTCTCACTGTGTGCCTTCCGAATTTTGTCAAATGGTGGTCAAAAAAACTTACTAGCCATAAAATTCATTTTTAACATTTGCAATGTTGGAGAGCTCTCAAGCGTCGATGCTACTTTTTCCTCTATGAAGCACCCTGCCATCGACGCTTTCCTTGCTTGTCATCTTTCCATTTGTTTCTCACTGTGTGCCTTTCGAATTTTGTCAAATGGTGGTCGAATTAGTTTTTCTCGTTTACATGGCAACCATGCCTCCTGAATGAGCAAATGTACAGGTAATGTTTATATTTCTCGCTAACCTAATTTTTAGCGGAGTACAATTGAAAATTAGGGATTTATTTTTTATTTTTATTTTTTGTGTGGTGTGTTCGAGAGCTTCATATCACCACAAATTAGTGGGTAATGTTAACACACTACATATTTTTAATATTATTTGGTGCGTTTGGTAAATGGAAATGCACTGGGTTGTGAAGTTCCCCGACGCACCACTTTAAAAATTGTAATTTTTACGGTGATGCGTCTGGTAAAAGTAACTTCATAGTGTGTTTATTTTTACCAAACACACCACATAATATTAAAAAAAATATAGGTCGATGTGTTTGGTAACCTGAACGTTTTGGTGTTGTGTGTCGACGTAAAATTAATGCATTGGTGCAAAATGTTATGTCGACGCACTACATTGAAAAATAAAAATAACTAATGTTATGTATTTATGCAAACCGAAAGTGGTGAGTCAAGTCAATGTAAGCACCATTTTTGGTGCATTCCTGTTTTTTTGGCGCACCATGTTTGATGTGTTACTGTTTTTTTGGAGCACCGAGGTTGAATTGATTTTTTTTAATTGAAAGTTATATGTCCATATTTATAAACACATTTTTCATTTAATAAAAAAAATGTGTTTTATGTATGAGGCTGATGTATTTTATATGTCAATCATGCAAAGACGTCAAAGGAGAGAGGAGAAATAACAACAAGAGCAAAGAGTTGACTAGTACAATATGGTACGAGAGTGGGAGGCACGAGAGAGGGAGAGGGATTTATACCCTCGCCCTATTATCACAGCGACCTAAGGCCTCTTGAGGAATGTAGGCCTCCTTAAGTACTATGAGGAGGATACATCCCTAAAGGGGCACTCTGGGTTGTTGGCATAACTGATTCATCAGTGGGATGTCTACCAACAAGCTTTCTATGTTGGTCTTGACATGTGGTATGAGCCCACTGAGGAGGAAATTTATTTTATCATTGGCCTACCCAAGAGAGGAGAGGATCCACCATGGTGTTGTAGTAGAAAGTTAGTTTATCTACTCTCAGAGATACAATGGGAATCATGTAGTTTCTCCAGTGGATTTCTAGGTGATGATGTTAGACAATGTTGGTGTTTTGTTAGATGTGATTATGATTATGATGCCCTATTAGATTATTAGATTTGTGTGCTAGCTAATGAAGTTTATATATGCTAGAGGTGTATATAATTAGATGATGTTAATGAATTTGAATGTGTATTTTAGATGATGTTTATGTTTGTTAGATGGTTATCATTGTGATGTTTATTTTTATGAAATGATATTTGTTATAGATTATGTATTGTTGAACTTACATCAAAATGTTATATATGAAATTACACGCAAAACTACTTACTTTAAATATAAAATGCAAAGATATTTTTATAAATTACAAAGTTTAACATGATTGGAACTATAATTATAAAATTACCATATCTATATATATATATATATATTTGCATAGATAATTCATACATATTCATTTTACCTAAATTCTTATTGAAAGAAGGGCTACGAGCAGTATATTCACTCGTTATAGAAAACATAGAAAAAAGAAAGAATTTTTTTTATAAAACATGTCTAGAAAATAGTCATTACGAAACAAAATCAATTTTACATACAATTAAATTGTACAAGCCTCTATACAAAACTACCTCTCTAATTTCCAAAATTAAATTATCAATCCTGGATTCATAAGCTTCGAGGCACAACCGCAGGTAAAGTAGGATCAGAGCATCTAACCTAAACTAGAGTAAGAAAATCAATTTACTGTCTAAGTACATAATCGTAGAATTGTTCAAACTATTCCCAATCACACAAACCGAAGCAAAGAAGCTTATCAAGCTAAATCCTTATTCTATTCAAACCTTAATCACTACTCTATTTGGATCATAACCTGGCTAATTCAAAGCTCACTTAATGGTAAATCAAACAAACAAATTGATGCAAAGCCATTACGCAAACTACTTCAAAATTTATAGTTCAAGCAACACAGATTTCTATTGCAAAATAATATCAATCATTACTTAAATAATCCAACCTCTATATAAATTGAAGTATGATATCAATCCCAGTTTCATTGATCAGAAAACAAAAGATAAATGATTTCTTAAATTAAGAAATTCGAATCATTATCTAGGAGGAACTTATCACAATTTAATTACTACAATTCATCACTCAACATTACCCAATAAAAACCTTCAATTCGAATGAGACAAACTACTCAAAAGCTCAACTTCACTCTTTAAACGAATTAAACCAAACTCATGCTAGACTCATGCCTTCATTACAGAATAGAAATCATACTAAACTCAGCCCAAAAATTAATGCTCAATCAAAACAATCTGATGCTAAGGAAAAAATCCAATAAAATGAAATCTAATTTGCTGAGCCTAAGTCCCGGGATGCATGTAACAAATCAACAAGCATTTAATTTTGCAAACACTCAAAAGAAACTAAGTAACTCAAACCTCAAATCGATATTCTAAACTGCCAGTATTAACCTACTCAAATTCAAAGGACCAAAAATTGTTCTAGACTAAAACTCATAAAGTTATTTCATGAAAAACATTAACTTTAAGTTTCCATTCAATCTTATTATAATTGTGCTAAGTCTTGAAACCAAGTTGCAGATTCAATTGAATATATTGTCACGGGACTGTTGAGAATTTTTAATGTCAAATACGATGCTATAGGATTTGATACCAATTGGAAAATGTACAGGACATAAACCAATTTCGTTTTTGAACTCATCACACGGTAATTAACCTGTGTATCTTTTTGAATTGGATGCATTCCTTTAAATGTTTAGAACCATGAAACACATCAGATAAACCATTCATGCATCATGAGTCATCGTTCAACATAATCCTTGCTGGTTTATAACAATTAAAAAGAAGATCTATAGTGTTTTATTCAAATTTGCAAAACAGAGTAAAGACTTAGGTACAAAATGAAAGATTTCTGAGATCTAATTATTAACTTCTTCAAAATGAAATTCACACTTCTAAATCTGAATCAAACGTAATTCCTATTGCCTAGATTAACCGCAGGACTTGCTTCCAGGCAGTGGTGGGCCCTTGTCACTCCTGGAGCAAGTCTAAATTAACACTATAGTTCTTTTAAAAATTAAGACACATAATCACTTACATGAATTAAAGTGCAGAATCAGAATTATATTAATGGTTAACAATACATCAAAGCTTCCAATGTAAACAAAATTACATCATAGTTTTACTGTTGTTGCTCCTATTGCTACCCCCTTGCTTTTCCACCACTAGCTTACATGTAGAGAGCATCAGATTTTATAAAGAGCCTGGCCCTCTAAAATATAACAACAATTGTCTATCTAAGTAATTCAGAGGATTTGTGTAATCTTCCCACTGAAGCCAGACAGATTCTCGATGGCTAATTTACCCAATCTGCACAACAGATTCTTGGCAATCCTGGAGAACGAAATCCTTGAATGCTTGGTTGGTTGAGGTGGGTGGGTGGCTGGATGAGTTATCCTTCTAGATCTTCAACCCCCATCCTCCACGTGGTTGCGAAACCATTCAGAACCAAAACCGTTCACGTTCAACAATTATGTACTTAAGATCTGTACTCAAGAATTGTTTTGACCTTAACCTCCTTTTGGTGATGAATTTTTCCGAATAGTTTCTGGGTTATACGAAAGAGGGTGCTTTGAAAAAAAAACCCACATGTTAGAATTTCAATATTCCTCACCATTTAATCACAAACTTAATTTTTTAACCTACATCAATTTCGTACTCAACTACCCAGTAACTAGTTAAAATTGACTTGTGGAGACTTTTGGCAATAGAATGTTTTGACAAATGAACTTGGCGAAACCATCATTAGTAAATCACGACTAAATCATCTCTAATCATCAAAAAGATAATAAAACTAATGATAAGTAACCACGAGGCATAGGATGTGATTTGGCGATAAATGATGGAATTATGACGTGAAATGAGTATACTAGTGTTGAAATTTAGGTTATGAATGACGGTTTTGTATGATGGAAAAATGGGCATATTCGAGGCCCAACATCCCCCCATGCATGAGGCTTTGCATGTCCTCATGCAAACAAATCTCTTGCTATTTGATAGGTTCTTGTGGGATGACATTACTTGGATATTTGAAGGCACTGGTTGTTATGGAGCAACACTTACTTGAATGTTTGGAGGTGTTGGTTCTTGTGGTGCAACACTCTTTATACTTAATAGGCCACACTAATTTACTGAGCAATACAAATTGAGGACAAGAAAGGGATGAGTGATGGAGATGGTGAATGGGCGATTGATACTCTGTCTTTGTAAGACCAATGTCTATAGACGGTTTCCTTTATCATTTCATGGCAGTAATTACTTCATCCTAATGTTTTTCATTATGGAAGGAGAAGACATCATAGAGGCTGCTTTATTAATGCACCATAAGGTTTTTTCTTTTAACATGGTCTTGTAATTAGAGTATATGCGGAGTGAATGGAAGGATGATAAAAGGATGATGGTTTATGAAAGATGAAATGCATGGAATGAGAAGTGGTGAATCATTAAGTTTTTTTAACCTTCTAATGAATTAGAGAATCATAAGCCAAATTTACCTCAAGTTTTACCTTTATCACTCATGTTCCCGGTGCTGTAAGATGAAGTGGAGGATGGAATGGCTGGAGTTGATGTGACCGCTAATCTAATCTGCTGAAGAAGAGCTAGAGCTGCAATGGAGGCTGATTTGGATCTGCTGAAGGAAGCTGAAGACCTGAAGGATGAACTGAAAAGATGAAGGATGAACTGAAGGTCCCCTTCTCCCCCATGCCTGAGGAGTTGTATGTCCCCAAACAATTGAGGAAAGGTGACTGCTGTTGCAAATGATAATGGAAATGCTGATACAAAAATCCAAACTGCTGCAAATCTGTGTCGAGATCTCAAAACCATATAGTCTTCAACCGCTACACACCCATGTGCAATCTTGCATATGTGAATAAATGGTGTCGATGTCGAACATAAGCAAGAATCATTGGATTACCGACCATTGAGGAGATCGTTAACCAATGCGAGATATCCCACCTTTGATGTTAATGGGAATCAAGGCACCAGGTACATTCTACTAGCCATGAATGAATTTGTCAAAGTCGAATGGACTGCAGAATTCATCCACTAAGAAACATTGATGTATTTCCTTAGTAGAGGACAAGGATACCTACCATTAAGGCATGCAGGCTCCCAGGTACCTTATCTAACCCTAACCCTAATCCCAGATAATGTGCTGATGTTGATGGGATAAGGCTTGTTGGCAGGTGGGCCTTAAGGAATCCCACATCAACCAACACGAGTACAAGACATAATGAAATACATGATTTGAAGAACTCATACAAATTTACAAACTTTATTGGGAACCTTTCCCGCTAGTTACCTGGTTTTCAAGCAAAATCCCAGTCCAGTTGCACCAGACAATCTGGTTTTCACAAAAGGACTTATTTTTTCTCTTTACTATTTTCATTTATTTATTTACTAACTTTCCTACTATATTGGAGAAAATATGTCCTCCTTCAAGTGAAAGAGAACTTTTAGTGAAGCCATGTGCGGATCAGGTATATTCATGCTCAGATATAACAGATAAACTTTACAGTGTACATGAGCATGTAAAACTAGCAGTTGCAAATTATATGATGCTAAGAAAGTGTGAAGAAGAGAATGATGCCTTGTTGGAGTACTAGTTTGGAACCAATGCTCGATGTAATCATAGAGGTCTTGGTTCATTTCTTCATTTGGACAATGTTGCATGTCCTCTTCTTTGGCCTCCTCGATCTCTGGTTTTAGGGGCTTCTCTCCAATAGATGTTGTCCATAAGTCCCCAGTTTCCTCTAAAGATTGGAAAACGTGATTATTGGAGGATTCTAGCTCTTCATGTGGTTGTGGCTCATGGAAATCAGGTTCTTCGATGACTTCTGGAGAGGTAGAAAGGTTCCTGACTATTGTCAAGATCTTCTTTTCCTGGGAGGTAGAGACCCCAACTGCTGCTAGGATTTGAGATAACTCCTTCAAATTCTTAATCATCCTTGAATCATGCTTGCTAGTTTAGAAATCCCTGTCTCCACACATGGATTAGTACCTGGGGGTTCTTACAACACCCCAAAAATGTTTTGTCGTTTAAGAGCTTGAAATTTTTAATCTAAATGAATAAAAATTGATTGCAATAAAACTCACCAAACTTGAACTCCTCGCTTACTTGGATAGCCAAACTTTGGAGTGACCTAAACAAAAGTGGATGCGTGGCTCTTCACTCACGTCTTACCGTCATCTCCGCCCTTCGAGTTGTTAGGATATTCCGACACATAGGATATAGTTAAGTTCAACTTGGTCTAGTTTAGAGTTAGGTATAGAGTTAGGTAAAGTGTGTTTCTTTACCGTTGTACATATTGTAACTTACAATCCGACGGTCACGATATGTAGTGATCCGACGGTTCACTCTCACCTCGGTATTATCGACACTTGATCCGTGGCTTGACACCCGATTGCTCCATGAGTTCTATTTAAAGCGCATGGAGGGTCATTGTTCGGGTAATCCGTGCATGAGAGAAGCTTATGTAAATTTTCATTCTTTGATTAATAAATTGCCTGTAGTACCCACGTTGGGACAGGCCGTGGACTGTTTCCCTCCTTGCACTCTGAGGGTTTTAACCACGTCAAAAATACTGGTGTATTGATTTGAGATCTGGTTGTGAGCGGTGTCCTTTTGGTATTCTTTCTGAGGAACTTACCCTGTAAATTCCTACATGGTATCAGAGCTATTTGAGGGCCGCGTCCGTTGGTGATCCAAATCTGAAGCCAGTAGAACTGCATGCGGTTGTTGTTTCCTAGATCTGTTGTTTCTGACTGCTTTCGGGCCGAGAGGACTGCTCTGTTGCGTTCGGAGCATCTGTTTCAGTGAGGAACCCCTTTCGTTTCACGCGAAAAGGTTTCCGGTAGCCCTAGCTGCGTCATTTTTCAGATCGGGAGGTATACAGTGTTTTTTGCAGTTTACTGTTATTTTCTCTCTGCTTATTTCGGTTTCGGTTTATTTAGCCTTTTTTTTTAACCGGATCTATACCTTTCATTTCTGCGTATGCTCTTTGCCCTGCGACTCTGTGCGATCTGGGCAAATCAGAAACAGAAAGGAAGGATTTTTCTCATGCGTATGCTCTTTTCCCTGCACCTTAGTGTGATCTCGGAAAATCAGAAACATTGAGAAAAATATTTAGTTTTTCGGCTAAAGCTAACTTTGAGATTTTTTTTAAAATTTCTAGTTTTTTGGCTAAAGCTAACTTCGAGCCGCAAGGTTCGTTTTTCTTTGCATATTCGTGTTGGGTTTTGTGTTTTGTGTTTTGTAGGGAAAAAGAGCTTTCTCAAGGCAAGCACGCAAATCAAGCCCCCCCCTCTCTCTCTCTCTCTCTCTCTCTCAAATTTTTTGTATAGATCAATTGGTTCAAAGCTATTTTAAGAGAGTAGAGGTCTTGGGTTCAAGTCTCCATTTTGTGGGGGCGGATTTTTTCATTCCCGCACATTTGCGCACTTTGCCGGCATCGTCAACAATTTTTTTTTAAAAAAGCCATAACTTCTTCATCCGGAAGCCTTTTTCAGAGCCGTTTTTTTTAAAACCGCCTATTTTTTCGAGATCTATCCATTGGACCACTTACTTTCAGCATCTTCAGCTTCAGTTTTTCTTCAAAAAATGGAAAGTCCATGCCAAGTCATTCTTGACAGCACTAACTACTTCCAATGGGTAGCCTACATGGGAGATTTACTTAGAAGTAAAGGTCTCTACAGAATAGCCACAGACCAAGAGAAGAAACCAAAAGATGAAGACAAGGCGGCAAAATGGGAAAATAGACAAGATCAAGCACGTGGTTTGATAGGGATGTCTGTTTCTCCTGATCTTAGATTCCACATTGCAGAATTTGAGACTCCTCATGAAGCATTAGAAAAACTTGCTAAAGTTTTTGGAATTAAAAATGAAATTAGAGCCCATCAACTTGAAAATGAGCTGCTTACTTTGGATCCTAATAATTTTTCTTGCATTGAAGATTTCTTGTCCAAATTCAAGACCCTTAGATATCTCTTGGAAGGTGTTAAAGTTAAGAAAGAAGATGGTAACCTTATTTATTCCATCCTTACTAAGTTGGGACCAGCCTACTCTGTATTTGTTTCCACTTTCCATTCTACAAGGGAAGCTTTCATTTGTCAAGGACAAGAATACAAGGCCCCTTCCTTTGACTCCTTTTGTGATTCCTTAATAAGAGAACAAGAAAAACTCTTACACCTTGGTCTTCTTAATCTTGGAAACTCTTCCACGAAAGCATTAGCCGCCCAGCAGCAACCAAATTCAAAGAATCCTAAGAAATCATATCCTCAAAAGAATGGTCCTAAACCATCTCAGTCTCAAAATGAAAGATCATTTCAGAAAAATGATAAGACCAATAAAAACAAATGGAAGAAGTCTGATAGACATTGTAACTTTTGTAATCGAGATGGCCACTTAGAATCTAAATGCTTTAAGAAGATGGAAGCCTTGGAAGCCGCAATGAAGAAACATAACATCCATGTGGAGCCTACTTCAACTTCAACTTCCGGAATGGCACTTTCTGCATGTCATTATCAATCATCTCAGTCTGGTTATGCATTAAATGTATCTTCTTCTTCTTCTCATTCTCATGAGTGGCTCATTGATTCTGGAGCCTCTTGTCACATGGCCAAAAATCAAGCCATGTTTTCTTCTTTAAATGATTGTAACACCAAAAATATATATATTGGTGATGATAGATCTCTTAATGTTGTAGGGACTGGAACTGTTCATCTAGACAATGGTCAGTTTAATGATGTATTATGTGTTCCAACCTTATCCTGCAACCTTCTATCTGTCTATCAGATAACTCATTCAGGTGAAGGTAAAATTGTTGAATTTTCACCTCATGATGTTGTAATCAAGGATCTAAAAGATCCTAAACAGATTCTAGCTACTGGTCTTGCTGATGATTCCAAAAGGTTGTATAAGTTTCACACCTTTGGGTCATCAAATCTTCCCTCAGTATTTGTTGCTCATAATGATGAAGTGAGCAAACTTTGGCATGAGCGATTTGGTCACTTAAACTATCGCTCCCTTCAGCATCTATGTAAAGAAAATATGGTGACAGGTCTTCCTATGGTATCTTGCAGAGATGGTGTTTGTTCCGGATGTGTACTCGGAAAACATCATCGGGACAGTTTTGACAAACGTGCCTCTTGGCACGCCTCAGCCCCTTTACAGCTTGTGCACAGTGATTTATGTGGTCCTCTTCCTGTTGCTTCATTCTCTGGCTGCAAGTACTTCTTAACTTTCATTGATGATTTCTCCAGACGCACTTGGGTATACTTCTTAAAACTCAAGAGCGAAGTATTTAACACTTTTTTGGCCTTCAAAGCCTTTGTTGAAAAACAATCTGGACATCAAATTCTTAAGCTAAGAACTGATAATGGTGGAGAATATGTTAAAAACACATTCATCAACTTTTGCACTGAAAATGGAATTCAAATGCAACATACTGTTCCATACACTCCACAACAAAATGGTGTAGCTGAAAGGAAAAATCGCACCTTAAAGGAAATGGCTAATTGTATGCTGCAATCTAAAGGACTCAGTCTTAGTTTTTGGGCCGAAGCAATTAATTGTGCAAATTATATAATCAATCGCACTCCTACTAAGGTTCTAGAGAATATCACTCCAGAAGAAGCTTGGAGTTCCATTAAACCAGATGTAAGTCACTTTCGTGTGTTTGGAAGTGAAGCATGGGCCCATATTCCAGATGAAAAGCATAAAGCTTTAGAACCTAAGAGTGAGAAATGCACTTTTGTTGGATATTCTGAAGATGTAAAAGGTTATAGACTTATTCCATTTAAGTCCAAAAATGTTATCATTAGAAGAGATGTAAAATTTGATGAAAATAAATCGGCCTGCGAGCCTAGTCCGGCGGATGTGCCACCTCTTCCTATCTCTTCTACTTTTGAAAACATTTCTTCTTCAGATGATGAAAGTGAGGATGACATTCCTCCCCCACCTTCTCAGGATCCTCAACTTCCAAGATGGGTCCGTGCTACTCGAGATGCAGCAGGTGATCTTGCCGGTGATCCTACAGATCAGCGACGTACACGTTCTCAGTTTGAAAGAGCCTCTTCTTTACTGGCTCAAGCTCCAGTAAATCATGATCCTGACACTTTTGCAGAAGCTTCAGGCCATCCACATTGGGAAGCAGCTATGAATGAAGAATATCATTCATTGATGACAAATGATACATGGGATCTTGTTCCTCTACCAAAGGGACGAAAACTTGTAAGATGTAAATGGGTTTACAGAACCAAGTATGGACCAGATGGAAAAATTGATAAACATAAAGCTCGTCTTGTTGCTAAGGGCTTTTCACAGGTTGAAGGCATTGACTACACTGAAACCTTCGCCCCTGTTGCCAAAATGAACTCTATCCGCCTTGTTCTTTCCCTTGCTGCCTCTTTAAAATGGGAAGTCCATCAGATGGATGTTAAATCTGCCTTCTTGCATGGGGACTTGCAGGAAGAAATCTATATGGAACAACCCATTGGCTTCATACAAACAGACTCCAGCCTTGTGTGTCGACTTAAGAAATCCCTTTATGGTCTCAAGCAAGCTCCTCGGGCTTGGTATGCCAAAATGGATAGCTTTCTTTTAGAATCTGGCTTTTCTAGGTGTCATTCTGACAATACTGTCTACACCAAGAAAGTGGGTGACTCTCTTATCATCCTTGTTCTTTATGTTGATGATCTTATCCTTACTGGTAGTGATCCCAACCTTATAAACCATGTGAAGTCTATCCTTAAAAAGAAATTTGAAATGACAGACTTAGGACACTTACACTATTTTCTCGGTCTTCAAGTCTTGCAATCCAAGGAAGGTATTTCCCTTTCCCAGTCCAAGTATGCTTGTGATATTCTTTGTCATTTTCACATGGAAGACTGTAAGCCAGCCCCTTCTCCCTTTCAGTCTGGAGTCAAACTTTCAGTCTCTTGTACTTCTCCTGAAGTTGATGCTACCTTATACCGTCAACTTGTAGGAAAACTCTTGTACTTAACCCATACTCGTCCTGATCTTTCCTTTGCTGTTGGCCTTGTTGCTCGTTTTATGCAAAACCCCCGTGAAAGTCATTGGAAAGCAGCCAAAAGAATACTTCGTTATGTTCGAGGTACAGTACAGTTTGGGATTCATTACAGTGCCAAAGCAGCTCCTCTGTTAGTTGGTTTCACTGATTCTGATTGGGCTGGTGACCCTGATGATCGGAAGTCTACTGCCGGTTATGTCTTCACTCTTGGTTCAGGACCTATTACATGGGCTTGTAAGAAACAGGCTGCCATTTCTCTTTCGTCAGCAGAAGCAGAGTATCGTGGTGCCGTGGAAGCTAGTAAGGAAGCCTTGTGGCTTCGTCAGATCCTATCAGAGTTTGGCTTTGAGCAGCAGCATCCAACCACACTTTGGTGTGATAATCAAAGTGCCATTCAGCTATGCAAAGATCCAGTTCAGCATCAGCGCAGCAAACACATCGAACTACACATGCACTTCATCAGAAAGCTCATTCATGACCATGTTCTTGAAGTGCAATATTGTCCAACAGATGATCAGGTTGCAGACATCTTCACAAAGGCTCTCACAGAGGCGAAGTTCACTAAACTTCGATATATGCTTGGAGTTCAGGAAGTTGTCACTAAGGGGGGATAGGCTCTAGTGCCTCCTTCCTTCTCCTATTGTGTCATATTTGTAAATCCTTCAATCCTATCCCAAGTTGTTCTTAAGGGGGGATGTTAGGATATTCCGACACATAGGATATAGTTAAGTTCAACTTGGTCTAGTTTAGAGTTAGGTATAGAGTTAGGTAAAGTGTGTTTCTTTACCGTTGTACATATTGTAACTTACAATCCGACGGTCACGATATGTAGTGATCCGACGGTTCACTCTCACCTCGGTATTATCGACACTTGATCCGTGGCTTGACACCCGATTGCTCCATGAGTTCTATTTAAAGCGCATGGAGGGTCATTGTTCGGGTAATCCGTGCATGAGAGAAGCTTATGTAAATTTTCATTCTTTGATTAATAAATTGCCTGTAGTACCCACGTTGGGACAGGCCGTGGACTGTTTCCCTCCTTGCACTCTGAGGGTTTTAACCACGTCAAAAATACTGGTGTATTGATTTGAGATCTGGTTGTGAGCGGTGTCCTTTTGGTATTCTTTCTGAGGAACTTACCCTGTAAATTCCTACACGAGTGTCCTGTAACTAAGATCACAAAAAACTTTTGAAAGAAACTATGCTTTGATCCCTTTAGCACCTCCTCGACAACAATGCCAAAAATGTTGGTGAAATTATATGTGTTATAGTTTCCAACATTAAATTATCAATCTGGGACTTGTAAGCTTCGAGGCGCAAGTGCAAGTAACGCAGGATCAAAGCATCTAACCTAAACTAGAGTAAGAAAATCAATTTCTTGTCTAAGTACATAATCGTAGAATTGTTCAAACTATTCCCAATCACACAAATCGAAGCAAAGAAGCTTATCAAGCTAAATCCTTATTCTATTCAAACCTTAATCACTACTCTATTTGGATCATAACCTGGCTAATTCAAAGCTCACTTATTGGTAAATTAAACAAATAGAATGATGCAAAACCATTACGCAAACTACTTCAAAATTTATAGTTCAAGCAACATAGATTTCTATTGCAAAAAATATCAATCATTACTTAAATAATCCAACCTCTATATAAACTGAAGTATGATATCAATCCTAGTTTCATTGATTGGAACAAAAGATAAATGATTGCTTAAATTAAGAAATTCGAATCATTATCTAGGAGGAACTTATCACAATTTAATTACTACAATTCATCACTCAACATTCTCCAATAAAAACATTCAATTCAAATGAGACAAGCTACTCAAAAGATCAACTTCACTCTTTAAATGAATTAAACCAAACTCATGCTAGACTCATGCCTTCATTACAGAATCAAAATCATACTAAACTCAACCCAAAAATTAATGCTTAATGAAAACAATCTGATGCTAAGGAAAAAATCCAATAAAATGAAATCTAATTTGCTGAGCCTAAGTTCCGAGATGCATGTAACAAATCAACAAGCATTTAATTCTACAAACACTCAAAAGAAACTAAGTAACTCAAACCTCAAATTGATATTCTAAGTTGCCAGTATTAACCTACTCAAATTCAAAGGACCAAAAACTGTTCTAGACTAAAACTCATAAAGTTATTTCATGAAAAACATTAACTTTAAGTTTCCATTCAATATTATTATAATTGTGCTAAGTCTCGAAACCAAGGTGCAGATTCAATCGAATATATTGTCATGGGAGCGCTGAGAATTTTTAATGTCAAATACGATGCTATAGGATTTGATACCAATTGGAAAATGTACATGACATAAACCAATTTCGTTTTTGAACTTATCACACGATGATTAACCTCTGTATCTTTTCGAATTGGACACATGCCTTTAAATGTTCTGAACCATGAAACACATCAGATAAACCATTCATGCATCATGAGTCATCGTTCAACATAATCCTTGTTGGTTTATAACAATTAAAAACAAGATCTATAGTGTTTTATTCAAATCTGCAAAACAGAGTAAAGACTTGGGTACAAAATGAAAGATTTCTGAGATCTAATCATTAACTTCTTCAAAATGAAATCCACACTTCTAAATCTGAATCAAACATAATTCCTATTGCCTAGATTAACTGCAGGACTTGCTTCC
This sequence comes from Pinus tabuliformis, assembly GCA_031772625.1. Lineage (NCBI taxonomy): Eukaryota > Viridiplantae > Streptophyta > Pinopsida > Pinales > Pinaceae > Pinus > Pinus tabuliformis. Next base: position 338,152,330 of record CM062812.1, read on the forward strand.
AGGCGGTGGTGGGCCCTTGCCACTCCTGGAGCAAGTCTAAATTAACACAATAGTTATTTTAAAAATTAAAACACATAATCACTTACAGGAATTAAAGTGCAGAATCAAAATTATATTAATGGTTCAACAATACATCAAAGCTTCCACTGTAAACATAATTACATCACAGTTTTACTATTGTTTCTCCTATTGCTACCCTCCTACTTTTCCACCACCAGCGTACATGTAGAGAGCATCAGATTTTATAAAGATCTTAGCCCTCTAAAATATAACAACAATTGTCTATCTAAGTAATTCAGAGGATCTGTGTAATCTGCCCAGTGACACCAGAGAGATTCTCGATGGCTAATTTACCCAATCTGCACAACAGATTCTTGGCAATCATGGAGAATGCAATCCTTGACTGGTTGGTTGGTTGAGGTGGGTGGCTGACTGGATGAGTTGTTCGTCTAGATCTTCAACCCCCATCCTCCACGTGGTTGCAAAACTGGTCAAAACCAAACCGTTCATGTTCAACAATTCTGTACTTAAGAATTGTTTTGACCTTAACCTCCTTTTGGTGATGAATTTTGCCGAACAATTTCTAGATCAAATTAAAGAGGGTGCTTTGAACAAAACCCATGTGTTAGAATTTCAATATTCCTCACCATTTAATCACAAATTTCATTTTTCACCTACATCAATTTCGTACTCAACTACCCAGTAACTAGTTAAAATTGACTTGTGGAGACTTCTGGCAATAGAATGCTTCGACAAATGAACTTGGCGAAACCATCATTAGTAAATCACGACTAAATCATCTCTAATCATTGAAAAGCTAATAAAAATAATGAGAATTAACCACAAGGCATAGGATGTGATTTGTCGATAAATGATGGAATTATGATGTGAAATGAGTATACTGGTGTCAAAATTTAGGTTATGAATGGCGGTTTTGTATGATGGAAAAATGGGCATATTCAAGGCCTAACAAGCCTAGAAGTCAGAAAGTAGTGGCCTATATTTATAATACAAGAGTTAGGCAACATCTAATTAATCTTTGCAATTAATTTTAAAAACATCTATAGCAACATGTAATCATTAAATAAAAAATTCAAAATATTTATAATAAAATTAATATATGTAACTGATACGTCTATAAAATCAACTATAATTAAAAAAATTGTCCATAAAATATTGGATTATAAAAATAACATCACAATTAATTTGATTTTATAAATTAAAGTTTATTTATTAATAATAATTATGAAGGAAGCAACATTAAAAATATATATTTATTAATTATAATTATTATTTAAAATACAATTTTTTAATTAATATGTATTTTTAAATTATAACTATAATTATTTTTTAAACTTCTAATGTTTAAATTAATAGATAAGAAAATGCAATCAATAAATTATCATCAATAATATTTATTAAAAAAAATGTAAAAATAACCTTTTAAGTTTATTTATAAAACTAAATCTATTGTTAAATTAAAAATAACTTACTTTTTCTTTTTCTTTCCTTTTTTTTTTTTTTTCCTGGGGAGAAATTTCGTAATTTCCATTATATGTTGAAAATTACATGTTGTAGATGCCCATAGGCATACGCAAATACTGTGATCATAGTCAGCTGATAGTTCCAAACAAGAAGTGTGTAGACCCATTAAGGTTGCTGTACATCAAAAGGTACATAAGCAAAGAATCACCAAAGTGTGATCGCTGTTCAGATGCCCAAAAGTGTTGTATACATGTTTATAAAACTTGTTAAAAAGACAAAAAGTGATGTTGATTTAGGGGTTGTTCGCTCACCAAAGTTCTTGATCTATATATATGGCTTGTGAAAATACTAGTAGGTCCCTTTCGGTGAATGTTCTGTGATCAGCCATTCTCCTCGAGGATGATGCGATGCCTCTTTTGATAGCTTGTCCGCACCTTCATTACGCTCCTCGATGTAGGAGCAGCTTTGTTATAGACATTTTTGTGCCTTACAACTCCAAGCATGAAATGTCCATAAACCAAGGGCTCCTAAGTCCCTAAAAGTGTTGTTCTAACCCCTAAAGGAACAAGGTCAACAAATTATAGCTTCTCCCAGAAGTTCTCCACCAGAAACTGCTCAGAATAAGTCAAAACAGGATCATTTCAGCTGCTCCACTGGCTAAGTGCGTTGCAACGCACCTAAATGCACTATGAGGGTGTGTTGGGCGGGAAATGACAAATGGCAGTGTCATTCCGCGAGGTGGAGAGACAATGGAAGCTTCCAGAATCTTCTCCTATGACACTTGCCTCACTGAATTCGACCAAGGATGAGTAAGAGGCCTTCAGTCTCCAAGTGGAAGCAAGAACTGATAGAGAGAAGACACTAATCAAATCACAAGCTGACTCATCCTCCTTACACACATCTATATATGGATCCCTCATCCCAGAGATCCAGAGGCTGGAATTTTGCACATTGTAAGGAATTGCTGTTGGTTTTGAGATAAACATTAGAGTATTGGGTGATCTATGCTTTGTTGGAGGTGAAGAGGGGCTTCTTTGCTGGGAGGTTGATGCTGGGTCAGGAACCATCGGTTGTAACTCCTCCTGGATCTTCTTGTTTATCAATAAAAACTATTTGAGTTTCTCCTCCATGCTTTTGTATCATTGATGCTTGTTACATTTGTATGGTTAACTTAAATCTGATCCTAAGTTGTTTATGAATATAGATCCATGTCTTTGTATAGTTTTCTTCTTCTGTGATCTTACAGGTACTTGGTGAAGCTGGGCAAGTAAGGGAGCAGGTAGCTAGAAGCTGTCAAAGAAGAGAGGGATTGGATCAAAGGATTAGCGCAAGGCACAGGTTGGTTCTTTCTACTCCTCTCTATTTATAGTTCATAAAGGAAATACAAAAGTAGTTTTCTCTGTTTGTTTCTAAGGCAGCTGTCACACCTTAGTGGGATAGAGCAGTTCTAAATAGACACTTTTCCCGGTAACAATGTGGGGCAAAACTCTAAAAATTGCCGTTTTATATGGGAAATTCTTATCATACGACTGGATTAATCGAGCAGTGTTACCGCAAGGTTCAAGCTCGTTAAAAAATAAACCCGCACCGAGAAAATGTTTCCACCCGCGTTTAAGCTCGTTAAAAAATGAACTATTCCCTGGTAAATAACCACCGTGAATGTAGTACTTCAGCCATTAAAGCCTTGGTCGTGTTTGCACCGTCACCTCCACTTTTTCATTGGCCGATCATTCACCTCCATTTGATTGTTTACCCATTTTGAGGAACAGCTGCGAAGAGTGATTTCACTAGCCATCCTTGTGACACTGCCGTGATTGGAAAATTCCAAACCTTACCTGGAATCAGCTGCTACCCATTTTATCACTCGTTCCTCAAAAGACGAGTCTTCTTTAAGCTCTTTTCAACTGACTCGTAAAATATGAAAAGATTGTCGAGTTCTTGGCCTTCCAGCTCGTTAAAGGGACAGGAAGTGCTATCCCTCATCTAGATTTTAATCTTTTTGGACCTGAGGGATTATTGCACAAAAAGATCGAGCGCTTGTTTTGTTCGGCTCGTTAAAACTATCGAAAATTCATCCCTTCTGTATTGTTTTATAATTTTTCGGACTTAAGGGATTAGATGACGAAAAAGGAATTTTGGAGTTACCTTTACGTACCTTTTCAGACTCTCTAAAAATGAAAAGGACTGAGTTATCTTTGTCGTTAAACTCGTTAAAAAGATTAATAGCGACAAACTTGTCTTTAGACGAGAACGAGTTTCACTATCGCTAGGCTCGTTAAAACATAGCGATGGGTTTGCCCGAAGGGCAAATTATAGAACAAGCATATGTTATCCTCCTGAAGCTTGACAAAAATAAAGAGGTACTGGTCAGCAATGACTGGGGAAAAATTGGGAAGAAAACTCAAAGAATCTTTATTGGTAGCAAGTCGCTCTTGAACATGACACTTCCACTCCGTGTCCGAGTCGGGTTGGGTTGTTTCATTCACCGGTCACATCGCCATGGTCACACCATACCATCCACATTTGGGGTTAATGCTACCAATCCATCACATCAGTGTCGCTGACATGTTCAAGAGAAGTCATCCAGAAAGGCCACCTATGTCCCACCCACTACCATACATTATACTCCATTCTTTCATGACCACCACCCTGAACCGTATATCATCAGATCGTTTTCACCTCCATCAAAATCATTTGCTCCGTTCCGTGTCATTGATGTGGGATTCATTAAGGCCCTCCTATGATGGATCACTTCTTGTCGACATCAGCTCATTATCCAAGAAGTTGGTCTAGGAACACCCCACTCAGTACTTTGAAGCTTGCATGCCTCAATGGCAAGTTTCTCACTTCCGGCGACAGGTTTACATCAATGACCTTCAACCGAAAGATTTTGCGTGGTGTTCGACGCCAAGTCCTTTATTCACACCACGTGAATTGTACTGCAGTACCTTGAGGATCATTATCATTATCGGTGATTCCTCTCGCGCTTGTTAACAATTTACATCATTGACTGGTAATCAAGCGATGTCTTTCCATGTTCGACTTCAAAACATTTCTCACATGGATCGACTTGTACTTCGAGTGAAGATCGGACGAGATTGAAGACCCCGGATCTAGTTTCATCCATCCGGGCTGCGATATATATTCAGGGAAATAAAGACATTAAAATGTACAACATTGCAGCACAGATAATCATCCTACCAAAAGGATGATGGCTCTATCAGAATCATCAGTCTACAATCAGACGATTGTCTGTCCTATGTACATGAAAATGAATTTATAAAGCTGAGCATGGGAATTCCCGCCTCAGCTAGATCATGAAAACAGTATGAAGATAATGTATTGTATTGTATCTTATTACAGGTCTCCTCCCAGCATTGAAAGAACTTCGGATCCTCATAATAAAGCATTTCACCCGATTAACGGCCTCATACTTTAGGGGGCAACTGTTATAGACATTTTTGTGCCTTACAACTCCAAGCATGAAATGTCCATAAACCAAGGGCTCCTAAGTCCCTAAAAGTGTTGTTCTAACCCCTAAAGGAACAAGGTCAACAAATTACAGCTTCTCCCAGAAGTTCTCCACCAGAAACTGCTCAGAATAAGTCAAAACAGGATCATTTCAGCTGCTCCACTGGCTAAGTGCGTTGCATAGCACCTAAATCCACTGGCTAAGTGCGTTGCAACGCACCTAAATGCACTATGAGGGTGCGTTGGGCGGGAAATGACAAATGGCAGTGTCATTCCGCGAGGTGGAGAGACAATGGAAGCTTCCAGAATCTTCTCCTATGACACTTGCCTCACTGAATTCGACCAAGGATGAGTAAGAGGCCTTCAGTCTCCAAGTGGAAGCAAGAAATGACAGAGAGAAGACACTAATCAAATCACAAGCTGACTCATCCTCCTTACACACATCTATATATGGATCCCTCATCCCAGAGATCCAGAGGCTGGAATTTTGCACATTGTAAGGAATTGCTGTTGGTTTTGAGATAAACATCAGAGTATTGGGTGATCTATGCTTTGTTGGAGGTGAAGAGGGGCTTCTTTGCTGGGAGGTTGATGCTGGGTCAGGAACCATCGGTTGTAACTCCTCCTGGATCTTCTTGTTTATCAATAAAAACTATTTGAGTTTCTCCTCCATGCTTTTGTATCATTGATGCTTGTTACATTTGTATGGTTAACTTAAATCTGATCCTAAGTTGTTTATGAATATAGATCCATGTCTTTGTATAGTTTTCTTCTTCTGTGATCTTACAGGTACTTGGTGAAGCTGGGCAAGTAAGGGAGCAGGTAGCTGGAAGCTGTCAAAGAAGAGAGGGATTAGATCAAAGGATTAGCGCAAGGCACAGGTTGGTTCTTTCTACTCCTCTCTATTTATAGTTCATAAAGGAAATACAAAAGTAGTTTTCTCTGTTTGTTTCTAAGGCAGCTGTCACACCTTAGTGGGATAGAGCAGTTCTAAATAGACACTTTTCCCAGTAACAAGCTTCCACCGCAGTTCAGGATCGAGTCAGTGGAGGGGATGTAGATGGAATCCTTGGAGTACTGGTTTGCTGTGCAGTGACTCCATCTGCTCCCTTAGAGTGATCCAGACCCGAGGGCTGCTTGTCCACATTCGGTTCTTCAGACAAACAATGTTTAACACCCCTTGCAGGCTCCTGAGCAAACGAAGAGAGCAGTGGGAAATCCTTATAAAGATGACTGACCTTTTGACATTTTCAGTAGTGGAAGGGCACTCTTTCATAATCCAGATTTTGACGATGTGAGAAATGCCTCTAGTGAAGTGTTATTTTCTCCTCCAACCCCTCCTTGGTATCCAGATGTACAAGTATTCTCGCCATTGTCATGATCCCAGATTTCTCAAATGATTGGTCGTGTTCCAGATAAGTCCCAAGAGCATCTCCTATGCACTTGAACACCACAAGAGTCCAGAACTGCATTGGTAGGCCTGGCAAATGGACCCAAATCGGCCCAACACCCAACTGTTCGTGCTCTGGGTCAAATAAGGGGTCCCATCTTTTGAGCAATACAGGGGCAAGCTCAATATGCCAGAAATGGGAGAGAATCCAATCAATGTATTCTTCCCTATGGAAGCAAAGGGCAAACCAGCCTCGGGCCAAAACTCTGATGATGGGGAGCTCCTTGAGTAGGGAGCCCCAAATCTCTGAAGTCCAGAGGTGAAGGCGATCCACTGAGTAGTTTCTGCCCCTTACACGTCCAACCAAGACCTTCTTTGTCGTGTCTGCAACTTCCCCCATTGGAATATCCTCACCAAGGGTTAAGTTAATGTCCCTATCCACGGCTTTAAGGCACCTTCCCTTCTTGGGCTTATCAGTGCATCGGGCCATCGGATGTTCCTTAAGCAAGCCTCTGCAACCCTGATTGACAGTGTGGGGGGTGGAAGGGGTAGATTTGGGATAAGGGATGGGAGAGCTAAAGCACCCAGAACGGATGAGAGTATTAGGGTTGTGCTGGTAAAGGCAGGAATAGAGAGGGGAGGGGGACCGGACGGGGGAATGCGAGAGGATGAGGGTGTACAGGAGGGAACAGAGGACTGTGAAGGGTGGACCAAGGGAGCATCAAACGTAGGAGAGGGCTAAAGGCAGGTACCCAGGAGATTTAGGGTTGTAGGTGAGAGCGGAGGGCAGTCTAAGCCAGGGGAATCATCAATGTGAACGGAGGGCATAGGATGCTTATCAGACGGGCTCAGACTAAATGGAATGAACTGGGCAACTGTCAGCGATCGTAGATTGGCAGCAAAGGGTCCAGAGCCCATCCCTGTTCGATGATGCTTCCAGATATCTTGGTCGGGGTTGGGGTCTGCCTCGTAGTCTACGTCGTCAATCTCCATCATAACCGACAGTCACGGTCAGCTGAACAGCAGATGTCGCGGGGGCAACAAAACTAGGAGCTAGGTTCCAAGTGCTTCACGATGAGTTGCAAAGCAAATGTTTGTAGCAGGGAAAGTGTAATCGCGCAAGCAGTGGGTGGGAAAACAGGTCGGCTAAGTGCAGAAGCTGTGGTCTTCAGTCCCCAGGGTTATGGCCCCCCGAGGCCTCCATGGATAACTGCAACAGTCTTGTAGAGCTCTCTCATCCCGTCTCAGCCTTCTACCATCCAAGGAGATAGTTACTATGTTGACCCAAGATCCAAAATGTTGTTATGGAAATGGTTAAATTAAAAAAACTTAAGTCATATTTTTTTTATAATTTAATTTAAATTTAATATAACTTAAAAAATATTTTAATAAAATTTAATTCATTAATAAAGTTATGAGAGTTTGTAGCAATTTAAATTCAATATTTATAACAACTCTTACTAATTTAAATTTAAATTTAATATTTTAATAATTATATAAAATGCCAACAAAACGAATAAAAAAACAATATAATTAGCATGAGATATTGTTAGATGTGATCATGATGATAATGCCCTGTAAAATTATTAGATTTATGTGTTAGCTAATGACATTTATATGTGCTAGAGGAGTATATAATTAGATGATGTTTGTGCATTTTAATGTGTATTTTAAGTTATGTTTATGTTTGTTAGAGGGTTATCATCATGATTTTTATTTTTATGAATTGATATATATATATTTATTATAGAATATATATTGGTGAACTTATATCAAAAATTTATATATGAAATTACATGCAAAAACACTGACTTTAAATAAAAAATGCAAAGATATATTTATAAATTACAAGTTTAATATATTTGAAACTATAATTGTAAAATTTCCATAAATATTTTTCTATTTTGTAGATAGTTACATACATATTCATTCTAAATAAATTTCTTTTCAACAAACAAATTTCATATGAATAAATGTTTTTTTCCATTGTACTATTTACTTTTTTTAATAGTCTCTTCTACCTTAAAAATTGTTATTATAAAAAAGTTATGATCTTCAATCATAAGCATTCTGTTGGCTCTAAAATGTTATGGATACAAATCTTCCTATATTTGTTTTTTTGTCATTTTTTTGTAAATTGATTGCTATCAAAATTTTAAATTACTTCATTAATTGTGGTTTTAGTCAACATTGGGGACATAATTTAAATATTTCCAAAAGCAATGATAAAAGTATCTAAACTAACAAACATCTAAGTTGAAAACCAAATTATCACAAAATCGAAATTAAACAAATATGTTAAAACCATAATTTTTGAATTATAAATTACACGATTGGAAATACTTAGTTTTAAGTGTAAAAAAGTTTCTACGTGTATTCTTCCCATAATTCCTTCAATTCATCTACTAGTGGTTGTAAGTAGACATCCATATTCTTCACTTGTCTTCTACCAAAGGCTATGAGAGCCAACATAAGATGTTCATTCTTCGCAGACAACCATGGGGGGATATTGTTATTGATCACTACTACATGCCAAACAAAATAGTTGTTTTTTGAGGGAATATGGGTTGACGCCATCCATGGATATGCTGAGTCATAGACTTTGTACTTCATCCTTGAATTTTCTGAGTCATGTATCCTCTATATGCTTCATGGCTATTGAATCTATTGGGATTCATATAACTCCCAACTCACTTCTATGTGAGGCATGCCATCCCTACAACATAACTGATTCTTTGTAATAAAAGAGCCTTTGAATCCTTGCGATTATAGGCATCTACCTCAATATTTTATGAGGAGGACCACGTGAATTACACTTTATTTATTTATTTATGGTACCTATCACGCCCACATTTCAGAGATAACTATTTGTTTGCATATTCTCCTCTATATATAATACAATCATTCAGACATGCATGATATGATATGTACTCAAAACCAAACATTTTCAACGGTTGTTTTGCTTCTTCATAGCTATCGGGAAAGGCATTACCAACCAAAAAAACCTAATCTTTGAATAACCCACAATTGGTGGGCAATATAAATGTAATGTCAATATTTAACATTCATAAAATCGACCATTTTCAATGTTGATTGCATGAAACGATTTCTCAAAATAGAAGGGACTTGATCATGGTTAATTACCTCAATATTACCGAGAAACATGCATTCGACATGCCAAAATTTGCTTTCAAGTTGTCCAGTAACATCTTGTCCCCGACTGGGTAGATTTTGACTGGTCGCTAGGTCTAAAGAGAGGGGTGGTGGAAGCAGATTTCAGGCTTTTGGAAAATGTATCAGTGATATGAACATCATAGCCTAGCTCATCGTTCTAGAATGCATCTAACAACATTGTCTCCATGATAATCGTATCTCGTAAGTAATCATCCATACCAACCTCTATTTGATTGCCTCCATTTCTAACTTGTGATGAAGAACTATTATTGTTGTAGTCATTCCTAATTGGTGAATCTAAGCATAATGAGAATTGTATAGGTTGTTGATTCAACCATTCTTGGTTGCATCTTCTTTGATTTTTTCTCTTAATGTAACCTTCTCTCGATTTGACAATGTAGTGGGGTGCACCGGAAGATGGTAAGTGGCTCACTCATCATCACTAGAATCTTAATTTCAAAAAACATTGAACATTTGTATATCAATGATATTAGTAAGCACAATGCAATTAGTTTGTTGAAATTACATTATACCAAACAATTATTGCCATCATTGACCCAAGATTGCTATTGGAAGATGGCATGTTACAATTGGCAGGGTAAAGCAATTGTCAATTTTCCTCTACCAATTACTTGCGGTATGCTGCTCCTGATACGAGCTTCTAATGTTTTTGAATCAGGATCCTGCAATTTTGGATACATTTTTATTCAAATTGACATGGATAAAAAACATCAATTAGATAATCAAAATATCAATAAAATCTAAATTTACTAGAGATGGAAAGGGAGAACTCTCTGAAGGAATTTGTGCAATATGGAACGAGCTGGAATTTGAAGAATTGCCCATTTCATATTATGATATTTTTAGCTTGCATTTGAGAAAAATTGGCAATAAATTTTTGTGTACATACTTAAAATTAATTTCGAGAACCATATAATGACAATATGAATTTCAATATAGTTTTCAAACAATTTTTTAAGAATAAGGCGACTTAAGCGAAAAATGTATACTATGAACTACTGTAACTAATGTGGATGCATCTTAAAGGATAATTTGAGATGAATATGCCATTTTATGTGAAAATAAAAATTCAGATAACTTTTAAAGTATATCGGTGCTCTTGTAAAACTAACCACATTGATATGTTTAAATAATAATCGCACTGATGCATTAAAATAATCACTGCACCATGCATTAAAATAATAACCACAACGATTTGCAAGATTTCAAAAATAAAAAAAGAATTCTATCATATTGGTGCATAAAAAAAATTTAATGCATCGATAAGTTATCTTAATCGATGCGTAAAAAAATTTAACACACCGATAAGTTATCTTAATTGGTGCACATTACTCTGAAATGCACTGGTGCTTTTTACTATAAAACACATCGATGTTTCGAAAAACTGGAAAAAAATGGCGCAATTTTATTTTTTTCAAATTGAAAAATGAGCAGTGATTTATTTTTTGAAATTTAATTTCATAAAGTCTTATAAATAGTAAGAAGCTATTCATTATTTCATTATTTTTCCCAAAATTTCAAGGGAGAGATTTGCAAGAGAGACATACTGGGAGAATTGTGGAGCAACATAATACTTTGGATCAACAAAACTATTCAAAATATCAGAATTTTAAAGGTATAGTGATTCACTCAAAATCCTGCACAGTAAAACGTTTAAATTTTACTGTTGATTTTACTAATAATTTTTTTTACAATTTCTTTTATATTTAATTAAAATTCAGAAAAAAATTAAAACCCTATATATTAAAAAGTTTACTATTGATTTTACTAATATAAAATTTTACAATATCTATTCCTATTTAGATTTAATTAAAATTCAGAGAAAAAAAAAACAAAAAAAAATTAATACTTACCTTAAACCCTTGTTTCTTCTTGCTTATGTGATTGCAAAATTTCACCTTAGGCTTTAACTCCCTCTACCATGTCACAACTAGGGCATTTCATTTTAGGCATTTTAGATTTAATGGAAAAGTGTTACTATATATAAGGTATTTGACATGTAAAGTAGGGGGACCACTTAGAATAAGATCCAAACCCTGCTGGACCTGTCCGTTTATTTAAAATGGTTTTTGTTTATTGATGCTCCCTATGTAATATAACGCATCGATGCGCCTCTGCCAAATAACACCATTAAGTCCAAAAAACTTGCATTTGATTTTTTATGTTTTCGTTTTTTACTATGATGGTGGTGCTTTTATTGTTACATATTGCATCATCATAATTTAAATTTATTTAAAAAAAATATTTTTTGTTGTCGATGCTCAACAATTAAACACTCCAGTGCGTTTACTAAATTAAACGCGCCAATGTGTTTATGCACATAACCATACCTACTACTAGACCCCTTTTTGGCTGAAAATTAGATTTATTTATAAAATATATTTAATGGCTTCTATATTGAATGGTATACGTTGTACATTGATTAAAAAAAATGTCTGAGAAGTTTTCAAGTAACAAAAATATGATCGACACAATGATAATACATCCAAAAAAATAGAAAAGGCAAGTTTTTTGCAAATTCTTTACAAAATTAATATGTTTGAACTATATGTAAGTTTAACTAATATGCATTGGTTAGTGTGTGCCATGTAGAGCCATAAAATGAGGAAGCTCAATAAGATTCTTTTTTATCTAAGTGTAGAAGAGCATAAAATCAGGAAAGAAAAATTGCAGAGAGATGAATAAAGGTGAATGAAAAAATACTATTCAATGTGAGTTTTTTTTTTTTTTTTTAATTTTCATTAATAATATACTAAAAAATATTACATACCATGTTTCAAACAATATATTAATTCACATATGTCCAATGTTCTACAAAGACCAACAGCGAAAGAAAATAATGTTGTTGTAAGAAATAAAAAAATTATAGAACATGTAAATGACGATGAATTGATCCTTAGTTCATCTAAAGTGGTGTTGGAGGTCAATGAAAATGGGGGAATCTTTTACAAAACTATGAGGGATATAGTGAAATGAACATATAGATATACTTTCCACTCACAATACAAAAATCAATCCAGTAATTTCAAGAACCAAGATATATTTAAACTACAAGAAGTGTTTCCAAAGCAATGTCAATGGGAACTTTCAGACCTGTAATAGCAAAAACATACAACAACAAAAAAGAATCATTCAAAAAGTAATATTTGTAATTAAAATGCTTTTCTAGAATTATATGTATATATTACTACAAAGCATTCATTTATTAATATCAATTTTGTTAAATATAGTTTTAATATATCAATATAAAAATAGTTTATTACTTTTTTAGGAAGATTATGAAAATCCCAAAGGAGCAACGAGCTAATATCTGAAACATGCCAATAGGAATGTAAAAAAAAGTATACAAGGAGATGGTCAAAGAAATGGACATAATTGCATCATGGGAGGGCCACCTCAATAACAATGTTAGCCTCCTGTTGCAACAGGGTATCATCTTTCATGATTGACATTTTTACATGCCAAATATGTCATACTTTGCATGCTGCAGTGTTCCATATTTCCACGAGGTGCCATGAAGTATGCTTAGTCCAAATGCACTGCTTTATTCCATTTTTGATGAGTTGTTCCAGTTTTGAAGAGTTTTCATTTAGGGGAGGTCCAAACAGTCTAATCTTGGTCTCCCTAGGTTTCAATTTCCTGTTGTAGAATATAGAGAATGATATCTGTCCAAACAGTTTAATCTTGGCAGATCTGTAGATAGGTAGAGAATCAAAGGGACCCAACTGTTTAATCTGGGCCCTGGCAGAAATAAGTGTAGATTTAGATAGGAAACATTCAAAAGAAAAATTGTAAATCTGGGTCTACAAGTCTAAGTGCACCCAAACCAAAAAGAAGAAAAAATGTTAGGAAGGTAGGCTGGGTAGGTAGCTGTGTGGTTGCAGAATGATAATTTATGATCAATTTTGTGTTACAAAGTGCTTTATCTTTACAGATTACAGTACAAGCAGTTTTCATGCAAAGGAGCTCAAAGGTGGACATAACTAACTCCCCCTTGTTCTAATTCCCCAAGTCACTTACTAACTTCCCAAAGAGGTCAAGATCTTCTTGATTCCTTTTAGTTTCATCATCCTCCATATCAGTTGCCTTGGTGAAGATCTGCTTCACTCAAGGATTTTATTTCTTTTCAAACTCTTGTCCCCAAAATTAGCCTAAGGTCCCTGACCTTGGCGCTTGCTCATCATCTCCATATTAACTACTAACTCTAGTATATAACTCCCTATCAATATTCCCCCTTCCCCTACTACAACTTTGTATATAAAATTCCCCTATGTAAATATCCCCTTCCTGGCAATATAGCCATATTCTTTACAAGTCCGGGAAAAAATGGTCCATCTGGGGCTGTTTTTAGCCCATCCGAGTCATAACAGGGGTTAGATGACACTTGGTCATGCTAACAACCTCTCCCCTAGCCCTAAAAACCCTCAAAAACCCTCTTTCCGCCCCTAAACCAAAGTTTTGTGCATAAATCTTTAAAATCCGCGCACAAAAAACCATGCTTTACCCCTTATCCCTAAGCCCCAACTGTAAGTACATTAACCGCACTCATTTTAAACCCATAAAACCCACTAAACCTAAGTTTTAAAACCCTACCGCTGTGCCGTATTAAATTTGGAATATTCCGCTCATATTCCCTGCCGACTCACCATCGCTGCCAGCCATTAGATCATCCGCCCCGCAGATCTACGGCTGACGGGCCCTCCCATCCCCGAATCGCCTGAAGCTTAGCGTCCGGGAGATGGGTGGTATTACCGTCGTACTCCCGCCACGCGTCAAGCTCTGGGGTGTGGCGGAGCCCCTCCCCCTAATACCACCCAGGCGCTAAGGCGGTGCGCCCAAAACAACTTACCGCCCTCCCCTGTGACGTAAGCCCCACGTCACCTGCCGCGTCACCCCCCCTGCCTAGTCACCATGACGTGTCATCCGCCTGCGTGGCCCCTGCCACCGTACCGCCAAGTCACCAGCCACGTGGCCTCCTGCCACCGTACCCTGCCACTGTACATGCTACGTCACCGTCCGTACATGATGATGTCACCCGCTAACGTCATCATGCTAACGTCACCCGCCGTACAACGTCCCGTCATGCTGATGTCATCAGCACTTTTTGGCGCGAAGGAGAAAAAATCGCACTTCGGAGCCCCAGAATCAGTTTCTGAGGCAGTTTTTGATGAGCGATTTGCTCATTGCTAGATTTTTTAGGCCAGAATGGGGAATTTTTTCATTTTGCAGCCCCCAGGAAGCCCGAAAGGTGCCGAATGAACCATTTTTCTTTGCGAAGCACTCAGAAAGGAGCAAAAAACAGTTTTGAAGGAAACAGAGGCCGAACAACGGCCATTAATTTGTGATTAGACCCACAACACGTCAGAACAGCATCAGTTTATTGCCAAAGAGTATCAGAGGAAGAAGAAAAGCCAAAGAATATCAACTGAAGATTTTTTAGGGGCTCGAAGCACCTGAACATTGATGAGCCCCCCAGAAAGTCAAATCAAGAGGCGTAAGCCCATCCTTGCCCTCAAATCACAGTTAAAGCTTTAAATGCAGACAGACAGCAAAAAAACAGAAACCCATACACATTTATTGCAGAAAACACTGCACCAAGCCGCCAAGGACTACATCATTTACTCAGTTTTGATACGGCAGCCCTGAGCGCAGCCCGAGATATTTTTTTGCATTTATTTCTGGATAGGATTAGGTTAAGTAATCATCTTTCTTTCAGACTTGTTTAGGTCAAGTTGTAATAAAAGCAGTTGTAGAGAGTTTTTCCCTATATATACCGCCCTCTACATTGTTTCAAGTGTTGGTTAATTGAGAATTTTGACTAGAGACTCGCATTGTATACCTGAGTTTTTCTATAATCAAAGACTGCTGAAAGCTTGGAGAGCAAACTGACTGTTGTAAATGAATGTTTTTGGAGATATGAAGATGGAATTCTTGTGCTGCAGCCTGAAGCAATAAGTGCATCTTACCTCTGTTTATTGTTTACCACTATCTAAATAGCAGAAAGAAAGAATAGCCTAGAATTAGTTTAAATACTCTCTATGCTCAATTTCTGCTATTTCTTTATGTTTTCCTCTGAATGAATTGGTTATGAATATGAATTCCTCCTGGCTCATGTTTACCCCGATTCACTTATGTTGACCAATTATCTAGGGATTCTTCATTGCCCCTAGGTAGAGCTCTGTTACCTCCATCTGTTAAGCTGATTGAGAGATTCTTAACTGCCTCTCATTACTTAGCATTTCATTCCATCACCTAAAACTGAAACATTGTTTCATGCGCAGCTATCTTGCTCCATTTTCCCTCTGTTGTGACCAAGAAAAAACGCAGCGGTAGTCCCCCTCCTCGACTCCACGCCCAATGGTTTGAAACTTCCAGACTATGCCTTGCCTCTCTGTCTAAAAACACCAATTTTCCCACCAAAAGCAAAACAAAAACCCTCTGGACTCAAGACCTAGCCTAAAATCCTTTTCAACAAAGCTAAATCTAAAAGAGAGATCCCTCTCTGATTGCAGGTTGGCTAGAACCTGCAGTCCAAAGTTGGTCTGTGGTTACCTCGGTCGTATCCTTTTCCGGAGCTTAAGGACAACCTGAGTGATAACATAATGGCGACTCCACTGGGGACCTTCCTCAGATAGTTTCACGAAGAAGGTAAGAAAGCTCCGCTGAGACCATAAATCAAACTTTCCAATTGCTGTTTATATCTTAAGAACTACAGATGAAGCCTGAATGTCAGCCAGGAAGCCTTTGAAACTGTTTTCTGCTTTGCATTAACAGGAGTAAATAAATGCTGTTTCAGTCAATATTCATGCTAGTTTTAAGTTACAAATAAGCTGTCCCAAATTTTAAATAGTCCCTTGTCAATTAAAAAAACATTCCCAGGAAAAATACCCAAAAAACAATTCGGAAGCTGGCTCCCAAGAAAAATCCACGATATACCAGATCAAATCCAGATCCCAACCCTCCAGCTGTTTTTGAAAACCCTAACATAATCTCGAAAATCCTTAGGAAGCAAGAGAGACAGGAAAATTTTGCTGATTTGAGCCCTGAAACAGCTTACCCTAGCAGTATTCCGACTCCTGTCAAGGTTTTGTTCCGTTCAACCCCTATTTCCCTTAGTTCATCATCTACATCTCGTAGTACTCCTTCTACACCTCCATTCACTGTACATACTAACACTACTGCTGTTTCCAGCGTTCCAGTTCCTCCTGTGATCCCCGTTACTCCAGTTGTTCCACTTATCCCCGCTGTTCCACTTATACCTGCCAATATGGCTAATAGATATGCACCCCTACAATTACCTGCTAATGTTGGGGCTTTACCTCAAGAGTACCAATCTAAAATTACCTATTTTGACAACACCGGTCCTTTCACAGCCATTCAACATACCAAAAAGATGCAAGATTATTTTGAAAACTACGAAATAGATGATGATAGCGTAAGAATGAGAATTTTTGTTCAGAGTTTAACAGGTGATGTAAGAACTTGGTTCAGATCACTTGCTGCAAATTCCATAACCACCCCAGATGAGCTTTACCAATCTTTTACCAACAGATGGGAGAAAAAGAAAGACCCCTTGCACATACTAGTTGAATATGATACGATCAAACGAGGTCCTCAAGAGACTGTTTTGGAGTACTGTGAAAGATTCAATAATGTATATAACGCAATACCACAGAACTTAAGGCCTCCACCTGACCTTGCCTTGTACAAATTTCCCGATGGATTTGACCCGGATATGGCATACCAGTTAAAAGAAAGAGCTCCTCAGACCCTTGCGGACATGAAAAATGTTGCTGTTAGCGTAGAAGCCAATTTAATTGCCAAAAGAAACAGAGCTAGAATGGAAAGAAGAACCAACTTTAAGGAAGAACCCTCATCTTTTGATCAAAAGCTTGATGCTATCATCAGTGGCCTGCAAAGGCTGGGAGAAAGAGTAGAAAATGTTGAGAGAAAAGCATCATGGGAAGGACAACAGTCTAATACCATAAGGAACCCAAATTTTAGGAAAACACAGAACACAAATGCTGGTAGGCCTAATCAAGACCATGATATAAGACCCCCTTTCCAAGATAATTATGTTGAAGGATCTACTTCTAGTGAACCCATAGAGGACACTCACATGAACTTAATGGATCTAAAGGGCGAGCACCAAACTGTCCTATCCCAAGAAGACCAAAATGAACCCGATTACAATTAGTTTCAGACTAGGTCTGGCGAGTCTTTTGATTTTAAACAAGGTTATGATACCGCTGTGTATGAAGTACACAAACAATATAAGCTGAGAACTAGGACCATTGACATTTCCGAACCTAGCAAAACAAAGGATAGCAAATAGCCCAACAAGATCAAAGGCAAGGCTGTCATAACAGAACCAGCTGATATACCTGTTCCAAACCCACATCAAGTGACTGTAGAAGACATAACAGAAATACAGCCTTCCAAAGATCAGCCTTTGTCACCTTCTTCCTCGAAAGAAAGCTCGAACAGAGTTCCCAAAAACTTTCCTGAAGTTGAAAAACCGCAAGCAAAAACTTCCCATAACGCTGATAAACAAGAGAAAAACGCAGACAATTCAAATGAAATAGAAAAAACTGCCATTATCAACACCAAGACTCCACTGGAAAAGCCATTTAACTTAGAGACAGAAATAGCTAAGTTAAAAATATCTATTCCCCTCTCAGAACTTGCCAAACATGATGTATATAGGTAGCAAATTCAAAGATCACTTCAAATGCCAGAGGTTAAGGATGATGTAAATGTTTTAGATGACACCCCAGAGCTGCTATTTGGCCCAGAAGTTAATGGAAAATCAACACATGGACCGGTACCACCCTTTTATGTCAGTTTTCATATACATGACAAAGTTTTGCACAACTCTATGTTTGACTCAGGGGCATCGCACAATCTTATGCCCAAAGCAGTTATGGAAAAACTGAATCTTGATGTCACAAGACCTTACAAAGATTTATACTCATTTGACTCAAGTCAAGTGAAATGTTTAGGCCTCATCAAAGACTTGTGTGTCTCCTTAGTCCAATATCCCAACAAGACCATCCTCATGGATGTAGTGGTTACTGACATTCCACCAAAGTACGGTATGCTCCTATCAAGATCATGGGGAGCAAAGCTTCAAGGATCCCTTCAATTAGACCTTTCCTATGCCACCATTTCAGTCTTTGGGCAACCAAAGAGGCTGTATAGAGAAACGATCATGAAATATGTGGTAAGTAGTGAGAGCAAGCCTGAAAATTTTCCCATTTACTCGATCCACTCTGATATGGATTCCTTTATTTTGTTTAATGATGATACAAATGTTTCAATGGAAAATGAGCCCTTTACTCTAGAGCAACAAGCACACATCAACGAAGAGTCGGTTGCACATACCCACGAAACTGTCACAGCAGTTGATGCAACCAGCCTACCAGAAGAAGTTCCCCAAACAGAAATTTTAAATCTGCCCAATCCTAAAACAGCTCAATCTCTTGATACTGACCATAAGCAAGAAATCACATGGTATTTAGAGTTTGATGGCTCTGTCAACAAGTTAGGAGTAGGGGCAGGTGTATGGATTCACAACACATATAACAACCATGCAGAAGGCCATGCCTACAGACTGAACTTCAAATGCACAAATAACATGGCAGAGTATGAAGCTCTGCTTTTAGGCCTTAAACTCCTCAAAGCTCTAGGAGCTGCAAAAGTGTCTATTTTAGGAGACTCTGATTTAATCATACAACAGATGAAAGGCAATTTTGTAACCAATGACAACAGAATGAGAGCCTATAGAACTGCAGCTACTAATATACTCCAGGCATTCACTGAATTCAAGCTTGACAAGATTTCCAGAAATCACAACATTCATGCACACAACCTAGCCACCTTTGCTAGTACATGCAAGCTTCCTTTTGACCCAAACCATCACTTCACAGCTGAAATAAAACATAGGCCCACTATCCCAAATAACGTTAAAGATTGGAAAGTATTCGAAAATGATGCCCAGATTAATAATTTCCTCACCCTTGAGCATGAGTTTTCGAATATTAACATCGACATGGATGCTATGAATGGCTCCCAACACCAAACAAATGAAAATAAGCAAGATATAACGGCTGCAACAGTCAAGCAAATCCGGAAACCAACCATTTTTGACAAAGAAAACATAGAACAACTGAAACAAATACACTTGGAAGATATAGCCAAAACAGAGGCAGACATCATTGACTTAAAGGATAACTTTCTGCCTACTGGCCTAACCCCATTAGAAGACATGTTTGATGCTAATGATGTTCCCAAAAAGCCAAAATTGCAGCCTATAAACACTGATATAGAGGAACACAACATTGGGACAGCAGAAAAGCCAAAAATGATCAAATTGTCCAAAAATTTACCACCTGATCAAAAGCCCAAGTATATTGACTTATTCAAAGAGTTCCAAGATGTATTTGCTTGGAGCTATGAGGATTTGAAATCCTATGACACCTCGGTGATCCAACACACCATTCCTTTAAAACCAAACCAGAAACCCTTCAAATAGAAACTTAGAAGAATTAACCCTATGCTTCTTCCCCCGATTGAGAAGGAAGTAAAGAGGATGTTTGAAGCAGGCATCATAGCACCTATCAGATTCTCTGAATGGGTGTCCAATCTTGTTCCTACGAGGAAAAAGACAGGAGAAATCAGACTTTGTGTAGATCTCAGAAATTTAAATCAAGTCTCCCTAAAAGACCATTACCCTTTTCCTAAAATGGACCACATCTTGCAAAGAGTAGTGGGATCATCTAGAATCTCTTTGCTAGATGGTTTTTCAGGTTTCAACCAAATACTTGTTCACCCGGACGACCAAGACAAAACAACTTTTACTACACCTTGGGGAACGTTCAAATATGTAAAGATGCCATTCGGTCTTAAAAACGCTGATGCTACCTTTCAACGTGCAATGGATATTGCTTTCGCCAAAGAAATACATGACTTCCTAGTTGTTTACCTTGATGACTTAACCCCATTTTCCAAATCTGATGAAGAACACCTCAAGCATCTCAGGCAATTTTTCATGACATGTAGGAAATATGGCATTTCCTTGAACCCCAAGAAGTCTCTGTTTGGCCTTGAAGAAGGAAAATTACTTGGCCACATCATATCAAAGGATGGGATCAGAATTGATCCCGAAAGAATACAAGCCATCCTCCAAATCCCATTTCCAAGAAACATTAAAGAGCTACAAGCATTCCTTGGGAAAATCAACTTCTTGAGAAGATTTATTCCAAATCTAGCTGAGTTGATAAGATTGTTAAGCAACATGTTAAAGAAGGATGCCAAGGTAAAATGGTCTCTTGAAACCAAGCAAGAATTTGAGAGTATCAAATCAGCCTTAACACAAACCCCTGTCCTAACTAGCCCACAGTTTGACAAAGATTTTATCATATTTTCATTTGCATCTGATCACACTATAGCAGCTGTCCTGCTACAAAAGGATGAACAGGGAGCTGAAAAACCAATCGCTTTTTTCAGCCGAGCCTTAAGAGATGCCCCTTTGAAGTACCCAATAATGGAAAAACAGGCCTACGCACTTGTTAAGGCCATCAAGGATTTCAGAGTGTACATTTTATATTCACACGTGATTGCCTATGTCCCACATGCTGCTGTAAAAGACATATTGACCCAAGAGGGATTAAAAGGCAAAAGAGGCAAGTGGATTGCAAACATCCTTGAATATGACATAGAAATAAAACCAACCAAGTTGATAAAGGGACGAGGTTTAGCTAAACTGATGTCCGAAACAAATTTTCAAGCCTTAGAGATTAACCAGCTGGACAATGAACCGGAGCTGGCGACTCCACAGATCAGTGAAATCTTTTTACAATCCCCATGGTACGCTGATATATGCTTTGTATTGTTAAACCTGTGTGCTCCCCCAGGATTGTACAGAACCAAGAAAATATTTTTGAAAATGAAGGCTTTAAAGTTTTGTGTTATAGATGGTGCATTATTTTGGAGAAATCATGAAGGTATATTGCTTAATTGTTTAACCATGAATGAAACTAACAATGTCATGAAAGAATTCCATGCAGGTGATTGTGGAGGACATCTATATTGGAAGTCTACTGTTGATAAAATTTTAAGGGCTGGTTTCTATTGGCCCTCTCTTTTTGCAGATGTAAAGAAGTTTGCCATGTCATGTCACAAATGCCAAATTTTTGAGGGCAAGAGAAAGCTGTTACCCCTGCCCCTTAAACCCATCTCAACCGAGCAACCTTTTCAACAATGGGGTCTTGACTTCATTGGAGAAATCCATCCCTCTTCCTCAGGCCAGCACAAATGGATCCTAACAGCCACCGACTATTTCACTAAGTGGGTTGAAGCCATTCCCTGTAGACAAGCCAATGACACCATCATTATCCAATTCCTTGAGTGCAATATCCTTTCTAGATTTGGCTGCCCTGAGAAAATCATCACTGACAATGCCGCTGCCTTTAAGTCCAAAAAGATGATTAATTTTTGCCACAGATTTCATATTACCTTGGGCCACTCCACAGCCTATTACCCTCAAGGTAATGGCTTGGCCGAATCATCTAACAAAAGCCTCATCAACATCATAAAGAAAGTGCTGGAAGAAAACAAGAAGAACTGGCACAAAAAACTGGTAAATGCCCTATGGGCAGACAGACTTTCAAGCAAAAGATCAATTGTGATGAGCCCTTATGAGCTAGTACATGGCATGGAGGCTAGATTTCCTTCATCCCTGGGCATTCCTACTATCAAGCTGTTACAAGAGATTCAGGCTGAACCGAATGACATTCAAAGAAGAATCAATCAGACCATCCATCTGCAGCAAACAAGAGAACAAGTTTATGACAGAGCTCAAATTGTGCAAGAAAAGCTCAAAAAGATGTTTGATAAGAGAGCTAAGGCTGAGGATTTCAATGTTGGTGACAAAGTTCTAAGATGGGACTCAAGAAGGGAAGACAAGGGCAACCATGCCAAGTTTGATTTTCTATGGAGAGGTCCATTGGTTATTTCTGCTGTTCAGGGAAATAACACTTATTTTCTCAGATCTGTAGAGGATTGTTCTGCTGAAGAAGGCCCTGTCAATGGTCGTATGCTGAAGCATTACCATGACCCCTTTTAAAGGGACACAATGCAGTTTTGTATATATCTTTGTACAATCTTATTTTTATATATCAGCACTTTGTTTTCATTTTTATAAGCAAGCCGATTGTTTAAAGAACAACAGTAAATTCTGTGAAGACGTAGCTGATGCAAGTGCCCCAGTTCTGAAAAATTTGTCTTTGTACCAATGCACAAAACAACAAAAGGAAACATGTCACATTACAAGCAATTCAAGGTAGAAAATAACTATCCGCAATCAAAGGCATGTTCTAGAAGCATTGTACATAATTATCCAGCACGCAGAAGAAAGTAGGCGATGGTGTACAGTGCACAGTAATTCAGTTGAGGAGGAGGTTGTTCAGATTCCAAAGTTTCATATTTTCAGCAGCCAGAACAAAGAAGTGTTTCCAGTCTACAGCAACAAATAGAAAATCAAGGCAGTCTGACCTGCTGTTCTTGACTTTTCACAAGGAAAAGCCATCCCCAAGTGGAGCCACTGTTAGCCTCCTGTTGCAACAGGGTATCATCTTTCATGATTGACATTTTTACATGCCAAATATGTCATACTTTGCAGGCTGCAGTGTTCCATATTTCCACGAGGTGCCATGAAGTATGCTTAGTCCAAATGCACTGCTGTATTCCATTTTTGATGAGTTGTTCCAGTTTTGAAGAGTTTTCATTGAGCGGAGGTCCAAACAGTCTAATCTTGGTCTCCCTAGGTTTCAATTTCCTGTTGTAGAATATAGAGAATGATATCTGTCCAAACAGTTTAATCTTGGCAGATCTGTAGATAGGTAGAGAATCAAAGGGACCCAACTGTTTAATCTGGGCCCTGGCAGAAATAAGTGTAGATTTAGATAGGAAACATTCAAAAGAAAAATTGTAAATCTGGGTCTACAAGTCTAAGTGCACCCAAACCAAAAAGAAGAAAAAATGTTAGGAAGGTAGGCTGGGTAGGTAGCTGTGTGGTTGCAGAATGATAATTTATGATCAATTTTGTGTTACAAAGTGCTTTATCTTTACAGATTACAGTACAAGCAGTTTTCATGCAAAGGAGCTCAAAGGTGGACATAACTAACTCCCCCTTGTTCTAATTCCCCAAGTCACTTACTAACTTCCCAAAGAGGTCAAGATCTGCTTGATTCCTTTTAGTTTCATCATCCTCCATATCAGTTGCCTTGGTGAAGATCTGCTTCACTCAAGGATTTTATTTCTTTTCAAACTCTTGTCCCCAAAATTAGCCTAAGGTCCCTGACCTTGGCGCTTGCTCATCATCTCCATATTAACTACTAACTCTAGTATATAACTCCCTATCAATATTCCCCCTTCCCCTACTACAACTTTGTATATAAAATTCCCCTATGTAAATATCCCCTTCCTGGCAATATAGCCATATTCTTTACAAGTCCGGGAAAAAATGGTCCATCTGGGGTTGTTTTTAGCCCATCTGAGTCATAACAGGGGTTAGATGACACCTGGTCATGCTAACAACCTCTCCCCTAGCCCTAAAAACCCTCAAAAACCCTCTTTCCGCCCCTAAACCAAAGTTTTGTGCATAAATCTTTAAAACCCGCTCACAAAAAACCATGCTTTACCCCTTATCCCTAAGCCCCAACTGTAAGTACATTAACCACACTCATTTTAAACCCATAAAACCCACTAAACCTAAGTTTTAAAACCCTATCGCTGCGCCGTATTAAATTTGGAATATTCCGCTCATATTCCCCGCCCGTATACCCCCGCCGACTCACCATCGCCGCCAGCCGTTGGATCATCCGCCCCGCAGATCTATGGCTGACGGGCCCTCCCATCCCTGAATCGCCCGAAGCTTAGTGTCCGGGAGATGGGTGGTATTACCGCCGTACTCCCGCCACGCGTCAAGCTCTGGGGTGTGGCGGAGCCCCTCCCCCCAATACCGCCCAGGCGCTAAGGTGGTGCGCCCAAAACCGCTTACTGCCTTCCCCTGTGACATAAGCCCCACGTCACCTGCCGCGTCACCCCCCCTGCCCAGTCACCATGACGCATCATCTGCCTGCGTGGCCCCCTGCCACCGTACCGCCGAGTCACCAGCCACGTGGCCTCCTGCCGCCGTACCCTGCCACTGTACATGCCACGTCACTGTCCGTACATGATGACGTCACCCGCTGACGTCATCCCACCATGTCATCATGCTGACGTCACCCGTTGTACAACATCCCGTCATGCTGACGTCATTGCTGACGTCACCCGCCGTACAACATCCCGTCATGCTGACGTCATCATCACTTTTTGGCGCGAAGGAGCAAAAATCGCACTTTGGAGCCCCGGAATCAGTTTCTGAGGTAGTTTTTGATGAGCGATTTGCGCCATCGCTAGATTTTTTAGGCCAGAATGGGGAATCTTTAGGGAATCTTTTCATTTTGCAGCCCCCAGGAAGCCCGAAAGGCACCAAATGAACCATTTTTCTTCGCGAAGCACTCAGAAAGGAGCAGAAAACAGTTTTGAAGGAAACAGAGGCCGAACAGCGGCCATTAATTTGTGATTAGACCCACAGCACGTTAGAACAACATCGGTTTATTGCCAAAGAGTATCAGAGGAAGAAGAAGAGCCAAAGAATATCAGCCGAAGATTTTTTAGGGGCTCAAAGCACCTGAACATTGATGAGCCCCCCAGAAAGTCAAATCAAGAGGCGTAAGTCCATCCTTGCCCTCAAATCACAGTTAAAGCTTTAAATGCAGACAGACAACAAAAAAGCAGAAACCCATACACATTTATTGCAGAAAACACTGCGCCAAGCCGCCAAGGACTACATCATTTACTCAGTTTTGATACGGCAGCCCTGAGCGCAGCCCAATATATTTTTTTGCATTTATTTCTGGATAGGATTAGGTTAAGTAATCATCTTTCTTTCAGACCTGTTTAGGTCAAGTTGTAATAAAAGCAGTTGTAGAGAGTTTTTCCCTATATATACCGCCCTCTACATTGTTTCAAGTGTTGGTTAATTGAGAATTTTGACTAGAGACTCGCATTATATACCTGAGTTTTTCTATAATCAAAGACTGCTGAAAGCTTGGAGAGCAAATTGACTGTTGTAAATGAATGTTTTTGGAGATATGAAGATGGAATTCTTGTGCTGCAGCCTGAAGCAATAAGTGCATCTTACCTCTGTTTATTGTTTACCACTATCTAAATAGCAGAAAGAAAGAATGGCCTAGAATTAGTTTAAATACTCTCTATGCTCAATTTCTGCTATTTCTTTATGTTTTCCTCTGAATGAATTGGTTATGAATATGAATTCCTCCTGGCTCATGTTTACCTCGATTCACTTGTGTTGGCCAATTATCTAGGGATTCTTCACTGCCCCTAGGTAGAGCTCTGTTACCTCCATCTATTAAGCTGATTGATAGATTCTTAACTACCTCTCATTACTTAACATTTCATTCCATCACCCAAAACTGAAACATTGTTTCATGCGCAGCTATCTTGCTCCATTTTCCCTCTGTTGTGACCAAGAAAAAACGCAGCGGCAGTCCCCCTCCTCGACTCCACGCCCAATGGTTTGAAACTTCCAGACTATGCCTTGCCTCTCTGTCTGAAAACACCAATTTTCCCACCAAAAACAAAACAAAAACCCTCTGGACTCAAGACCTAGCCTAAAATCCTTTTCAACAAAGCTAAATCTAAAAGAGAGAGCCCTCTCTGATTGCAGGTTGGCTAGAACCTGCAGTCCAAAGTTGGTCTGTGGTTACCTCGGTCGTATCCTTTTCCGGAGCTTAAGGACAACCTGAGTGATAACAAACAACATACTTCAAATGTATGTAATCATTGATTTTTTCTATTAGGTACATATAAACAAATAATTTAGCATTAAATATTAATTTTCAACTATTTTCTTGCAGAAAAGAAAACAAAATGGAACTCATTTAGCACATAAAACAAGACTTCAAGGAAGAAAATGGTTGATATCAAAGTTTGTGAGTAATTGTTAATATTTCTTTATAACAACTTAAAATTTCATTTTTGTATATTTTAAGTTGTTTTACAACAACCATCCTTGAATGTTTTAAAATAGATGCTAACATACAAAGAAGAGCCATCATAAGAATTGATTGACATTGGGTTAAATATGGGTTGTGAGTGTATGTTGGCATATCAAAATTAATTATGGAATTTGTAAATATCTATGTTGTTTTACTTCTCTAAGTTTATATTTAATAGAACAAAAACATCTTTTATATTAAATCTATGATTTATTATGGGGTATAAAACTTGCAGGAAACAAAGTATGGAACTATGCAAACATAAAAGTTGTTGAAAGAAGGCATGAGATTTGGTTTTGAAAGAATGTGTATAATTCATGACTCACTTCTTGCTATGGTACATTGTTTTTCGATTTACATTGATGTATATTATTTATTTCAGTTTTCATTATTCTCACTAATGTAGATACACTCATTACACTTTATTTTTATGTTTGTAGATAAAACTTGAAGAAGAAAAAAACAATCAATGCAATCAACAAAACATTCATCCAAATAACTCAAGTCATGAAAGTAGCTCGAGCATTGACAGTAGTTCCAACGAAGAATGACAACCTATTTGGGTATCAATGCAAGTTGTTGTATTTTTTGAAATAATTGTCTGTGAAAATCAAACTTTTTGTTTAATGTAATGGACATAGTGTCCCAATTGAAAGACAAGGGTTTACTAATAACTATCTAATTTTGTATGACAAAGAGCCTCTTATTCATATATAATAATAAACATCTTAATTTATTCTATTGTGTCGTCCAATGTTGTTGTGAAATATTACAACACTTATTAAATATGTAGATCATTAAATATTATAATGAAGAGATGTGAAATATGATGATATAACAAATTAATCCAAACATCATATACAAATGCACTAATAAAAATTTAATTTATATGAATACTAGTATAAGATATATGTCGATTTTTCTATGAATAACAGATTTAAAAAATCACAATAATTGCACTGTCATAGGTCGATGTTTCTAAAAAATAGAAACGGATACCGGGACATCGTATATTAATGTGCACTGCCCCGAATACGAGTTATTCAACAACCATATTTTCAATAATAAAAATTGGTATCCCAATGCATTTGTAAAATGAATACACACTGGGAAGGTATACATTTCATGCACCGGTATGATTTTCCTTTCATGCATCAGTGCATCGTTACCTTAAATGCACTGGTGCGTTAGATTACGTAAAAGCACTAGTACTGTAGGATTTGTTTTTCCTGCCCCGATGTCTTTTGTGAAAAGTACAACACTGGGGATTTTGCAAGCACATAAGCACCAAGGCGTTATACTTTTGAAGCACATGTTTTGTTTATACAACTCATCAACATCAATGCATTGTTACACATAAGTACCTGGTGTGTTGGAGAAGATAAAAGCATCGAGGCTACAAGACTTTTTTGCCTGCCCCAGTGCCCTTATTGAAAAGTACTGCCTAGGGAGTTTTTGGAAGACATAAGCATTGGGGTGGTATACTTTTCAGGCACCGATGTTGTTTGCATTCAACGCCTGAGTGCATGGTATCATATATTGTACGAGCCAGTGAATTTTTATTATTAAAGCACCTGTTCTTTTATAAATTTAACACACCATTGGTCCAAACGTTTATTTCCCAGTGATTTTATTTAAATTTACAACATCGATGCTTTTATATTAGTAGCCCATCAGTGTGATTTTTCTAGTAAGCGCACCGTTAAGAAAACATCCACTAAAACCTACCACTGCTTAGATTTTTTTAGTTGTGATGAAGTTCCGTTATTAGCTCCACTAAAACATCCACTACCACAAACGAATGTTGTAGCAGAGATTTTTTTGACAATTTTTGCCAATTTTATAACACTAAAAACCTTTGTTATAACCTCTGCTAGAAGGTATTTTCCTTGTAGCGATTCTTGAAATATACTATAAAGTAGAATTTTGAGCAGAAGAACAGATTCGTATTTGGAAACCATGTCTTAGACACTCACTCCTGAAGCGTAGATGTTGTATGTCAAAACCCATTGAATTGACAAATAAGAGCATGCTCCATGTAGTCAGAACTAAGAGAATTAGATTGATCATTTGGCACTTTGATAGATGAGATTTATTCGTTCTAATTTGTTATCACTCAGATTTTCCCAGAAGTTGTAAGAAGAGGGAAAGGTGTCTGAAGTAACCACAAACCAACTTTTAGGTATAGAATCTAGCCAATATGTATCCAGAGAGGGCTCTTTCTTTAAGGTTTATCTTTGTTTTGAAAGATATTAGTCTAGTTATGAAAGCTTGAGGGGTTTTGATTGTGTTTGGTGGTGAAATTCAGTAGATGAGGGGTAAGACTGACTATTTTAGGCCATTGGGCTAATGGAGTCAAAGAATATGGCTCAACTGGATTTGGTTTTTCAACAAAGGATGGCTTCACAGGGCAAGATAGCTAAACAGGGAGCAAATAGAGACTTGAAAAGATGGAATGGACTTAAAAGGGATGAAGGGCAATTAAAAATCCTTCAACATATTTTAAGAGGAGGGAACTTGGATGATCACCAATAAAAAGAAATTAAGGGTTTTTTACTAAATGATCAAAATGAGTAAACTAGGAAATAAGAGCAATTAAGAATTCACTGCTTATGCTAGTTCAGAGGAGAACATTTAGAATAAAAACGATTGAAGACAGATTGCACTTAAGCACTTTCTGAATTATTCTTTTTTGTTTTGATATTCAGATATGAAACACAATTTATATAATAAACAAGAAAACAATAACACATGGGATATAAGATACTTATTTGTTCGGTGTTTGACACATGAATCCTATGAAAAGTCATTTGTATTAATTCTTCATCCAGCCAGCCATGCAAGATTTTTCCAAGAACAATTTATTCCAAAGTAATCAGTTTTACAGCAATGTCTAAGAATCTACTCAAAATACTTCAAATGAAGAAGTATTTGTACTAACTGTAAACTGAAATATCTTGAAAAATATCAAGATTAGTTTCACAAATATCTCCAGCTATTTACGTTAATAAAAATTATATAAAGGACATTCAAAACTAATGAATCTATTTGAAACTATTTCTATGGATTAATGGTGAAAAAGAAGAGAAAGTCGAATTTGGTAGCAACTCTTAGTTGATGATGAAGCATCCTAGTCACTAACTGCATCCTTCCTTTGTGCATTCTGCCCCATAAATTCTGCAAAATTAGGGTCCAATGATATGCTTGTATATCTCAATCCGTGATAGATGTGTAAAAAGTGAAAGAGGTTATTTTAGATAAGAATGTTTTTGAAATAAACCTCTCTCAGTTTCCCGAAATTCAGCTCTAGCTGTTCACAATATTCTCTGCAAAAAGATGTCAAAAATAGAACTTTACACAAACTGAAAAATAGGCTGTGAAAACATGCACTTATCTCCCTCTTGGTAATACCTGTGTAAAACTTGAGAGAGGATTTGTAGATGAGAATTTTGGAAACAAAAACCTCCTCCATTTTCTCAAAATACTTCTTGGATTGGCCACAATAGTTTATGAAAAACTATGACTTAAACAGGAAATTTTTGAAGAATGTACCATTTTTGCTCTGATTTCATCTTTTAACCTTAAATTCCTTTCAACTGTTTTTCACTTTTACTTTGGATAGACTTCATTGTAGCTGATGAAAGTGTTTTCATCTTTTTTTAACCCTTAATGTCTTCATGTTTACTTTTATTGTTTACTTTTTACTTTTACCGCTATGTTTTTTCATCTGTCTTCACTTTGACATGAATTTGTATACTCTGTTTTGTAACTGTCTTCCCTGCTGTTTATCTTCATTTTAGCTGATTTTCTTGACTTGGTCTTCAATTTGATACTCTTTAATCCTAATACACTTTGATTGTTCTTTACTGTGTCCTTTTGCCTTCAATGTGTAGTTTAGGTTTTTACTGTCTGTTTCAACAGTAAATCCTTTTAATTCCATGTTTCCTTTACTTGTCTTTCAACTGTATGTTTTATCTTCCATCTCTGTCTGAATAGATTTGATAACACTCTTGGAGTAAACGGGTCTTATGAGTAGTATTAAGATTGTTTATCCAAGGATGTGGTCTTCTGATCACCTGTAAAATAAAACAAATTGTTAAGAAAGCATTGGTTTGCAGGGGAGGTCGAAAAGGTTTCATTTGTGCTTGAGAGGTTTGTGGAGTGAGCCTAGAATGATTTTCGGGAGGTAAACCATGCTTGAATCGGTTAACAGAGGCTTTAGGTGGCGCATATGTGTTACATAGGGTTTTACTGCACAATTAGGTGAAAACAAGCAAAACTGGGGTTTTTGTGTTTAAACGGGTAAATGGTTGATATTGGCGGGTGAATGACAATTGGCGACAACTAAATGACGAGAAATTTTGTCATTTAGTGGAGGCGGTAAGCGGTTTCTATCGCACTGCTTATGGGGAAAGGTGGTATTTAGCGTTGGGCTAGCGATTCCATAGAGCGTTCGACGCGTGGCGGAGGCACTGTGCAAAAACCGTTTTGTGATCGCATGCTAATGCGTGGTCACAAGGGGTCGCGCGATATGCATAATAGCTGTTATATCTCGGGGACCTGATCGGATGATTGTCGGGGCTCTGAAGTGATGGGGACATCATGGAGGCGGGCTCGATACATTTAAGGATTAATTAATTATATCGGGGTTGACGGGATTGGACGGGGAGGTTGTTAATTAACCGTGAGGGTTAATTAATCCTTCATTAATGCGGCGGGGGATTAAGAGTTGTTAATTAGTTACTGATTAACTAATTAATCTCGATCAAGGATGTATTATGGTTATAACTGACCCAGGGGCGGGATATATAGAAATTTGGGGTTTTATATAGTTACAATAATACGGGACAAGGTAAACTTTATAATGGATTTATAAATTAACACAAGTTAATAGTTAATATGTCATAATGAACGAAAAAATGCTAAGTATAAAAACATTTGATGTGTATATTTAAACTTAGGCTTAAAGTGAAAAAGGGTTTTTATGAGAAATATTGTAATTTTCCTAAGTAAAAATAGAATTTTACTCACGAAAAAACTTATGAAGGGGAATGAATGATTTATGAATGGTTTTAAGTACTTAGGCTTTATAAATTATTGCGCTGAGGGTTCGGTCCCTCCAGAAGACAGAGAAATTCTCTGAGCCCCTCTAATTTAACAAATACTTTAGTACTTAGGGGAAATTAGTGAAAATTTAGCGAAAATGAGAAGGGGAGTTAATTATTTTGACTTTTCTTTGCTTGATATGTTTTCAATATAATACATGCCTTGGCCTTGTGATGAAAGCAAAAGATTAACACATTTAGAGTCATCATTCATCATATATAACTCTGCAACCATCATTTACCTACCCTACCTACTTTAACCTAGCATTTTTACTTCTTTATTTAGACTGGAAACCCTTATCACACTTTCTTTTCTTTTTCATGTAGATATCTATCTAAGTCTACACTTATTACATCCAAGGGCTCAGATTAAACTGTTGAGCTCCTTTTTTCTCTTTACCTATCTACTTATCTGCCAGGATTACACTGTTTGGTCAGATCTTTATTCTCTATTTCTACAACATGAAATTGAAATATGAACTAGTCAAGCTTAAACTATTTGACTATTCATGAATTGTGGCATAGGTGACAAACTGCACACAATTGTTTATTATACAAAAGTAAAAAGTAGTGACATTTAGACTTGCACACTTTCCTTGGTCTTTCTTTTTGTTGGGGTTCATTTTCTTTGATTTTTTTTTTTGTCCATCTTTTATTCTTTTCACCCTTTAATTTTTCTTTTAAGGTATACCCTCTTTACATTTTTTGATTTTTTTTTTTGGCAAATATGGAAAACATTTGCAACAAGTAAAGGTATGAACATATTACATAGCTCATCAAGTCAATCATGATATATGACACCTATTGGTATAGGAGCATAACCTAATCCACAATGAAGGTTGGCCCTAAGATCTCTTTAGGATACTCATGCACGATCCTTAACTTTAGGGTTTTTTTAAAAGATTGGGGCTGAGAGTAAGAGACCACACCCATTCTTGTAGATCCACCATGCAATCTAGAAACTAGATTTATTAATGTGTCCTTTAATACACCATGATCATTTAGCATATTCCTGTCCTGAAGTAGATAACCCTCATAAAGGATGTGTGTAAAGGTAGAGGGGATTCTGGTCCATTCTTGAATCTTGGTTACAAGGGAGGAAACTAGATTTGCAGCTCGCACTTGCAAACAAAAGGTTTATCTTGAGAGGGACCTCACAAAAGCCGAAAAAGTTGGAAGAATTGAATATCGACACACTGAATTTGCTACTTTTCCCTCGACCTAATTTCTAATAGTATAATGAACCTTCTCGCTTGAGATAACATCAAATTTATGGGGCTCCTTTTGACAATTTCCGAGCTTGGAAGCACATACGTTGGAAAAGGCAATTTATGTCATTTCCATTGTCCTCCAAAAAGTGTTATTGTTGTCACTATCGTAGATCTCTCTACAAAATCCATCGTGTTTTCTTAGAAACCTTAGTAGAGCACATTTCAATAAAATGTTTTAACAGTAATAAAATTTTCTTCTTAATTACTTTATATTAATATATATATAGTTAACATTGAAATATTTCACTCAACATGGACATATGATTTTTTTTTTAATGGCCCCATTCTCTACATTAAAATATTATTTCGTTATTAGTATATTTTTAAATAAACATCCTCATCATATTGAGAAGTCAAAAGCATAGATCCATGGAATAGAGAAATCTTCTCTCTCTCTTTTCATGCATGATTTTTTTTTTGTTATTGATATTTTTTTAAAATGCTACATGTGAAATCCATTTTAAACATCGAAGAAATTGCCCATCTTCCTAATACAATGAAATAGAAAACACTTATCACTAGGAAAATAACTCTCTCTCTCTCTCTCTCTCTCTCCCTATATATATATATATATATATATATATATATATATATATATATATATATAGTTGTTATTGAAATATTTTACTTATGTGCTTATTAAAATACACATATCCAACATATTAAGTAATTGAAATACCTTACTTTCAATTATTTTTCTCTCGTTCTATATGTCAAGTCTAAATGAAATTATCTTGCATGAGATGAGCATTACAATATTTTATTTATGGTAAACATTACAATATTTTTTTAACCTTCTCTCTTTCTATTTGTGGAGTTGATATTGAAATATTAGTTGACATGGAAATTTAAATATTTTATTCAAGGTACGCATTGATCTCACTCATATAGAAAAGTAAAAAAAAATATTTTTTTGCTTTGTCATTAATATTTGTTTTTTAAATACCACATGTCAACTATATGTTGAGCATGAGAGGAATTTTACATCTAAGGTTGTAATATTAATATTATTTTAAATGTCAACTCTAATAGAGACCCAAATGACATAAAGAAGACCATATGCCAATGGGGAAAAGGCCAATTTTCATGTTCCATAGTAAAGAGAATATGGAGCTTAGCAGTAGGATTTGTCATATGGTTTCTGTGGAAAGAACGAAACCAGAGGATATTTCGAGATAAAAATAATCCACCGGGGAGGACTTTGGAAAAAATTCAAAGAGCAATAAGAGAAACCATTCTGGCCGAAGAATGGGAGGAGGAGGAATGGAACACAAATCCGGAGGAGAAAAGAATCTTAGCCAGACTTAATATAGAATACAATATGATCTACCCCCGGAAGGAAAGACATCAAAGAATGCAGATACAAAGCCAGGTACAGTTCAAATATCCAGGGGAAAATTTCATTAAATTGAACTTCGATGGGGCTTCAAAAGGAAACCCAGGCCCTGCGGGCTTTGGGGGCATCTTCAGGGATAGTATAGGTCGCACCAGATGGGTGTACGCAGACAGAGGAGGCATAATGACCAACAATGAAGCAGAAATGATGGCCGTATACCAAGGTATTAAAATAGCAATAAGAAATGGATATAGGAACCTGGAGATTGAAGGAGACTCGCAGATTGTAATCGGAATGCTTAGGAAACTTGACAATGGGAAAGACTGGGAGCAGGTGGCCACGAGCTAGAGGACGACAGGGTTACTTCAAGACATGGCTATCATCCTGAAGCGTATCGATTACAAAATCATCAGCCATGTAAAGAGAGAAGGAAACAAAGCTGCAGACTTTCTGGCAAACTGGGGATGCAAAGAAGGTAAAATGGATAGCATATGGCCAACAATCACGAACAAATTGGGATGGGAAACACTCAACTCAATAATCACTCAGGATAATGAACATGCAATGCAATAAGGAGAAGGGGGAAGAACCCCTGATCGGGGTGGTTAATATGATGAGACGGGAAGGCAGTACAGGGATGCGGGGTGGCAATTATGAGCCACCTTACAGCAGGAGATCGCGGCAGGTGGATGACAAGTTAGGTAGACTGGGCATCATGTTAAACTGCAGAAGGAGGAATAATCTCAAGCACGGAGGTGGTGGAGGTGACGGTGGAACGGTGATGGGACAAGGACCAGGACGCACAAGGGAAGGCCGAGAAGGAGTGGGCTATTATGGTGAATGCAGGTGACAGAGAAAGGCGGTACAACAGATTAGAAGAGGGCGGCAGGTGAGCGGGAGTGGATATGGGTGGAGGCATAAGGGCAAGCATGAAAGGAGCATCCTCGGGGTGAACGGAGGAAGGAAAGAAAAGGTGGTAGACGAAGCAGGAGAAACTACTCAGGATCGACCTCCGGGGCTGGGGAAAACTCAGAGCAAGAAAATTGAGGATGGAATGAGGACTGCAATGCCGGGGAACAGGGGAGGAAGACCTGCGCGAGCAGAAGGCACTAAGTCAGAACAATGGGAAGAAGAGGAACAGACCCGCGCAAACACAGAGGAGATATATGACCTGGAATGGGATAGGCAACAACAGGTAAGAAGAAGTGATAGAGGTAAAGGGAGAATTCTGGAGAATACAAGACAAGTAGCGGAGGATATAGGAGAAAGGAAAGTCAGGGACCGAGAGGAGGAAACCGACATGGGAGCACCAACTAGAGAATTAGGATAGGGAAGCGGGGAAAAGGAATACAATGCAGGTAGAGCAGGACGAGGAAGGGGCCGCAGAGGGAGAAGAGGACGGTGGCAAGCCGGTCGTCAGGATCAGGGACACACCAGAATAGCAGGAACCAAACACGGAAGGAAAACGATGAATCACCAGGTGCAGTATGCAGAGAGGGCCTATTGCAAAGACACGCATGCAGACATTAGGAGAATAATTCAGCATCTGGAAGAGGAAGCGACCCAGGAGCAGTCAGAATCTGAGATGGAGGATTGGGAATACCTGTTACCAGACCCTGGCAATACCAGAGGTCGTATGTCCCTGTATAAACAGGCCTTACATGTGTATTGGGTCATGAAGCGATTGTTAGCTAAGGCTATGGAGCAGGTGGCCATGGAGATGGCTGAACTAGCCCAAGGCATTCCTAATCTAAAGAAAGAGATAAACAACCTCCAGATAACAGTTATGATGAAAGATGGCAAGCTCGACGAGATACAACAGCAGTGAAAGAAGTTCACTCAGGATGTTAAAGAGGAGGAGCATCAACCGAGAGCAATGGAAGAATGACTCTGTCAAGATATGTCTATTTCTTCTTTAGTTAGGAAGCTGAAAATCATGCCACCCTCTGTTATTTTTCATAATGCAGCTAGTAAATAGTGTTAGTTTTTTTGAATGGTTAGTATATATAGCATGGACAAACAGACTAGTTAAATTTTGTTTTTGGATGGCCATTAAGAACTTCAGATGGCCAACAGACCCGGTTTCCCTTCGGGGCGGGTTGAGGCCATCGTATGTATGCACTGGTTTTAACTCGTTATAATAGAAATGGTTCCATCTTAGCTTACAAAAAAAAATATTATTTTAAATGTCAAATTGTAAACTCCATATTGAGTAGTGAAAAAATTATATACATCTTTCTAATATTAAATGTATAAAGCATTATGGATGAAATTAGAATTTTTTTCTACCACTTAATTTTTATAACTGCCAAAGACATAGTATATTGTAATCAGTTTGGGTCAAAATGCTTTGAAATTAATTTTGTAATTTTTAAAAAACTATTTATAAAGTTTATTAAAGTTTTGGTAAAATTAAATATTAAATTTATTTTCTTAGAAATCGAAAATTAATTTTTGAATTTTTAAAATTTGAATTTCTAATTTTTTATTAGTGGATGTGTAATTTTATGTGGTTTAAAATCAATTTGCTAGAATTAAAAAATAAAAAAGACCTCTAATCACTAAGCATCCTCATAAATTAATTATCCAAAAAAAAGTTAAATATATGGATTTTTCCATAATTAAATGTTCTTTCTATTTGTCAAAGGAACTTAGCTCAAGTGGTATGATTCACAATTTGTGTCCCATGTACATAGGTTCACGTCTCTAGAGACATGTTGGCCCTTGTGACATTTATGAAATATTGGTTCTACCAGATGGAATAATGGAACCATTTCTACAAAGTTACTGATTTTGCCTAATGGAATGTACTCATTATTGCTAGAATATATATATATATATATATATATATATATATATATATATATATATATATATATATGAAATATGAAATATTGGTTCTACCAGGTGGAATAGTGGCAACCATTTCTACAAATTTATTGATTTTACCTAGTGGGATGTACTCATTATTGCTAGAATATATATATATATATATATTTTCTTTCCAATATATGAAATATTGGTTTTACTAGGTGGAATAGTGGCAACCTTTTCTACAAAGTTACTGATTTTGACTAGTTGAATGTATTCATTATTGCTAGAGTATATATATATATATATATATATATATATATATATATATATATATATTCTTTCCAACCCTTTTTTCATAAAACTATGTTATCATGTACCAATAGATTATTAGCAATTTTATTCCATCTCCACTGCGGTTGTGTTGCTTAAATCATGCACTTAATATAACTATGTTACATGATCCCATTCATCCCATAAGGGTTCTCTACTTTTTGCATAAGAGGCAGGTACTAAGCAACATTGCACTTGTTATATAGAAAATTGATGTAAAAATGTGTTATTTAAGGTGGACATTGGAAGTATTTTATTTATGGTGACATTAAAAAATACATTGTTATTAATATTTGTGATCGATATTGAATTTTTTTATTAATATTTTTTAAGTTATTTTAGTATAGGTATTATTTTATTCCTTTTAATGTAATGTTATGGGATAACATCTCTCCCACATTGGGCTGTAAAGCACCTCTCGACACAAAAGTTGTAATTTTGTTGTCAATTAATATTACTATTTGTCATTAATCAATATATACTAACTCATTATTATTTAATGAAATCACATTAAAATTTATAGAAAACTATTAGTAAAAGCTATATGATCATAAAGGGGGATTTAAATAGATTTAGAAATTGAAATTACTTGAAATTATTTCATCCTTATTTCTTCTTAAAATAATAATCTAATTTTAAAGTCACAACCAACCCAGACACCAAATTGTTATATGAGACCCCTTTGTCAGTGGGATAAGGAATCCACCCCTGCATAGTGATTTGACTGCTAAAGTCTACAAAGGCATATATACTATACCACACTCTAGATTTGAACATGTGACCTCTTAGGAGGAAACACATGCTCTTAACCATTTGGCTCAGTCTACTCTTAACCGTGTGTTCCTACAACACCTTATCCTTACTTTATGTAAATTACTATTTTATTTTTGATAAGGAATTTATTATTAGCCACTATCAAAGTTAGCATACAATTATATTCAAACCTAGTAGACAAGGACATTGCATGGACAATTGGTTAATAAGAATATAATTAGTACAGTCACATAATTAAAAGTAGTTGACATATGTCAATTATAACTATTTTCCATCTTTCAAAATTGTATATGGACCACTTTTAATTATGTAAGTTTTTTAATTCATAGGTTGAGGAGTAATAAATTTATGAAATAAAACATTAATGTAATCAATAATGAAATATATATGATATTTTAGTATGGATTATTATGGTTAGCCATGTTAGACTATGACTTGCCATGGTTAACTATGTTTTACCATCATTGACTTTGATTGGTCATGGTACTATGACTGACTTGAGTAAACCATGGTCTACTGTGGTTGAATATGGTGGACTACGTTAGACTATTATTGGCTTCGTTTGAATTTTATTGACCATGTTTGATTATGGTTGACCATATGTGACTATGTTGTCTTGGATAACAATGTTAATTATGGATGACATGGTTGACCATGTTTTATTATGCTTGTCTTTGGTTGATTGTAGTTGCTTATGGTTGAAAATAGTGTATCATGGTTGATTATGTTAAATTAATATTGGTCATGGTTGAATTTGGTTGACCACATTTAGTCACGTTTGACTATGGTTTGTAACACCCCTTCTTAAAACCCCATGTTTTGTAACTATAATATAAATTTATAATGCTAGAAATGGTTAACATGGATATCTTCATAGGCTTGATTTGATGCAATATGCATTCAATTTAATATATTGCTAAAACGTTGAAGGGTAGAGTAACAAACATGTATATCAATGCTTGTGGGAAATTTGTAAAGGGGATTTGGGAATTCTCTTATCTTACCTAAATTAAATAACTAAATTTTGATTTGGTAACTAAACTACCTAACTGCCATCAATTATGGGCAGGAATGGGGAGTGGTATTGAACTATTCCAGAGGTATGGGCTATGTACTCATTCTCTATACTTTTGAATTGACCAAGAAACATAAGGAGAGACCTCAAATTCTCATACTCGACAGTGTGTGTCTGGGTGGGGGCAACATAGGATAGCAAGAAGCAGTTGAATGTGGTTATGTGTGTGAGAGAAACAAAGAAGTGTATGCAAGTGAACCAGAGAAACTAGTGAGAAGAGAATAAAACCCCGCGTGGGTGATGAGACTATTACTAAACAGAAAGAGACATATATCCTTTTAAGCCATAACAATCCTATGAGGAATTGTGATTTTAACTGAATTTGGATATGGAAGTTAGTGTGGAAGCCTTCATCCTGAGCTCGATGGGCAGGTAAAGTGTTTGAATAATTTGTCTTGACTAAGCATATAAGGGACTAAGAAAAGGGAAGTATCAAGGAACTATTAGAACAATGAAGGGCTCCTTTTGTGCTATTCAAGCCCATGGTGGGCATACCATGAGTGTTAACTGGCGCTAGTTTAGTAGTTGAAAGGTAGAATATTGATTTTTGTTTCTGAAGGAGAAAAGCCTTCATGTTCTCTACCTTAAATGGAACCTTGATAAGCCTTGAGTGATTCTTCCCCTTAAGGCATTAGATATAGCTTGGGGGTGGCCAATTGCAAGAAAACAACATTATAACTGAGCATATAGTAGAGTGGAGAGTGGCTCTCCCTTCTTCAATTTGTTAGTAGAGCTTAAAGTGACATAAATAAGTGTATTTATTCCTTTTTAACAAAACAAATTAATTTTATTCAAAGCTTTATGAATGTAGCCATGCTAGATTATTGAGTATGTTGTAATACTATGTTGAAACAATGTGTAATTATGCTTGGTTATTGGTTGTTAATTCTAATATGAATGAACTTAATATATAAATGTATGCTTTGAGGCATGTTACATGTGATAGATGTGAGATGTATTTTTTTTTGAAGTAGAATGTGTAAGTTGAGTTGAACTTTTAAGTTCTTTATGTGTTATGTTAGTGTGAAGGGCCTATGATAGGCTAGTTGTGGGATGGATAGTTATAATGGATCCTTGTTTGTTAATGAGAATACTGGGAGATATTTCCTTGACTAAAGACCTTAGAAAGGGTAGGAAATGCCCTGTTTGGGGAAATGTTGAAAGATAGCTTATAGGTGTGTGGATAAGGAGTCTTGGGGACCTTGCTTTCCTCAAGAGATGAGCTAAAATGTTGGCCTCTATGTTTCTAAGTTTGGAGTTTGAAGTTTGAAGTTGTAGCTTAAGGAGTGAGAAGAATTTCACTGGATTGGGGGAAGCTGTGGAATTGGCCATGGGCCATATCCATGTCTTCTTATGAGTAGTAGTATGGTTTTGGGTGGTGGTTTTGAATGCCTCTGTGGGCTGTGGAAGATTTATGAACCATTAACACGGTTTGGGCAAGTTTTCTACCTTGTTAGAGTCAATTTTATACTATTGGAACATGCCTAAGAGATTAATAGAAATTTTGAAATCCGAGGATTATTTAGCATAGATCTAGAAATTTATATATTAGAGTGCTTTGCCCCAACTCCTAGTAATATGGTCTAACAAGGGTCGTGACCAAGAGCTTATCCATGAAGGGGATTAAGCACAAAGGTCCACTAATTGAACTAGCCTTAAGTTTTTGAAGACTCTCTTAATTCTCTTGGTGGTTTGCTAAGAAAATCAACCTTATGTTGTTGGAGACACTTCTTTAGTTTTTCCTGGTGATCCATCAACTGGATTCGACAAGAGAGGAATTTTAAATTTCCTTAAGTGTAACAAATGGGCTCAACATCTATTGAGGAGAAAAAGTCTGGGCATCCAAAAAAATTTAAAAAGTGGATTTATTGAAAACCCAAATTTCAATGCTAAAGTAGTAGGCCACATGGAAGATACACGGAGTCCATGGGAACATTATCAGAACCTATGGATAGGCTAGTGTTGACATGGCATGCTAACATGTCACATTACATAGGGTAAGTTTTGGGTGTCATGACATAATGACATCTTGTGGACATGACATGGTGGTGTATATGAGTTAACATGGTGATTAACATGTTACCTATCGTGATAGGTGATGTGGAACCAAGAAATCCAAAAATATGGAGTTTTGTAAAATAGGATTTTTTGGGATCCAAATGAATATGGAAAAATAAAAAACCTGAATATCTAAATGAGGAGGGATTTGAGCCTCATTGAAAAATTATGGCATGGATCAAAGTGGTCCAATGGTGTCGAGGTGGAGGCCAAGTGGTAGGCGAGGTGATGTGACATGGATGGAAAGAAAGTACTAAGTAGTATAAATCCGTAAATTTGGAAAAAAAAATAAAGGGGCCTTTTGAAATTTCTCAAATTTGGATTATTTGAAAGTAGGGAAAATTTTAAGAACCCCCCCTAAATTTATATATATAATAAATGGGCGAATCTCCATGGTATATAGGAAAAATGGAAGGGGATTTTATCAATAATATAATATGTATATATAATTTTTTGGCGAATCTCTCACTAGACATGGCGAATATTTTACTCAATTATAAAATCTTGTAAGATCTTGGTATTACCATGGGTCAATACCATGGGTTATTATAAACCTGGAGCTTAAAAGTTACTATTAGTAATTTATAAAAATTAATAAAATTAATAGTTGATTTTTATTTTAACCAAGCTAAAATGTTTAACATACATTAAATTACAACATCCATTTTTACTCTTGATCCACCCCCGAGAGGGATCAAATATTTTTTCACTCTATGCTAGTTTGCATATCACGATATTTGATACCTCTCGGGGGTTAGTAGATCCAGAGTAAAGATGGATCTATGTTGGTTTAATTCCCCCATTTAAATAGGCTACATTCCAGGTGAATACCATGGGTCAATACCATGTGCCATTTTGGTGAATACCATGGTTCAATACCATGTGCCATTTTGATGCATACCATGGGTTAATACAATGTGCCATTTTTATTTTTATTAATACTAACATTAGGGTTAATAATGTTTTTTTTCATGGTATTAATAACAATCTAGTCCATGGTATTTGTCCCATAGTATTTTGTCCATAGGTTTCACCTAAATATAACGCGTTTTTTGAGTGTTCTTAAATATAAGGTGACTTATGGAGTAAATATAAAAAAAATGTTTTATTTGTTTACCATACCTCTCGTTTATTTATATTTTTATTAATTTACCATACCTCTTTTACAAATATGGTATTTGGCCCATAGGATTCACTTAAATAAAACCTCTTTCTTGAGCCTTCATAAATAGAATGAGGGTTATGGACTAAATATAAAAAGAGGTTTTATTTATTTACCATACGTCTAGTTTATTTATATTTTTATTTATTTACCATACCTTTTGAGTAAGTATAAAAAGACGTTTTATTTATTTACCATACCTCCACTTTACTTATATTTTTATTTGTTTACACCCTTGCACGTATATAAGGT
The DNA here is from genome assembly GCA_031772625.1 of Pinus tabuliformis. Classification (NCBI taxonomy): domain Eukaryota; kingdom Viridiplantae; phylum Streptophyta; class Pinopsida; order Pinales; family Pinaceae; genus Pinus; species Pinus tabuliformis. Next base: position 338,195,174 of record CM062812.1, read on the forward strand.
GACTTATGGAGTAAATATAAAAAATGTTTTATTTATTTACCATACCTCTCATTTATTTATATTTTTATTAATTTACCATACCTCTTTTATATATATGGTATTTGGCCCATAGGATTCACTTAAATAAAACCTATTCTTGAAAATGGGCTAATGGATTCACTTAAATGAAATCTATTCTTGAAAATGGGCGAATGGAAGGTTGTAACTCCTAATTTCAAGGGCAAAATTTACCTTTTTTACCCTCTCCCTTAAAATAAGGTGGGCTATTTGAGGTGATTTGTAAAAATGTACTATGATACAAAATATTCACCCACTAAAAATTTAAAACCCCTTAATTTCCCCAAAGGGCGAACATTCGCCCCTAAAATTTTCTATGTTTGAAAGGTCAGCTCATTAACCATAACAGGAAAAGGGAAAATCCTTGATCCAAATTAATCTAAAAGTTTTAAAATTCCCAAATGAATTTGGAAGTCTAAAGATCTCAAAAATCATTTCAATGAGGATTTTTTGAAACCTTGGATTGAACATTAGGCTGACATGTCCATTTGAGGATGTGGCCCTATACATTGTTGATGTAATGACCCCAGAAGATGTAAATGTGAAATTTACTATGGTAAAAGACAGTATAGTAGTTGGTTTATGTTTAAAAGAAACAAAACTTTGATAAACTACATTATTGAATAATTTAAATATATTCTTGAAATGCTGGCAGCCTCTGGGAGGTGGATTTCAAAGAAAGAGATCAGTTGTAATAACTGATTGAAACTGCCCTCCCAAACAGGAAAAGTCCTGGTTGTAGGGAGGAAGTTCTGGGCTGTTGGGACAGACAGAAGAGATCTTTTTCAAGGAAAAGAAAAAGGAAAAATATGAAAGGAACACTGGTTAAGTCTGGTAGGGACCAGATAACCAGACACAAGGTGCACAGATCTTGTTGAGGGCTTGAGGCCTGCAAGATGGCTTGGGGGGAGAATTTCGTCTGAGAGATGGATCTCATGGCTGGGTGGAAGAGCAGACTCGAAGCACAGGTGACTTGCTTGAGTATCTATTTATGACTCTGGTGAAACAGGTACGGTTTCAAACCTCAGAGTCCTTTTGAATTAAAAGAGAAACCTACAGTTAACTCACAGTAGTTAAATAAGAACTGTGCTTCATTTCTTAGAAACTGTCATATTATTCATATAACTGCATAACCGTAGTATTAAATTAAAAGACAGGTTATCAGTTGATAGACCTGACCTGAATATAGTCACGCGGTTAATAAAGCTACAGAGGTGTAGTTTAATTAAAAGACCGCTTATGGATAGAGAAACATGGCACGAAACAATCAGAGAGACAAAGGTATTTTAAGTAAAGAAGAAGCCAATACCGAGACAAACAGTCCCGAATACCTTGAACATAAATAAACCATACATATAATGTGCCAACAAGAACGAGCCTGGAAACCCCAGAGCTTGGGAAGAAATCACGGCTGTAGCTGGATTATAAACTCAGTGATAGGAAAGAGAAGAATCTACTGTGATTTATAAGGAAACTGTTGAAATGCGAGATTAAACATACTAATCCAGACAAGAAAAATCTATTCCACAGCTGTATGAGACAGAGAGAGAGCCAAACCGTAACCGGTTATAACCAACGTTATCCAACCGCAGCATTCACAGATACATTAGCAGAGAAATCAATTTATTAAAGAGCGATAAAGGAAAAACGAGATATCTGTACAAGAACCCTGTGCATGTTACCTCAGGGAGGAAAATGAAACTCTAAACCTGTGTATTTTCCAACATTCGTAATATAAAGGAGGAGATATAGTACTGTTAATGTACTAACCGAGAGCATTCATTGGCAAAAGCTAGTAAAGACGAGAAACGCATGGAATACCAGAATAAATTACTCGAACTGTAGTATAACTTGAGAAAAATTTATGAGCCCTGCCATCGCTGAGACGCGCAGCATATCCATAGTCGAAGGCGGAACCCATGATAACAAGCAATCAACCATGCATTAATATTGCTAAGCACATAAACATATTAACCTATTATTCAAGTGTAAGCCATCCTGGGGGCTCGAACAGAGTAACGTTTGCATATATATTTTAACAAAAATAATACTCAGATAGTGTAAATCTTGGAAGGGTAAAAAGAGTATATACAATGATAAACAGAGAAACTTTAAATATAACGAAAACTGGATTCCGCTAGCCCAGAACTGGGCATTACGGCCAGATCCGGAGCCGTATGTCACATATAACAGATACAGAGACCCAAAGTCCGGGTATGCCGCAAGGGCAGTATACAAACAAAATTAATCCATGAAATATATGAAATCGAACCATGAGTTCCGCCGTGGACGACAACGCATCAGGCGGGTCATTGACTCAAACCAGACATTAAACATAATTGTAAACCGTGAGGGTCCACTTTGGAGAATACCTCAGCAAACCGATGCAAGGAACCAGCATACGAACGGCGGTCTGTACAAAACACAACGAGAACAGCTCAGGAACGAGGAGCTCTGAGCTCTCGTATGCAGGGGAAAAGCAAATAATAGATGAGAGCTTACCTGTAGCCGCCGAGAAGACTGAACCGTCGAGACTAGTCATCCTCGACACCATCGAAGGGGTTTGAATAATCCATCCGCACTCTCTACCAGTGAAAAGGAACAAATTAATATGAATCGCTACAATTAACAATAGAACAGTAAACGCAAACCATTAAATTCGGAACAGAGATTATTTACCTGTGTAGTCCTGGTGCTGGGCACCTCACGGCTTCCGGTGAGGTTGCAGGTTGTGAGAATGGCACTGGTGGTTTCGAACCAGCGTCTAAACACCGAGGCGGAGCCGGAAGGACAGTGCGAGCAAATAAACCCTGAGCTTGCTCTGATGGGTTATGTATTAACTTAAAACCCTCAAACTCATCCCCGCCCTTCATTCCAAAGGAGAGATCTCGACCGTCCAAACAAAGCGGGAAAACGAAGCGAGAAGGCCGAGAAACCCGAACCCGAGGTGTCACATGGCCGGATGGGCAAGCCATGCCACCTGCCCTGATGTGGACCGAGGTCATTAAAACAACGGATGAGTTGGCGCCTGCAAAGGGCTGCGGCCGGACCACCAAACCCCGCGCCTATTTAATATACGCTGTATGCTGTGGTGGGTTTAATAGTTAGGTTCAGCTATAAGCCAATGTGTTTCATAAAACAAATTACGACGCCAAAATAGAACCATGGTAGCATATGTATACCAGATTGCAAGGTAACCAAGTGTTAGACTAATCAATTTATTATTATGAGTGATGCATGGCATAAGTGTTGGACTATGCGGCATGTAGTTTAAATATGCAGCAGTGCACAAGGTATAAAGCATATAGTATAGCGAAGTCTATATGTATGGCATACATTCAATTTTTTTTTAAATTTATGTATATGTGAACAGGAGTGTGACAGTTGACATGTGGGAAATTACTACCACATCTTCCAATGATCGAGGCTCATCATACTCAACCTGATCCTTGAATGTTAATGGTAATCCACTAACAAATCTTTGAACTTTGGCTTTATCATCCTTAAAATATGGCACATACCTTAACAACTCCAAGAACATAGTCAAGTACTCCTCATATGTCATTGATCCCATCTTTAGCTCATAGAACTCCCTGGATTTTTTGTCGTAGTACCTCTGTGACAAGTATATCTTTCTGAAGAGTCTCTTAAATTCATGCCAACTCAACTCCTCTATCCTGATGTCTCTAACATGCTTCACATCTTCCCACCAGATGTCTGATTTCCATTGACTACTGAAAATAACTATCATGGCCTTCATGTTCTTTGTATAATCATGAAGCTTAAATAACTTCTTCATCCCAAGCAAACATGCCTTTGCATCTTCCAGTTTCTTCAAATCTCCATAAAATGTAGGTGGCTTGGATTTCTTGAACTCATCTAGAAGATATCCCATGTCACTCATCTTGTAAGGATGATAGCGATGGTGACCATGATACTTGTTCGAACTAGAACTAGAGTAGAACCCATGTCCACTGCCCCTCCTATTAGGTGTATCCAAGGACCTGCCATCTCTGACTGTGTCATCTCTATTTGACTCATGCCCACTATGAGACCTATGTCTATATGCCCCATTAGCCATGTCCTTCTATCCATAACTGATTCGTGGTTGTCCATGTCTCTACAAATCTGACAAACTCTAAATGATAACTACATTGACCTCTTCTTGTTTCTCCTGTGCCTTGGGCGAGTCTTTCTTGTGACTAAATAATTCTATCATTATCTGATTTGAAACTTCTGATATTTACCTTTAAACTTCTCAATGTATTTGTTATGTCTAGAGACTACTCATCTCTTGGATGCTCATCTTTTATAAGGGGAGTCTCATGAAATATAGTCCATCATTATGCTAGTCAGCTTTGATCTTCTTCTTCATGCAAATACACCATGTCATCTAAATCAAATTATAAACATAATCAACATACTCAACGAAGTTTATGGGAGGCTATATCGACTGTAAAGTCGGTCCAAATTAGCATGATAGATGCATAATCATAGTCACATCAATATGCCAACATCATGCATGAAAATACCAATTGCATACCATGACCTCATGCATGACAACCATAACCATGACAATGTGTGCATAACAACCACATACAAAACTGACATGCATGCATGAAAAACACATTCTACCCATATGGTCCATGTATTGAACCATTCTCTGATACCAATCTGTAACCACCCCTCCCATATCTACAAACTTTAATCAACATGCTAGGGTAAACATGAGATGAGTGCTGCTATGACATGGCTTGACCTCCTAGATCACATTAAGTAAATAGAGTAAAAAAAAATAAACCTTACTGACCTTCCTCAGGAGCTACAAGACCCACAAGAGTTAAAAAACAACTCCAAGTGCCCAAACCCTGAACTAACTTTCCTTTTAAGTGATCTAGTCTGCTAGTCAATTGCATAACAAGGCAAGCCAATGGTTGTAACCCTCCAATCGCATGGATAACCCTGCCTCCTAGCGACTACAGTCCAAATTTCCCAATTCTAAGCATTCGACCCCATAATCTGAGCCACTTTTTCAGGGCTAGTATTGAGACCTTTGCCCATAACTTGATAAAAATTTCTAGAATGATGAATGACATAAGGAAAAATCCATTAATACAAAACTTAGTCAAGAACTTGACCTAACCAAGCCTAACCATGACAGTCATTTCGTCAAACACATTGTGAACATGTGATCTACAGGTCATAAATGCATATCTGAACATAGGAGTCTCATACTTATCTGAAAATAATCAATAAGGTCTATTTCCCTCTCATAATAGTTGCAATATCATCTATTAGGTCATGCATTCAATAACCCATCATTTACCAAACAAAACATGATAAGATCCATAAATAGAATCTGTCATAAACCATGTTTATAAACAACATAACTAGAATAATAACAACGATAGAACAACCATCAAATCCACATCATAACAAGTACATTTACTCATAAGATACAAGAGGAAATGAGCTCTTATTAACATATGCAAAAGCCAACCAAGTCAGGGACTTCCACGTACCACTCGACCATAGATTGGATTGAACCAAATATTTCTTTTAGCCAATCACCCCCGTGCCATATTCCAAGCATGAATGTGAGACTCACAACAAAACAACCAGGCTTCCTCATGCTTTACCACAATCCTGTCAAAACCGGTCAAGGGACTCCTAGGCTTGAAACAAGCACTTACACAACTAGGCTTTACAACAATCCCACCATTATCATTCAAGGGATTCCTAGGCCCAACCAAAAACATACACTACGATGATTTACTGCAATTTCAACAAAACCAGTCAAGGGATCACTAGGCCCTAAACAAGCTTAGATGCCTCTGGATTTATTCACCAATACTTTGAGGAATTCGCCCGTCTCCACCCTCAGGCTTTACCATAATACCACCATTACCGGTGAAGGAATTCCTAGGCCCTTGGGAATTTTACTGAGACCACCTCACCCGGTTCCAAAACCATCCAACAATCCAAAGCTCAACCAAATGAAAGAACCCCATCACACCATGGCTATCCGAAAATGGAAAGGAAAGGCTGAAACCACTGTCACACCTGGAAAAACCCATGCCAATGACAACAAGAGAACCAAATACACACATGCATGTACCATGCATGCCAAAACTAGCAAGGAAATCATACATGTAACTTGATACATGCAAGTAATCCTATTTTAGTCGTTTGATCCAACTCTTCCTTGCTTGATCTTTGATTTCCTTTGTTTTCTTTTCCTTCCTTTTCCTTCCTTTCTCTAATTCTAGAGTGCTCCAAGAATGATCTAAGTGTGCAAAGTATGAGAGAGAGCTCCAACCCAAAACTGTCAAAAAGGCTATGAATTGATCCTCAAAATCCTTTTTATTATTGAGGCCTCTATTTTCTTCAATTTTGTCTATTTTTCCTTCAATTTCCTCCTCACATACAACATGTGGCCTTTCAACTTCCTTTTATCCTATTTTCCATTATTTTCATAAATAAAATGCCAATTAATGCCTCTTTGCCTTTTCACTACCTTTGCCATTGCCTTTTCCATTTTCCTTAGCCATAATAAACCACATGAACACCCACTAGGATGTTTTTCCCAATATTAAGCTTGGAATACATGTCCCGTGGCCTTGGTACTATTTTTCCTTTATTAACTTTATTACATGAACTTTTAACCTGGGGTTGTTACATGAACCCTTCCATAAATCACTCCTCTTCTAGCTACAATACCTTTGTCATCCTTCTCTGAATCCATCAATCCCATTGCAGTAGCAATGTAGAGACTAGGGACTTGGAATTCCATGGGAATTACAACTTCCTACCCATATACCAATCAGAATGGCATTTTTTTTGCATCTATTCAACATTATTCCATTATAGTCTAGTTGGTTAGGATACTCATCTCTCACCCAAGAGACCTGGGTTCAAGTATTGACAATGGAACCATTTGTTGGCATGTGTAGGAGTGACCTAGCATTTAGGAGTATGCCAACAAACCTCCCCTCAGATACCTGCATTTTAAACACTTTTAATTACGATAGGTCTCGCCTGATGTATACTGATGGGTTTGCAGAACCTTTGAATGTTATGCAAGGAGACAAAAGAAATGGAGGTAACTATGGCTCAAAGTAACCGAACCTTGATGAGTGCAGTTTCTATGTCATATATATGTACATTAAATAGATATACATTCAAAAACATGTATTGCATACATTAAAACATTCCCAAAAACTATGACAAGTATTGGTCGCACATAATGTATGGTTTAGCCATAAAAGTAGACATTCGACATGCCTTCCTTACATGCGTATGTGACTAGCTCTGACATAAAACAATAAAAGCAATAGAGTTCATTCATTTATATAGTGACACATTTATTTGCAACATAAAAACTATCCATACTAACATTTGTCAGAAACCTTATATAGACTGTACTCATCCATTGATTCCACCATTAACACAAATAGACAAGAAACAAAACCATGGATCTGGAGAAACACCTTTGGATATGTCATACTTATATTAAACATCAAAATAACAATTTATACTCAAGCTCCATGTGTTCGACTATTAGAAATCCTACTATGATCATTTAAATAGTATTAACAAGCCATTTCCATTACAAATTTTATAATAATAGTAGATTGGAAGACTATCAGAGCCTTAGCATTACAATCCACAAAATCAGACAATAGAACAAAGCTAATGTCGAATAGCAACAACAACACAATACTATCAAATTAAAAAAGAAAGACCACCATAGCATGAACATAATCCAAAATAGTCACTGAATATTAGCAGAAGAAGAAGCCTCTATCATTGGTAGTAGCTCCTTATATAGCCTTTGTCTTCAGCATCAAGCTTCATGGAATCTCTAGCCAGTTCACCTATCCATCTCACCTTAATGAGATATCCTCATGTGGATCCATAACCATTCAATGGAACATATAGAGCTGAATCACCACCACTTCCCATTTGTAACTAACCTCCACAACTGGAAGATACATTTTCAGCCACTGAATGTTTCAATTATCACACAATCATCTTGGTCTTTGTCACACATCTGTGTAGTCTCCATTGCACTCCCACATGGTATGTCAGACATATGTGTGGAAGGTTGTAAATAGTTTCCATCACCCTCTGTGTGGTATCATCACCCTTCTGCAAAATTCCAAAAAATTTCAAAACTTTCCTCCCCTTTCTCTTTTTCCCTTCCTATCCCCAACATTTTCCTTTCACCATGGGAGGTTGCTTGCATTGGCAAGAGTGGTTTCCCTCAAGTGAAACTATCTTAAGATTCAACTCTTCATACCCTGACCTCATCGATGACATGTAGTGGAAAATGACAAGGAGGAGATTGCTTTGATACCATTGATATGGTTTTCCTGAGGATAATAGATTATGTCACAAGTGTATAACAAATAAGGTAGAGGAAATATCAATAATAGAATACATCATGAGTGCATAGAAAATAATATAGAGGGAATAGTAATATGAAAAGATATTAATTCTTTTATTAAATGATAAAAATGTTACAAGGCTGCATCATGAGAAAAATTCATAGCTTTTACAAAAGTGAAGGCCCATATTTATATTATCTACAAGTGCATTTTCACTTAGGAGTCATGCACTTGCATTATTTATTTTATTATTAAATACCATGGGTAAATACCATGGTGAATGCTTTGGGTAGATACTATGGAGAATTACCATGGTTTGTCAAAATCATGGGATTGTAACCCATGAATGGAAAAAATCCAAAATTAGCCATAATTATTTGATGGAAAAGGTGGATAGACAAGAATTTCCATTCAAATAATATGAAAAAGGTTCAACATTAGGTAGGGAATCTCATAGTTGTGAAATATTATACAAATTATAGATTAACTATGTTGATTTGATGAAAAAGGTGGGTCAACACCAATTTCCAATTGGATCAATCCCAGACTTTAAATAATATGGCATGGGGGTTATCTCATGGATGAATTTGTCTAGCATTATAACTATATTAAAATCTATAAAAATATTATACTATTAATTCCCCAAAGATGAAATCCCCAATTTTCCCTGAAATATATGTCTGATTCTTTTGAAATTTAACTAATGCTTCGGTGTAGTTTTCATTTGATACAGATAAAAAATCATTAGTCCAAGGATTTGGAAGGAATTTGTATCTTTGGAGATTCTGAGTTAGTGATAAATCAAATCAAAGGTACATATCAAACTATACATCCGAGAATGAGGGCATATAGAAATTAAGTTTGGGATATGTTCAATAACTTCTTTGTAGAGCATAAAATTTCAGTAATTTCTAGACAGGAAAATGGCATAGCAGATTCTCTAGCTACTGCTTCTAGTCCTTTAAAATTCCTATTCATCCAAAGAAGTATGAAACAAATGTTAGACATAGGCCCTCTATTTCAAACAATATCAAATAATGGTGGATTTCAAACAAATGAAGAGATTCCTAGAAATGATTGATGAATTTGTAATTACTTATATTGATGAAAATGAAGATGTAAATACACATGCGAATGCAGATCCAATATTTTTTCTAAATATTATAGCTGGTAAAGAAATTATTCAGTTAAGTAATAATATTATTCCTATAGGTTTGGTTCCCCTAGAGAGGTTGTTTGACAATAATGGTATTGTTGTTAAGCTTAGGATTTTTGCTATTGATAGTGAGCTCCAAGATTATAATTTGCGAACATAAAAAGATCCTAAATTTGTTAAAGTTTCTAAATCTTTGAATGAAGAGAAAAAACGACAGTATGCAAAACTATTGAGAGAATTTTCAAATGTTTTTGCTTGGAGATACAAGGATTTAAAGCTTTATGACCAAGCTATCATTCAACATACTATTCCACTCAAAGAGAATAATAAACCTTTCAAATAAAACCTTAGAAGGATTAATCCAATGTTGTTGCCATTAATAGAAAAAATAAGTGAAAATATTGCGTTCTACCAAGATAATTGTGCCATTGAGGTTTTCTCAGTGGATTACTAATCTTGTCTAGTTATGAAGAAGAGCAGATAAATAAGGTTGTGTGTGGATTTTCGAAATCTAAATAAGGTTTCTTTGAAGGATAATTACCCCCTGGCTAAAATGGACCATATACTGCAAAGTGTAGTTGGAGCTGAGAGAATTTCAATGTTAGATGGTTTTTTGGGGTACAATAAGATTTTAGTGCATCCAAATGACTAGGATAAGACTGCTTTTACGACTCCTTGGGGTACTTTTATGTACTCAAATATGCCTTTTGGTCTAATGAATGTTGGCGCTACATTTCAGAGGGCAATGGATATAGCATTTTCTAAGGAAAAGGATAAGTTTGTTGTGGTTTATTTGGATGTCATAACAGTTTATTCTAGATCTGAAGCAAATCATTTGAAACATCTTAGACAAGTTTTCTCAAAATGTAGAAAATTTGGTATCTCCTTGAATCCGAAAAAGTCAATTTTTTCTATGAAGGAGGGAAAGTTGTTGGGTCACATGGTGTCCAAAGATGATATTCAATGTGATCCCAACAGAGTGGAAGCAATACAAAAAATTGAATTTATGTGGAGTAAAAAATAAATATAATCATTTCTTGGTAAGGTAAATGTTTTGTGAGGATTCATTCCTAATTTTGCTAAAATTTTAAATATTATTACTAATATGTTGAAGAAAGGCAGTGAAATTAAGTGGAAAACCAACTAAGGAATATTTTGAAGGGATTAAAGGTTATCTAACTCAGGCCCCTATCCTAGTTAGCCTAGATTTTTCAAAGGAGTTTTTGGTTTTCTCCTTTGCTTCTAAACATACAATTTTAGAAAGTTTGCTTCAAAAGAATGCACATTGTTATGAACAACCCATATCCTTTTTCAGCAGGGCATTGAAAGACTCTGAGTTGAAGTATGACATCATAGAAAAATAGGCCTATGCATTGGTAAAGGCATTAAAGGATTTTAGAGTTTATGTCCTACATTCTCATATTGTTGCTTACGTGCCCAACAACGTGGTAAAATATATTTTAAGTCAGCCAGACAGTGATGGCAGAAGGGGGGAGTGGATAGAAAAGTTGTTGGAATATGACTTAGAAATCAAGCCAACCAAGCTGATCAAGGGTCAAGGCCTAGCCAAATTGATGACTGAAACAAATTGTGACACTCTTAGAATAAACCTCATCTAAGAGCTCCTAGATGATGTTGACGATATAATAAATTTATCGGTATTTGAACAATTCAAAAATTCTTCATGGTAAAGTGATGTTCTTTATATATTGTATAAGTTATAAGCTCCACTTGGAACAAGTAAGCCTCGAGCCAGATTTTTAAAACTCAAAATTGTCAAATTTTGTATTCTGGATGGGTATTTATTTTGGAAGAACCTATAAGGTATATTTTTAATTGTTTACTTGAATATGAAGCGAAACAAATGATGAAGGAGTTCCACTAGGGTGTGTGAAGCGAAACAAAACTTTCCTCCCTTTTCTCCTTTTCCCTTCCTATCCCCAACACTTTCCTTCCACCATGGGAGGTTTCTTGGGTTGGCAAGAGTGGTTTCTCTCAAGTGAAACTATCTTGAGATTCAACTCTTCATAACTTGATGTCATCGGTGACATGTACTGGAAAATGACAAGGAGGAGATTACTTTGATACCATTGATATGGTTTTCCTAAGGATAATAGAGTATGTCACAAGTGTATAACAAATAATGTAGAGGAAATATCAATAATAGAATACACCATGAGTGCATAGAAAATAATATAGAGGAAATAATAATATGAAAAAATATTAATTCTTTTTATTGAATGGTAAAAATGTTACAAGGCTATATCATGAGAAAAATGCATAGCTTTTACAAAGGTGAAGGCCCATATGTATATTATCTACAAGTGCATTTTCACTTAGGAGTCATGCACTTGCATTATTTATTTTATTATTAAATACCATGGGTAAATACCATGGTGAATGCCTTGGGTAGATACTATGGAGAATGATTATAACCCATGAATGGAAAAAAGCCCAAATTAGCCATAATGATTTGATGGAAAAGGTGGATAGACAAGAATTTCCATTCAAATAATATGAAAAGGGTTCAACAGTAGGTAGGGAATCTCATAGTTGTGAAATAATATACAAATTATAGATTAACTATGTTGATTTGATGAAAAAGGTGGATCACCACCAATTTTTACTTGGATCAATCTTAGACTTTAAATAATATGGCATGGGGGTTAGCTCGTGAATCAGTTTGTCTAGAATTATAATTATATTAAAATATATAAGAAAATATCATACTATTAATTCCCCAAAGATGAAATCCCCAATTTTTCCTGAAATATATGTCTGATTCTTTTGAGATTTAACCAATGCTTCAGTGTAGTTCTCATTTGATACTAATAAAAAATCATTAGTCCAAGGATTTGGCAGGAATTTTTATCGTCAGAGATTCTGAGCTAGTGATAAATCAAGTCAAAGGTACATATCAGACTAAACATCCCATAATGAGGGCATATAGAAATTAAGTTTGGGATCTGTTTGATAACTTCTTTGTAGAGCTTAAAATTTCAGTCATTTCCAAACAAGAAAATGGCATAGCTGATTCTCTAGCTAATTCATATTCATCCAAATAAGAAGTATGAAATAAATGTTAGACATAGGCCCTCTATTTCAAACAATATCAAGCACTGGCAGGTTTTTGAGGATGACCAACAGATTAAGAGATTCCTAGAAATGATTGATGAATTTGTAAGTACTCCTATTGATGAAAATGAAGATGTAAATACATATGTGAATGCAGATCCAAATGTTTTTATAAATATTATAGTTGGACAAGAAATTATTTAGTTAAGTAATAATCTTATTCCTAGAGGTTTGGTTCCCCTAGAGAGGTTGTTTGACAATAATGATGTTGTTGTTAAGCCTAGGATTTTTCCTATTGACAGTGAGCTGCAAGATTATAATTTGGGAACAGAAAAAGATCCTAAATTTGTTAAAGTTTCTAATTCTTTGAATGAAGAGAAAAAACAACAATATGCAGAATTATTGAGAGAATTTTCAGATGTTTTTGCTTGGAGATACAAGGATTTAAATGTTGACAAAGCTATCATTCAACATACTATTCCACTCAAAGAGAATGAGAAACCTTTCAAATAGAAGCTTAGAAGGATTAATCCAATGTTGCTACAATTAATAGAAAAAATAAGTGAAAATATTGCTTGCTAACAAGATAATTGTGCCATTGAGGTTTTCTAAGTGGATTACTAATCTTGTCTAGTAAGAAAGAAGAGCATAGAAATCATGTTGTGCGTGGATTTTCGAAATATGAATAAGGTTTCTTGAAGGATAATTACCCCCTGGCTAAAATGGAGCATATACTGCAAAGTATAGTTGGAGCTGAGAGAATTTCAATATTGGATGGTTTTTCGGGGTACAATAAGATTTTAGTGCATCCAAAGGACTAGGATAAGACCGCGTTTACGACTCCTTGGGGCACTTTTATGTACTCAAAGATGGCTTTCGGTCTAATGAATGTTGGCGCCACATTTCATAGGGAAATTGATTTAGCATTTGCTAAGGAAAATGATAAGTTTGTTGTGGTTTATTTGGATGACATAACAGTTTATTCTAAATCTGAAGCTGATCATTTGAAACATCTTAGACAAGTTTTCTCAAAATGTAAAAAATTTGGTATCTCCTTGAATCCGAAAAAGTCAAATTTTTCTATGAAGGAGGGAAAGTTTTTGGGTCACATGGTGTCCAAAGATGGTATTCAAATTGATCCCAACAGAGTGGAAGTCATATAAAAAATTGAATTTTCGAGGAGTAAAAATAAATACAATCCTTTCTTGGTAAGGTAAACTTTTTGAGAAGATTCATTCCTAATTTTGCTAAAATTTTAAATATTATTACTAATATGTTGAATAAAGACAGTGAAATTAAGTGGACAACTTTAGCTAAGGAATATTTTGAATGGATTAAAGGTCCTCTAACTTAGGCCCCTTTCCTAGTTAGCCCAAACTTTTTAAAGGATTTCTTGGTTTTCTCCTTTGCTTCTAAACATACAATTTTAGGATTTTTTCTTCAAAAGAATGCACATGGTTATGAACAACCCATATCCTTTTTCAATAGGAAATTGAGAGACTTTGAGCTAAAGTATGACATCATAGAAAATTAGGCCTATGCATTGGTAAAAGCATTAAAGTATTTTGGAGTTTATGTCTTACATTCTCCCCAACAACGTGGTAAAAGATTTTAAGTCATCAAGACAATGATCGCATAAGGGGGTAGTGGATAACGAATTTGTTTGAATATGACTTAAAAATCAAGCCAACCAAGCTGATCAAAGGTCAAGGTCTAGCAAAATTTATGACTGAAACAAATTATGACACTCTTGGAATAATCCTCATTTTAGAGCTCTCAGATGATGTTGACAATATAATAAATTTGTCGGTATTTGAACAATTCAAATCTTCTTCATGGTACAATGATGTTATTTATGTATTGTATAATTTACAAGCTCCACCTGGAAAAAGTAAGCCTCGAGCCAGATTTTTAATACTCAAAATTGTCAAATTTTGTATTTAAATGGATGGGTATTTATTTTGGAAGGACCCATAAGGTATATTTTTGAACTGTTTACTTGAAGATGAAGCAAAAAAAATGATGAAGGAGTTCCATCAGGGTGTGTGTGGGGGCCATCATTATTGGAAGGCCAATGTCAATAAATTCTAAGAGCAGGCTTTTATTGGCCTACATTTTTTTTCAGATGTTCGTAAAGAAGTGGCAACCTATCATAAATGTCAAATATTTGAAGGAAAAGCAAATTTGCTATCTTTACCATTAAAGCCCATTTTTGTAGAGGCACCATTTCAGTAGTGGGGCCTTGATTTTATTGGAGAAATTCATCCAACATCCTTAAGACAACACAAATGGATTTTGATTGGGACAAATTATTTCACAAAGTGGATCAAAGCTATACCAACCAGGCAAGCTACTGACATTGTTGTTATTCAATTTTTAGAAAACATCCTTTCTAGATTTGGTAGAGTGAGAAGAATTATAATTGATAATGCACAAGCTTTCAAGTCTAAGAGGATGATCAAATTTTGTGATGATTATAATATAGCCCTTAGTCATTCCACATCATATTACCCTAAGGCTAATGGACTAGCAAATTCATCAAATAAGAACTTGGTCAGGATCATCATAAAAGTATTGGAGGATAACAAGAAAGCATGGCACTCAAAACTGAAATTTGATTTACGGGCAGACAGGATCAATACTAAGAGATCAATTGGGACTACACATTTCAGCTAGTATATGGCACAAAAGCAATTTTTCTTGTTTCACTAGGGATACCAGTCATTAATTTTTTTACAAAACAAGAGGAAGAGCTCAATCATATCCAAAGAAGAATAAATCAGTTGATTGAAGTTCAGGAAATGAGGGAGAAGGTGTATGATCAGGCTCAACATTTTTAGGAAAGGATGAAAAAGGTTTTTGACAAAAACACCAAGGAGGATAATTTTCAAATTCATGATACAATTCTAAAATGGGATGCTAGAAACTGAAGATTATAGAAATTAGGGTAAATTTAACCATATCTGGAAGGGCCCTTATCAGATTGCTACATTTCATGGAAAGAACACCTTCATTCTACAAGACTTGAAAGGAGAATTTTTGCCTGGAGGTCTAGTAAATGGATGTTTTCTTAAACACTATCTCTCTTGAAAAATGATATTTCATTATTTCATTGTATATATCCATTTTACCTTGAAAATTTTGTAGGTTTGGATAAAATTTTGAAGAATTTGAAGCTCAAAGAGAAGGCCCTAAGATTCTGATAAATGATTATCATACTGTGATTTTATTTATTTATTTATTTTTTATCATTTTTCAGAGTCTGTATATAAATAAATTTGGAAAAGAACATTTTTTCCATTAGCTTGGAGTTAGTTTGTATTTCAAATAAGTCAAACATTTGTACTTAAGTTTTTTTATTAGTTTACATTTCAAAGTTCCTATCATGTTGTACTAGGCATCTGGTCTACAAGGGAGTTCTTTACTACCTCCTAAGGTGATAGAATCCCTGTTGGAGCTAGTTGTTATCACATTTTAGTTTCAGGAGATAGGGTTCAGATGTAATGACTTGGAACAATTGTCTTAAGTTTTTCATAAAATGTTTCAAGCGCGCTTACAATTAATTTGTTAGCGCTAGTTCAAAAAATTTGAAATGAAGGCGCTAACAAATTAAATGTCAACAAATATTTAAGTTTTTGAAACAAGTGAGCACTGGAAAATCAGTTTCCCACACAACCTATCATCATTCGATAGATGGCTTTGATTAATTAGTTGGTATGACATGTTATTAAAGTTTCGTGAAACGAAAAATTTGTTCAACTACCGCCGCCAAATGTTATAATCATTATCAAATTTGATGGTATGATCGAGGCACAAAAGAATGATTGTGATTATACCAGTTTGTTCTTCATCTGTATTTTCTAAACCCGAGATTTCATGTGAAGGGAATCATTGCATAAATTTCATATAATGGTGTCATTGTTTCCTTTTGTGGTAAGATATCAGTTAATCCTCGAGCATCGACATGAACAAATCCCGATTTTCTTTCCTCAATTATTTTTGTTGGTTGTTAGCAGTTATGGGAAAGAGAGGTCAATTGCACTGTGAAGAGATTGAGGGTCCCGAGGCCCTCAAATCCATCCTAGAATTTTGAGATCGATTCCGATGAGTAGTTTGTGAAGAATTTTGTTTCAAATGTTATGGTGACAGAGTGGCTCATGCCTTTGTAGAAGGATTTGAGGGATAAAATGCATCATTATTGACATTTATTTCCGAGTGATAGAGGAAACAATTGTATAGGCTACATGCCTCCTAGTGGATGGGGATCACTGGTTCAAGAATCGAACCTTGGCAAGTATCAAGATCTCCTTTTTGAAGGATGAGCACAAAGACACGCCATGGTCTTTAGGGGTGCAAAGATCCTGGCTCAAAGATGAATGGGACTAGATCTGGGGGATAATTCAAGCTTGTTTTACCTAAGATGAATGCTACAATAGGCTCAAGATATACCACTTCATATTTCTCTCTCATATTTCTGGACAGATCAGAATGAACATGCCCTTATTTTTGCTTATGAGTCTGAGAAAAATGCTAGCAAGGATTCAGACTAAACCAAATGCATCCCCTCACTATGTTTTAGAGAAGAGCTTGATTAAGATTTTGATTATCAATCATTTAAAAAATGTTAATAGAACCTAGGAGAATTTCCTGTTTTTTTTTTTTTTGGGGGGGGTCATAGAGTCAGTCTCTCCTAAATCCAAAACTAGTAGCAATAAGAGGAAACAAAACAACCTTGCCCAGACCTCTGAGATCCAAGAACAAGGAACCTCTTCAGTCCAAACCAAAAGAAAAAGAAATATTCCCTGAGCAGGCAAACAAAAACCCTTGTTCCAGTTCTCGAGTTTAAAAGGGTTTACACAAGAAAAGGTAAAAGGATCGGGGAGGAAAAATCCATATCTCCTCCTTAAGAGTCATCTCCTGAGATACCAAAAGGATAGGTGGAAGCTATAGAGAATAAATATAGTGAAAGAGGGGAGGGTCAGCCTAAAACAAAGGAAAGGGAGATTGTAAATGAACCCACTCTAGTTGAAATCAATGGAGCCAAAAAGCCTCATACGAAGAATATAAACAAACTTAGGATTAAATTCAAACTAAAACAAAACCCTACCCTAGAAAATCAAGTGATTGATGTAGATGATACATCATTGAGGTACTTAATGATAAACACAGAGGTGGCTTCTAGGTCTAAGAAGCACAAAGGTCAAAGGAGAAGAGAGAATTTCCCCAAGGCTACGAGGATTAAGAAAGTGAAACCAAGAAATATAGATCTTTTGCTGGAGGCTGCCAACAAACTCAAGTAGGGTTTGTTCGCATTGTGAGTATTATTCCATCAATGTTATTTTGAAAATGTTTTGATAGAGCACTGACAGTTAGATCGTCAATGCTATTTTTATTCTATTTCATGCAATCTCTAACAATTAATTGTTGGCATTATGGTGTGCATGGATCCAGCTAGCTGATGTTGGCATTGGTTCATGATGGCAGCTAGCTCATGTTGGCATTGATTTTAACTCTTGTAGCCTAGTTGATGTTTGGATGCCATTCATTCTAGCATGGTTGCATCTCATTGTGTTGACATTCATATGCTTTTGTTGGCATTGATGTCAACTGTATGATGTCACACTCATGATTGTCAGATGATTGCATTGGTTTGATTGTCGATTCTGCTACAGGTGGATGATGCAGATCTACATGTGATGGAGATGATGATTGGCACACTAGTTGAGTTGGCAACTAGGTATTCATCTAGGTCTTCATACTTATGCTCATGGAGATGACTTGTCACAGTGATGGTTTGGAGTCATGATGATGATGATGTTGTGGAGGTGCTACAAAGGCCTGTCAGAGTTGTTGCAACTTGTGGAGATGATTGCTGGAGAGTGGAGGACTTGTTGGCACTCTTTCCAACCTTGTTTGTTGGCCCTTTTATGTCAACTTGGAAGTGACACTTGGTAGACATGTTTGATCCACTTGTAGATGTGTTAGAGGCTATGCCAAAGGTTTAGAGGCATGTATAGGAGATGAAGAAGAGCATCCAACATGTGGAAGAGGTTATGAGCTGAAGGCTTGATGTTTTTCTTCATCCATAGCCCCAGTCGCATGGAGGCAAGCCTATGAGAGTGACTGAAAAGCTCCGGTCACTAGCAGACATACCTATGGGAGTGATTGAAGGTTCTGTTCAAGTTCAGCCAATGTTATGCATGCGAGTGAGGATTTTCATGAGAATTTCTCTACATTCATTGCGCAAATCAGAAGGAAATTAGCATAGAAATTCCCAGAGGCTTCCAGAATTAGTTGTAAAGGTTGGGAATGGTTTGAAAAGGTCCTCCAATGATGTGAACTCATTTAGTGCACAAGTAGTGGTCTTAGTGGATTGATTTGGTCCAAATCGTGCACCTTGATCCTAACCCCAAGCTTAATTTCGCCCTACATGTTTTATATTCTTCACCTTAGAGCTTAGTGGCTGTTGATGTTGGCATTGATATGTGTTGCAGTGTTGCAAATGTGTAGTTGATTATCATTGATATCAACCTGGTTGTTTGGACTGTAGATGGTTGAGATGTTTGATGATTGAGGTGATTATGGATGATGTGTAGATGGTCCTTGACATGTCTACTAGCCTGGACTAGCTTGAGGTTTAAGGTGGTCCTATGCCATGATGAGTTGGATGATGGTGTGTTGCACTAGCTTGGAGTCCTTCCCATGATGATGGTATTCATGATTATTCTGCTACATACAAATGGTGATTACTGCTTCAGGAGTTAGTGTTGAGGATCCTTGTTGATTAGGTTTACATGGTCTCCATGTCCCGGATTAGGTCACTTATGTTGACATGTTGTACCTTGGGCTTGGAGAGGATATACATGTCTCTATGGATGCTTGTGATGGTTGTGCAGATGTTGGAGGATGCCTGGAAGGTTCTAGAGCTACATATTGATGGTAGAGATGTTGAGGAATAGTTTTATGGCTTGGATGCTTAGGTTGGTTGTTATTTGGCATCCTAGTCAACCTAGTTTGACTTGTGATGATGTTGGTGATGTTGAACTGATTTGTAGCAGTGTTGCAAAGGTGTCAGAGACTTCCAGAGGTCCTACAAAGGTTGATTAAGCTATGGAAGAAGTTGAGGTAAGTTATGAGCTAAGGAAGCATGATTTTGAGTCTCCTTAGCCAAAGTCGTATGCATGATGGGTCAAGGGAGCAGTTTTAGGCTCCATCCAATTGCAGGAGAGGCTCAAGGGAGCGGTTATAGCTCCAATTTCTCAGAAGGTAGTGCTAAGGGAGAGATTGAGGGATTTCACACGTTTTTCTACACTTTCCTTACACTGCTCAACCAATTTTTGTGTTGCGGTTATGTTATTAATCAAGAAATTTCGGCATATGGTTGGAAAAAGTTTGTGGGCCCTCTAGAAGTTGATCAAGGTTGAAGATATCAAAGGGCTAGTGGAGTTAGTGATTGATTTGGTCAAGAAGCCTTCCTCAACCAAATCTGAAGCATGTGAATAGATTTGTTGAGTCTTCCATAACTTGTTGCATTTACTGAGTTAATCATCTTAGAAAATGTTAAATAGAAGAAGTCTTTGAGTTCATTTGGTTGGTTGTGTGTTGGGCTTTGGAATTGATACATTTTCCTACCTTATTTTATTATCTTTATATTAATTTTCTAAGCCTTTTTTGTGTAGAATGATAATTCATGTAATATATATTTTAGATAGAAGTTAATGGATTTTTATTACTTTATTTCCTTAGTGAATTGGTTTAAATCATAAGAGACGTTGTTTACTGACGGTTTGAACCATTAATTGAACAAGGATATTTGATATTGTTCCCTAGAATAGTTGTGGAAGAATGAGTTTTGACGAGTTGTTTGGGTTAATTATAACTAGTTGAACGAGATCGACTTCTATCATGGAAGGATCAGTTGAAGAAGATATCTTTCCCCTTCTATTCTAGGGAAAAATTGGAGATTTTGTAATTTGAAAAAAGCATCCTGAGAATCTTCACTTATGATCACTTTTCTATTTGAAAATAGACTCATTTGTAATATGAGGAATTGAACATCAATAAATAAGTTAAGAACATTGGAGTTATAGTCATTTTCTATCTATGTTATAAGTTTTTATAGACAATCATTGTAATTTCCTCATTATAATTTAATGGAGACTTTTGTGGTTTGATATTAACTTATTGCGGTGAATTAGCCATGAGGCAGTTGAATTCCAGTGATCTTGGGTCCAATCCTGGAATTTCTATTATCCTTTCTTGTATTCTTAAATTCATATTTTTCTTTCAGTCTTTGTTTGCAGTTATTCAATTGAGTTCTAGGTCTAATTGTTGGTCATTGGATTTACTATTACAGTCTGAGCTTTTGTAGTAGTTGCAACATAATATCACAAAGTTAGATTTATTGTAATCAATTCTTTAAGCATTATCATTCATTGTTGTTTCTTATGATTACTGTTGAGTTGTTAATTCTGAAGGTTTGATATATTTTCAATAGATTAATTTCTAGTCATAGTGTTGTTCCTTTCTTACAAATGTCATTTCCTAGGAAACAACTTTGCATGTAGTTAAATTACTTCACTGTTTTTGATAGAAGATTTAATGTTTTGATTACTTTAGTAATCTTGATTATTTAATATTGAAGTCTAGAAATCGAGAATGCATTGTTTCTTTCGGTAAGTGTGAGATGTTCCTTCCATTCTTATGCCTTTAATTTTCATTAGGGCAATTCAGGTAAGGTGACATTAGCGTTATCTCTTGCACAAACTGTGTGGACAACCTTGAAATAAATAGAAGAAACTCTAGGTTGATGATTTCATGTTTATAGGTTAGTTGATCCTTTAGGAATGTCCGACACCTAATCCTCTAAGGGTTGGTGTGGAAGTTGAATAGTCAAAGGGAGTCCAAGAGACCACTTGGAATATGAAACCAAGGGTCTCTCCAATGTATTATAAATATGTATCATTGTGAATACTAATGCATTCAATTCTTATCCTTCATATTTGGTATTCAACATGGTGATTTCTAACACGATATCAGAGTGGGCGAATTCTGGCCCTGTTCGAGCCTACTTATGCATCCTTGGCCTTGAACCTGATAATAAAGGTCAAACTAGTAAGAGCGACAAAAACATGATAAGTAGGAAAAACCTTTTCCACCCATGAAGGTAGGACAAACCTGAACAAAAACAAGATCTTACTGCTACCCATCCAGTCAACAATCACCTATTCCTTGATCGTATGTAACCCACTTGTTAATTTGAGCCACTGGTCTTGTGGCCTTTCTTTGCATGTCAACTTTGTCTGTCAAAACTGCACCTAAGTGCTCTATCATTCCTCCATGCTAGTCTTTCTTGTCACATCATTTACAAGATGGTCAGACCTACCCTGCTAGTCTATTACTTGATGCTCTATGTGTTCTTTACATTCGCTACATTATTCTATGGCCTTGCATTTTGTGGACTGAGCGTAGAATTGCACGATTTTGGGCAGCTAGGTTCGGGTTTCATTAGGTCCCATAGTGGCATTGAGATTTGTAATAAGAGATGCGGGGTTAAGATCTTCACGCCCATGCATTTGAGTCCCAACGACATTCTCTGTGAGGTCTCATCTAGTCAAGATACGACATCAAAACCATCACTGACATTTCTCATTTCAAAATTTCATTCAAGCAGCTCATCCACACTGTGGTAGCTAGTCAAACCAAATTATAATATGATTCAGGGCATTGTTTTGTGTCACCATAGCTCGACTCTTGCCATCACTGCATGATTTATTCACTGCTATTTCTTCATTTTCGCTGCCAAGTTTGAGCAACGACTTGTTTGGTCACAATTGCAACAATTTTCTCTAAGAAGTTTTCAATCCCAGATTGAGACCAACATTGATTTTTTTGAAAGAAGAATTGACACAAAAAATAAATAAAAGAAATATGTGGTGCATAAGATCAATGGGCATTCCAGCTCTCAAGAAAGAAGGTGAATTTGTGAGGAAAGCAAGGCTGCTGTAGCATAGCTTAGGACCCTTGAAGAGGATGAGTTAAGCATAAGTGTAGAGGACAAGTTAAGCATAATTCCCTAGACTCAAGAAGCACGAAATTCATCACGAAGTGATTATTTGTGGTCACTATGGATTGTTAGATGGTTTTCTTAGCTGAAGGATGCATTGGGTACTAAAGGTAAACATTATTCTTTCCTTCTCTGTGTTGGACATTGGATAAACCAACACTCCTCGTGTGTTTCGTGACATGGACTAACCACCTCTCATGGATCCTTATCTCTGGCGATGCGATCATTGACTAACAGTTGTGGGTTTTGGTCTAACGAAAATCGTGATTCCCAACAAGTGGTATCAGAGCATAGGTCATGGAGAATCGTGATTCCCAATAAGTGGTATCAGAGCTTAGATCACGAGTTCGATACACACCCGACTCGCGTTGGGGGGGAGATTGTTTGACATTGGATAAACCAACGCTCCTTGTGTGTTTCGTGAAATGGACTAACTGCCCCTTGTGGATCCTTATCTCTAGCGATGCGATTGTTAACTAACACCTGCAGGTTTTGGTCTAACGACAATCGTGATTCCGAACACTATGATGACCATGAGCACATTATTCTTGCTGCTAGTGTGTTTGAAGGTACATCAAGATAAAATCGTGCCCTCTCCTGCCATTCTTCACTTCTGAGATGATCGTGAGCGCTAAAGAGACACCGGAAGGTAGACTCTCCCCTGTGCGAGCTCACATTGCTACTGTAACTTCATTTTCTGGGACTGTGTGCCAATTCCAGGATCAAATTTGGGTCGTATTGCTAGTGTACAAAGACCGTGTCTATGTGAAGAAATAATCAAAGAGATGATCTAAATAACCAGGGTTTGAAGAGAATTTGACATTGTGCGCGAGATTTTTTTTATAGAGAGATGATTGTGTGTCATTGCAGTTTTATTGTTGAATGATGAATGTAGTATAACATTAGAGCAGTCAAAATATCGATGGAGTAAATCAATAGGCAATTCCACTGCAACCATTGAAATTTTTACAAGAGCTCGTTTAAGTGGTTTCATGATTATGCCAGCACCATCACATTTTGTATTTAAATAAATAATAATAGTATGTTTATGTAAACCAAAATTTAAAGGAAGCCACCATTATAAGCTATTGGCTACAAGTTTGAGCAGTGGAGCCAGATCTAGCTCCCTATAATCATTCTCTCACGTCTTCCATACAGTGTCCAGTGGAGGTAATGCTTTTTCTTTACATTATTCTCTTGTAATTATCCTTTTGAATAAGTTTCTTTCTTTGGCCATTAGCTATTCAATATTGGGAAAAGAAAAAAATCAATATAAGACAACATCTCATTCGCCGAGTCTATACTATTGCGATTATGGCCAAGACTTATGAATTATTAGATTTTTTGGATACTCTGATACAGTCTACTACCAATGAAATAGTAAAAGTCAACAGATCCTCTCTTGATGACATTAGAATCTACCTACAAAATGCACAAGAGAAGATTTATTTTTTATAGCTTGAATCTCAGCTTCAACAAGAAGAATTACAACAGTGGAGTCATCATTCTGAACTTGTTTATGTTCAAAACATTAAGACAGACTCCTATCAACAATAAGAATATAAAGTTGAGGTTGATTCACATTCAGTGCCTAGTTCAAGAGTAGATTTGCATGCAAATGCAATAGTCCAGTATGCACTTCCCAAGCCCATCAACAGACCTTAGGAAGAGCTTGTTCATAACAAGCACATAACTGGTCTTGGATATGACAAGGATGTGTCCTTTCATATTCTAGACTATTCGAAGCCCTTTCAATTTCAAAGTGTTGGGTTTCTTCATGATGATTTATCTTCACCTTTAAGATCTTGCTCCTCCTCCACAAGAAAATATTGAAATGCCAACATTGTGACAGAGTTGGCCATGTGAAAGATCATTGTTTTGATCTTCACCCATGCAAGCATTGTGGTCAACATAATCATCATTCAAATAGATGATTCAGAAACAAGCTTCCTACAAGAACAAATATTCATCTTGGATGGATTGCTTCTTAGTAATGGGCTTCAAAAACCAAGAGGATATTTCAGTCATATTTTATAATCTCTTATAGAATATTAAAAGGTCTTGCAGTTGAGTTTTCTCCAGCTTCTAATCTTGTATCTGGCAAGGGGGAAGTAATGGTAATCTACAAGCTTCAAAGCCACATCAAGCGAGCCTGAGCCACAACCTACCATACCAGATTCAGAGTTGTAGCCAGAGACAAAGCATGACTTCAGTTGGTGATCAACCTTAAACCATCTATGTGGGGTTGAGACCTCCCTTTTCAGGTTGAGCTTCTCCCTCTTCAAGGAATTTGGGACACTTCCTTTCACAGAAGACTTTAGCTTCTTGCCAATTTTGGAAGAGTTCCAAGAATTACATTAAGCATTCTAGAGTTGGTGGTCATCCTTAAACCACCATAGGTTGTAGACCTCCCTTTTCCAGTTTGAAGGTCTCCCTCTCTAAAGCATTAGAGACACTTGCTCTAGAAAAACATTTTAGCTTCTTGACATACTTGGAAGAGTTCCAGGAACTGTACTATGCATTCCAGTGTTGGTGGTCATCCTTAAACCACCCCCTTATACCAACATTTTAGAGAGCACATTCAACCTAGTGCTACCATGCATATTTTTGAACATTTTGTATTAAAACTCTCTTTCTAGAATCATACATACCCTTTCGGATTAAAGGGGGGAATGTTGGACACCTAATCCTCTTAAGGGTTGATGTGGAAGCTGAACAATCAAAGGGAGTCCAAGAGATCGCATGGAATATGAAACCAAGGGTCACTCAATTGTACTATAAATATGTATCATTGTGAATAATAATGAATTCAATTCTTATCCTTCATATTTGGTCTTCGCCATGGTGATGTCTAACAAGGAAAAACTAAGCACCCCAACATTTTGGCGCCATTTCCCGAGAGGTTGTCCAAGAAGTGTTAGCCATATATTTGAAGGGTTGGGTATTAAATAAGAAAGGTAAGAACTCGTGCATGCACTAAGTAAACAACTTGTGCCAGTGCCTACCCTCAATTGACGCATTTAGAGCATTTAGGGTGTATGACTATGAAAAATCCTAGGACTACAAATCAGATAGTTATAGATAAAAAATCTACCTCAAAACCACCAAAACCCAAGGTCAGCTTGGCCTTGGAAGAACAACCTTTATAGATGAAATCATTCACAAATCAGAGTCTCAAGCATCGGTAGGTCCCTGAACAATATCTAGGAAGGGTTCTATTATTGCCCCTCGAGTAGCAGGGTCATCCACTACAGCTCATGCTGAGATTCATGACAAAACTATAGGATCTGAGCAAAGCTTTCAAGATACATCTATTAGGCATCTCAGTCCTTCTAGTAAAAGTGAGGGGCATTCTTGTAATTTAAGAGAGGGGGAAGGTGAAACGAGTGAGCCATACCCATGACTTTCTGAGCCATAATTTCTTGCAACACCTATTGTAAGGAAAGAACCTGAAGTTCCTGATTAGAATAGTGTTGTGAGACCTACTCAACCCAACCAACATATTACCTTCTGGATAGTACCTCCTGATCATAAAATTCCTGAGGATTACTGGCAGATTTTTAACTAGATGGCAAACGCAACACCAGGAACAAAAACTTTGACCATAGAATATCCTATTGTCGATCCATAGGCCAATGCACCAATGAAAGCTATCCCGTTACAAAATCTTCCAAATTTCTGTGGAATGGCTTCTGAGGATCCTTATGAATTTCTTTTTGAATTTTATGTTTTATGCCAGGGTTATGATTATACCACTGACCCTCAAAAATTGAAACTATTTTCTTCTACCTTAAAGGGAGAAGCTTTATGTTGGTTCATGGGACTTGGAGGGGGTACCATAACCTTATGGGATCAAATGAAAGAAGCCTTCCTGACTAAATGTCAAGACTATTGTCAATCCAGGGATTTAAAAGAAGAAAAATTTAAAATGATGTCAAAAGAAGATGAGACATTGGAAGAATATGTTGAAATATTTCAATATAATTAAGATCACCTTACACTACCCTACTTAGTGAAGATGAATGGATAGAAACACTTAATTTAATGGGACAAGGTGATATTTCTAGAGAAGAATATGACAATATCATAAAACTGTGTATCAGGTGCTCACAAGGAAGTACACGAACCAGATTTGGACTTCGAGATCCTCTCAACAGAACCAGCCGAACTGTAGGCGGAGGAGTAACTCAAGCAAAAATTGGTAATCTGTTAGAAGATTTTAAAACTGATATTTTGAGTAAATTAAATAAACATTTGGAAGTCCTATAGGTAAAACAAAAATAGGATGATGCAATGCAGGCTCTGGCATTTTCTATCCTCGTTGTCGAAAGAAGCACAACCACAAAGAGTGACCGCTGCACAAAGTTGAATTATGTGCTATCGATGCTAAATATCACTCAACAGAATGATGTCCCTCACTCCCTATATTAAAGGATGTATTCAAGGAAGATGAGGAAGATCCAGAACTAGCGCACCTCATGACATAATGACGATAGTGGTAGAATCTCCCTCCAGGTATGATACATGATCCTTCTCTATTTTATTCTAGTCAATATGCTCAACAACATATTCTTGGATCAACATGGTAGGGCCAAAAACCTTTTAATACCACTTGGCAATATCAGACTTACTCTACAACACCCTAGATAAATCAACCATTTGCTAGACCTTTTTAGAAAAATTAATAGTATCCTACACCTTCATGGAAAAACAAATCAAATAACTCATATCCTTCACATTGGGCAAACTCATCTACACAGGGGCCAATGTGGTCTGAGAATTGGCAGCGTCTTGTAGGACTGATTAATCCATCTATCAGAATTCTTCCTCAGTCACAACGAACATCACAAGCTACACTCCAATTACCCCCGAAACGTTCCACCTCCATTGCATCCTCAATTAACTACTCAGCTGAATCCTAATCCGAATAATAGACCCATCCAATATTTGGAAATTTTTGAAAATTCAGATTGTGGTTCTACTTCCTTTGAATGTAATGAGTTGCGGCTGAGATCTAGACAAACAATATTTCCAAAATACAGTAAAGGAACCAGAGAGCAGGAAAATAGTGATAGTCATGTTGAAGAGTAAACTTTAGCAGAACACCCTCCTCCCACCATAGTTGTCACTGAAACAGAGGCACCTGACAAATCAACCAAACAACAAGAGCCTACTAAAACTACAGATGCTTCTCCTCCATTCCCTGAGAGACTTACTGTGATCAAACCATCGGTCTATTCTAATTTTGATCTCGTAGGGGAACTAAAAAAATTATGTATTAAAATCCCTCTTCTTCAGGCTATTTAAGATGTTCTGATCTATGCTAAAACCATCAAATAACTGTGTGTCAAAAATCCTGGGAGAAAACCAAAATACTCTTCTACAGTCCATGTTTTGGAGACACTTTTTGATATTATTTTGAGGAAGAAAATACCTATTAAATATTATGACCCTGGAAATCCAGTAGTTACTGTTCAAATTCAGGGTCATATATTTCAAAATACCTTAGTGGAATTAGGAGCTGCAATAAACATTTTGACCGTATAAACATGCGGGAGCCTTGGAATCAGAAAATTAAAACTGACCTCCATTATGCTGGAATTAGCCGACATATCAGTAGTGAAACTAGAATGTACTCTGGACGATATTATCTATTCTATAGATTCCTTGGAGTACCCAGTGGACTTTCTGGTTATCAATCCTGGAAATAGGTTGGATGGACACCCTTTGATATTAGGGAGACCATGGTTAGAAATTGCAGATGCATATATAGGATGTCAAACAGGGAATATGACAATTACAAAAGGGGTTGTTGTTAAAAATCTCATCTTATATCCGCCCGTCAAACCCAACCTATCAACCGACAATTATCAATCATTTCCCCCCAAATATCAAGAAAAAAATTTGTGTTCTCCTCTTACTCTAGATGAAGCTCTTATCTTTAAAAGACAAATTGAGGATGATGTAATTAATGGCTTTCTTAACCAACCTTCTACTGTTGGGAATCCAACCTACCAAATGTTAAAAGCTATGCTTGAAAATGAGGTCCCGGAAGATCCAATGGAGGATATGAATAATGATCACATACCCACAATTGCAGTTCATAATAATGTTCCCATAGAAATTGAACATGGTAAGACTTTGAACATTAATGCCAATCTAGACAACCTCCAACATAAAAAATTAATCAAAATCCTCAAGAAATATAAACAACGCTTTGCATGGGAAAATTCTGATATGAGAGGCATCGATCCTCAATTGTGTACACATCACATTTATATAGAAAAATATGCCCATGCCATTCGTCAACCTCAAAGAAGATTAAATCCACACCTTAGGGATATAGTAAAACAAGAATTACAAAAGATTCTTGACGTTAATTTTATATATCCTATTTCTGACAGCCAGTGGGTTTCACCGTTGGTTGTGGTCCCTAAGAAAAATGGAAAATGGAGAATTTGTGTGGATTACAGAGAATTGAATAAAGCTACACAAAAAGATCACTTTCCTCTTCCATTCGTAGATCAGGTCCTCGACACTCTTGCTGGAAAGAAATTTTTCTCTTTCCTGGATGGTTTCAGTGGATATAATCAAATCCAGATTGCTCCCAAAGATCAGGACAAAACCACATTCACCTGCCCATGGGGAACATTTTCATACATGGTTTTACCATTTGGGTTGTGCAATGCACCAACCACTTTCCAGAGGGAAATCTTGAGTATTTTTTCTGACTTAATCAATGAAGGACTTGAACTATACATGGATGATTTCACTCCCTATGACAATGAATTCGACCAAGCCTTACAAAATCTAGAAAAAGTTCTTGAACAATGCATCACTACTAGATTATGCCTTAGTAATGAAAAGTGTCATATGATGATGACAAAGGGTGTAGTTTTGGGGCATTACATTTTTGTTGCAGGCATCTAGGTAGACCCGACAAAGATTGAGGTAATTATTACATTACCTACTCCTTGTACACCAATTGAGGTGCGTAGTTTCCTTGGTTATGCTAGTTATTATCATTGCTTTATAGCAAATTTTTAAAAAATAGCAGCACCATTATATGTATTGACAAGAAATGTGGAATTTGAATGGACTGATAGGTGTGATGTTTCTTTTGCAAATCTTAAGAATGTTAGGTTTTGTTATATTCTTTCCATGACTAGCTCCCCTAGTGAATTGGGGGTTAGAGGGGGGGCGGTTAGCCCCCCTCTACGAGGTTCAGGGCAATGCCCCGGGGAAATTTTTTTGGGAACCTATATTAGGTGGGCAAACCTACCTATGGTTTTGTGCATGGTTTTAGCACATGGTTTTGGGCGCGATGGTTTTCGGTCCATGGTATTGGATGATTCAACATCTATATATATGTATTGTAACATTGAAAGGAATATTATGAAAAAACAATACGGTAGTCTTGGTTTTGGGATCCAGGGGAAAATCTTTGTGTATATTTGTTTTATGTGTTATGCTCTCGCCTTTGTTTATTCTTTGTTTTAGTATTCATATGTAGGTAAGTTATGTACGGGGTTAAAACCTACAAAGAAGCTAGTCTCAATAACGTCTATGTTATGATGGGCAAACTGGAATTTACCTTTCGACATTTCATCTGATTTATCAGACACAAAAATAGGAGCTGTACTTGGACAGGAAGAAGACAAAAAGCCTTATGTCATCTATTATATCAACAAGAACTTTACACCGACATAGCTAAACTATATAGTGATGGAAAAAGAATTTGTAGCTATTGTTTATTCTATCAATAAATTTCATCACTGCATAACAGTATACCCAGTATTTTTATATACTGATCATTTTTCCATTAGGTATTTAACTAAAAAACTTGTTACTAATGGTCGAATAACTCAGTGGTTACCGTTATTACAAGAATTTGATATTATCATAAAGGATCAACTAGGGAAGTAGAATATTGTTGCGTATTTTTTTTCTAGAGTTCCGATAGTGGCTGATTCTTTACTTGTGGAAGATCAATTTAGGGATGAACAACTGTTTTCCATGATAGTTAAAAAACCTTGGTACGCTGATGTGGCCAATTACTTGGCAGCAAGGAAAATGCCAACACGTTTACTGTCCCAGGAAAAGAAACTTATTGTTCCACATAATGCATTATTCTCCTAGATTGACAGTTACCTTTTCCATACCAGATTTGATTTTCATATCCGCAGATCCATTAGGGAAGATGAAGTTTATGATATTATTAAGGCTTTCCATGATGAACCTTGCGGTGGGCATTCGGTAGATCGAAGAAATGGGCATTAATTTTTATAGATGGGCTGTTACTGACCCGTAATATTCAAGGATGCAAAGAAATATGTCCAAATCTGTGATAGATGTTAGAGGATGGGTCGCCCCATTCAAGTCGATGAAATGCCCCTGCAGTTGCAAATTATACTTGAACCCTTTGAAAGATGGGCATTGGATTTTTTGGGCCCCTTCAACCCATCGTGAAATCATAAGGTGTATATTCTAGTTTGCACAGACTATGTAACTAAATGGGTGGAAGAAGTAGCTCTCTCAAAGGATACAAAAGAGGCATTTATTAGCTTTTTGTTTGAACTATTTGTGCAATATGGACTACCTATATAAATTGTAACAAACGGGGGTTCACAATTTACTTCCCATAAAATTTTTGCTACCTTACATAAATATCACATTAAACACAAAATTACTTCCCCTTACCATCCTAAAGAAAATGGATAGGTGGAAAGCACCAATAAAGTTATGGAGGCAATTTTGACCAAAACAGTATCTGCGAACCACCAGAAATGGGCTGCCAAACTTCTTGAAGCCTTATGGGCCTATTGAACAACTTGGCGCAACACTGCTCTTTATTCACCATACCATCTTGCCTTTGGTAAGGAGCCCATTTTTCCAATAGAATTCGAAATCAAGACTCTCAAAACTGCAAGGGAAGTTGGATTAGATTATACAGAAGTGCAAAAACAATGCCTGCAACAACTTAATGAATTGGAAAAAATGTGCCTATCTGCCTTGCAACGTACAACTGATATTCAATAGCAAAGGGAAAAAAGGCATGAACAACTCATCAAAAAGAAAACTCTCCAGAAAGGTGATTGGGTGCTATTATATTATTCCAGGTTTCAATATTTCCCTAGGGAACCTCCATACAAGATGGTTGGGAGCATACGAGTTCACCAAATTTTATGACAACAATGCGGTGAGCCTTACTACGATTGATGGTTATGTCATATATTTCCTTGCCAATGGACATTGACTCAGCCTGTATCACCAACCACTCATACAAGAGTCTTTTCTTCATGAGGTAAGTAATGATTCCAATTTGCAGGTTATAGATGATCGGGGAGGTAACCCTGCAGGTATAGCTAGCTGAAGTTTTTTGAAATCTCTTTCATTTTGTATATAATGTATATAATGTACATACTTTGTGTGAAATTTTTAAGTGATTCATGTTTCATCTTAAAAAATAAAAGAAGAAAAAACGTGGGGGGGTTTCTATTCCCTTAGCCACAACTGTTGTTCCCTTAATCGCGGTTGCTATTCCCTTAGTCACATTTGTTGTTTCCTTGGTCGTGGTTGTTGTTCCCTTAGTCACAAATTTTGTTCCCTTAGCCACAACTGTTGTTCCCTTGGTCACGGTTCTTGTTCCCTTAATCACAACTACTGTTCCCTTAGTCGTGGTTGTTGTTCCTTCAGTCACAACTGTTGTTCCCTTGGTCACAGTTTTTGTTCCCTCAGTTATAGTTGTTATTCCCTTGATTGCGGTTGTTGTTTCTTTAACTGGAACTACTATTTCCTTAGTCACAACTTTTGTTGCCTTATTCATGATTGTTGCTTTCTAGCCATAGTGGTGTTTTTGTTTTTCTTTTAGTTTAATTTTGAAGCTCTTCCTCGATATCATGGTAAGATAATCAATTCACCCAAATGATTTCCATAAGGGAATGATTTATAAGATTTTTTTAATATACTTTTGAGCCTCTTAAAACTTTAACAACCCCAGTATTGTAAACACATAAAGATATTCATAATGTATTCCTTCAGTCACCTCTAGAGGAGTTTTTCTTTCCTTTTAACTCCATATAGTTCTTCGATCTCCTTGAAAAATAAATCTTAGAAAGCAAAATGGCAGAGCTAAAATGGTACTTATTACAATACTTTTGACACCATCCCTAACTCTTAAGGAGTTGACAAGTTACCCCATTCACTAATATCTTTATCATAACAAAATAACAAATAAAAACAAAAAGAAGAGAATCAGACAAAGGATAGGAGGTCTCATCACGAGCCGACCTACCATGATCATAGGATTCAATGGGGCGACATTACCACTATGATCACCAAGCCAACTAATGACCTTCAATCCTTCGATTGAAGGACAAGAGGTCTCATCAAGAAACATCTTGTTCATCTCATCAAATCTGATGAATGACATTGTTATCAACTAATCACCACGTGAGAACAATGGACTTTAACGATAATAAAAAAATAAAAGTTATGAATCTTCTCTAGTAGAATGGGATATTGACATATCAATGGGTTAAAAGCCAACCTTGTCGAGGCTATGGATACCTGCTGGCAGCAGAGGCCATGCCTATGGTATTGAAGTACATTTGAAATTACCATCTAAAATTAGCCATTTTTCTCTCCCTTAGCAATAATAAAGGAAAATCGGTGGATTATTATGGAAACCTATTAAATTTTTCCTTGGAAAGTGGTAACGATGAGTATGTATGAATGATTAATTCTAACTTACATATTGGGGATGTAATTTCAAAAAAAGAGCTATTAGTCTACTCTAATTTTTTTTTATTTTTATTTTTTATTTTCTCTAAGGGTAACCTTTTGGCGAAATTTTTCGTATCCATGATCGAATTTCAAAATATCTCCATACACTTTTACTCCACTTTAATGCTTTGGGAGTTGTAAATGTCTAAGTCTCGTCATCATGCTTTATGATTACTGCGTTCAATAATTACATCGCACGCCTCACCCGTAATTTCTATTTTCTTTTTATAGTTTCCCCATTATATCTAATTAATACACTCTTATCTGATTGGTCATGTCAACTGTCATAACAAATCCTTTGCATGATGGAAGGTCGTGTGTGACATTTAATTGCATCGAGGGGGTGAAAACCTAAATATATAACTGCACGCTTAAAAACTCTGTAATATCATTGCATGCTATGGTTTCTTGAATTTTTCACTCGGTGCAGTGCTTCTATCCATATATCTATTGAACTTTGTTGCTTCTAGATCTGAATTTCTCCCTTTGGAACAATTGAAATGGGTGGTCATTCGGTGCGTAGTGAACCTGCCCAATTGTGAATTTCTGAGCAAGTACGCAGTATTTTGGACCAAGTAGGTAGTCAAACTATTTCCTGCAACTGTAAGGCTATGATAATGAGGTCGCCTTGGAATTTACATGAAATTTGAGCGATGGAATAACAATGGTAAAGGGAAGACAAATACAAGTAAATGAAGAAGTTTTAGCAGAAGTGACAGGCCTTCCATGAAAGGTGAGAAGTGGTTCTAAATTCATACTCCACTATAGACTGCAGTGTCCTTGTTTGCGAATTCTAGAGAGGAACTGGTTAGGAAGGGAAAAGGGTACAATCCCACCTCATTTCCAGAACCTTGGAAGGAATTAGTAGGCGTCGTCCAAAGATACATTATGTGCGATGGTCGATACGACATGGTAAGAGGGCAAAATTTAAATTTAATGGCAACATTGAGACAAAAGGTAATCCTAAACTTTCCATATTTTCTGAATTCACTACTACATGAAACTGCTTTAAAATTCGAAAGGTCTAAGGACCAAGCCTCAATGGTAAGTCACTATCGGCTCATAAAATTGATAGTTTTCAGAGGTTTGAACCAAGCATAATTGAGTTGGGAAGAGTTGTCGGGAGCTCCTAAGGTTCCACCAGAAACCAAAGAACCCATTGAAGATTTTGGAAATATTCCACCTAATAATGAGCAACCGAATGAAAATGAGGGGACCAATCAAATGAAAAATTTGCAGTAGAAAGTACCTTGCAAGTAAAAGCACAAACTCCAACCCCCCAACAATTAACCAGGTCAGAGAAAAGAATGGCTTCCCTCTTGGTCTCCCTACCTAGAAAAAGAAGAAGATCAACTAGGTTGGCTAAGTCACAGAATTCTATAGACTTCTCTGAGCAACCACTAGAGGAAGGTGGACCTCAAGAACTTCCTAATACACAGGAAGTCCATCAAGAGGATTCTCCTCAAGAGCAGGAAATGGAGGCAGCCCAAGTTTTGGAAGGATTGGAAAATTTTCTAAATTCTGTGAATTTCGAAGAAGTTGTAGGTTGCTCAAGAAATCCTTCTGACCAAAAGACACTGCCTAATTCTCCAATCTCTCCCCCTAATTCTACAACCACTAACATTTTAGAATCTGCAGAAGAACCTGAGAATATTTGTCTTCAAGAACATTTTCCAGACTTTGTGATCCAGGTGGATATTGGTGGCTACCTTCCTATTCCACCTAGAACTCAAGTTAGTTTCATCTCTTTCCTTGTTTTTTTATCATTTATTATTTTTAGCAATTTTTCGGGTCCTAAAATTCTGGAGCAGTTTTGACCCCGTAAATGACATTTTTTTGATGTCTGCAACAAGCACAAGCTTGCCGCAAATCTTGTAGTAATCAAAGAGACCTTTCCAACAAGGAACCAT
Source organism: Pinus tabuliformis (assembly GCA_031772625.1). NCBI lineage: Eukaryota > Viridiplantae > Streptophyta > Pinopsida > Pinales > Pinaceae > Pinus > Pinus tabuliformis. The sequence continues at coordinate 338,230,613 of CM062812.1, forward strand.
ACGTTCCAAACAAAGATAATATGACCAAGTTACGACCCCAGGAAGTTGGTTGCCAAACTAACCCAACAGGGCCCACAAATTCTTGATGTTCCATCTCCTGGGGTTAGGGTTTTGGTTGTTTAGAGTTTTCCATTATTGCTCAATAATAAATAGGCCCTTGAGCCTCATTGTAACACAGTTCAGAGGCATGTAGCCACATCTCTTCTCAAAGATAAGCTATCATCACCTGAGCTAGTTTATTTCTATTTTGTTTGTAAGCATATTTAAGTAATATGATATTATTGAAATGAAGTGTTGTTTCTAATACATCTTTGTGTTTATGATTATATATGTAATTTTTTGCGTTCTTTTTTAATTTTGGATCAGCGGTATCAGAGCGATCTACTCTTTCTCTATTTTTATTTTTATGTCCCCAACAAGGTCAAGGTATAAGGAGTTAGGGCTCGATCTGGTTGAATCTTTGCAAAACCAGCCTCGCAAACCTTGATGACCTCCTATGGTGGAAGAAAAGAAAGACGAGGGGGTAGGAGATCCTATCAAAATATTGTGCGAGGAGCCCCTCGAGCGATAGAGGAACACGATGATGGATAAATTTGCCCAAATCCTTCGACGACTACCCACAGGCGACACATCTTCATCCAACAGCCACTCTGGAGGTGTCACTCCTTTCAAGGTACAAGTTAACTTTGACATTCCCATATTTGAGGGCCACATAGATGCGAAAGCTAAAGATAAATGGTTGAATATGTTGGAAGGATATTTTTCAATTCAAGACTTTTCCAATCAGAAAAATATTACTTTTGCAGTTATCAAAGTCGCCCCACACATCAAGGACTAGTGGGAAGCCTACTGTGAACAAAAGGACGAGAGGGAATCCTCATTGTTTTCAGCCGCACCCACTTGGGATTCTTTCCAAGACACCATCAAGGAACAATATTACCCCATCAGGAGCTATGAAGATAATTACGTAAAGTGGACCACACTACGACAGGGAAGGAACCAAGATGTGTCCGAATTCACAAATGTTTTCCATACCCTCCGCACAAAATTGGGTATCAAGGATTCTGAGAGGCATTTGGTACTCAAGTGCCGCAACTACTTGCACAAGTACATCCAGGACGAGGTGGATTTCCTAGACATCTCCTCACTCGGTACGACATACTGATACATTGTCAAGATTGAGTAGAAGTTTAAACAGAAGAAGAGAGACTTTGGATCTACGAATCCGAAGCAAGGAAAAGGTGCCACCAAACCACAGAGCAAAGGCCAAAGACAAGGCGGGGTGAACCAAGACAACCCGTTGAAGCCACAAGCAAAAAAAACACCCCGAAGACAAAGAAGGACACAACAAAATGGTGTGAGTTCCATAAGAGCTCCACTCACAACACAAGTGAGTTTGGGCCAAGAAGTCACTAGTGGCCGAGTTTAAGGCTATCGAATTAGATGCATGTTTCGACTCAGAGTTAGAATTTAACAAGGGGAGTGACAAAGGCAAGCATATCATTTATGTAGAGCCCAGTGACACCGTGGCCACCACCAAGATCTAGAAGAATGAGCCTGAAGATCCAGAGGAGGGGGAACACCACTCCACTCATAGATGTGGGTGAAGGGTTCTCTGTTGTAGTTCATTGTTAATAGCGGGAGCCAAAAGAAAATCATTTCAGTAGAGATCGTGAAGCAATTGGGCCTACCAACGACAACACATCTGCAACCATACACCATCGGGGGGCTTCATCAAGGATGGGATCTTCGTGTCAGCCAGTAGTGCCGCCTTCAGCCTGCAACATCAAGCCCTTCATAGATGAGGTATTGTGTGATGTTTCTCCTCTTGAAGTTTGTGATGTATTATTAGGAAAACCATACTCGTGGAAGCGACATGCTGTATATGAGTCTAGAACCTGCTCTGTGATTATTACTTTGAGCAATAAGTTGTACAGGATACTGGATGTGGCCCTGTCTACCGCTATCTTTTTTTTTTTTTTTTTTTTTTTTTTTTTTTCAGTAGAAAGCAATGCAGTAAGATCATTTCCTAGATTAGGATTTTTTTTTCCTTATGATTCACCCTCAGGGCAAGAAGAAGGTTGTGGCCACGACTTCCAGATGGGGCTACTCCACACTGTAGCAGCAGATGTGACAAGGTCATGCAGGAGTATAGGGACATTTTCTCCTCACCTATAGGGGTACATATACATTGTTAGGTCAAGCATTCCATCGATCTGACCCTCGGCACACCACTACCCAATGGACCAATCTATCAACGCTCTATTATGGAGAACGATGAGATCAAGAGGAATTTTCATGAGCTGTTACAGAAAGGGCACATAAATCCAAGCTCATCACCACGTGGGAGCTTGATTGTATTGGTACAGAAGAAGGACGAGACCTGGAGACTCTGTATTGACTATCAGGCGCTGAAAAAGATCACTGTCTAAAATAGGTACCCAATTCCACAAATTGATGACCTTCTGGACTAGCTCAAGGGGGCCAAATATTTCAACAAGATTGACTTGAATTTGGTTATCACCAGGTGCTTATTGAACCATCTGATGTGTGGAAGACTTCCTTCAAATCCAAGGAGGGACTTTTCAAATGGTTGTTCATGCCTTTTGGGTTGACGAATGACCCCACAACCTTCATGAGATTGATGGATGACATCTTGCAACCCTTCACTAATGCATTCATGGTGGTGTATTTCGATGACATCTTGATCTTTAGCCAGAGTTGGAAAGAACACCTCCACCATATTCGACAGGCCCTTCAAACCCTGCGACAACACAAGTTGTGTGCCAATTTGGAGAAATGCACTTTTGGAATGACCCAGGTTCACTACCTAGGGTGCATCATTGATGAGTAGGGTGTGCATGTGGACCCAACCAAGATAAAGTCATTCGATATTGGCTATCCCCAACCACTCTAACAGAGCTCCTCAACTTTCTCGGTCTTGCTAATTTTTGCTGTGGGTTCATGTTGGGGTTCTCTCGTATTACTCGGCCTTTAAGTCAAGTCACCAAGGGCGGAGTGAAAGAAAAGTTTTTTTGGTCCAAAGCAAACATAAGGCATTTGTCTAGTTGAAGCATGACCTCTTCTCTGCACCAGTGCTCACATTACCAAACCTACAATAACCATTTGAGATTGAGACAGACGCCTTTGACTATGATATTGGTGCAAATCTTACTCAGTAGGGGCATCCAATGGCTTACCACAGTGAGACACTTTCAGACACAGTCCAAAAGTATCACACTTACGAAACATAAATTTATTCCATTATGCAACCGTGTCATTAATGGAAGCATTACATTATGGGGAAGGAAATGGTCATCCACACAGACCACTAACCCCTATAATTCATATTAACACAAGGGAAGTTGCAGAATGATCGCCATCAGAAATGGTCCATGTACCTGCAACAATTCCATTTGAACATTAAGTATAAGAAGGTTAGCACCAATAATGTTGTAGACTGCATCATCTAACCACCAGTCATAACGCTGATCATTGTGCTCGACTCCTGTGGGCACGAGACTTCAGGGTGGCCACATATTTACAAGAGCAATCCAAAATTCGGTAACACATACCAGACACTCCTAGAAGGTAAGAAAGTTCCAATTTTTCACCTCCAAGATGCACTATTATGTCACCTGGGACACATCTATGTTCCTTCAAGTAAGCGTGCCAAGATGATCTGGGAGGCGCACTATAGTCGAGTCACTGAACATTTCAGAGTAGAGAAAATAGTGGTAGTACTACAAAAGTATTTTTATTGGCCAAACCTTTGTTAGGATGTTGGGAGGTACATTATATCCTGCACTGCCTGCCCCATTTCCAAGCCAACAATCAAGAAGCAAGGCCTATATACTCATTTTCCTACTCCTAGTCGACCTTGGGAATTCATCTCCATGGATTACATGTCAGGCCTTCCTTCTTCTATGCATGACAATGACTGGGTTTTCATGGTCATCAATAGATTCTCTAAGATGGACATTATAGTGCCCTGCAAGAAGAGTATCACAACAGAGGCCGCTGCTAAACTCTTCTTTGAGCGAGTTTGGGTACACTTTGGGATCCCACAATCCATTGTTTCAGATCGGGACAAAAGATTCCTGAGTGAATTTTGGTCAAGTCTTTAGTCGATGATGGATACCAAACTTACTAAGTCCATGACTTTCCATCTCTAAACCGATGGCCAAACAAAGGTCATCAACAAGATCATCGCACACATTATACGCATATACAACTCAAAGCATCCATGCAATGGGATGAAAGCCTCCCCTATGTCCAACACAACTACAAGACAACTCTCCATAGCTCAACGTGCCACATCCCTTTTTAGGTAGGGCTAGGATGTCAGCCATTATGTCCTATTGATGTGGCCATACCATTTGGAGCTACTTAGTAGATTCGGGTCACGTCCAGTACGAAGCCTATAGGGCTAACAACTTCATTGAGTGAATTAAACACATCTACTCATAGGTACATGATATATTGGATAGAGCCAATGCTAAGTATAAGCAACACCATGATCATCATCAGGTTTCACACAAGTACTAGGTGGGTGACAATGTTTAGCTACATTTGCAGAAGGAGTGCCTCACTGGACCCCACTGAAAGGTTCACCCGATCCGATATTAACTGTTCACCATTACCAAGGCTATGGGGGATAATTCCTTCGAGCTTAGTATTCCACCATTCCTTGGTCTGCACCCAATTTTCAATGTAGACCACCTTTGACCATACTTTCCACCATTGTTGGACACATCCGACATTGCAAAACAACTCACACCTACGTTAGAGTTGAACCCAGACTGCATGGAACAAGCCAAAACTAATCAGATCATGGAAACACAGATCAAGAACACTCATCAACAAAGATTCCAACTATATCAGGTTGTCAAAGCAGGCCAACTCCTTCACCAGGGAAAGTGGTTCACAAGGGACCAGGTTCAACATAAATTTCCTCACCTCATGGAGGCTCTGCATGCAATGGGGACCTTAGATTCCTAAGGAGGGAGGACTGATCCATGTGGATATTAGTGTCCACCCACATATTCCACCTAGACCTCCAATCAGTTTCATCTGTTTTCTTGTTTATTTAAGCATTTACTATTTTTAGTAGTTTTTCAGGTCATAAACTTTCGGAGCAGGTTTAACCCCCTAAATGGTTTTTTAGGTTCGCAAAAAATCCATAGCGAATCCTATAGTACTTAGAGAGACCTTTCCAACAAGGTATCATACCACCAAATGAAGATAATATGACCAAGTTACGACCTCGAGAAGTTGGCTGCCCAACTAACCCCAACGAACCCCACAAACTCTCGGTGTTCCATCTCTTGGGGTTAGGGTTTTGGTTGTTTAGGGTTTTTTTTGTTGTTTTTCAATAATAAATACGACCTTAAGCCTCATTGTAACACAGTTAAGAGGCATGTAGATTCCACATCTCTTCTCAAAGATAAGCTACCATTGCCCGAGCTAGTTTATTTCTATTTTGTTTGTAAAAATATTTCAGTATTATGATATTAATGAAATGAAGTGTTATTTATGCTGCATCTTTGTATTTATGGTTATATCTGTAATTTGTTGCATTCTTGTTTAAGTTCAGGTCACTCTGTTGCAACTGTCCTGGAAACCTCCTCCCTTGAAGAAGTAGATGGACATTCTGCTTTAGAAAACATGGGACAAGAAGTCAATGTTGACTTTCCAATTGAACTCTAGGTTATTAGAGACCTTGTGGAACCCATAATTGATGTTACAGTTGAATACACCAAGGAAATGGTGATAGAAAAACCTAAGGATACAACTATAATTTCTTTCTTCTCTTCTCCAGCTACTTTGACCAAAAATTCTACACAAAGGACTGACACGGTACTAAAGGATAAAAGGAAAAACGGGACTAGTTGAGAAATAGATTCGTTGATAAAAGAGAACAGGAAGCTACAAAGGAAGGTACAACAACTAAATAAATGGTTGTGGGATAGTAAGGCCCAAAGGCATCATGAGAAGAGAAATGATAAGAAGAAGGAAGTTCGGGAGAATGAAACTCAAACTGAATTTGAAACTTTTTTTGTTAACTCTACTATGGGAACTCAAACTAAGTTTGACACATTAAATATTGATGTTTTGACTAATGAAGTAGGGGCCCAAATAGATTCACCAACTCTCATTGCGAGAAGTACATAGATGTAACATGTGTATCCATATACTCCTTTAATTATGGAGGCCACCATTCAAGTTTTGAATAAAAATTTGGAGGAACAACGAGAAACATTAATGCAATATCGAAGAAAGGTAACACCTCAGAAGGAGCATCAATAACTGCTTCAAAATTTTAAGGCATTGACAGTTAGGGAGGGTGAAACTTATGCCAAGATGAGAGCAACTAAAAGAAAAATCCAGTCTCTAAAAAGTCAGCTTGAAAATGCCATGGAACAAATGAATTATGATGTTCTATCATGTAGACCTCTAGCTAGAAATTATGCTTTATTTATGTTAGAACGATATTTGTTGCTTAAAGTCAAGGCCATTCGGTTAGGGCAACCATATGAATTCAATAACATTTCAGATTTTGTTAATTCTTTTCATAAGCAGGATGATAATACAAAGTACTTTTTATGTGAACTATACATGCACAACTTCTTCCTAGAAGAGCAGGTAGATGAGAACCCTGTTCCTTTTATAGGGGATGTGCAGTTCCAAGCTTTTATATCATTTTCTAGAAATCAGATAAAGTGGGCTAAAGCCTATAATGTATTTCAAATAAGAGAGCTTGGCCTCGACCTTTGGGTTAGAGGAGAGCCACGGAGCCCTTTGCAAACACTTATTTGTCATAAGAGGTTTATGGAACAATCTGGTGTTGTTGATGCTTTGGCTTCGAATAACAATGATGTTTTGTAGTCAGGATTAGAATACTTGGGAGACATCAGGGTTGAAGCTCTCAGAGGAGCCAAGCAGATATGGCAGGCATCATCCGGTGAAGTTAAAAATAGAGAACCTTTTAGCTTTCATAATTTTCAAGCTGCAATGAGCAGGGCACAAGATTATGCTCATTTGGTGTTGGAAGAAGGTCCTAGCTGGATAGGGTGCAGATACAGGTGCCCCGTGATCTGGTGCTCTCAACAGGATTACAAATCTAAATATGAAGATAGAGGCAGGTAAGTATGCTGATTCTCAAGAAATCCAGAATAAAAATGGATTCCAGCATTATGGAGAAAATCCTTACCCAACCTATTCCCTAACTTCTCTTCATGTCAATCACTTGTTTGCATGAGGTCATGCAAATAGGTAAGTTGGGGGGTGATGTTGGGCTTCAGAATTGATACATTTTCTTACCTTATTTTCTTATCTTTATATTAGTTTTCTAAGCCTTTTGTGTGTAGAATACGATAATTCGTGTGATATAGATTCTAGATAGGAGTTAATGGATTTTTATTACTTTATCTCCTTAATGAATCGATTTAAATCATGAAAGACATTGTTTACTGACGATTTGAACCGTTAATTGAACAAGGATATTTGATATCAAATATTGTTCCCTGGAATAGTAGTGGAAGAATGAGTTTTGAAGAGTTGTTCGAGTTAATTATAAGTAGTTGAACGAGATCAACTTCTATCATGGAATGATCAGTTGAAGAAGAGATCTTGCCCCTGCTATTCCAGGGAAACATTGGAAATTTTGTAATTTGAATAAAGCATCTCGAGTATCTTTAGATTGTCAGGATCAATTTTCTATTTGAAAATATACTCATTTTTAATATATATATGTATGTATGTATGTATATATGAGGAATTTAACCTCAGTAAATAAGTTAAGAACATTGGATCTATAGTCATTTTCGATCTATGGTATAAGTTTTTATAGACAATCATTGTAATTTCCTCAATATAATTTAATGGAGACTTTGTGGTTCAATCTTAACTTATTGCGCTGAATTAGCCATGAGGTAGTTGAATTCCAGTGATCTTGGGCCCAGTCCTGGAACTGCTACTGCCCTTTCTTGTATTCTTAAATTCATATTTTTCTTTCAGTCTTTGTCTGCATTTATTCAATTGAGTTCTAGATCTAATTGTTGGTCATTAGATTTACTATTACAATGTGCGCTTTAGTAGTAGTTGCAACATAATATCACAAAGTTAGATTTATTGTAAACGATTACTTAAGCGTTATCGTTCATTGTTGTTTCTTGTGATTAATGTTGAGTTGTTAATTCTGAAGGTTTGATATATTTTCAGCAGATTCATTTCTAGTCATAGTGTTGTTCCTTTCTTATAGATGTCATTTCCTAGGAAACAACTTTGCATGTAGTTAAATTACTTCATTGTTTTTTATAGAAGATTTAATGTTTTGATTCCTTTAATAATCTTGATTGTTTAAGATTGAAGTCTACAAATCAAGAATGAGTTGTTTCTTTCGATAAGTGTGAGTTGTTCCTTCCATTCTTATGCCTTTACTTTTTTTAGGACCATTCAAGTTCGGTGACATTAGCTCCATATCTTGCGCAAACTGTGTGGACAATCTTGAAATAAACAGACGAAACTCCAGGTTGATGTTTTAATGTTTAGAGGTTAGTTGATCCTTTAGGAACAACTAACCGCCCCAACACTATGGTGAGAGTGTGAGAGTATGCTATTATGAGAGCATTGTAAGTGAGTAGAGTATGCAACAACTGCTCACATATTTTATGTAGAGATATATCAAATATTTTTTACCATAAATCAGAGATAGAGTTGGGAAGAAGATTCAAATTTTGTGTGTTGGTTGTGGCATAATTTTGGTAGCTTTGATATGTGTTTGTGAGGAGTGTTTTGGTGAGAGTAGAAGTGAAGAAATTCCCTCCTCTGGGTCAATTATTGATTCATATTTTATGAGCATAATGCTAGAGCTGTTGGGTTGCTCATGTTGAGTGAATTGAGAACCAGTTTGAAAATATATTAAATGTGGTTCACATGGAGGGAGTGAAGGTGTGGAGGCGTGAGTAGAGACTGTGATTTGGAAATTCATAGTAGGAAGAGTATTATCCATCCAATAGGATTTGGACAGTCCAATGGTGGTTAGGTGAGTATTGTTGGTCATGGGATCTTCCAGCTGATGGTAGTTCGTAGATCCACGAGAGAAACAAATTTCCGAATTGATAGATGCCGAGATACTGTAGAGGAAGCCAAGTATTCCAAATTATGGTTGTAAACTAATCCATTTAAATTTGTTCAGAAAATTAATAGAAGATTTAAGCAGTGCAATAACAACAGGGTGGTTTTCTCTCGAAAGGGTTTCCACCAGAAATACTTGTGTTCTTTTGTGTGTGCATGCTTGTATTTCTCATGGTTATTGCTCATGATTGTTATCATTTCATTTTATTGTTGCTTATATGTTTTGATCATCTAATGATGTGAATGTGCAAGGATAATTAAGTTTGGGAAAAAGGTTTAAATTGGTGAAATTGATACAAAGGCCATCACTATATATACACCCCCCCCTTAGTAGTGAATATATTTCCAACAATTGGTATCATATCTAGTGCCCTTCAGTGAAGCTTGACCGCTTGGAGAGTAGATCGTGGATCATGGCTAGAAACAGGAGAAGGATGTCTCAAAAGACAAGAAGTTTGAACAAGGAAGAAAATTCTTCCATTGCAAAAGAAGCTGCAAATTTCGAATCAGGCGTGTCACGAGGTAACATTTTGAAGGAATTTTTTATTTATAATTTTGATGATTCTTTTGAGCTTGATGATGAGAAGGATATTGTTGTTATTAAAGCTAAATATGAATCAAACATGGTTGTGATCAAGGAGTTAGATTCTTAAGTAGATAAGCTAACAATTGCATGTAGAGATCATAAGAAATTTTTGTAGGGTTGTGATGAGAAAGAGAAAAATATCAAGGAGGTGCTTACTACCTTGAGAACTCAGCCAGAGGATTCAAAAATAAATGAAGAAGTGATGTGTAGAAAACAGAAGGAAAATAAATATTATGTAGAAGCACTTGAAAATGTAGTAGAAAATTTGAGAAAACAAATTGAAGAAAAGGACCAGTAGCTTGAAAAAGTTAAGAGCAACATAGCAGTGAGAAAATCTAGCTCTAACCTTCAAAGAGGAGATGCAAGTTCAGATGTAGGAAAAATTAACAAGATATATTCAAAGAAAACTATAACGAAATTTGTGAGCAAACATGTCTATGTTGGAGAAAAGAGGTAATAATTTCATCAGAAACAAAGAAGAGGTTCGAATGGAGTTTCAATGGCAATAAAATTATTCACTCCTAAAGTTGATAGTACCAAGATGAAATCAAAATTTGTTTGCTCCCTTATTGAATGAGATTGAGTGCTTTCATTATCATAAGCTTGGACATAAGGCAACTTTTTGTAGGAGAAAATTAATGGCAGAAGTGTCCTCAGACACATAATTTTATTAATCAGAAAAAAATATTACATAATATGATTTTGCAAGAGTTTACACCCGAACAACACAAAAACTCTTGCAATGAGCTATTTATAAGATCCATGTCCTAACTACCTCTAATTATGGATCACTTATTAAATAACAAGTGTCCATTTACAATAAATGCTATTCAAACCAACTAGCTAACAAATCTCCTAAAATAGAGCCTAAGATATGACGCATTTGGAGAGTCATATCTAGTTACAATAATATGCTAATTCTAAAAGTCTCCATTAAATAATTAAACATTCTAGAATAATAATTATTAATTTAATATCTTAAATTAATAATTATTTTATTTTAATTTTATAACCTATGATAAAATTGTATTTTTGGATAATCTGACATTCCCCCCTGTGATCCAAAGATACATTACAACAGATACCAAGTTCATCCCTGAACTTAGTAAATTTTATTCTGCCAAGCGGTTTCGTGAAAATGTTGGAGATCTGATCTTCGGAAGGACAATAAACTGGCTTGAGGACATCTTTGGCAATGAGAGATCTGATATGATGATACTTGGTGTCCACATGCTTTGTCTTTGAATGAAAAACTGGGTTCTTGGCAAGTTTGATGGCTGACTGGCTGTCAATGAATAATGATGTAGCTTCTGCATGAGAAATGCCCAAGTCCTGCAAAATTCTGCGCAACCAAACAATTTCACATGCTGCTTACCATGCTGAAATGTACTCTACTTCTACTGAAGAAGTGGCCACTGTAGCTTGTTTCTTACAATTCCAAGATACTGCTGCTGACCCCATATTCATTAAATAGCCTGATGTTGATGCTCGATCATCAATACTCCTAGCAAAGTCGGCATCAGAATATCCACCAAGTACAAAATTTTTAGTCTTTGTGTAAAGAAGACCAAAATCTTTTGTTCCTTGGATATATCGAAGAACTCTTTTGGCTGCATTCCAGTGGCTGTCTCTTGGTTCCTGCATAAAACATGAAGGAATACTGACTGCATAAGATAGATCAGGACAAGTATTTGTCAAATAAATCAAGCTGCCAATCAACTGTCTGTAAGTTGTACTGTCCACCTTTCCCCCCCTTCAAATTTTGAAAGTTTCAAGTTTTGCTCCATGGGGGTGAGAATGGGCTTGCAATCCTGCATGCCAAATCGCTGAAGAACCTCTGCTGCATACTTACTATGAGAAATGAAAATATGATGTGGATGTCGGAAGACTTCAACTCCAAGATAGTAGTGAAGTAATCCCAAATCTGTCATCTTAAAACCGGCGTGTAACTCCTTTTTCACCTGTGCAACATGATCATCATGGTTGCCAATAATGATCAAATCATCTACATACATAACAAGAATTACCAGATATTTTCCCTGTTGTCGCACATACAAAGTATCATCATATTCACTTCGTTGAAAACCAACTTTCTTAAGGTAGTCATCCATCTTTGCATACCAAGCTCGGGGAGCTTGTTTTAATCCATATAAAGCCTTAATCAATTTGCAGACTTTATGTTCTTGTCCTTCAACTTCAAAACCTGGCGATTGGGTCATATACACTTCTTCCTGTAAATCCCGGTTGAGAAAAGAACTTTTCACATCCATTTGATGAACTTTCCATCCTTTTTGAGCGGCCAATGCAAGTGTTAATTGGATGGTGTTCCATTTAGCTGTAGGAGCAAAAGTTTCCTCATAATAAATGCCTTCCTGCTGCGCAAAACCTTTTGCGACAAGTTGTGCTTTATATTTTTCAAGTTCTCCTTTTTGATTATACTTAATTCTGTAAACCCATTTTCATCCTATGGGTTTAACATTTGCTGGAAAATCAACAAGTTTCCAAGTGTTTTTATCAATTACTGCCTGATATTCTTCAACCATAGCTTGTTGCCATTCTTTATGTTTTACTGCTTCTTTGTATGTGGAAGGTTCAGTAAAATCATTTGCTATCAAGGCAAAATTGCCTTCACTTCTATGTGCCCTTCTGGTGCCTGTTTTATTCTGCTCATCAGGCTTTACATCTTTCAAAAGTTGAACTGCCCATTTTGGTAGTTGGTGCTCACTTGTTTGCGCTTCTGTAAAGTCTCCATCATTGTAAAGAGGATTAATATGAACTGATGTTCGTCGTTCAGGTGAAGAATGTGGAGAATCACTGTTAGAAGAACTGCTGCTGCTTGGAGATGCAGATGAACTGCTAGAAGACCCAGATGATGTTGTTGATGTAGATGGACTGGATGACTCATCTTCAGAGGAAGGAAAATCAAGTTCATACCAATTTGGTGAAGTTGGTTGACTTTGCATTTTTCCATTTCTTTTACTTCCCTTAGTTTCTAACTTGTGAAGAAGATTTTCAATTTCTTCAGCACTCTTACTTTCAGTTTCATAAAAAATGACATCCCTGGTCACAATGAATTTTCCATTGGTCAAAAGACGATACCCTTTCTTCTCATCAGAATAGCCAATCATTGTGCATTTTAAACTTCTCGATTCAAGATTAGTTCGTTTTTCTTTCGAAACTAAGGCATAACATACTGATCCAAAAACTCTAAGATGTTTAACTCGAGGTTTGAAACCAAACCAAGCTTCATAAGGTGTGATTCCATCTAAAGAAGCAGTTGGAGATCGGTTTCTTATGTAGACAGCTGTATGAATTGCTTCCACCCAATATGTTGGACTTAGCCTCTTGAAAGTTAACATGGATCTCGCCATTCCTAACAAAGTGTGATTCATTCTTTCGACTACTCCATTTTGCTGTGGAGTGTAAACATTAGTAAGATGTCGTCTTATGCCATTTTCACTGCAATAAGTTTTGAATTTATTTGAAGTGAATTCTCCCCATTATCTGTCCTAAGAGTACCTATCTTTTCTTTGACTTCCATTTCAACAAGTTGGTGAAATTTTTTAAACTTATCAAATGCTTCTGACTTGTTCTTCAAAAAGTAAACCCAAGTCATTCTGCTGAAATCATCAATGAATAGTAAGAAATATTTGCATCCACCAAAGGAAGTTTGTAGTGGTCCACAAACATCACTGTGAACTAGTTGTAGCCGCCTGTTTTCTCGCCATGAACTTGTTGGAAAACTTTCTTGACTTTGTTTGCCATAAATGCAAGCTTCACATTTTGCATTGTCCCTTTTGAAAGTGGGAATTCCTTTAACCATTCCTTGTTTCTGCAATTGAGAAAGACTCTCAAAATTTAAATGTCCATATCTTACATGCCATAGTCTTATAGGTGAAATACCTGTAGTCACTGCCCCTGCAAAATCAGAATGCCTTGGAATAACTCTCCCTTTCATCCGTAACAGTTTTCCATCTTCATAACTTGTCATGACTGTTTTCAAGTTCTGTTTGACTGAATTAATCTTGATTAAACCATCTTCCATAATCACCTGATGTCCTGCTTGTCGAATTGTGACTAAAGAAAGCAATTTTTTCTTAAAACTGGGTACATACCGTACATTGGAAACAATTTTTTCTCCAATGCTAGGGAGAAAAACTTTAACTGCTCCTTTTCCATAAGGAGTATGTTTTGTATCATCAGCAAGAAAAATGGAATTAAGTTGGCAATCTTGAAAATTCCAAAAAAAATCACGTCAACAAGTCATGTGCTGAGTTTCCCCTGAATCCAAGATCCAGGCATCTTCATAGTCACTTCTAAGATGGGATGAAAGTTGTGATGCTGGCGAGGAAGTAAAAACATATTATGAGTTATCTTCATCTTGATCATTGGCAAATTGTGCTGAATGCTGCTGAAACTTGGGAATTTTATTAAGTGAAGTTCGACAATCTTCAGCATAATGGCCAACTTTGTTACATCTTCGACACACAATTTGACTTAAGTCTCTTCCTCTTCCTGAAGATTGTCCTCTTCCTCTGCTTTGACTTCTATTTTTAGATTTTCCTCTACCTTGATTATTATATCCTTGTCCTTGAAAATTGCCTCTTTCTTGATTGTTTCCTCTACCTTGAAAATTATTTCTTCCTCCTCTGTTAAAATTGTTTCCTTTGCTTTGGCTTCGACCTCGATTATGTGCTGCTTGATTCTGATTCCCTCTACCTCTGCCTCGAGAACTGTCTGTTGATGACTTACTAGTGCTGGCCTCTGTGAGAAAAACATCTTCACCAACTTTCTTCTTCTTCCGAAAAGTTTTATCATGTTGAGTCAACATTTCACAGAGTTCATCAAACTTTAGTTTCTCTAATTTCCCAGTTACTTGTAGAGTCTCCAAAAAATGCGTGTAGGAAGAAGGAAGTCCAGCAATTACAATTGTGACCATAAAGCTATCATCAATTGCGGGAAAACCAACATTAATAATTTCCTGCCTAATATTCTTAAGTCTTGAGATATATTCAAGAACATCACCACCTTTAGTTAATTTTTGTTGCAACAATTTTAATTGTAGATCGACTTTCTTTGATTCAGGCTTAGTATCAAAGAGGTCTTTAAAATTTTTCAAAGCAGACCATGCATTTGTAGCATTTTCTATGTGGACATACATTTCATCATTCACAGAAGATTTAATAAGAGCTAAGGCTTTCACATTCTTGATTTCCCATTTTGCTAGTGCAGCTGCATCTGTGGGTTTATTCGGCTTAACATCTCCATCACATATACCCTGCCATAATTCATTATAAATGAGAGTGCTTTCGATGAGACGATGCCATGTTTTATAAGATTTTGTGCCTTCAAGTTTGTCGGAATCAGAAAACAAATTAATCAACTTAGACATTGTAGCGTTGAAGCATCGCACCAAGAATCATAACAGAAATGACAAGATAGTCAACACAACACACCACGAAAAAAACACGATCTATCGGGGCTTGGCCTTGACCCTTGTATAGTCATTTGAAGCATGAGAAAAATGTCTGAGCTTTGCACTTGGCTCTAGTCAATTTCTCAAAAATTATAGGGCAACTTTCAAAATTTGACTTTTACAATGATGCTCTTGCAAAACTTCGTAAAAAAAAGTTACCCCCCCTCAAAGTAAAATTACTTTGAGTTACACTTATCCCCTTTAAAAAATTACAATTAAAATCTCCTTATTACTCCAAAACTTTAAAAATCACCTTATTTCTCCAAATATTTACAAAATCCTTATTACTCCAATTACATAAAATTATATACTGCATCTCACCAAATCACAAATTACAAACTATATATTACAAAAACCTTATCTCTCCAAATTACAAACTATTAAAAAACTTTATAATTCACCTTATTTCTCCTTTACAAAAAACTTTATTATCCATCTTATCATGACTCTCTTTTCTTTTTTTTTAAAAACCCCATTAAAAAAAAATTGAATGTTACGTGAACTTTCAAAAGTGAATAAATATACTTTTAAAGCATATCATGCCTTTTAAAAAAAAGCACGTCCTAACTCACGCTGACTTTTAAAAATCCACGTAGGCTGGCAACGCTGATTGGAACGCTGGCTAGAACGACAGTGTGAACGATGGCTGGAACGCTAGCTGGAACAGCAGTGCGAACGCTGGTTGGATTTTTTTACTTGTCCTTCAGGCTAGATCTTGACTGGCTGATGCTGGCTAGCTGGCTCTCACACTGGCTGGCTGCTGTGCTGTCACGGAGTGTAGCATTTGCAGGGCACAGCTAACGCTGATAATCATGGAACATGCAGTAAAAGAAATCTAATAATAATAAACAAATTGATTTGCAGATTAAAATTCTAAAATCAATAAGATTTTTTTGTTGAACACAAAACTGGACAATTTCATACCAGTCATTTTCTGATCAATTCAATGGAGTTGAGTTTTCCATGATCTGATAGAGCTGGAATCTCCTCCTCAAATCAATTGCAGCATTACTGAAGCTCTGATACCACAATAATGGCAGAAGTGTCCTCAGACACATAATTTTATTAATCAGAAAAAAATAATTACATAATATGATTTTGCAAGAGTTTACACCTGAACAACACAAACACTCTTGCAATGAGCTATTTATAAGCTCCATGTCCTAACTACCTCTAATTATGGATCACTTATTAAATAACAAGTGTCCATTTACAATAAATGCTATTCAAACCAACTAGCTAACAAATCTCCTAAAATAGAGCCTAAGATACGACACATTTGGAGAGTCATATCTAGTTACAACAATATGCTAATTCTAAAAGTTTCCATCAAATAATTAAACATTATAGAATAATAATTATTAATTTAATATCTTAAATTAATAATTGTTTTATTCTAATTTTATAACCTATGATAAAATTGTATTTTTGGATCATCTAACAAAAATTGGACACATCCATGCAGCAATTTGGACAACAAAGAGTGGGATCTTCTTTCAGGTATACAAGTTTTTTCACTGATATATGTTATGCATGTAACTTGTTTGGGCATAAATCCATTGATTCTAGATTTGGAATGAGAAGATGGAAATCTAGCATGAGCAACAAAAGTTCATATCCTTTGGCTTCTTATCTTGGTCATGTAGAATGTTATATGTGCCACAACTTTGGACACATGACCAGGGATTGCTTGATGCCTAGATCCATAAGACTGTCAATACAAAACCAGCATCCAAAAAGACATGCACAACAAAGAAACCAACTAGGAGAAATGTGGAAGAAAAAGGATGAACAATTAGGAAGATGTGGTATTTTACTTTGCTCACGTGACGAGGATGAAAAATGGTATATTGATAGAAACTGTTCACATCACATGTCAGGAGATAGGAGAAAATTTCACTTCTTGAAGAAAACCAAAAGTGGTCATGTTGTTTTTTAAGGAAGTGAACCAACAAGAGTATTGGGAAGTATCAAGGCCAACCTTGGTGAAAAGAGGACCAATACTGAAGATGTATGGCTCATTGAGGGTCTTAAGCACAACACTATAAGTGTGATCCAAATGGTTGATGGAGGCAAGGAAGTGGTCTTCAACTCCAAAGGTTGTTTCATCGGGAAAGAAGGATCAAAGAGGGAAATTGATAGAGGATTCAAGACCCTAGATAATGTATATGTGCTGAATGGAAGAGTGAAAAGTAAGAAGAGACCAAGATAATACTCTTCTTCATCAGATACAGAGTAGAAAAGATCAACACATATTGCATTCCACTCTTGCGTGATAGATTCTCTAGACTAGCAAAAGGATGTAAAGCCTTCATAGGCTCAGGGGGAGTATTTGGCACATCTTGTTTTTGCATGTAGTTAGTTTTTAGTGATGTTGATGCTTATCATTTTGATTATGATTTCTTGATGATGGGTTTTTTGCTACTGATGATGTTTTTGTTGAGGTGCGATCAAGAGGAGAGATGGCACATGTTTAGGGGTTGCACTTTATATGCTTCCAATATTTGGATGGCTCCATGCTTCCTTGGAGGAGTTGGCTATTTTCTCCTTGCTATATGTTTATTTGATATATCATTGTTGCAGGAGCTTGCATTTTAGTTATGCATGGATAGTATACTACATATGTAGTTGGTTTGTATCATGCATCTTGGATTGATGACTTTATGCATGTGTTAGTGCCATGGAGATTAGTATGATGATGGTGCATGATGCTTACGATGGATGTTTTTCATATTGTTGCTGTTACACTTGATGATGATTATGATTTTGAGCATGGATTGCTGATGTGATGTTGTTACTATCATTACATAATTACCTCATTGCTCCTATGAGTTTTACTTATCTTGTAGAGGTTTGTTATAGACATTTTTGTGCCTTACAACTCCAAGAATGAAATGTCCATAAACCAAGGGCTCCTAAGTCCCTAAAAGTGTTGTTCTAACCCCTAAAGGAACAAGGTCAACAGATTACAACTTCTCCCAGAAGTTCTCCATCAGAAACTGCTCAGAATAAGTCAAAACAGGATCATTTCAGTTGCTCCACTGGCTAGGTGCGTTGCATTGCACCTAAATACACTGTGAGGGTGCGTTGGGCGAGAAATGACAAATGGCAGTGTCATTCCGCGAGGTGGAGAGACAATGGAAGCTTCCAGAATCTTCTCCTATGACACTTGCCTCACTGAATTCGACCAAGGATGAGTAAGAGGCCTTCAGTCTCCAAGTAGAAGCAAGAACTGACAGAGAGAAGACACTAATCAAATCACAAGCTGACTCATCCTCCTTACACATATCTATATATGGATCCCTCATCCCAGAGATCCAGAGGCTGGAATTTTGCACATTGTAAGGAATTGCTGTTGGTTTTGAGACAAACATCAGAGTATTGGGTGATCTATGCTTTGTTGGAGGTGAAGAGGGGCTTCTTTGCTGGGAGGTTGATGCTGGGTGAGGAACCATCGGTTGTAACTCCTCCTGGATCTTCTTGTTTATCAATAAAACTATTTGAGTTTTTCCTCCATGCTTTTGTATCATTGATGCTTGTTACATTTGTATGGTTAACTTAAATCTGATCCTAAGTTGTTTATGAATATAGATCCATGTCTTTGTATAGTGTTCTTCTTCTGTGATCTTACAAGTACTTGGTGAAGCTGGGCAAGTAAGGGAGCAGGTAGCTGGAAGCTGTCAAAGAAGAGAGGGATTGGATCAAAGGATTAGCGCAAGACACAGGTTGGTTCTTTCTATTCCTCTCTATCTATAGTTCATAGAGGAAATACAAAAGCAGTTTTTCTCTGTTTGTTTCTAAGGCAGCTGTCACACCTTAGTGGGATAGAGCAGTTCTAAATAGATACTTTTCCCGGTAACAAAATGGCGACTCCGCTGGGGAATGTCTAATTAGTTTGTTTGTGTATCTCTTTGTTGTTTGTTTCATAAACTTATAAGTAGCATTCGAACTGCATTTTCCATAACAAATGCAAAGTAGACATCTGCTGCTTCAATCCATTCACTGGATCTGTTTATGATTTGAACAACTGATTCACAAACTATCTGATTGCCCTTGTGATAGCTCTTAGACCCTCCTTAGATCTACCCCTGATTGTGCATTACTGATTGCTTTTACTCGGCCAAAAACCAAAGACTGAACTGAAAATTGTGACCCAGAACTCGGATAGATTCTAATTTCTGGCCCAGCGCAGGTACTGTTAAGAGATCCTGAATTTCAGCGCACTTCCCGAAAGGGCAACCTGCACTGCAATGCAGTTTCTCTGTGTTACAGGTGCGCTGATCAGACTAGCCCTGTGTAGCTGAGGTTCTTGTGCTTCATTCTCTCCAGTTCTATCTCTGAATTTTGCTGCCTGTGATCAGTATATGTCTTTTTAAAACCCCTTTTCCTTGCTGTTATTCCACCTCCTTTGTAAAAAAGAACTGTAGATGTTTTTGTGTGTTTGTTGAGTCGTTTACAGTTTTCCATTGCAAAAATAGAATAGTCGTACTGTCGTCCTTTGATTTGGATCTGTCACAAGTGTCGATTTCGATCATAGGAGAAAGTTTGATTACTGTTGATGGTCGATTATACTTTTACTATTGCCTTTGGTCTGAGTTTGTGATTTTCTAGTGTCATGTACAAGCATTCATTTCAAAATCGCAAGGTGTCGTAATCATCTCTATCTTTTGATTTCGAAAAGAAGCTTGTTTGTGTTTGTTGCTTGAAAGCAAATTCAGATTTGTACATCAACTTTCTTTTTAGCATCAATACTAAGAAAGTCAAAAACAAATACATGCATGTGCATTTGCATATAGACAGTCTGTTTGGCTTGATTTAGGAAAGTGCATTTACAGTGTGCTCTTTGCTCTTTGTGAAAAGATTGTGTCTTTCTTTTCCTCTAGTAGCTAGGATTTTCATTGCACAAAAGAGATAAAAGTTTGTTTATCATCTTTTAGATTGCATTTTAGGAATTACATCTACATCTCGTGGTGAACCCAAAAGGCAAACTTCATAAGCAAGATCAACTTAAAATAAATTCAATGAATCTAACAACGCTTTGGAACTTAACGCACAACATTTAGAGGTCTAGGCTAGAGACGTATTCTGACGTCGTAAAGCATGGTAACTGTTGTCCTCACTGATGGTTGGGTGATTCCTCCACTTTGAGATGGTAAGTGCCAATACGGACTTGTGCTCCCACGTACCGTCGAGTATATTTTGGGAGACCCCTATAGGCTTAAATCCTTTATCCATAGGAAGCCGTGTTTGCCGCCCTACCGATCGCAATGCACTGAACACAACATTCGGGAAGATTGACTGCCGTACCGTAAAAAGTATTCTGTAGTTTTGCGATTGGTTTGGTACTCCCTCTACCTAGATCTCTAGAGCAGTCCCTTTCGTTCCTTTTCAGACTCCTTAACGGAAAAGGTCCATCTGAGCACTTGTCACTTCAGGCTCATTAAAAATCGAAGGAGACTAGAGTCATCTTTTGTTTTTTCTCGACTCTTAAAAACTGAAAAAACAAGTTGTGTCAAAGCGTCTAAAATTTATTTTAAACGGAATAATCATCACCTTTCCCTCGTTGGTCTTCGAAATTAGTCTCCCTTCATCGCAAGTTCTTGTAGAATCGCTAGGAAATCTTTTGGATAGACTAGATATGTCTGAACAACCGTCGACATCTAGGACTGTGTCATCCGACACAGCAGCAGCAGAACCTCCTGCTGCTACTCCAACAATGTTCGCCGGTATACCATCTGTCCCGGCAAGTTATCAACAACAAACCGGAGTCCAATCAGGGACTGTTTCGACGACATGGTCTGTTCCTATTTCTTCATCCGGATTATCATCTGGTATTTCTTATGTTGAAACTCAACAAATTGATCCAATGTGTCTTCAAAGGCCAATTTACCCTTTAAGTACTGGATTGCCACCATATGGAGGGCAGTATGCCTTTTCATTGTTCCCTTCCGGAGAACAACCATATGGGAGTTTACAACAAAGTTTAGGTCAAACTGGAATTACATCTAGCGGTTGGGTACCAAGGGTTGTATATTCAATGCAACCAGTCCATCCTGTGTCGATTATTCCCACTATACCTGTTGTGGTGACTGCGTCGCAAGTACAAGCGCTACCTGTTGTATGTCAACCCCAAGTTTCTCAGGTTACAATACAACAGCCTCTTGTCTCGACAACTCAATCACAACCTCAGGTTAGTGCCTCCTTATCTGGAGTGACTCAGGCTCAAACAAGTACTATGACTCCTCATCTTGGTCAATCATCCAGTATTGGGCAACAACAAATGGTCCAACAACCATGGCTGGTTCAATCTCAACAACCACAATTCCAGCAATCATATCAAGGACCTGAGCAACAAGTCTTTGTAAGTAATGGGCAACCGCATTTCAAAAATGGTTATGCCCATCAACCTTGTCAAAGTTGCCAGCATCAAATACATTATGCTGGTATGCAAAGACCCACTGCTCAGGTGATTCCGTCTTATCCTGGGTATGCTTCGCCTAACCTGAATCAACAGTTGCCCTTTGTAGCAACTCTAGAATTACCAGATCTAAACCGGTTGACGAATGATCCAATTTCTTATGCCCCTTGGTGGCCAGCGATTCCGCATAAACTTCCGTCAGATATTCCTAAATTTAATGGAAATCCGGGTGAAGATCCGTCGAATCATGTGATGACCTTTCATCTGTGGTGTTCATCAAACACCCTGAATGATGATTCGATAAGACTTCGCCTTTTTCAGAGGACGTTAACGGGTCCGGCGGCAAAATGGTACATCGAATTTCCTAGAGCTTCATTCGACAACTTTAGTACCCTAGCCACAACCTTTTTAACCCATTTTCAATTACCGATAAGGTACGAAACGGGAATGAAACTCCTTACCAACTTCAAACAGACAACGGCCACTCACATATCTGATCATATTCATGAGTGGCGACGTCGTCGCAGAATGGTAAAAACATATGTTCCTGATCAGCTGCTAGCTGAATGGTTTATTAAGTCATTATTACCTTCTATCATAGAAGATGTGGCAAAGGGAGGAGTCGTCACTGAAGAGCAAGTTATTGCTCGTGCACAATATCTAGACTTGATCTATACTCAGTCTGGCACGCTCTACGATAAAATACCTGATGCTCCTAGACCGGAATTTTCCATTCCTCCTCCTCCTAAATCAAACAATGACTCTCATGCCGTCGATGGCGTGATTGGCGCAACAGACACGAAATCGACAAAGGCTACATCTAAAAAGGCTCGTAATATTTCCAGTTAAATTGCAAATGAGGAACTTCTTGCCTCGGAAGTAAATGTCGTGTCGACCGACAAAGGCAAACAACTGAAGCAACCAGGGGGCAAGAAGAAAAAGAAAGGGAGAAAAAAGAAGCAGGATGAGTCATCTCCTGTAAAACCTTCTACAAACCCTTATGGGCAAAGGAAACCCCCTGTGGGGTGTCATATATGCGATGAGGATCATCGGACGAGAGATTGTCCACATAAAGCTGAAGTTAAGAAACTCTTTAAGAGTTCAAAAACCTCAGCAGTATTGACTAATCCGTTTCCAAACCCGGGAACCAAACTAGTTGCTAACCAAAATGATTCCCGATCCCAAGTGCTTATGTTGTCTATCTCAAAGCAACAAAATGATGCTTTGACAAGGAATAAAGATTACGGGAATCCATAGCTGTCGAATAACAAGGCTAATGAACAACCTAGTAGTTCGACAACAACTTTGATCGAAGTTGTGCCACCCATCATTCCTGAACCAATGATAAAGCCGCCAAAGGGAGTAGTACACAAATCGACATTTAATCCTCGTGCAAAAGTAGCGCAGAATTATAATATAGTAGAGGACCTGGCCCAATCGTCGTTCGCTATGTCGACACTTGAGGTACCGCAAAATTGCCCCTCCCAAGAGCAAGCTTTATTATCAGCAATAGGTGGGATTGACCCAATGGATTCCAATCTTGTGGCCTTTGATCATAAAGGATATGACCCTCAGTTACCAGCTCAACTAGCTTTCCTTATTCAAGTGAAAGCCCTCAACAAAACTATTCATCGAACAATTATTGATGAGGGGGCATCTACATGTATTATGTCGATGAGTTGCTGGAAAAATTTAGGCTCACCACCTGATCCAGGTGGATATTGGTGGCCACTTGCCAAGTCCACCTGGACCCCCACCATTGTCTTTCTCAGCATTTTCAGTTTCCTTAATTGTAGCACAACTTACTATTTTTAGCAGTTTTTCGGGTCCTGAACTTCCGGAGCCGTTTTGAGGCCCTAAACGACGTTTTTTGGGGAATCCGGGGGCAACACGAGTCCATGGAATGGATTGGTGTTGTCCGTTCCAACAATGATAGTGCTCGGATGGATCTTTCTAATGAGCTATTGTATGCGTCAAACGGAGATCATATGCCAAAGTTACGACCCCGGGAAGTTGATGTACCAACTTACCCCCAAACGGGGCCCACAGTTTGGCGTTTCATCTCCTAGGGTTAGGTTTTGGAATGTTAAGGGTTTTTCCATTGTTTCTCAACAATAAATAGGCCTTCGAGCCTCATTGTAACACAGTTCAGAGGCATGTAGCCATCACATCTCTTCTCAGAGATAAGCTACCATCGCCCTAGCTAGTTTATTTCCATTTCTGTTTGTAAGCATATTTCAGTATTTTCCATTAATGAAATGAAGTATTATTTCCACTGCATCTTTGTGTATATGGTTATCTCTGTAATTTGTTGCGTTCCTGTTTAAATCCGGATCAGTGGTATCAGAGCGGTCTGCTTTTTCTCTGTTTTTCTTTGCATGTCACCAACAAGGTCGGGATATAAGGAGTTAGGGCTTGAACTGGTTGAACCTTTGCAAGACCAGCCTCGCAAATCCCGACGACCTCCCATGGCGGACGAGAAGAAAGACGAGGGGGCAGGAGATCCCATCAAAATCTTGCTCGAAGAAGCGCTCAAGCGACAACGGAACGCGATGATGGACAGCTTTGCGCAGATCCTTCAGCGGCTACCCAGAAGCGGCGCATCGGCTTCCAGCAGCTCCTCTGGAAACGCCACACCCTTTAAGGTACAAGTTAATTTTGAAATCCCCATATTTGAGGGTCAGATAGACGCCGATGCCGTAGATAAATGGTTAAATCTGCTAGAGGGTTATTTTTCTGTTCATGAATTTTCGAGTCGGGAAAAGATTGTTTTTGCTCTTCTCAAAGCAGCCCCCCACGTCAAGGACTGGTGGGAAACCTACTGCGAGCAGAAGGATGAAAGTACTGGCTCACTATTTTCAGCCGCACCCACCTGGGATTCGTTCCGGGATGCCATCAAGGAGCAGTACTACCCTGTCGGAAGCTATGAGGATGAATACATAAAGTGGAGCACGCTGCGGCAGGGAAGGGACCAAGATGTGCCGGAGTTCACCAATCTTTTCCATACCCTTCGCACAAAGTTGGGTATCAAGGATTCGGAGCAACATTTGATACTCAAATACCGTGGCTGCCTGCACAAGTACATCCAGGAAGAAATACAGTTCCTAAACATCCCCTCGCTCGGCGCAGCATACCGGTATGCCGTCAAGGTCGAGCAGAAGTTTAAAAAAAAGAAGCGAGACTTTGGATCTGCGAATCCAAAGCAGGGGAAAGGTGCCCCTAAACCACAGAACAAAGGACAAAGCCAAGGCGGGACAACCCAAGACAACCAGCCGAAGCTGCAAGCAAAGAGCAACGCCGCGAAGCCGAGAAAGGACACTGGAAAATGGTGCGAGTTCCATAAGAGCTCCACTCACAACACAAGTGAGTGTCGGGCCAAGCAGTCACTGGTGGCTGAGCTAAAGGTTTCAGAATCAGATGCATGTTTCGACTCTGAGTCAGAACCCGATAAGGGGTATGAAAAAGGGAAGCAGATCATTGATGCGGATCCCAGCGCCACTGTTGCTACTGCAAAGATCCAGAAAAATGAACCCGAAGATCCAGAGGAGGAGGAGCGTCTCTTCCACTCCTAGATGTGGGTAAAGGGCTCCCCGATACAGTTCATTGTTGATAGCGGGAGTCAAAAGAACCTCATTTCGGCAGAGGTCGTGAAGCGGTTGGGCTTACCGACCACAACACATCCACAACCATACACCATTGGGTGGCTTTACCAAGGGAGAGATCTTCGCGTGAGCCAGCAGTGTCGCCTTCCATACAACATCAAGCCCTTCACAGATGAGGTATTGTGTGACATTGCTCCCCTTGAAGTTTGTGATGTATTACTAGGACAACCATACTTGTGGAAGCGACATGCTGTGTATGAATCAAGGCCTCGTGCTGTTATTATTACATTGGGAAATAAGTTGTTCAGGATACCAGAGGTAGCACCACCTGCCGCCATCTCTTTGATTACTGCAAAACAATGCAGTAAGATCATTTCCAAAACCAGGAAATTTGTTTTCCTGATGATACGCCCTCAAGGGAAGAAGAAGACAGTGGCCGCGGCCTCCAAACGGGGTCCCTCTGCACGGCAGCTACAGATGGACAAGATTGTGGAGGAGTACGAAGACATCTTCACCTCCCCGGCAGGGGTTCCTCTGCACTGTCAAGTCAAGCACTCCATCGATCTGACCCCAGGTGCGCCGCTACCTAATGGACCAATTTATCGGCGCTCCGTTCTGGAGAACAATGAAATCAAGAGGCAGATTCAGGAGCTCCTGCAGAAAGGTCACATCCGTCCGAGTTCTTCGCCCTGTGGGAGCCCGATAGTGTTGGTACAGAAGAAGGATGGGACGTGGAGACTCTGTATTGACTATCGGGCGCTGAACAAGATCACTGTCCGTAATAGGTACCCGATCCCACGGATTGATGACCTCCTAGACCAACTAAAGGGGGCGAAATATTTCAGCAAGATCGATCTGAAGTCAGGATATCACCAGGTACCAATTGAACCCTCAGATGTGTGGAAGACTGCCTTCAAATCCAAGGAGGGCCTCTTCGAATGGTTGGTCATGCCTTTCGGATTGACGAATGCTCCTGCAACCTTTATGAGGCTAATGGATGACATCTTGCGACCATTCACCAACTCCTTTGTAGTAGTATACTTGGATGACATTCTGATCTTCAGCCAGAGTTGGGAAGAGCACCTCCAACACATCCGACAGGTTCTCCAAACACTGCGGCAACACAAGCTATGTGCCAATTTGGAGAAATGCACTTTTGGCATGACCGAGGTTCAGTATCTGGGATACATCATTGATGAACAGGGGGTGCATGTCGATCCAGCCAAGGTCCAAGTCATTCGGGATTAGCCCTCTCCAACCACTCTAACAGAGCTCCGCAGCTTTCTAGGTCTTGCCAACTTCTACCGCAGGTTTGTGTTGGGATTTTCTCATATTTCTTGGCCCTTGAGTCAAGTCACCAAGGGCGGGGCGAAAGCAAAATTCTTTTGGTCTGAATCTCAACAGAAGGCATTCAGGGAGTTGAAGGATCGCCTCTGCACAGCACCAGTGCTCGCGTTACCAGATTTACAACAACCATTTGAGGTCGAGACAGATGCCTCTGACTATGCTATTGGGGCAGTCCTTACTCAACATGGACATCCAGTGGCATATCACAGTGAAACACTTTCAGACACAGTCCGGAAGTACCCCACTTATGATAAAGAGATGTATTCCATTGTACAGGCCTGCCGACAATGAAAGCATTACATTTTGGGGAAGGAAACGGTCATCCACACAGACCACCGACCTCTGCAGTTCATACAAACCCAAGGGAAATTGCAGAATGATCGCCATCAGAAGTGGTCTACATACCTGCAACAGTTTCACTTGAATATCAAGTATAAAAAGGGCAGCACCAATAATGTTGCAGATTGCCTCAGTCGACCACCGATCATGGCGCTAACCACCGTGCTCAACTTTTGCGGGCACGAGACTTCTGATTGGCCACTTCTCTACAAAAGCGACCCAGAATTCGGCCACACATACTAGACACTCTTGGAGGGTCGGCAGGTTGCAGATTTTCACCTCCAAGATGCCCTATTATGCCACCTCGGTCACCTTTGTGTTCCTTCAAGCGAGCGTGCCAAGATGATTTGGGAAGCACACTACAGTCGGGCTGCTGGGCATTTCAGGGTCGAGAAAATAGTGGCAGTACTGCAAAACTATTTCTATTGGCCGAATCTTCGACAGGATGTTGGGAAGTACATCCGATCATGTACTGCTTGTGCCATTGCCAAACCGACCATTAAGAAGCAAGGCCTCTATACCCCGTTGCCTACCCCTAGTCGACCTTGGGAATCCATCTCCATGGATTACATGTCAGGCCTTCCTTCCACTAAGCATGGAAATGACTGTGTTTTTGTGGTCGTCGACAGGTTCTCAAAGATGGAAATTATGATGGCCTGCAAGAAGAATATCACAGCAGAAGCCACTGCTAAACTCTTCTTTGAACGAGTGTGGGTGCACTTTGGGATCCCACAGTCTATCATCTCAGATCGGGACAGTCGGTTTCTCAGCACCTTTTGGTCCAGTCTCTGGTCAATGCTGGACACCAAACTCACGAAGTCCACAGCCTTCCATCCTCAAACTGATGGCCAGACAGAGGTTGTCAATAGGATGATTGTGCACATTCTGCGCATGTATAACTCAAAGCATCCACGCACATGGGACGAGAGCCTCCCCTACGTTCAGCACAGCTACAACCGAGCTCTTCACAGCTCCACTGGCCATAGCCCTTTTCAGGTGGGTTTGGGATTCCAGCCACTATGCCCCATTGATGTGGCCATGCCACTTGCAGCTACTCACATGAATTCAGCTCATGTCCAGTCCGAAACAGATAAGGCCACCAGCTTCATTGAGTGCATCCAACATATTCGCCAGCAGGTCCATGACATTCTTGAGAAATCAAATGCCAAGTACAAGCAGCGACATGATCAACATCGGGTGCCACACAAGTTTCAAGTGGGCGACAAAGTCTGGTTGCATTTGCAAAAGGAACGCCTTACTGGAGCCTATCGGAAATTGAGACCACTCCGATATGGTCCTTACACCATTACTAAGGCTATGGGAGACAATGCATTTGAGCTCAGCATTCCCCCATTCCTTGGCCTGCACCCAGTATTCAATGTGGACCGCCTTCGACCATACTTTCCACCATTGCTAGACACATCCGACATTGCAGAACAGCTCAAACCCACAGAATTAAATCCAGATTGCATGGAACAAGCTGCAACTGATCGGATCATGGACACACAGATCAAGAACACTCGCCAACAGAATATCCAACTGTATCGAGTTGTTAAAGCGGGCCAACTCCTTCAGCAGGGCAAGTGGCTCACCAGGGAACAAGTTCAGCAGAAGTTTCCTCATCTCATGGAGGAGCTCAACGCAATGGGGACCATTGCTTCCTAAGGGGGGAGGAATGATCCAGGTGGATATTGGTGGCCACCTGCCAAGTCCACCTGGACCCCCACCATTGTCTTTCTCAGCATTTTCAGTTTCCTTAATTGTAGCACAACTTACTATTTTTAGCAGTTTTTCGGGTCCTGAACTTCCGGAGCCGTTTTGAGGCCCTAAACGACGTTTTTTGGGGAATCCGGGGGCAACACCAGTCCATGGAATGGACTGGTGTTGCCTGTTCCAACAATGATAGTGCTCGGATAGATCTTTCTAATGAGCTATTGTACGCGTCAAACGAAGATCATATGCCAAAGTTACGACCCCGGGAAGTTGATGTACCAACTTACCCCCAAACGGGGCCCACAGTTTGGCGTTTCATCTCCTAGGGTTAGGTTTTGGAATGTTAAGGGTTTTTCCATTGTTTCTCAACAATAAATAGGCCTTCGAGCCTCATTGTAACACAGTTCAGAGGCATGTAGCCATCACATCTCTTCTCAGAGATAAGCTACCATCGCCCTAGCTAGTTTATTTCCATTTCTGTTTGTAAGCATATTTCAGTATTTTCCATTAATGAAATGAAGTATTATTTCCGCTGCATCTTTGTGTATATGGTTATCTCTGTAATTTGTTGCGTTCTTGTTTAAATCCCGATCACCACCCTTGTCGAGATCGTCAACGACGTTAAAAGCATTTGATGGACGATCATACACTCCATACGGGATTTTAAGTAACTTGCAAGTTGAACTGGGGGCAAAACAATAGAAATTGATGTTGAAGTAATCGACGAAAACCTCGATTACAACATCCTACTGGGAAGGCCCTGGATATATGCCATGGCCGCAGTTGTGTCGACCTACTTCAGGAAGATTGCATTTCCCTTTCAAGGAGGAATTACAATCGTCGACCAACAAACATTTCTCCCCAACAGTTCACAAGTTACGGGAAGCATTCCAATGATCCATGGAAGCAATCATTCGCTTCAAAATATTGGAGTAGGCCTCCTAAAAGACCCTGCCTTAATGGGTACTTTTGCCTTACCGCCTCAAAGTAATCTGGCGGAAATGGCCACAGTGGAAACCTACAATATGAAATCTTCTATATCTAATGGATTCAGAAGATTCCTAAACATTTTGTCAGCATGGATCATCGCCATTATAGAAATATTGTAGCAATCAATGTTTCTAGCATGGGAGGCAAACCCAAATCAACGCTCATCGAGTGTTTGGATAGATAGGTCTAAAGAATATGGCACCTCTTCAGATCCTTGGTCACATGTACATTCTACAGACGAAGGAATCAGTCAGTCAATGATGATAGGAGAGGCACCATGGGAAGATTACCACCATCGCTCCCATATTCCGAATTACCACGAAGATTATTCCAGCAACCTTAATCATCCATCAGTTTTTGATTTTCTATCAAATACTGTAAATACGGTGGATTTCGAGGATGGTTCTTATCTCGTGTCACCTCGTTAAAAAATGAAACAAGGAGTCATGAGGATAGTTCTTTTAAAGTGTCGACCTCATTAAAAAGCGAAACAAATCTCCCTTTCCAAATCGAGTCTTTCAAAGATCTCGAAGGAAAACCTTCATTCCGACCACCGTGTTGAATGCAATGAAGCTTGGGGGGCATGCACCTCGATTTGCATTATTATGCTGGGGGCATGCAAACTTATCAACGAGCAGTGTTACTGCAGGGTTCAAGCTCGTTAAAAAATAAACCCGCCACGAGCAGTGTTACTGCAGGGTTCAAGCTCGTTAAAAAATAAACCCGCATCGAGCAGTTTTAGCACATAGTTCAAGCTCGTTAAAAAATAAACATAAGACATGAGCAAATGTTTCCACCCGCGTTTAAGCTCGTTAAAAAATGAACTATTCCCCGGTAAATAACCACCGTGAATGTAGTACTTCAGCCATTAAAGCCTTGGTCGTGTTTGCACTGTCACCTACACTTTTTCATTGGCCAATCATTCACCTCCATTTGATTGTTTACCCATTTTGAGGAACAGCTGCGAAGAGTGATTTCACTAGCCATCCTTGTGACACTGCCGTGATTGGAAAATTCCAAACCTTACCTGGAATCAGCTGCTACCCGTTTTATCACTCGTTCCTCAAAAGACGAGTCTTCTTTAAGCTCTTTTCAACTGACTCGTAAAATATGAAAAGATTGCCGAGTCCTTGGCCTTCCAGCTCGTTAAAGGGACAGGAAGTGCTATCCCTCATCTAGATTTTAATCTTTTTGGACCTGAGGGATTATTACACAAAAAGATCGAGCGCTTGTTTTGTTCGGCTCGTTAAAACTATCGAAAATTCATCCCTTCTGTATTGTTTTATACTTTTTCGGACTTAAGGGATTAGATGACGAAAAATGAATTTTGGAGTTACCTTTACATACCTTTTCAGACTCTCTAAAAATGAAAAGGACCGAGTTATCTTTGTCGTTAAACTCGTTAAAAAGATTAATAGCGACAAACTTGTCTTTAGACGAGAACGAGTTTCAGTATCGCTAGGCTCGTTAAAACATAGCGATGGGTTTGCCCGAAGGGCAAATTATAGAACAAGCATATCTTATCCTCCTCAAGATTGACAAAAATAAAGAGGTACTGGTCAGTAATGACTGGGGAAAAATTGGGAAGAAAACTCAAAGAATCTTTATTGGTAGCAAGTCGCTCTTGAACATAACACTTCCACTCCGTGTCCGAGTCGGGTTGGGTTGTTTCATTCACCGGTCACATCGCCATGGTCACACCATACCATCCACATTTGGGGTTAATGCTACCAATCCATCACATCAGTGTCGCCGACATGTTCAAGAGAAGTCATCCAGAGAAGCCACCTGTGTCCCACCCAATACCATACATTATACTCCATTTTTCATGACCGCCACCCTGAACCGTATATCATCAGATCATTTTCACCTCCATCAAAATCATTTGCTCCGTTCCATGTCATTGATGTGGGATTCATTAAGGCCCTCCTGTGACGGATCACTTCTTGTCGACATCAGCTCATTATCCAAGAAGTTGGTCTAGGAACACCCCATTCAGTACTTTGAAGCTTGCATGCCTCAATGGCAAGTTTCTCACTTCCGGCGACAGGTTTACATCAATGACCTTCGACCGAAAGATTTTGCGTGGTGTTCGACGCCAAGTCCTTTATTCACACCACGTGAATTGTACTGCAGTACCTTGAGGATCATTATCATTATCGGTGATTCCTCTCGCGCTTGTTAACAGTTTACATCATTGACTGGAAATCAAGGGATGTCTTTCCATGTTCGACTTCAGAACATTTCTCACATGGATCGACTTGTACTTCGAGTGAAGATCGGATGAGATTGAAGACCCCAGATCTAGTTTCATCCATCCGGGCTGCGATATATATCCAGGGAAATAAAGACATTAAATGTACAACATTGTAGCACAGATAATCATCCTACCAAAAGGATGATGGCTCTATCAGAATCATCAGTCTACAATCAGACGATTGTCTGTCCTATGTACATGAAAATGAATTTATAAAGCTGAGCATGGGAATGCCCGCCTCAGCTAGATCATGAAAATTAGTATGAAGATAATGTATTGTATTGTATCTTATTACAGGTCTCCTCCCAACATTGAAAGAACTTCGGATCCTCATAATAAAGCATTTCACCCGACACCAAAAGGTTAACGGCCTCATACTTTAGGGGGCAACTGTTATAGACATTTTTGTGCCTTACAACTCCAAGCATGAAATGTCCATAAACCAAGGGCTCCTAAGTCCCTAAAAGTGTTGTTCTAACCCCTAAAGGAACAAGGTCAACAGATTACAGCTTCTCCCAAAAGTTCTCCACCAAAAACTGCTAAGAATAAGTCAAAACAGGATCATTTCAGCTGCTCCACTGGCTAGGTGCGTTGCATAGCACCTAAATACACTAGCTAGGTGCGTTGCAATGCACCTAAATACACTGTGAGGGTGCGTTGGGCGAGAAATGACAAATGGCAGTGTCATTCCACGAGGTGGAGAGACAATGGAAGCTTCCAGAATCTTCTCCTATGACACTTGCCTCACTGAATTCGACCAAGGATGAGTAAGAGACCTTCAGTCTCCAAGTAGAAGCAAGAACTAACAGAGAGAAGACACTAATCAAATCACAAGCTGACTCATCCTCCTTACACATATCTATATATGGATCCCTCATCCTAGAGATCCAAAGGCTGGAATTTTGCACATTGTAAGGAATTTCTGTTGGTTTTGAGACAAACATCAGAGTATTGGGTGATCTATGCTTTGTTGGAGGTGAAGAGGGGCTTCTTTGCTGGGAGGTTGATTCTGGGTCAGGAACCATCGGTTGTAACTCCTCCTGGATCTTCTTGTTTATCAATAAAACTATTTGAGTTTTTCCTCCATGCTTTTGTATCATTGATGCTTGTTACATTTGTATGGTTAACTTAAATCTGATCCTAAGTTGTTTATGAATATAGATCCATGTCTTCGTATAGTGTTCTTCTTCTGTGATCTTACAGGTACTTGGTGAAGCTGGGCAAGTAAGGGAGCAGGTAGCTGGAAGCTGTCAAAGAAGAGAGGGATTGGATCAAAGGATTAGCGCAAGACACAGGTTGGTTCTTTCTATTCCTCTCTATCTATAGTTCATAAAGGAAATACAAAAGCAGTTTTTCTCTGTTTGTTTCTAAGGCAATTGTCACACCTTAGTGGGATAGAGCAGTTCTAAATAGACACTTTTCCCGGTAACAAGGTACATGCTCCATGTGATGGTTATTGTTGCTGCTACATTTTTCCATAGAGAGATAATATATTGGGCTGTTTGGATGCTATATTTATGATTCATGATGTACATATATGTTTCTGGTTCATGATATTGCTGATGCATATTATTGTTTAGCCACTACGTATTATGGGCTGCCAGTTATTGCTGCTGAAATATTGATTTGTGGTTGATGTTTTGGAGTGGCTAATACATGTCTATTATGTGATTCATATTGATATTATCATGTTGTCATAGAGTGGACATGTGGCTGAACATATAATTTATGTACTTGCATTGTGACATTGTTTTAGACATGCATAACATTGAGAGTCATGTTTTGCATATGTTGTAAATTTTTTATGAGAGTTAGTGCAGCTATGTATGGGCTGTTAGTAGTGTCGGTACAACCATATATTTCATGTATTATCTTGTACACTCTCATACTTATCATGGATAGGCTATCTAGAGTCATGCATGCATTGAGAGAGAGTCATGTGAGCCATAGTTCAACCATATATGGGCATATTGATGTAATTGTATAACCATTTATTATCATCCTTGTAGTCATGTAATAAGCCTATGGTTCCATGTATTTTGTTGCATATTATTGAGTCTTAGTCATTGGTCCATGTGGAGTAGGCTCTTACACGTGGCAAGGAGACATTGACAACTATGTATATCAATACATATTCAACCATGTAGATGTTGCATTAGTGGAGTATGGTTGGTCATACTGTTGTGACCTATCATCATGTATTTGTTGCTACCATGAGAGATGCTAATTCCACAGAGTCATTGCTATCGTTGATGTATGAGTTTTTCTGCTGCTAGACAGTACATTGTGAAAATGATGTATGGAGTTGTTTCAGAGTTGGTTGGAGGTTTGATACTACTGTTATGGAGTTGATCAATGTTGTTGCTTCTAGTAGATCATATTATGTTGTTGCTGCTATGTGTTGGTGATTTGATTTGCTGCTGCTACCATGTCATGGATTATGCTGCTATTATGTCACGAATTATGATGTTGTTGCTTTAGGGGAGAGAGCATGTGTTTCATTGCTTGTTGTTGCTGAGTGAGAGGTTTGTTTTGACCTCTTCTCTTGAGCATATTATAGTTAGAAATTTGTTGTCAGTGCATGAGAGATGAGGTTTGATAAGTTAAGGATGGGTTAGTAGTCTCAGCCGCCTTCAACTAGTTAATTGCAGCTCACTTCTTCACTCATGCAATGTTGAAAAGTCAAATTATGAAGGGTGAAGATTTCAAGGTATGAGGACAACAGTTAAAAGAAGAAGTTTTTGCAAAGGCCAAGTGTAACGACCTATCTATTAATAAAAATAAATTATATTAATTAATAAAATGATTTCAAAATACAGATATAAATATAAGAAATTAATATAATGTTATATTCTTAATAATATTTTAATAAATCATAAAGTGATATATTTAATTAAATTTGGAAATACTTATGTATACGTGACCATAACAGTGTGATAGAGAAGGCGGGACATGGAAGGTGTCACCCGCAGATTAAGCGGTGGGCTACTGATGGAAGGGCGGCCACCGCCAAGAAACTTGATAAAACCATCGAGCAGAAGGTTACGAAGGGGGATAGAGGGAAGGAAAAGAACAGGGGGAAGAAATTCTGAAGGAGGAAATTATCCACAGGAAGATCTTTAGTTGTCCTGAGGTTCTGGGCACGGGGGAACAATCGGCTTCTATTAAGAAGCTTGTTGGATTGAGCAGCTAGGTTCTGCTCAGTTTGGCTGGGTGGATTCGGTCTTTTGGTAACTAAAGCAATCAACTGGGGCATCATCAACTTGCTAGAGGTACAAGTAAGTACCCTTAGTAGTTCAGTTAGTCAATTCTGTCAAATTTTTTTTCCTTTACTATAATTATATCTGCTTAAAGGATGTCACAGTAATTATTGTTGCTTTACTGTAATTATATCTGCTTAAAGGTTGACACAGTAATTATTGCTTTAGAAAGGTCGTCATGACCTATCTATTAATAAAAATAAATTATATTAATTAATAAAATGATCTAAAAATACAGATATAAATATAAGAAATTAATATAATGTTATAACCTTAATAATATTTTAATAAATCATAAAGTGATATATTTAATTAAAATATTATTAAGGTTATAACATTATATTAATTTCTTATATTTATATATGTATTTTTAGATCATTTTATTAATTAATATAATTTATTTTTATTAATAGATAGGTCATTACACCAAGTCACCACAACACTCCAAGCCCTCCATCCACTTCATATTCACTATCTATTCATCATTTATCCATCCCATTTCATTCTTGAAAAATAAAACAGAGCATCCTCTCCATTTTCAGAACCCTACACTACTCCCTTTGAGCCCTAGCATCATCATCTAATCCCTCTTCATCATTTCTCATCACTCCCATACAGTTAGAAGACCCTAAAAGAGGAGGAATGACTACTACAGGAAGGCAGAATGTTGCTACAAGAAGGAAGAAATGAACAAATTATGCTAAACCCCAAGATGGTAGAGCTTAAGAGAGACCTAATCAAAACAGAGAACTCCAAGGCCATTAGGCAGTCATCTAGGCCATAAGAGAGAAGAAGAAGGCACCAAAAGGAAATGAGGCATTCACCATCAAAACAAAACTCAAACTGCAATGATGAAAAGATGTTTTACAAGAGGTCTCCAATCTCTTTATAACTTTTGTCCAAGGCCTAAAAATGGGAACAAGGCATGGGAGTCAAGTTGAGGGCCTGTCCTAGGCTCAGAATATCATTTATGGTCAAAAAGGGTTTCTTGTAGTTTTAACAGGGTTTCCTGTAGGTTTGACGGGAATTACTACAGGATGTCCTAGTTCTCATCTAAAGGTAGTTTGAAAGTGTTAGAGGTGTCAAAATGGTGGAACATGGTAGCAGAAGGTTGATAAGGATATGGAAGACCTTGCTAAACTGAAAAATATTTAAGAACCCATTTGAATAAGGGCAAGAAAAGCAAGCTAATGGTCTCAAGAAACAATGATTTTTCCTTGCACAAATATGTTTTTGGGCTTGTCCTTGCAGAACTTACAGCCAAGATTCTTAATGCACAAGAGAGAGGCCACCAGGGCCATGAATGAGGCACAATGAGGTCACTAAGTTTCTCAGAGGATGAGTAACACTTTCAGTAGGGGGGTATGATGGGCCTCTAAATTATACATAAATTAAGGCCCATACGTCTACATTAAACATTAGTTTAAAGCATATGACCATCCTTCAACACCTTAAAACTCTCTTTCTGCATTAGATAATTTATTTTTAACTTTAATATATTCATTAGGAAGGTTTACGAATAATTGGATATTTGTGCTTAATATTATTTATTTTTGTGGAATATTATGAGAATATTGGGCAGAATATGAAGATTTGGAGGAGGAGATAATTTTTGGACTTGTTCCCTACTACAGGAGGATCTATAATAAATAATAAATCAACAAGATATTATGGAATTATGGCACAAATTGTGGAACTCCAATGATTGAGAAAATCTAGGAATGTGTTCCACTAATCAAGGGACTAGATCCACTAATAAGGGATTTTGGTGGGGAAAGCTTCCTCCATTCATGGGGAATGATTCCTAATCATTTTGTATAAGTACCAAGTCGAATTTTCCTCTAGGGAGAGATTTTCATTAGTGTTCTTGTGGAGAGAACTTGTATTTCTGCACCTCCATTGTATTTTCTAGCAGGGATGTAATTCTATTGATGAAAATAGTGAAGATTGGTGTCATGTTCAACTTCTAAATCTTGTTCTCCTCCATAGGTCTCTGAGTTTCCTTGGGCTTGGCCATCCCAAGAACCTCAAAGCCATTTTTTACCATTTTCTTTCCTTTTTTTCACTGCTTATTCACATGCATCTCTAGTTTTTATTTCTTTCTATTTCTGCATTTAGTATTAATGATTTCTTGTTGTAGGATTGAATTAAATGGTTGATGTAAGTTCTTTTGAATGATAAAAAGAATTATTTCATCCTTGGAAAAGCTTTTGAAGTTCATAGTAATCATTGAGTTGCTTGGATTAGTCTTCTTATTCCTAAATCTAGATTTCTGGACCTCCTTTTTAGAAAAGAACAATAAATTTCTGCTATTTTTTATAGCATGCTAACAAGCTTCAATTGGGTGGGTTCCACTTGCATTAGATCACAAAAACATTTTAGTTCATATCAAAAATCACCCCATTTCATTTGCACTTGATTTGGTTAGGAATTTTTTAGATTTATTAGCTCAATAGTTCTCGGATTTCTAGATTTTCAACTAGTAATGTTTTTCTTTTTTTTAGCATGGGTTAACAGAGGTATTTTTGAGTGATTCCACTTGGAACGGGGACCTAATACATCATAGTTAATAACAAACTTTGTCCCATCCAATTTGGATTTGATTTGCTTGGTCATTCAATGAATTATAGTAAATTTGTACATCCTATAGTAAATCACTATAACATCTTGTAGGAAAGTTTGTTTTGAGCCCGAATTGAGAAAAATCATCACTGAAGCTAGGATTAGGCCTCTACTTGACCCCCATGCCATCAAGACCATTTTAACCATCTTGCTCCACACTTAGGTAAGCATTTTGCTAGTTTTCAGGGGTAGGATGTGATTTCCATTTCTTCTATCTTCAGTCTTACATTAGATTTCATCAATGTTTTATATCATTCTACAAAATTTTCCTCATGCATGAAGTAGACAACTAGCTCATGAAATTCTGTTTCCTTTAGATAATTGAAATTCTTCTTGTTTGCATGATTTTTGGGTAAATGTCAACGTTTGATGCAGTGTAGGTGTTTTAAAAGTACAAAGAGATTTCATAGTCAACAACCTCATCCCAACTTCATCCATCCATGGTCACTTTATTCCACTAAACCTCACCAATTTCATCATTTCACAAGGAAACTTCTCTAACATTTTTGAGCAAATCCAGTCATCTTCCAACTTGGGTTTTGAGTTCTGAAGTGGTCTTAGGCACTCCTTTGCCTTATTCCATCCACAACCACCTTCCCTAAGCTTTCCATCTCCTTCAACACCCATCATTTTTCTCTCGGTTGTATCCTGTAGGTTTTCAGGGGATCCTGTAGGTTTCCAAGGGATCCTGTAGGAAACCCTATTTTGAGGCTGAATTGAGGAAAAAGCCTATAGGAAGCTAGTAAAGGGTCCCTAATTGCCTCCAAAAACTTTTGACCATTCACCATCATCTCCAAGCCACCTGTTACATCACCAAAAGAGATTGGCTTTTACACTCACATGAAAAAAGGCAAAAAGAAAAACAAATTTATTTTAATTGAGAGAATGATTTCGGCAAAATCACATAAAGGATCATTTGTCAACGCGTTTCAAAATCGCAGAAGTCTAAACTCTTTAGAAAATTATTTTATTCATTTACATGCACAACAGTAGAAGGTTTGATGGTTTGAATCTGCATGCTTAGGACAATAGGATTGCATACAAGTTAACTTAGAATTCTTTTGAAGAAAAACCTCTTAGTAGTTAGTTAGAAAATGGTGTGTTTTAGCAGTTGATTTCAGTCTCTTTCCTTGTACTTTCTTTCTTGCAATAGGTTAAGGTTCCATTTCGAACATTTTATTTTTTGCAATTAGTTTAGGATTTGACTTCAGTACATGCACTCCATTACATCATAATAGCAAAGGAAGAACACATTGTATGCTGCACATATAGTGCCGATACCTATTAAGTTTGTACGAACCCTGGGTTGATAATTAAAGTCAATAGCCTTGAGAGTTGCTGCATTCTTGTTGCAATACCAAGGCTCATCACTTTTTTGGTGCCATTGTCGGGGAGGTGTCAAAGTATGCATTGTTTTCTTCCCTATTTGCTTCATTTCTTTTTACTTTTTGAAAAAACAAAACAATATTTGCATTAGGCATATTTATTTTCAAAAGTAGAAAACTGCATTGCATTATAGTTTTTATTCAATCATAAAAAAATTTTTCTCCAACACTAACCCACCCCCTCCATTTGATCACATGGTGCAGTAAGAACCATATCACCATCCACTTTTGCAGGTGGAAGAAGAAGGAGATGGAAAATAATGTAGAAGAAATGGATGGAGATAATGACAATGAGTAAGATCTTCTTGGATTCCCCATTCAAGATCCTAATGTCAGCGTGCATATGAAGAACATCCCTCCATCTTTTCTTGCAAAATTTCACGGTCTAAGGTCAGAGGATTCAAAAACCTTTTCTTTGAATTTGAAATTGTTTGTAGATCTTATGGTTACTTATTAAAAACTCAAAAACTGAGATTGTTTTCGACAACATTGAAGGATAGAGCTCTCAAATGGTTCATGATTTTAAGAACTAATTCAATAAGATCATGGAATGATATGAAAAATATATTTCTAGAAAAATATAAAGATCATGATCTTATCTTTAGAATGAATCAAAGAGAAAATGAGAGTCTAGAGGATCTAATAGAGAGGTTCATGTATAATGTTAAGAGGGCAAAACTACATCATTTAGGATCTGACACATTAAAAAACCCTCTAACTTAGAGCAGTTAGGGATGAATGGATTGATCTCCTTGATCTCGTGAGTAGAGGTGATATATACCAATTATCATTTGAAGAAATTTGTGAAACATGCAAACACATATCAAGAGGAAGGGAAAGAGTAAGTCAATCAGCATCAAGATCAGTAAGTCAAGCTAAACTTGGAATTTTGTTTGATGATTTTAAAACATAAATTCTTAGCAATCCAACCAAACAAGTAGAAATGTTAAGAATGTAAAATGAATAAAAACAAGATGCTGATATTTGTGTTGCAGAATCACATGATGTAACATGTTTCTCCTCATTACCAAGGTTAAAGGAAGTTCACCAAGAGGAGCAAGTCAATTTCCAATACAACAATTTATGTAGCTCCAAGAGGACCATGGCAGCCTATTTAACATGATACGGTGCAAGAGCATAATTCACAATTTCAAGCTTATGCACATCCACCTCAAAGTAATTGGAACACACTCTTTCCTTGACAACATTGGCCATCTCAACCCCAAAATCAATCTTGGCAACAAGATTGGCAAGGAACTTATGGGAGCCATCCACAATATCCTCAATATCTTCCTCAATATCCTTCATATCAAACTCCATGTTATCCTTACCATTCACCTCCACCACAGCCACAACCTCATCCACATCCATCTCAAATTTACACTCACACTCAACTACCTGTACCACCATTTCCAAACCCACACATTGAAGTAGCTCAGTCCAGTTACAATGTTGAGGTACAACACTTCCAAACATCTCCTCTTGAGCTCAATGGTATTCACCATAGCTCAGGAAGATTATTACAAAAAAGTGATTCTATTGATGCCATTGAGGGACAACATGTAGAGAAAGAAGATTTGAAAGAGAAGATCAAAGAATCACGAGTTGCACTTGATGAAGAGCAAACAATAAAATCAAAGATTGAGAAAGCTCCCTCATGCTTATCATCAAGTCCTCCATGTGTTCAAGAGAACAATCAACAAAAAGAGGAAGATTTGAAGGTCATGGAAGAAGAAGACATCCAAGATGATCCAAATCAGTAAGTAGACCAGGGGCATCACAACTATATTGAAATATGGTTCTAGACAATCATTAAGTTGCAACAATACCCTCTTCTTCAAATGTGATTGATATCATCAAAGTTAAATCATTTGATCTTTCAAATCCAGGTATATGTCAAAGCATACATTTCAAGCCTCCACATCATTTTGTCTGTCATATTGATGTGCACATGGCTCCATTGGAAGTATTATTATACTTGAAACAAATTTTGTTTTTCAAGTAGCGTAGGGTAGAAGAAAAAAAATGATGAAAAAATAAAAATGTCAGGTGAAAACCTCCTTGGAGGCGCTTGAGATTGGCTCGTTGATTGAAAACTTCCATGAGGTGGTCAACGGGTTGGGAAAAAATAAAAAAAGGAAAAAAGAAAAAGATCCTAGGTGAAAACATCCTTTGAGTTGCCTAGGCAGACCTACTAGTTGAAAACCTCCTTGAGGCGGCTAGTAGGCCTATAAGAAAAAAAGGAAAAAATAAAAAATCCTCTTTTCCATGCATCTCTTTGATGAATGTATGTACTCTCCAACATTTGCAAGCAACAAGAACAAGTTGGTACCAAAAGGAAAATTGGTCAAGCCTAGTCAAAAGAAGTTAAATTTTGACTTTCTCCTCCTTTGCTCAAATGCTCCAACAAGGCCAAGGCCATGCCAATCCATCACCCTCATCTATTTCCACCATCCACCCATCATTCTCAAGCTTCTACCATTCAATTTGCTTGTTGTCTTAAAAAACTACAGGATGCTCTGTTTTACTACAGGATACAAAAATACATAAAGAAAAAATTTGTTTATGCCATAACTTGAAAACCATGCATCCATTTGACAAGCTATTTTAGGGGAGATGCATATGGATGATGGTAACATGCTCAAGCAATTTCAGCAAATTCCAGTGCACAGTTTTCGAGAAAATCAACCTCCATCACCTACATCCATTTTTGCATTTTCTCGATATCTGTGAATCCATTTAAAAATATGTTTTATGTGGAGATGCATATGGATGATGGTAACATTCCCAAGAAATTTCAACAAATTGCAGTGCATGGTTTCCAAGAAATCAGCCTCCATCACCTTCAACCATTTTTAGTTTTTATCAAGATCGATGCATCCATTGACCATTTTTTTTATGGGGAGGTGCATAATGATAATAAAAACATGCTCAGAAGTTTCAGGTCAATCCATTCTACCGTTTGGGAGATATAGACAAAACAAGTCGATGTCCTGAAAAACTACAAGATTCCCTAAGATCCTACATGATACAGAACAACACCTACATGATTGGCAGTGAGCAGTTTTAAAAGGGAAAAACAGAGGTTGGCTTCATCAACCAGTGTTAAGGAGGTAGGCTCTACATTTCCCCACATTTTTCCAAGTGAGAGGAACATAAAAAAACCCTTCTAGTTTGTTGAAAGTGATTGCAGCATAAGGGAACTGTATACACATAATTTTTAAATTTGGTATCAGACATATACAAACCTCGATCCATCAGATAAAAATGATAGGGGGAAACCATCAACATAGTGAGGGTTCATCAGCACCCTCCTGTACTGGAGATATTCACAAGGCACATTTGGATGGGTTTCTTTGAAAAATTGAGGGGATATGATGATGAAGTAGCCAGAGATTTGTAGTCAGCTTCAGCATGGAGATCCAGAGTTCAAAGAAGCTCCTCTAGAGCTTAGCAACAACATCAAGACCATCAACATCACCATCCAACACTTGCACATCAACATTAGCTCAACAAGAACACACATGTCTCTCCAACAACCATCAGGTAGGTACATGTATGCAATATTCTTGACCTCTTCTCTTGAGCATATTATAGTTAGAAATTTGTTGTCAATGCATGAGAGATGAGGTTTGATAAGCTAACAATGGGTCAATAGTCTCAGCCGCCTTGAACTAGTTTGTAGTTCACTCCTTCACTCATGTAATGTTGAAAAGTCAAATTATGAAGGGTGATGATTTCAAGGAATGAGGACAACAGTTAAAGAAGAAATTTTTTCAAAGGCCAAGTCACCACAGCACTCCAAGCCCTCCATCCACTTCATATTCACTATCTATTCATCATTTATCCATCCCATTTCATTATTGAAAAAAAACAGAGCATCCTCTCCATTTTCACAACCCTACACTATTCCCGTTGAGCCCTAGCATCATCATCCAATCCCTCTTCATCATTTCTCATCACTCCCATACAGTTAGAAGACCCTGAAAGAGGAGGAATGACTACTACAGGAAGGCAAAATGTTGCTACAAGAAGGAAGAAATGAACAAATTATCCTAAACCCCAAGATGGTAGAGCTTAAGAGAGACCTAATAAAAACAAAGAACCCCAAGGCCATTAGGCAGTCATCTAGGCCACAAGAGAGAAGAAGAAGGCAACAAAAGGAAATGAGGCATTCACCATCAAAACAAAACTCAAACTGCAGTGATGAAATAATGTTTTCCAAGATGTCTCCAATCTCTTTCTAGCTTTTGTCCAAGGCCTAAAAATGGGTAAAAGGTATGGGAGTCAAGTTGAGGGCCTGTCTTAGGCTCAGAATATCATTTATGGTAAAAAAGGGTTTCCTGTAGTTTTAACAAGGTTTCCTGTAGGTTTGATAGGAATTACTACAAGATGTCCTAGTTCTCATCTAAAGGCAGTTTGAAGGTGTTAAAGGTGTCCAAATGGTGTAACAAGGTAGCAGAAGGTTGATAAGGATATGGAAGACTTCATGGTAAATTTTAGGGGCAAATTTTAGCCCAAGGGTGAAATTTAAGGGGTTTTTCATTTTAGAGGGGCGAAATTTTTATAAAACACCCATTTCATATATTTAGCCCAACTTTTATTTATATATATATATATATATATCTATATATATATATATATATATATATATATATATATATATATCTACTTTCATTTTAGCCCAAAAACACAGGGGTGGATAAACTATGAAAAGACTCATTTGACTTGATTCAAATGGTTTGGGAGGTTATATTCGATTACAATCACCCGATTTTCTACTTTTCAATGTTAAATTCATTTGCAATT
The DNA here is from genome assembly GCA_031772625.1 of Pinus tabuliformis. NCBI lineage: Eukaryota > Viridiplantae > Streptophyta > Pinopsida > Pinales > Pinaceae > Pinus > Pinus tabuliformis. The sequence continues at coordinate 338,274,555 of CM062812.1, forward strand.
GCCATTGGGAGGTGGTTTGGGAGGCTGTATTTGGTCCCAAAAATGGAGGTATGGTAAATAAATAAAACCTCTTTTTATACTTACTCCAAAGGTATGATAAATAAATAAAAATATAAATAAATTAGAGGCATGGTAAATAAACAAAACCCCTTTTATATTTAGTCCATAACCCTCTTTCTATTTAAGAGGCTCAAAAAAGAGATTTTATTTAAGTGAATCCTATGGGCCAAATACCATATTTATAAAAGAGGTATGGTAAATTAATAAAAATATAAATAAATGTGAGGTATGGTAAATAAATAAAATCTCTTTTTATATTTAGTCTATAACCCTATTTCTATTTAAGAAGACTCAAAAAAGAGGTTTTATTTAAGTGAATCCTATGGGCCAAATACCATATTTGTAAAAGATGTATGGTAAATTAATAAAAATATAAATAAACGAGAGGTATGGTAAATAAATAAAACATTTTTTTTATATTACTACATAAGTCACCTTATATTTATGAACACTAAAGGGTGTAAATAAATAAAAATATAAATAAAGTGGAGGTATGGTAAATAAATAAAACCTATTTTTATACTTACTCCAAAGGTATGGTAAAAAAATAAAAATAAAAATAAACAAGAGGTATGGTAAATAAATAAAACCTCTTTTTATATTTAGTCCATAACCCTCTTTCTATTTAAGAAGGCTAAAAAAAGAGGTTTTATTTAAGTAAATCCTATGGGCCAAATACCATAATTATAAAATAGGGATGGTAAATTAATAAAAATATAAATAAACGAGAGGTATGGTAAATAAATAAAACATTTTTTTATATTTACTCCATAAGTCACCTTATATTTACGAACACTAAAAAAATACCTATATTTAGGCGAAGCCAATGGGCCAAATACCATGGGCCAAATTATTATTAATACCATGCAAAAAACATTATTAACCCTAATATTAGTATTAATAAAAATAAATATGGCACATGGTATTCACATGGAATGTAGCCTATTTAAAGGGGGGAATTAAACTAAGATAGATCCATCTTTACTCTAGATCTACTAAGCTCCGGGAGGGATCAAATATCGTGATATGCAAACTAGCATAGAGTGAAAAATATTTGATCCATCTCGGGGCTTGGTAGATCAAGAGTAAAAATGGATCTTGTAATTTAATGTCACTTCAACATTTTAACTTGGTTAAAATAAAAAAAAAATAAAAAAATAAAAAATCAATTATTAGTTTTATTAATTTTTATAAACCACTAATAGTAGTTTCTCCAAGTTTATGATAACCCATGGTATTGATCCATGGTAATACCATGGTATTCATGTGAGAATAGACTATTTAAAGGGGAAATTCTATCAAGTTAGATCCATCTTAATTCCAGGTCTACCAAGTGTTGAGAGGGATAAATAGATTTCATCCCTCTAAGAGTGGTAGATGTGGGGTCTACCAAGTGCTGAGAGGGGTAAATAGATTTCATCCCTCTAAGAGTGGTAGATGTGGAGTTAAGATTGATATAGGTTGGTTTTTATGATAATGAAGATATTAAATAGACTTAGGAAATTATATTGTAAAAAACATCTTAAGGTGAATGGTTAAGGCTACATTTAGTCACTTCACAAAATTTAGTAAAAAAATACCAATATCTCCATTAATATTGGTTTTTCTGATTTAACAAAAAAAAAATTTATCACTCTTTTCGCATCACCCTCGCAGAAGAGAGATAGTCTCTGCCCAGATTTCCCACCATTTTTTAAACATTATCAATATGATATCTTCATGAAAAAGTTAAGGTACTGATGTTGGATTAGTTGTTTGAAAAATATGTTGGTTTGTACAACCTTTCATCTTCTCTGTTATTCTTAGTTTGTAGTAATGATTTGTAGGGGTTGGGCCACTGCATCATATTGTCCTAAAAGGTAGAGATTGTGCACCAAAATGGAAATTAATCCACATGTTACAACGCTGTTAAAAAATACAAGACATATGAAGGTAGTGAATTATGCTAATAAGAAATTTAGATTGCGAGAGATGTAATTAAATTTTATTATTTAATTGAAGATTTCCAATTAAAATAATAATAAATCTACATTTATATATTTATATATTGATTGGAAGACTTCTCACGATGGCCACTTCTTTCCATTAGATCCCCTTTAGGCCTTTGGGATACCTACTACTTTCTTATATTATATAGTTGGGGCTTGCTACTTGTCGGGGTGTTGGGGTAAACAAACTTGATGTGTTTTTTTTTTTTTTTTTTATCAGGAGTCCATGGAATAAGAAAAAAATTTGATAGCTTGACAAAAGTGGTAACTTGACAAAAGTGGTAGAGAAAATATTAATCTCTCCAACCTTAATAGAACTTGTGGCTAAGATCAATACCAACAAGAACTTTTTGTGGAATATTATCAAAACTAATACAAGGATAAGAAAGAGTGTACAATAAGAACCTTACAAACATGGCCACTAAAACTTGCAACATTGTTTGTAGGAAGAGAAAATTATGTTTCTTTTTTTCCAAACATGTATGTTGGTAAATTATAGTTTAATGAATATGTTTTCCTATTATCATATATGGTTTCATACTTTAACAAAACATTCACGAAGACTTGACAATGTTTTATTATTCAGTGAAATATTTTCCAAGATCTTAAAAGATTTTATAATTCAGTGAAAGATTTGCCATGAATTTACAAGATAATATAATCTGGTGAGAGATTCGCCAAAACAATTATGTATACATATTATATAATTTATAAAATTGCCTCCCATTTTTCCTATTTATCATGGGGATTCACCCATTTATTATACATATAAACATAGGGTGGTTCTTAAAATTTTCGTTGGAAGACCTTGCTAAACTGAAAAATATTCAAGAACCCATCTTGAATAAGGGCAAGAAAAACAAGCTAATGATCTTAAGAAATAATGATTTTTCTTTGCAAAAATATGTTTTTGGGCTTGTCCTTGCAGAACTTACAACCAAGATTCTTAATGCACAAGAGAGAGGCCACCAAGGCCATGGATGAGGCACAATGAGGTCACTAAGTTTCTCAGAGGATGAACAACACTTTCAGCAGGGTGGTATGATGGGCCTCTAAATCAGACATAAATTAAGGCCCACACCTCTAAATTAAACATTAATTTAAGGCCTATGACCATCTTTCAACACATTAAACCTCTCTTTCTGCATTAGATAATTTATTTTTATTTTTAATATATTCATTAGAAAGGTTTATGAATAATTGGATATTTGTGCCTAATATTATTTATTTTTGTGGAATATTATGAGAATATTGGGAAGATTATGAATATTTGGAGGAGGAGATAATTTAGGGGCTCGTTCCCTACTACAGGAGGATCAATAATAAATAATAAATCAACAAGATATTATGGAATTATGGCACAGATTGTGGAACTCCAATGATTGAGGAAATCTAGGAATGTGTTCCACTAATCAAAGGATTTTGGTGGGGAAAGCTTCCTCCATTCATGGGAAATGATTCCTAATCATTTTGTATAAGTACCAAGTCTAATTTGACTCTAGGGAGAGATTTTCATTAGTGTTCTTGTGGAGAGAACTCGTATTTCTGCAGCTCCATTGTATTTTCTTGCAGGGATGTAATTCCATTGATGAAAATAATGAAGATTGGTGTCATGGTCAGCTTCTAAATCTTGTTCTCCTCCATAGGTCTCTATTTTTCCTTGGGCTTGGCCATCCCAGGAACCTCAGAGCCCTTTTGTATCATTTTCTTTCCTTCTTTTCATTGCTTATTCACATGCATCTCTAGTTTTTATTTCTTTCTATTTATGCATTTAGTATTAATGATTTCTTGTTGTAGGATTGAGTTAAATGGTTGATGTAAGTTCTTTTGCAGGATCAAAAACATTATTTCATCCTTTGAAAATATTTGGAAGTTCATAGTAATCATTGAGCTGCTTGGATTAGTCTTCTTATTCCCAAATCTAGATTTTTGCACCTCCTTTTTAGAAAGGAACAATAAATTTTTGCTATTTTTTAGTGCATGCTAACAAGCTTCAATCGAGTGGGTTCCACTTGCATTAGATCACAAAAACATTCTAGTTCATAAAAAAAATCACCCCATTTCATTTGAACTTGATTTGGTTAAGTATTTTTTAGATTTACTAGCTCACTAGTTCTCGGATTTCTAGATTTTCGACTAGTAATGTTTTTCTATTTTTTAGCATGGGTTAACAGAGGTATTTTTGAGTGATTCCACTTGGAATGGGGACCTAGGAAATCCTAGCTAATAAAAAAATTTGTCCTATCCAATTTATAGTTGATTTTCTTGGTCATTCGATGAATTATAGTAAATTCGTACATCCTATAGTAAATCACTGTAGCATCCTATAGAAAAGCCCGTTTTGAGCCCGAATTGAGAAAAGAAATCATTGAAGCTAATGGCCTCTATTTGACCTCCATGCCACCAAGACCATTTTAACCCTCTTGCTCCACACTTAGGTCAGAATTTTGCTAGTTTTCAAGGGTAGGATTTGATTTCCATTTCTTCTATCTTCAATCATACATTAGATCTCATCAATGTTTTATATCATTCTACAAGTTTTCCTCATGCATGAAGTAGATAACTAGCTCATGAAATTATGTTTCCTTTAGATAATTGAAATTCTTCTTGTTTGCATGATTTTTGGGTAAATGTCAATGTTTGATGCAGTGCAGGTGTTTCACGAGTATAGAAAGATTTCATAGTCAGTAACCTCATCCCAACTTCATCCACCCATGGTCCTCAGTTTCTTCCACTAAACCCTCACCAATTTCATCATTTCACAAGGAAACTTCTCCAAGAATTTTGAGAAAATCCAGTCATTTCCCAGCTTGGGTTTTGAGTTCTAAAGTGGTCTTAGGCACTCCCTTGCCTTATTCCATCCAACAACCAGCTTACCTAAGCTTTCCATCACCTTCAACACCCATCATTTTTCTTCTCGACTGTATCCTGTAGGTTTTCAGGGGATCCTGTAGGTTTCCAGGGGATCTTGTAGCATCCTGTAGGAAACCCTGTTTTGAAGCTGAATTGAGGAAAAAGCCTCTAGGAAGCTAGAAAAGTGTCCCTAATTGTCTCCCAAGCCTTCTGACCGTTCACCATCATCTCCAAGCCACCTGCCACATCACCAAAAGAGATTAGCTTTCACACTCTCACATGAAAAAAGACAAAAAGAAAAACATATTTATTTTATTCATTTACATGCATAACAGTAGAATGTTGGATGATTTGAATTTGCATGCTTAGGACAATAGGATTGCATATATGTTAATGTAGCATTCTTTTGAAGCAAAGCCTCTTAACAGTTATTTAGAAAATTGTGTGTTTTAGCATTTGATTTCAGTCTCTTTCCTTGTACTTTCTTTCTTGCAATAGGTTAAGGTTCCATTTCGAACATTTCATTTTCTGCAATTAGTTTAGGATTTGACTTCAATACATGCACTCCATTACATCATGACAACAAAGGAAGGACATATTTTATGTTGCACATATAATGCCAATACCTCTTAAGTTTGTATGAACCCCAGGTTGATAATTAAAGTCAGTAGCCTTGGGAGTTGCAACATTCTTGTTGCAATATCGAGGCTCATCACAATTATTTGTAGGAGTGTTGCTAAGGTTTCAAAGAATTCCAGAGGTCCTACAAAGGCTGGTCAATCTTTGGAATAAGTTGAGGAAAGTTCTGAGCTAAGGAAACATGATTTTGAGTCTCCTTAGCCCTAGTCATATGCATGATGGGTCAAGGGAGTAGTTTTAGGCTCCAGTCGCTTGGATGATAGGCTCATGGGAGTGGTTATAGCTCTAATAGCTCAAAGGATAGTGCTAAGGGAGAAACTAAGGGATTTCATGAGTTTTTCTCTACATTCTTGTCGTTTCTCAACCAATTTTGGTGTTGTGGCGATGTTATTGATCGAGAATTTTCGGCATATGATCGGAAAAAGTTTATGGGCCCTCTAGAAGCTGATCAAGGTTGAGTATATCAAAGGGCTAGTGGATATAATGACTGATTTAGTTAAGAAGCCTTCCTTAACCAAATTTGAAGCATGTGAACATATTTGTTGAGTCTTCCATAACTTGTTGCATTTACTAAGTTAATAAGTTCAGAAAATGTTAAATAGAAGAAGGCTTTGATTTCATTTGGTTGGCTGTGGTGAGAGTGTGAGAGTATGTTATTGTGAGAGCACTGTGAGTGAGTAGAGTATGCAACAAATGCTCACATATTTTATGCAGGTATATATCAGAGAGTTGTGAGTATAAATCATAGATAGAGTTGGGAATAAGATTCAGATTTTGTGTGTTGTTTGTGGCAAATTTTTGGTAGCTTTGAGATGTGTTTGTGAGAATTGTTTTGGTGAAAGTAGAAGTGAAGAAATTCCCTCCTCTAGATAAGTTATTGATTCAGATTTCATGAGCATAATGTTAGAGCTGTTGGGTTTCTCATGTTGAGCAAATTGAGAACCCAATTTGAAAATATATGAAATGTGGTTCACATGGAGGAAGTGAAGGCACGGAGGCTTCAGTAGAGTCAATGATTTGGCAATTCATAGTATGAATAATTTTCTCTATCCAATAGGAGTTGGGCAGTCCAATGGTGGTTGAGTGAGGATTGTTGGTCATGGAAGCTTCCAACAGATGGTAGTCCATAGATATGCGAGAGAAAAATATTTCCAAATTGATATATGCCAACATATTGTAGAGGAATCCAAGTCTTCCAACTTATGGTTGTAAGCTAATCCATATAAATTTGTTCAACAGATTAATAGAAGATTCAAGGAGTGCAACAATAGAAGGGTGGTTTTTCTCCCAAAAGGGTTTCCACCAGAAATACTTGTGTTCTTGTGTGTATGCATGCTTGTATTTCTCATGGTTATTGCTCATGATTGTTATGATTTCATTTTATTGTTGCTTATGTGTTTTGATGATCTAATGATGTGCATGTGTAAGGATAATTAAGTTTGGGAAATTTATTTAAATTAGTGAAATTGATACAAAGGCCATCACTACTGATTTACCCCCCTCTAATTAGTGAATATATTTCTAATAGTTGATTGTGAGTATGAGTGAGGGAGTGAAGGCTGCATATTAGGAGAAGACTTCAAACCTAGTTGTGAGAAGAATTTCTTCACTACATTAGTGTTAATAACTGCATAGTGAGTAGAAATGAAGCATGCTACATAATAGATCAGATTTGAGGTTGTTGTAGCAAAGATTGTTTGGAGAGTTTTTGTACGCTACTGGAGTATATTTTGTTGGTGACTCTCACATTTGTTTTTGCAAGAGATGGTAATGCATTTAGAACATAGGCATAGTGAGGGTTTGATGGTTGATGTATTATTCAGTTTTTATTGGATAGATTGTGGCCACTATTTTGCTGGAGTAGAGAGCATATTTGTGGTGATTATGGATTTCATGAGATTGTCTTGCTGCTAGACGTTGTATTGTAGAGATAAATCAAATTGAGCAGAAAGTCTTGGTAACAACTTTGAAAATAGATGAAAGGAGGTCCACATAGAGTAGATGAGCAATACTTCATGGATGTGGATCAATGATTGTGAAGTTTCAGTGAAACAAATGATTTCTCAACCCAATGGTAGTTGGATAGTCTAATCGGAGTTAGGCGAGGATCGATTGATCGTGGTGGCTTTCAACGAATAATAGTCCATAGATCCATGGAGAACATATTCTTCCAACCTAATCAATAGAATCAAGTCTTTAGGTTGATCAGAGTCAGCTAATTGTATATGTGGTCGAGTCTCCTAAATGATGGGGGTCATTCATCTATGTAAAAGACACATTTTTCTTAATAGAAGATTCAGAGTAGTGCAACAACAACAAGGGTTGTTTTTTTCCCGATGAAGGGTTTTCCACTAGATGTCTTATGTCTCATGTGCGGATGTGTTTTGATGTGATGTTTATTGTTTCTCTCATGGTTATCTTATTTTAGTTGCTTATATGGTTTATATGCATGAGATAATTTAATGTGTTGCTAGTTAATATATGCATGATTTAGTAAGTGAAGTAATAATTGGTATAATAAGATCACATTACTGATTCATCCCCCAGTAGTGCTCAAAGGTTTCCAACAGTTGGTATTAGAGCAGGGCTCTTGGTTGCAAATTTATCACTGGAGAGTAGATCTTGGGTTTGTTGGAAGAAAATTTGATTTTTTTCTTTTCTTTTCAGAATGACTGCTCAAGGAATGACTATCCTCATTGCTGCACATTACAAGGTATGGAGAAAAAATGTTAAATCTCAAATTTTGTCTTGTGGATCTAAAATTTGGAGACTAGTATGTTAAGGTTGTGGAATGTATCCAATAGCGCCTAAATTTTTACAATAGGATGCGCAAGCTAAATGCATAATCTACAAGAATATTCATGATGATGATGATATGAAGAGACTAGTGGGTTTGAAACATGCCAAATAAATGTGGGACAAGCTAGAATCCTTATTTGGAGAAGGTACTAGCAACAATATGGAGAATGAGAAAAAGAGAAACAAAAATAAGAACAAGAAGAAGAATAAGAAGAAGGGCCTTCAAAAATAAGAAGCTCAACCACAAGAGTCTCATTCTTCCAGTGCACATGATTGAACAAATGACGAGAGTAGATTAGAAAATAATGAATCCAAAGGTATAACTATTAATCATTTTCTTTTGAGTTACAATTTTGAGGATTTAGAATTTGGTCATGCTGAATTGCCTAGTGGAGATGACAATATTACTAAGGGTATTGTTACCCACCATTTTGTGGGTGATATCCCTAGGATAATTTTTTTTCCGTGATGGTCCTCAGCCGGCAGCCAACAACCCCTTGCAGCCACCTAAGCCAACCATGTGGTCCCTCACCCATCTATCATGATTGTATGTTTGAAGGTGGGCCTTCCAAACCTAAAGGTATGCCTTGTCATTTGGTGATTGAGTATTTTAGTTTACTTATCATGGAAACTCTATGGATTAATGGGAGGATTTGGCAGAAAGAGTGGACTAGGCCTATGATTTTGTTCCCAAGGTCTCTTTTGGATGTTAACCTTGGACTCTAGTCCCGCGAGATCTCTTTTACTGACCTTTGGGCTTTAGGGATGTTACTACATGGGAAACCCCGATTTTGGTTGCGTGGTCCCACTCCCTGATCCACATATATCAACCCCCTTATGCTCATTATAATCCCATTTATCACTCCTCCCACCTAGGTCCACATTCCTCCACTGGATCCAAAAAAGGTTAGCCCCCCCGCCCCTTTGTCCACACCTTGGGCCAAGCTTGGAACAATGCTCGGAGGTTGATGCAAAAGAAAAGAAAAATCATAATTGGCCACATTCAAAAGGAAATTGTACCACAAAATGCAAAATATGGTCGGGACAAACACATTTAGAACATGGGAAAAATCTAATACATGAGCTCTACCCCCTTCCATGGCCATCACCCTTGTTCCTATAGGCCCTAGATGAGCCTCCTATATCATTCAGGAACCCATGATTGTCCCAACCCTTGGTGGGCGATGAAATGCCCCACCTTAAAAGGGTATCCACTACTATACTTTTCACATTATGCTCTCATTCCCTTGAGCTCTGAGAAGTTAACCAAAGAAATATCACAAAGGAAAAAGGCATAATAAAAATGGTAGAAAAATCAAGGCCGGGGTAACTCATGTACCATGATTTCTCCCCCCCGCCCATCCCTTACCCAAGTATGGGCTTCCCTTTCATTAGCTACACATGTACCATGGCATGTGACCCAAGTTTTCCCCTTTAACCCCTACCCCATTCCATCACTTTATCTCATACCGCCACCATTTTAAGGATGTACCATGGACATACCACCCCCTTTAGAAGCATAAACCACCTAATAGGTTGCTTTGGATCTTATGGAAGATTATAGATGGTCTCCATTTTGAGTTCGGTCTCCCTATACAGGGTCCTAACCCTCCAGAGGGATACATTGGCACATCTAGGGTGTGTGTAGAGAGCCATGGGCCTCCACGACAACAGACAACAGAAAACATTCCATGATCCCCAAAGTCATTCATATATTTCTCGTGGTTCACCTATTGAAAAAAGAAGATGCACTTGGTTCACCATGCCCAACCTACTCCACAGGTGCACCATATACTTGACAGATGGTCTAGGATCTATATGATTATGTGGCATCACTTATATAATCATCCTATCCATTTGTAGATGGTCTACATGCTTCTTTGATATGTTTGGAGACCCATGAGGAAGTTTCTGTGCCCCCCACATCCATTTGGGAGCACCACATGTTTATTTCTTGGAGAACAAGGGGCCAACCCTTATCCACTATTTTTGGAGTCCTATTTCACATTATGGAACCTATGGACTTCATTAGGCCTCCTCTAAGGCCCAATGACACATGTTATTGATCATTTGACCCTCTTGAGAGGCTTACTCATTTGTTATTAAGCTAGTTTGGTGGGATTATCAGCAAAAGTACTTGTTATTTTGCACATTATTTTATTCTAGGGGCTAAATTAGGCAAAAATAAGCTAAATCGAATTCATTAGACATTGTATAAATAGATGAGTTGATTCATTCTATCATCATCACCTCGATTAGATCATTCTCTCTTGTGAGATTTTCACTATTCTTTTTGGAGGACGAAATTGGTTGGATGGATGAATTTTGATATTTGGATATCTTCATTATTGCCTTGGAGCTTCTACATTGGCATATAATGATGATTGGATATACTTGTTCTCACGTGTAAGTGCTCTTTTAATGCTATTTTTTCATTTTCTTATGTCACATGAATGATGCCTAGATTTTCATTATACTAGGTGATGAGCCTCATCATTGGGTAATTATATGGGCCTTAATTGGCCTTAATTCACCTCCTAGCTTAGTCAAACCAACTATTCTCACAACTTATTGAATACTTTTGATTATACTTTGTTTATGAGATGAGTTAGAGTTGGATATTTTGCTTTGTGGTCTAATGTGCATGTAATGTAGGAATAAAGGATAAAAGCAAGGAAAAATGCAGGAATAAAGGAATAAAGGGTAAAAGCAATGAACTGTTGCAAATACCTTGGTAAAAACTCGAATGGGACAAGGGAGAGTAATTATAGGAGGTAAATCCTCCTCATTTACCACTCCTCCATTCGAATATTCCACCATCAGCTTAGAGTGCACACAACCATCACTTTGAAGACTAAAAGACAGTTGAGAAAGTGAAAGTAACACAAACTAGTTTTTCTTGAGTTAGAGGCCAAGCCTCCCTAATGGGAAGGAAGTCGTTAGAGACTTTAGATGTATAAATAGAGAGGCTTAGGACCTCAGTATGATTTAGACTTCATTTGTAAAAACTCTACTTTATTCCTGAGCTGCAAGACTTGTGACAATTTGTTCTGTAATCCATGGTTTTCATAATGAGAAGGAGTTCTTTTTTAAGCCAGCTCTGAGTTAACCCAGAGGGCTGAAGCTCTTGGGTTAGGGTTCAACCTGAGCAACCAAATATCCTCTTTACTGTACATGTATGCTAGCATAGAGTTATGTTCTATTTATTTTCTTAAGTAGTTTCATGGTTTTCTGTTCATTTGCTTAAGTAGCCTTATGGTTTTCACTGTTTATTTGCTTAAGTAGTTGCATTTTCATTCAACAATATAACATGTATTATTCATGGTTTTCCTGTTCATTTGCTTCAGTAGCTACATTTGCTGTAGTTTACTTCCAGTTATGCCTTCTTTCAGTTTGTAGGTTAGCTAGGCGAAAAATATAAATATTAGGTTGTGTGCAGGTGTCTCGGCCTCATCTCCTCCCTCTGGGACCATGACTTGAGGAAGAGACCCTTCAGCAACCCCAAAAACACAGGTTTTTGGTTCTTGCATGAGCTATGGAGTTTGTCATTTGATGAATTTACACATTCATCTCATTGTGTTTTCTCTGTCATTTTCCTTTGAAACCACCTTCAGCATGTTCTTCATGCATTGTTTCCTCATCGTCCGATCCACAACAAACCTTCCCAATCACTGTCTGATCCATTATTTTTTTCAACTACCACTTATTTTTTTTCACTTTAAGTCCCCACCGCCAATCTGCCTCGCCTGATCTGACGACTATTGCGTCACCTCAACACTTCATGCACTTTAAAACCCCCACCATCAATTTGCCTCACTTGATTCGACGACTGTCACTTCACCTGATTAACAACTAGCTTGGCTAATCTCCACAGTTGATTAGCCCCGCTTGATCCAATGGCTATCACACAATCTCGCGCGGATTAGTGCACGACCGTTATCCACCTGAGAGCATGCAAGAAAAGTGGTTTTCTCATGCTACATGTTGCACAGTTAGGCTAATTGCGTGAAATTTTAAAATACAGCTTACAACCTTGAGGGCATGCGAGAAATACTTACTTCCTTAGAAACCTGCTCCATCATTTCCGCACGTTTCTGTTTCTCGCGATACGATCTCTGCCATCCATCTCTTGACTTCATCTGCTCAATAAGATCTCAGTCGTTCATCGCTATGTTAATCTCATCAGTCGATCTCTTGACTTGATCTCCGTGATTAGATCTCAGTCATTTATCTCCTGTTAACCTCATTTGTCTATTCATTCACTTAATCTCTGCGATTAGATCTCGACCATTCATCTACTTTGTTACCTTGTTCGTCCATCCATTCACTTAAGCCTTCACAATACGATCTCCACCATTCATCCTGTTCATTAACCCTGTTTATCCACTTATTTGCTTAAAGCCCCGTGATAAGATCTCCACCGTCCATCTTCTGTGTGTTGATGGATCCAACAGTCCCTATGCACTACTGTGTCCTTATGTCCTCCTTTCATTTATTTCGAAATCCGATTGCTCTTCCGCTTGAAACCCGATTTAGTCTAAGTTTCTTTGCTTACACCTTAGTCTAGTTTAATGTTTTTTTACTTCTGCAACTTTGATATCAGCCTTAGGTTAGTGATTGTTTTAGCAATTCTACTTAGAATAACTGTTTAATTGGTTAGTTAGGTTATGGTATGGTTTAGCATTTGATGCTGTTTTCTTCAATACTGCAGTAGAAGTAGCTCTCCCTTAGGATAGATTTTCTCTTCTTCTATCAAAGAGTTAAGATTCTTCTGACTCTATAGAAGTTTGGCTTGGAACCCTGGGGTCTCTTGCCAGACGAGCAGTGACAACAGGCATTAGCTTCACTTTTACTTGTGGTTATAGCACTGTCACCTCCAAGTTTGTACGAACCCTGGGTTGATAAGTAAAGCTGGTAGCCCTAGGAGTTGCAGCATTCTTGTTGCAATACCTAGGCTCATCACTTTTTGGCATCGTTGCCGGGGAGATGTCTAAGTAGAAGTAATTACTGCTTTCTTCTATTTCTAGTCTCCAACTTTCTTTTCTTCTACTTCTAGTCTTCAATTTTCCTCCATTAGTTTATTTCTGCAAAAGTAATCTAGCTTCCTTTCTTTCATTTGTCATTATCTGCTTTCCTTTCCATTCTGCAAGTACTTTCTAGCTTTAAAGAAAATCTTACAAAAACCAACCCAAAAACATTTCCTTTCATGCCTCGTAGGAATAGGGACAATTCAGGGAAATTCTTGTCAAATACCCGCACTGAATCCAACAATCAACCTTCTCTCTTCTTCGATGACTATGATTTGGAAGAACCTTTAGGTGAGCAACCTTTCATATTTGAAGAACCTACAAGAGAAGAAGAAGAGGAAGAACCCATTCCTACTGAACCAATGGTTGAAAACTTAAATGACAAAGGAAATAGAGAGAGAATTGAGAGTGCCTTCCCCATCAGGGAGACCAATGGGGACACTAAGATGAAGAATATAAGCTCCTCTTCTCTACCTCATTTCCATGGCCTGAACACAGAGGACCTTGACACTTTCCTATTTTAGTTTGATGTTATATGCCGAACCTATGACTATACAGATGATGAGCAAAAGTTAAAACTATTTCCATCTACCCTCAAGGATGCAGCATTCCACTGGTTCATGGGTTTACCTGGAGATAACATCACAACTTGGGCTCAGATGCAATAGAATTTTAACAACAAATATAGGGACTACTGTAGGTAAAAGGACACTAAAGAAAATATTTTTAGGATGACCCTAGGCCGGGATGAATCCTTAGAAGACTATGAAGAAATATTCCAGCTTAGTTACAAAAGGGCCAGGTGCACACTTGACCCTGAGTCACTGAAGCTGGTCCTGCTTAGAGGAGTAAGGGAGGATCTTCTGGATACCTTACATATGATAGTAGGAGGAGATGTCTACCAATTACCCTATGAGGATATTAAGATTGTCTTTAGAAACCATTCTAGGGCAGCCAGGAAAAAGCGTAGGGGTAATCAACCTATGGCCAGTACATCATCCTCCAAATTATCCATCAAGGCTGAAATTGGAAACATGCTGGAAGATTTCAAAAGTGATATGCTACAAACCCTTGCCTTACAATTGGACACCATGAACATCAAAAGGAAGCAAGATGAAGCAGAGAGAGCCTTGGCCATCTTTTGTCCTAGATGCACCAGGAGACATCCTAGGAATGAATGTCCATTGAACTGTATTAAGATTTGCTCAGTCTATGAAGAAAACCACTCCACAAAAAAGTGGCCTTATTTACCTGGACTCAAATTTGTATATCAAGGAGCTGAGGGGGTCATTGATTAGCTTTTCTACATCAACCAAAGGAGACCCCGTGGGCCTAGAACATACCAGCAGGGTATGCAAGGGTCATCTAATGCATATTACAATCGCAACCAAACCACAACTATACCTTCTTGGGGACCCCCTGCTCATCCTTCCTGGTCTACACCCCCTCCTTGGTCCTATGCATCTCAGTATAAATCCCAGTTAGCCAACCAGTCATTTCAACCTTATGTTCAACCACAACCTTAGTGGAATACACCACCCTAGGGTTGGAGGCCCCAATTCAACAATGTTCTAGCCCTATTGCATCCACCACCTACCCAACCACAACTCCTGCACTCTGCTCCACCTAAGTAACCCCAAATTCCTACCCAACCAAACCCGAACCCAAACAATAGGCAGGCTCAACAAGTATACAATGGAGAGACATCATACCCAGCTTATGCTGTAAAAATCTAGGATATCAACTTAAGATCTAGGAGAATTCTCCTAGATAACCAACCTCCCTCTCCACATAAGGAGGTTGAGGAAGAAAGAGAGGAAAGCAACCTTAAATTAAATCAAACCTTTCCTGAGAGATTAGCCCAATCACTCCAGCCTACCCCAGAAGAAACTAAACTTCTGGGATAATTGAAAAATCTATGTGTAAAGATCCCCCTTCTCCAGGCAATCAAAGATGTTCCCATTTACAATAAGCTGATTAAGGAGAAGTGCTTCAAGCATCTGGGAAGAAGAAAAAGGGATGCCCCTACCATTAATGTCATTGGGTAGTTTTCTGACTTAATGCTGGGGTAGGTAACATGTCCAAAATATTTGGACCTTGGAAGCCCTGTAGTAGATGTGCAAATCAATGGCACCATTTTCCCACACACTCTGATTGATCTTGGGGTTGCCATTAATGTGATGACCAAGGACACCATGCTCAAGCTCAATCTCCAAGGGTCATTAAGAAAGGCCACAATAGTTATGCAACTTGCAGACCATTCCACAGTCACCCCTGAGGGAATTGTAGAGGATGTGATGGTCTCCATTGATTCCTGGGAATACCCTGCAGATTTCCTAGTTCTCTAGCCTAAGGCTATGTTTACTGGTTACCCTCTCATCCTTGGGAGGCTATGGTTGGCCATAGATGATGCTTACATTAGCTGCCGAGCTAGGAATATGACCATAAAAAATGGGCATATGTCCAAACAGTTAGTCCTATACCCTCCTGCTCAACCTTCCCTACAGCATGATTTACCTTCATGGTTGGCAGAGGAGGAAGAAGATGAGGTTTATTCTACCCAACTTTATGTTTTGGAAGCAACCACAGGAGGAGGACAATAAGATGAGGATGACTTAATTGAACACCTGCTCCAAAGTTCAACTCCTAGTTCACTACCATTAGAAGAAGAAGTAAGGGAAACCTAGAACCATCATCCAACTGACTTATGCTTGGCCAATTCCAACCCACTCCATGTCAAAATCATAGAATTTGGCCTAGAGAAAACTTTGAAAATTAATTCATCTCTTTTTGCTTTAGAAGAGGAAAATCTATGCAACATGTTGAGAGAAAACCTAGAAGCCTTCACTTGGAGTTATAAGGAGATGAAGGGAGTACACCCCTCAGTGTGTGCTCACCACATATACATCAAAGAAGGTTGCAAGCTAATCAGGAAACCACAAAGGAGGATGAATCTAGCTCTTAAGGACATAGTCAAAGAAGAACTGCAAAAACTGCTAGATGCAAGATTCATTTACCCTATCTCAGACAATGAGTGGGTCTCTCCTTTAGTGTTAGTTCCCAAGAAAAATGGTAAGTGGAGGATTTGTGTTGATTATAGGGAGTTGAACAAAGCCACAAAGAAGGATCATTTTCCCCTACCCTTCATTCACCTATCCTTGGGGTACTTTTGCCTATAGGGTTCTTCCTTTTGGCCTATGCAATGCTCTTGCCACTTTCTGAAGAGTAATCTTGAGTATTTTTGCTGAATTAGTGCATAATGCTGTGGAAATCTATATGGATGACTTTACACCTTATGGCTGTGATTTCCAAGAAGCCTTGACTTACCTAGGCAAAGTATTACACAAATGCATTGAAATGAATCTGTCTCTCAGTCTAGAAAAATGTGAATTCTTAATGACTAAAGGGACTGTGCTAGGTCATTCAATATCTCAACAAGGACTATAGGTGGAACCCAAAAAAAATAGCAATCATCCAAAGGGTCCCATCTCCACAAAAGCAGAGAGATGTCAGGAGTTTCTTAGGGTTAGCTAGATACTACCGAAGGTTCATAAAGGACTTTAGCAAGTTGGACTCTCCTTTGTTTGGGTTGTTGGCCAAAGATTCTGAGTTTATATGGTCAAAGAGCTGTCAAGAGGCCTTAGACATTCTAAAGGGTAAGTTAACCACTGCTCCAATACTTAGAGGCCCAAACTAGGCCCTCCCTTTTCATATTCATGCTGATGCCTCACACAAGGCCATAGGAGAAGCCTTAGGTCAGGAAGAGGTGAAATTTCCCTATCCCATCTATCTTATTAGTAAGAACTTGTCAAAGGCCAAGATAAACTATACTGTGACCGAAAAAAAACTCCTGACTATTGTGCATTCATTAAACAAATTTAGGCATTACATTATAGGCTATCAAACATTTGTGCATACTGATCATGCTACAATCAAATATTTAATGAACAAACCAGATGTGAATGCTAAAATTATAAGATGGTTGCTTTTATTACAACAGTTTGATCTAACTATTGTTGATAAGCCTGGTAAGGAAAATGTTGTTGTTGACTTTCTATCTAGGATGAATATGCTTGCAAGTGAAGAAGGAATGGTGGATGACCAATTACCAGATAAGAATTTGTTTGCTATTTCAGTTCTCTCCCCATGGTTTGCTAATATAGCAAACTATTTGGTATCAGCACAATTCCCACCAAACTTGCCCTCCAAAGAAAAGAGCAAGAGAGCCAGGAAAAGCGCCCCCTTCACTTGGATTGGGGATAATCTGTTCAAACTTGGCCCAAATCAAATATTGAGAAGGCGTGTAAGGGAAGAGGAAGTTTTTGACATCCTTTTGACCTGTCATGATGGGCCTTGTGGAGGTCACTTTGCAGCAAAAAGGACAACATTCAAAGTATTGCAAGCATGCCATTATTGGCCTACTCTTCATCAGGATTTAAAAAAATACATTAGTCAGTGTGATCGATGCCAGAGGACGGGAAAACCTACTCCAAGAGATGAAATGTCCCTACAACCTCAAGTGACTTTCAAGCCATTTGACAAATGGGGCATGGACTTCATTGGGCCTATCAGCCCTCCTTCAAAGAAAAAACATCACATCATTGAGTGCACTGATTTGACTAAGTGGGATGAAACCAAGGAAATTAAGGTAGCAACAGAAGAAAAGGTGGCTGAGTTCCTAAGGGAGAATATATTCTACAAATTTGGGTACCCTAGAGAGCTAGTCACAGACCAAGGTAGCCAATTTACCTCCAACATGATTGAAGAACTGCTCAACCATCACAAAATCAAGCACATGACCTCCACTCCTTATCATCCACAAGCTAATGGGTAAGTGGAGGTGACCAACAGGGCACTGGAGAACATCATAACCAAGGTGGCGAGCAAAAGCAGGAAGGATTGGACAGAGAGACTAGTTGAGGCCACCTAGGCCTATAATACAACATGGAAGACCACCAATGGATTTACACCCTATGAGATGGTCTATGGGAAAAAGGCTTTGTTGTCCATTGAGTTTGAATATAACACACTAAGGATGGAAGCCCAACTAGATTTGGATCTCAGTAATGCACATAAAGAAAGATTGTTACATTTGAATGGCTTGAATGAATTCAAAATGCAGGCCCTCCTACATACAGAGATAGTTCAGCTTTAGAGGAAGATTTGGCATGAAAAACATATTAAGGAGAAGTAATTTCAAGAGGGAGACTGGGCATTGTTATATGAATCTAGGTATAAATACTTCAAGGGCAAGTTAAGGACAAGATGGCTCAGACCTTATGTGGTGGAAATATGCCATGACAATGGTTCAGTGCAAATCAGAACTATTGATGAAGAAGCCATTCCATTACTACTTAATGGACACCAATTGAAAATGTACAAGAGGCCTTTATCAAAACAAGAGTTCATTGACAATATCAATAAGACAATGATGATGGTGGAGCAAGTTCCATCTCCTCCCTCATCAAGACATTGAAAAAGAAAAAAGAATAAGGATTTAGGTGAAAACCTCCATGAGGCGCTTGAGTCCCATCTTTGGGTTGGAAACCTCATGAGGCGGCCCACGGATGAGAAAAAAAATGAAAAAGAGTAAGAAGATCCCTGGGTGAAAACCTTTCTTGAGGCACCCAGGGCAGATATCTAGGGTGAAAACCTCTCTGAGGCAGCCTAGGTGTTTTTAAAAAAAATTAAAAAAAAATATAATATATATATCTATATATATATATATATATATATATATATATATATATATATATATATATATATATATATATATATATATATGTATGTATATATACATACATACATACATACATACATACATACATACATACATACATACATACATATATATATATATATATATATATATATATATATATAAGAAAAAACATAATTGTTATTTGCAGGTGGGTGAGAAAGACAATCAAGGAGCAAAGAGAAGATCCAAAGGGACCCTGCCTCACATATATTCATCTCCTCCACTCCTTGCCAGGCATCCCTCCATCAATTCCATTGGTTTTCAGTTCATTTCTTCAATTCAAGTAAAGATTGCGTTTTCTACAGGATCCCCTGAATGGTAGATTGGTTAGGTCCCCAAAATTCATACTATACATGACATAGCCAATCACCTCATCCATTACCATCATCCCTGCATCTGCACACATTCCTACTCCCTCTGTCCATTCATTACAACATCCTCACAGCACCAGCCAACAATATGATCAATAAATTCTAAGGGAGACACCAAATATTGCCAAGTGGTAATCAGGAGCTCCACAAGCAGCAACAACATCAAATCAAGGAGCTCCATAGTAGCAACAACATCAGATTTCCAGTCACAGACACCTCCAAAAGCCAAGAAAACATCAACAAATAGTAGAGGAGGAAGAAGAATGACCATCAACAACACCTCTCATCTTTGACAACTGCAGCATGGCATCAAGACCACAGGTAAGTATCTCACTCACTCACTCATATGCATCATTTGATTAAAAGTTGTAAAGGTTAAGAGGTAGTTGGTTTATAAGTGAAAAGGTGGAAAAAAAGGAAATTCTTTAATAATTCAAAAGAGAATGCAACAGTCCATAGATACAATATTGTTATGGCAACCATTTGAGAAGACTTGAATAATTAAGAGTTGGGGTAGAAACAATAGTTCACCAAAGACTCAACATACCATATTTTCTGATGCAATCACTCATAGACTTCGGCAACAAAGTAAAGAAAGGGAATTCCCAACAGTTGGGTCACCATGGGTTGATCAGGATCCTCATTAAGCATGCCCTCCAAAACCTCAGGATCCCTATAAAATGGTTAGTCTTCAGAGACTTACTAACAAAGGATGACATCAAAACCCTCATATATGATGTTAGTCCTTTTGTCATGAAGAAATAAGAAACTAATACAGAGGAACATGATGAAATAGAACACAAGGAGGATGATGCTGAAACAGAACACAAGGAGGATGACGCTGAAATAGAGGAAGAAACTGATGGAGTTGAGAAAGAATAGTAAGAGGAAGAAGGCATTGAAACAGAGGAGAAAGAACAACAAGAGGCCATCTAGTGTAGGATGCCAGCTAAATCCTATGCTCCTTACCTCAGAGAACAATAGCTGCAATTTTAGATTAAAAAACTAGCACAAAGGGGCACCATGCCATTTCAGGACTACAGGAAGTTTATTGAGCTTTATGATCAAAGTGCACTAAAGGATAGGGCCAAAATGGCTGAATTTTACTTGCACAACATGGCCCTCACAGACATGAATATTTGGGATCTTAATGTAGAGCTAGGAGATCTACAATTAATGGCTTTGGCATCATTGATGAACCATTAGAAGTCAAGGGCTGCAGAGATGAAAATAATATTGGCCAGAGAGAAAAATGAACCTTTTTTTCATCAGAGCTAAACAATCAAATTCCATGGCCCTAATCAACACCCATAATCTAATTGCAAATTATCCTCAACTAGCCCCTAGATATCTTGCTACCCAAGAGCAAGCAATTTCAAATTTTGAAGATATGTTTAGGCTGCTAAAAAAATGATAATATACATGCCTACTAAAGGAGATGGAAAACACTTCCACACAGCTTGAAGATCAGAGAATATCACTCCCCCCAAAGGTTGAGAGAGGCACTCAACATGACACCTACGTATAAGCAACCAATGAAAAGGTTGAAGGTCAATTAGATAGGCCTAAAACTCAATCCACCACTACTCCTAGGGATGCTAGAAGGTGTTTAGCCATTTTAGTGTCCTAAATTTCTTGCATGAATTATCAACCGAAGTTTGTAGACTAATGAAGTGTGATGCACTATATGTACTTAGTTAACTTTCTCTTACTTCGATGTTTTGTATTTTTATGTTTGTTTTGGGGGTTTTTGTTCTTTGATATCTAAGAATATACAATCTATGAGAGATATACATGGATCTAATGAGTTGTTAAAGGAAGGATAGGTTCCTAAGTTAGTCTAAATCTCCTAAAAATGGACCAAGAATAATTTTTAACTAGTTAGGACCTAATAAGAGAAACATAACATCTATCTTATCTACCATTTAGTCCTAATCCATGGATCTAATTCTTAAAACCAAAAGTAATACTGATGCAGAAGGTAATTCAATAATTGCATTCATTTAGCCATTCAACCATTCAATTTTGGAACATGATAGAATCAATCTCCTTGAAATGATTTTTTGGAATGTCAAGTGATGCAACTAAGTAATGACCTGAAAATAGAAAAGAAAAGATGACAGATTGTAAAACTAACAATGTGCTGAGTAAGCTCAATCACTGCATGAATTAGATATTCAACCAATTAAGTTAGAATTGTCATCATTTTGAAATGGTTTTGAGAACATCTATTAATACAACTAATTGACAGTTCTATGCTAAGAAAATGAGTAATCAAAATAGTAAGAAGCTAAGCAACTGCGTATTCTCATTACTTCATTTTTCATTCAGTCATTTCTCATACAATATCTCAGAAGAATAAGACTTGCACAGTTGTGATTTTTATCCTCACACTATTGGTTACAAACTGAAATGAAACAAAAATAGAGAAAATAGACTTGTAGAAAACAGAGTAGTAGAAATTAAAATAAAAACAACTAGTGAAAAACCTCCTTCAGTGCAGGGGCCCTCTGCAACTGATGTGGCTGGATGACAACTAATTAAAGATGCACTTTTAAACCACCATTGACAAAATATAGTTTGTATTATCAACAAAACGAATTCTGAACAGAGTTTTTAACAAAATCCTATAATCCCTTCTAGCTTCTAACTACTTCTCGGTCTCATTTAACCGATATTTATAGAAAAACAACATAGCTGCCTACGAGAAAATCTTGTTACAGGTGGCCTAATCTGCATTAACTCCTCAATTTCTGATCAACTACAAGTGGCTTAATCCGGATTAACTCTTCAACAGAACTGTTAGACTCTTGATTAGCTATGAAAGAGAAAATCAAGAGTCCTACTGCTACTAGATAATGTATTTGACTTCATATTTGACCATGATTTTAGGCATGCCTTTCTATCGATCTGGACCGAGTGATTAGGATAGAATCCATGTAGAGATGATTCTGGAGATGCCCATGTAGCCCAGTTCTTCATTTGACACCTGTAACCAGTGAAACTATGAGAGTAGCTACGAAACTCACAGTTAGCTGCAAAATATGCTACGTTCTGTAGCTAAGTTGCAAAAATCTATTAAAATAGCAAGAACATGAAAATATAATATGGTGATCATTTTAATGCTTTCCTGAGACAAAATATAGCATTTATTATTTGATTGGATTTGTAGTCTTGTGAGAAATCAAGAAAAAAAGGTGAGAAAAAATGTCAAGGGGAAGGTAATTCTGAGGTTCAATAGAAGGGAGAAAAGAAGCCAAGGAAAAGAGGCAGCGGGAAGAAGTAGAAAGGAAAGCAGGCTTCTATGAACAAGAAGAAGAGACCACAACAGAAGCATGGGATGTCAAAGAGGCTACCAAAGCCATGAAGGACATGGACATTGACTTAGTTGCTCAGAGGATGAGCAACACTTTTAGTAGGGGGTGATGATGAGCCTCGTCATTGGGTAATTATATGGGCCTTGATTGGCCTTAATTCACCTCCTAGCTTAGTCAAACCAACTATTCTCACAACGTATTGCATACTTTTGATTATCTTTTGTTTATGAGATGAGTTAGAGTTGGATATTTTTCTTTGTGGTCTAATGTACATGTAATGCAGGAATAAACGATAAAAGCAAGGAAAAATGCAGGAATAAAGGAATAAAGGGTAAAAGAAAGGAACTGTGGCAAAGACCTTGGTAAAAAATCGAATGGGACAAGGGAGAGTAGTTATAGGAGGTAAATCCTCCTCATTTACTACCCCTCCATTCGAATATTCCACCATCAGCTCGGAGTGCACACAACCATCACTTTGAAGACTAAAAGACAGCCGAGCAAGTGAAAGTGACACAAACTAGTTTTTCTTGAGTTAGAGGCCAAGCCTCCCTAATGGGAAGGAAGTCGTTAGAGACTTCAGATGTATAAATAGAGAGGCTTAGGAACTCAGTAGGATTCAGACTTCATTTGTAAAAGCTTTGCTTTATTTCTGAGCTGCAAGACTTGTGACAGTTTGTTTTGTAATCCATGGTTTTCATAATGAGAAGGAGTTTTGTTTTAAGCCAGCTCTGAGTTAACTTAGAGGGTTGAAGCTCTTGGGTTAGGGCCCGACCCGAGCATCCAAATATCCTCTTTACTGTACATGTATGCCAGCATAGAGTTCTATTTTATTTATTTGCTTAAGTAGTTTCATGGTTTTCTGTTCATTTACTTAAGTAGCCTTATGGTTATCACTGTTTATTTGCTTAAGTAGTTGCACTTTAATTACAACAATATAGTGTAGATTATTCATGGTTTTCTTGTTCGTTTGCTTCAGTAGTTGCATTTGTTGTAGTTTACTTCCAGTTATGCCTTCTTTAGTTTATAGGTTAGCTAGGCGAAAAAGATCATTATCAAGTTGTGCACAGGTGTCTCGGCCTCATCTCCTCCCTCTGGGACCATTAATTGAGGAAGAGACCGTTCAACAACCCC
Source organism: Pinus tabuliformis (assembly GCA_031772625.1). Lineage (NCBI taxonomy): Eukaryota > Viridiplantae > Streptophyta > Pinopsida > Pinales > Pinaceae > Pinus > Pinus tabuliformis. The sequence continues at coordinate 338,298,501 of CM062812.1, forward strand.
AAAAACATAGGTTTCCGGTTCTCGCATGAGCTATGGAGTTTGTCGTTTGATGCAGTTACTCGTTCACCTCACTATGTTTCTCAGTCATTTTCATTTGAAACCACCTTTAGCATGTTCTTCATGCATCGTTTCCTCATCATCCGATCCACAACAAACCTTCCCAATCACCGTCCGATCCATTAGTTTTTCCAACTGCCACTTACCTTTTTTCACTTTAAGTCCCATCTTTGATCTGCCTCGCCTGATCTGATGGCTATCTTGTCACCTCAACACTTCATGCACTTTAAAACCCCCACCATCGATTTGCCTCACTTGATCTGATGACTGTCGCTTCACTTGCTTGCCAACTAGCTTGGCCAATCTCCACCGTTGATCAACCCCACCTGATCCAATGGCTATCGCACAATCTTGCATGGACTAGTGCATGGCTGTTATCCGCCTGAGAGCATGCGAGAAAAGTGGTTTTATCATGGTACATGTTGTGCAGTTAGGCTAATTACGTGAAATTTTAAAATATAGCTTACAGCCTTGAGGGCGCGCGGGAAACTACTTACTGCCTTAGAAACCCGCTCCATCATTTCCACACATTTCTGTTTCCCACAATACAATCTCCACCGTCCATATCTTGACTTCATCTGTGCGATAAGATCTCAGCCATTCATAGCTGTGTTAACCTCGTTCATCCATCTCTTGACTTAATCTCCATGGTTAGATCTCGGCCATTCATACCCTATTAACCTCGTTTGTCCATCCATTCACTTAATCTCTGTGATCAGATCTCGACCATTCATCTGCTTTGTTACCTTGTTCATCCATCCATTCGCTTAAGCCTTTGTGATACGATATCCACCATTCATCTTATTCATTAACCCTATTCATCCACTTATTCGCTTAAAGCCCCGCGATAAGATTTCCACTGTCCATCTTCTGTGCGTTGATCGATCCAACGGTCCCTATGCACTACTGCGTCCTTACATCCTCCTTTCATTGATTTTGACCTTCGATTGCTCTTTTGCTTGAAACCCGATTTAGTCTAAGTTTCTTTGCTTACACCTTAGTCTAGTTTAATGTTTTTTTACTTCTGCTACTTAGATAACAGCCTTAGGTTAGTGATTGTTTAACAATTCTGCTTAGGATAGCTGTTTAATTGGTTAGTTAGGTTATGGTATGGTTTAGAATTTCATGTTTTTTTCTTCAATACTGTAGTAGAAGGAGCTCTCCCTTAGGATAGATTTTCTCTTCTTCCATCAAAGAGTTAAGCTTCTTCTGACCCTATAGAAGTCTGGCTTGGAACCCCTAGGGTCTCTTGCCAGATGAGCAATGACAACAGGTAGTACCTTCACTTTTACTTGTGCATATAGCACTGCCACCTCCAAGTTTGCACGAACCTCGGGTTGATAAGTAAAGTTGGTAGCCCTGGGAGTTGCAACATTCTTGTTGCAATACCTAGGCTCATCACTAGGCTGAAATTTTGTTGCTTTTTGTGTGTGTAAAAGAGTGGGAATTTGTCTTTTATTAGTGTTGCAACATGTCATGGGCCATGTTTGAATAATTGAATGTTTCTAGAGATATTTATTTGAAATTTTATCTTTGAAAAATCATCAAATATTTCACGAAGTATAAAGACCTTGAAGCAGTTTTCTCATGCCCTAATTTCCATGTGAAATTGTTATAGAGGCCTCCTTGACTACGTGAAATCACTCCAAGCATTCAAATAATCTTGATTCCATTTCTCCCAAATGACTAGGCACCGATCCTCCATAGTTGATCACCTAAAAGCATATTCTTCTCACCTTTTTCCCTTTCTCTCTAGGCCTAACCTACATAGGTCACATAGGGCATAAATTATCTCATAATATATGTAGAGCTTTGAAATTACACCTCTCCTACACACTTTCCTAGAACTTTTTCCACTCACCTGGACCTCCTAAGCTATCAAAATCATTGCATATTGATTCTAAAAGAGCATTTAACGTGGTTTTCTAACTATGTTTTGTGTTTGCTGTTTGAACTAGATTTTGCTCATTAGCTGCGGAATCCAGTCACTTTCCACAGCTGATTCAACTTTCTGCAGCTGTTTTTGTTAAACTCTATGTTGCAGGTGTCACCAGGAAAAACAAGCCACATGGGCAAGTTAGAAATGACCTGGACATGGATTAGGTCCTATTGGTTCAACCAAATTCATCAAGGGAAGCTGTGGTCAATGGTGGTCAAATGGTGGTCCTACGTAAGAGTCCTACGGCAGCCAGACTCTGTTTTCCAGCACGTGAAGGATTCTGAAGGATGCGTGGCCATTCCTAACTCCCTGGGCTCTGTTGCCACTTGTAGACTAACGCATGACGAGAATCTAACAACCATAGTTGATAGATTTAATATTTTTGACAACCAGTACGCTAAATCCATGGACACTGTCTTTTACGTGTCCCTTGTTCACGTAGTTCTACAAGAAAACAGTTATGTAAACTTTGTTATAAATAACGCATTTCTATAACGCATAGTCTTAGTCTTTTTGAATGTAATTTTGCTATTAAAACCCATTGTGCTGTGACATTAGTTTTATTGCTATAACTATGTTTTGAAATATATGAGAAGACTCTGTTTCTACATGATTGCGTGAATATAATCTTGGATTGATAGCTTGTTGACCGAGGCTATGCAGAGGGCCCCTGTACGCTGAGGTTTCGTTTCCCTTGTTGCTGTAAAGTTTTATGCATCATTTTCTTATTTCCATTGCATATATTTCACCTGTGTATATTTCAATTGTCATGGTATTAACATTCCACTTCTGTTCATGATTTTACAGCTTTGTATAACACTGATCAGTGCATGTATGTTTCAGGATAGAGTAGGCAGCCCGGGCATCTGCATATAATTTTCACAATGACTAATGACATGGGATTAATTCTCTGCTGACTTTGCTTTTCCTAGTTTTTAATTCCAGTTTTGTTTTGTTGATTTCAATTTTGTTTCCTTGCTTTATTAGTTAGCTTAGATATTAAATTGCTCATATCATTGTCGGTTACCTCTGAAAGCCATAGCTAGACTACTAGCGAGGGATCGAATTATGAATGTGCAATTTGATTTTAGTTTTACTTTTCTGCAATTAGATATTAAATTGCTCATATCATTGTCAGTTACCTCCAAAAGCCATAGCTAGACCCCTGGCGAGGGATCGAATTATGAATGTGTAATTTGATTTTAGTTTTACTTTTCTGCAATTATATATCAGATTGCTCATGTCATTGATGATTATCTCTGAAAGCCATAGCTAGACTAACTGGCGAGGAATTAGATTATGAATGTTGTGATTTGATTTTAGTTTTACTTTCCTTGCAATTTTTAATTTCTTTGAGTGCAGTAGCTTAAATTATTTTTCTGTATTTAGACAACAGCAGAGATGATAGTTTCATGATCAGTAGTCCATTATTTACTTGTTTTAAATAGCAACACATTATTTACTTGTTTTTAATAGCAGCACATTTTCATTCTTGTCCAAGTATTACTTTCATCACTAGTATGTTCTAAGACCTTCTGAAGTGTTAAGTTTTGGGAACCATTATAGAGGACACAATCGCCCTAAAATCTATAACGATACTTGCCTTCTAGAGACTCAGGAATAGGAATTCCATTCACATTAGGAGATAAACGAAAATAAAAACTGAAAAACGACAAAAACATAAGAAAGAGGCTATCTTGCACATATAGTGCGCCACACTTCATCAGTTTACGACTCCCGGATTGATAATTAATGTAGCAATTTAGAACACGCTAAATTGACCAAACATTTTGGCACTGTTGCCAGGGAAGTGTAACTAGGTAGCCAATCTCTTAAAAAAAAGGGAGAAATTGATAACTTCTTGAAGTACGCACTCCTCTTGCACCTAGTGTGATCTGGAGGATCAGAAAAGAGAGTTTTTAGTGTAATAATTTCTTGATTATGCTCTCTTCTTGCACCTAGTGTGACCTAGAAGATCAGAAAGAGAATTATTAGCCCGACTTTAAAAAAATAAAAAAAATAAAAAAAATGACATGCATAGAGCAAGAGATTCTAGGGGAAGGTTTATAGCTAGGGCCAAAAGTTCTATTTTTACAACTCCAACTACTTCAAGGCATAGACAAGATACACCTCCATCATCTCCAACTCACACTCCCAGCCTTAGGATTCCTGGAATTCAAGGGGCAGCAGCTGAATTAGGAGACTCTCCCACACTATCCATCAAATCTGACTTAGGGAAAGAACCTTTATTCACTTCTACAGGGGAACATATTGTAATCAAAGAAGTAGAATCACCTGAAGAAGAAGAGGGAGAAATTCCTCCTCGTTCGCCATTAATAGAAGAACCAGAGGACTCTGAGAACTCTGAGGAAACCATCATGACAAAGGAAGTAGTAAACGGATTTGGAGGAGGAGGTAGAGGTAGAGGTAGAGGAGGAGGAAACAATGGAGGAGGTAGAGGTAGAGGTAGAGGAGGAGGAAACAATGGAGGAGGTAGAGGTACCAATGGGGGAAATAGGGATGGAGATAACTCATTTTGATTTCCTATAGCCGATGAGGAGACCCATACAACAATGAAAAATATTTCACCATCTGTCCTCCCAAACTTTTATGGGTTGTGAAGTGAGGATCCTGAAACATTTCTATTTGAGTTTGAAGTCTTGTGCCGAACCTATGATTATATGGAAGACTCTCAAAAACTCAAACTGTTTCCTTCAACATTGAAAGGAGCAGCTTTGAAATGGTTCATGGGATTAGTCACTCAATCTATTAGAACTTGGAATGATATGAAACAAACATTTTTGGATAGATACTTGGATTATTGTACGCCCACCAATCATAAGGATGAGGTATTCAAGATGATGCAAAAAGAAGATGAAAACTTGGAGGATCTACTTGAAATATTTCAAGACAACTTAAAGAGAGCAAAAATGAGTAATTTAGATGAGGAAACCTTGAAAGCCCTTCTATTAAAAGCCATTAGAGATGAATGGATAGATATTTTAAACATGATGGGGAAGGGAGATATTTCTCAACTTCCACTCCATGACATAGCATAACTATGTGTCCAAATCTCAAGGGGAAAATCTAAAACTAGAAAAGGGCCTAGAGATCCTTCTCTTATTAGAGCAAACAAATCTGCAACTGGATCAGTAAGTAGGGCGGAGATTGGCAATATGCTTGATGAGTTCAAAACTGATATTCTAGAGAGCCTTAGTGAATAGATAGACACCCTTAAAATACAAAACAAGAAGAAAGTAGAAGCCGAAGCCTTAGCCATCTTTTGTCCAAAATGTAGAAAGAAACATGCTTTAAGGGAATGTCCCTTGGATGCAAAAGTTGTAGAGACATGTATGATTTGCTCAAAAATCCATGAGACCAAGGATTGTCCTTCAATTCCTAGGCTCAAAGATGTCTTTCAGGAAGATCCAAATTCAGTAGAATCCCTTTGTTTTGTTTCAAGAAGACCATGGCAGGGGCCACGAAATCAAGGATTTAACAATCCTATGAATTTTCAGCTCCCACCAAATTGGAATTCTTGGCAACAACCTTGGCCCAATCTCAAAATCCATACAAATCATGGGCACAAGGGATGAAAAATCCTTATGGGAGATTCGATCAATTTTATCAATATCCTCCATATTTTCAAAATCAACAAAATCCACAAATTCCAAATCAAAACCCACAACTTTCATTACCATTTCCACAACAACAACCTTCTCAACAAAATCCAAATTCTCAACTCTTGCTTCCATTTCAACAAAATACCAATCAACTACCATCCCAGCCATTTCCAAATCCCAATAATAAAAATCCTCAGAATGCTTACATTGTAGAAGGACAATAATTTCCTACCTATATGATTGTTCCTCTCAATGATGTACAACTCAGGTCTGTTAGAGTTTTAGGAAAACCTTCTATAGATGTTCAGGAGAAAGATACCTCTGAGGAGGATTCTCTTAAAGCCAATAAAGGTTCTGAGGAAGCATCTCTTAAAAACCCAAACATTCAAAAAGAAAAAGAAAAAGAGTCAACCCCCACAACTCCTGTAGTTAAGCAACCTGCATCTTCATCCACACCTCCTTTCCCTGAAGGACTACAAATTGACAAAGGGGTGGAAAAACAAATCTTGTTGCCTGACTATGATTTCCTAGATGAATTAAAGAATGTCTGTATCAAGATTCCCTTGCTACAAGCCATTAGAGAGATTCCTATTCTAGCAAAACAGTAAAGGAGTTGAGTCTCAAAAGACCAGGAAGGAAACCAAGAGATAGAAGAAGAATCCACCTGGTAGGAAAAATTGCAGATATCATGATGCGAAAATTACGATGCAGAAATATGTAGATCCAGGTAGTCCAATTGTCAAGACACATATAAATGGGATAGAAATTCCAAATACTTTGATTGACTTAGGGGCTGCTATCAACATTATGAGTAGACAACTATGGAATAGCTTAAACTTCCTAATCTTCTTTTTACACCTACCTTATTGCAACTTGCAGATAGATCAATAATCAAACTAGATGGTGTATTAGAAGATATTTCAGTGTCCTTAGATTCTTGGGAATATCCAGTAGATTTCATGATTTTGACTCCCAAGAGTAATTTAGGAGGGAATCCACTCATCTTAGGAAGACCTTGGCTAGCCACAGCTGATGCTTTCATTAGTTGTAGATTTGGGGATATCTACATTTCTGATGGTAGTTCAACAAATAAATTCAATTTGTATCCTCCAACAAAAGCAATTACAGAAGTAGGAGACAACGAATGGGTCGATGATGAGGACACTATACAACCTGTCTTTACCATTTCTGAAATCAGTGAAGATAGTCAAATTCTGAACACATTAGAAAATTTTGAAACATCTTCAGAATATGACCACACACAATTGCAGTTAGATTCTGACATTGAGTATTTATCATCGAGACAAATGTCTCTTTATTCTATGGAAGAGTTTGGTAGTTCCACCATTGATATTTTTCCAGGTAAAACATTGAATATCAACAAAAACTTGGAAAAATCACAATAGGGAGAGCTAACCAAAATCTTGCAAAAACATTCTACTGCATTTGCATGGGAGTATACTGATATGAAAGGTATTGACCCTAAGACTTGCATCAATCATATCTATATTGAGGAAAACAGTAGACCAATCAGACAACCTCAGAGAAGGATGAATCCAAATCTTAGGGAGATAGTGAAAGAAGAGCTCCAAAAACTACTCAATGTAAACTTCATTTATCCAATTTCAGATAGCCGATGGGTTTCTCCTTTCGATATAGTACCCAAAAAGAATGGTAAATGGGGGGTATGCATTGATTACAGGGAATTGAACAAAGAAACCTTGAAGGATCACTTTCCTTTGCCCTTTATCGATCAAGTATTAGATACATTAGTAGGCAAAAAGTAATTTTCATTTCTGGATGGTTTTAGTGGTTATAATCAAATTTAGGTAGCACCTGAGGATCAGGACAAGACCACATTTACCTGTCCATGGGGAACTTTTGCTTATCGTGTGCTTCATTTTGGATTATGTAATGCACCCACAACATTCCAAAGAGCAGTACTAGGAATCTTTTTTGATATAATCCATGATTGTGTAGAGGTTTATATGGATGATTTTACAGTTTATGGTAATTCGTTTGAAGAGGCATTAGAAAATTTGGAAAAAGTCCTTATAAGATGTAAAGAGACAAACCTTTCATTAAGCCATGAAAAATGCTTTATGATGTTTACTGAAGGTATTGTTTTAGGACATCATATTTCGGGGGATGGGATTAAAGTTGATAGATCAAAAGTTGAAGTCATCTCCAAATTGCCTATTCCAAATTGTCAAAAAGATGTTAGAAGTTTTCTAGGATTTACTGGATACTATAGAAGATTTATAGAAAACTTCACTAAAATAGCATCTCCACTCTTCAAACTGCTTACAAAAGACCGTGAATTCAAATGAAATCCTGATTGTCATTCAACATTTGAAACTTTGAAAACAAGAATATCTGAAGTGCCTATCTTGAGAGGACCAATTGGAAACTCCCTTTCCATATTTCTATAGATGCTTCAGATACATCTCTAAGAGCTATGTTGGGCCAAAAGATTTAGTTCCTTATGCCATTTACTATACCAGTAAAAATTTGACTCCCACTGAGTTGAACTATAATGTAACTGAAAAAGAGTTCTTAGTTGTTGTTCATGCAATCAATAAGTTTAGACATTATATAACAGACTATGAAACTTTTATTCATACTGATCATTCTATGATTAGATATCTAATGAAAAAACCTGCTACTAATGGAAGGGTTACAATATGGCTCCTACTTTTACAGGAATTCAATATTACTGTGTTGGATAGACCAGGGAAACAAAATAAAATAGTTAATTTCTTGTTTAGGATACATAATATTAAAGAAGATTCTCCTGTAGAGGATAAGTTTCCTGATGAATATTTATTTGCAGTAACTACTAAGACTCCTTGGTATGCAGATATAGCTAACTATTTGGTCACAGGGAAACTACCTCCACATTTATTTCCTGGTGAAAGAAGAAAGAATATTTAGGAGAGTTCAAAATATTCATGGATTTCCAACGAATTGTTTAAAATAGGGCTAGATCTTGTGATCAGAAGATGTGTTAGGGAATATGAAATGCCTGATATTCTCAAAGCATGTCATGATGAACCATGCGGCAGATACTTTTATGACAAAAGGACAACCTATAAGATCCTCTCTTTAGGATATTTTTGGCCATCCCTCTTCAAAGATGCAAAACAATATGTCAAAAGGTGTGACAGCTGCCAAAGAGTAGGGAAACCTACCCTTTCAAACGAAATTCCATTGCAACCACAGGTACTCATCGAACCCTTTGAAAAATGGGCTTTAGATTTCATTGGACCTATTAATCCACCATCTAAACAAAGAAAGTATATATTGGTATGTACTGATTATGTCACTAAATGGGTAGAAGCCAAAGCATTATTTTCTGCTACTGAAAATTCAGTTGTTAGTTTTCTTTATGAGGATATTTTTACTCGCTTTGGTGTTCCAAGAGAAATTGTGACAGATCAGGGAAGTCAATTCACATCCAACCTGGTGGAGAAGTTGATGGAAGAATACAAAATCAAGCACAAAAAATCTACTCCTTACCGTCCGCAAGAAAATGGTCAAGTGGAGTCTACAAACAAAGTTATTGAAGCCATCATCACCAAAACTGTTCATATACACATAAGAGATTGGGTAAAAAGGCTTCCTAAAGCCTTGTGGGTCTACAGAACTGCATGGAGAAACACAACAGGACCTTTTCCCTATGAACTTGTTTATGGGAAAGAAGTCCTGCTCCCCATTGAGTTCCAAGTCAAAACTTTCAAGATGGCAGTTCAGTTGGGAATGGATCTATCAGAAGCCCAAAAGAATAGAATGGAGTAGTTGAATGAACTAGATGAGATCAGACAAGAGGCAATCCTAAGAACTGATCTAGTTCAATATTAAAGAGCTAAGTGGCATGACAAATACATCAAGGAGAAAATTTTTCAAGAAGGAGATTGGGCATTGCTATTTGATTCCAAGTTTAAAGATTTTAAAGGAAAATTTCAGACTCATTGGCTTGGGCCATATGAGATTGACAAAATCTTTAGCAATGGAGTGGTAAGAATCAAAACCATTGATGAACATCAAACTCCTCTTATTGTGAATGGCCACAGATTAAAGATCTATCATAAGCCACTCTCAAAAGAGGAATTTGTCAAAATATTTCAAGATAGTTTTGCAATAAGGCTGGTGAAGAAGAATCCTTCTTCTCCACTAGCCTAGCCTTTTCTCTTTTCTGTTTCTAAAAATAAAAAAATAAAAAAAATGTGTATAAGCCTGAAAACCAATCACTGATTGGCAGTGTTATACAGAAAATACAGGGCGAAAATCAGGAACTCCTGACGCCTTATATTTTCCAAAAAAAAATCTCTCTCTCTCTCTCTCATTTCACAGTTTTGTGACACTCCACTTCATTTCATTCCACTCCATTTCATTCCACTCCATTTCATCCATTTCATTTCATTCCACCAATAAAAGTTTTTTTTTCATGACCATCTTCATTCATTCAGTTATCATTTATCCATCTCCATTCAGTCATATGATTGCTGTGTCAGTTTCCGCAGCTGAATCCAGTTTCCACAGCCAGAAGCAGTTTCCGCAGCCATCACTCTTTTTTTCAAAATTTACAGTCAGATTTTAGTTAAAGGATCTTGAAAATCAAATGCAGGTATGACCAAGGACCTATTTTGAAGATATGAGGCACCTAAGAGCATCAACAAGGAGCAGTTGATCAAAGGTTAATGGACGAAATGTGGCAAAAATTCCAAGGTAAGGGTAAGATTTATTTCAAATAGCATTTAGAAAACATTTTATATAGTTTTGAAACCATGACTCCATTATATGAAATGATTGGCGTTGATAACTCCATAACCGTTCCACGACCTTTATGTGATTCCTCCACAAACCTTGCATTTATTTTCAAATGGCCTCATGATCAAGCCTCTGGATTTAACTCGTGTTCAGCTGTACTTTGACACTCCACCTATAATTATGGGATGTGGTTGATTTGATAATAGCTTTTATCCGCTGCACAAATTCCGCAGCCATTTCTTGAGCATGTTTACGTCTACTGTGTAGACATTAAGTTTAAAACTCTGCCGGGCTCACTTTACTCCCCTACTATTCTATTGAAGTCGTGTTTGCATTCCTACCCTGTTCATATAAGCCTCCGCTCCACTCCATAAACTCACTCCCGCTACCTGTCCACTGTTTTCCATCTACAGTCACTGGTTTTTCTCCATAAATCCTGTCCATTTCACGCTAACCCAGCCATCTCACTTCCGTTCATCCAATCCCACACAGACGTGTTTAAGACAGGAGGAAAGAATGGGTCCTCTATTGAGAGCAGAACCGGAAGGGCCCAAATTTATGGAAGGGTATCCGCAAGTGAAAAGCATGCTAAGGAAAGCCCGGTGGTTACAATTTATTCAGAAATTCGAAGGCTACAACAAGGAAGTTACGAAGACTTTTGCGAGGTCCTTTGACGGCATAGAAGCGAAGATTGGAGAACTTAAATTCACAGTCACAGAGGCATCCATAGCAGTTGCAACTGAACTTCCACAGGAGGGAGAACGATGGTTCAAAAATAAGAGCTTTGACGAGAGAGCATGGATGGTTATCCTACGAAATCCAGGTATGGATGTAACCATCTTTAGTAAAGGAATCCCTGTCTCTGCTTTACATGAAAAATGGGCTAGTTTACTATTAATAATCCAGAAATTCATTACCTGTGAGGGAAGATTCGGGTCAATGTACATGTATCACACCCGGTTGCTGATGAATTTTCTAGAGAACCAAAATCTTAATTTTCCCTATTTCTTGCTAAATAGCCTGAAGAAAATGTCCACCACAGTCCAAAAGAATCTGGGGACGTAGGACCCCACTTGTATCACCACGGCCTTGTGAAAATCTTGATAGAAGAACAATTAAAAGGAAAAAAGGACACATGGGAGCAGTTTTTTGTCAGAAATTTCTTTAAATATCCACAAGAAACCCCTAAAAGCAACACATCAAGGAGAAGCAGAAGAAAGAGAACAAGTGATAAAATTCAAGATACTCCTACTAACATAGTTGAAGAAACTAGTAGGGAAGAAAGACTATCTGAAAGTAGGAAGGAAAAGACTGAGGGTAAAAAGCCAAGAAAATCAGAAGGGAAAAGAAGTATTGAGGTTGTACATCAAACCCCAAAACCTTCCTTAGAAGAAGACCATCAAGTACTATCTGAAATACTAGTTTACCTTTAGGAACAGTCAGCTGCAGCAAAGAAAAAAGGAAAAGAAAAACAGAGTGGGGAGAAAGAAGACACTAGCCCACAAAATTTGAGAAGTTCTAGACTAAAAGGGAAGTTGAGAAAAATACAAACTAAAGGGCCCCATTTTATTGATTTAGGAGGGGAAACACCAGAACAACCTTTAGCAATCCCTCCTGGCCGTGGTCCCCACCATACTCCTATCTCTCATCCAGATTTTGACATGAGTCCTTCTCGGCCAGATTTTGAAATCAACCCTTCTCAACAAGATTTTGGGGTTAGCCCAAGAAAGACATCACCTAAGATAGACCTAAACCAGCAAGAAATGTATGATTATATAGAGTCCTTGGAGAAAATAGCCGGAGACCCAGGCACTTCATCTGCCCAGCCTAATACAGCTCAAGAAGCTCAAATCCAATCACTGAAACATGAAGTTTTTGAGCTGGAGGTCTTAAATAGACACATTAAAAATGAAAATGAAACATTGAAGGAACAAAGCAGGTTAGATAAGATCATTCATGACAACACCATGTTGCATCTTGGGCTATGGCAGAAGAAAAATAGAAAATTAAAGAGAAAGAACAGAAGGTTGAACAGGGCTCTCATCAACCTCAAGTTCAGGTGTCTAATGAGGAAGCCAAGGATGGTAGTGGTCCCAAGGAAGAAGAAAAGAAGACTGGATGTATTGGCAGAGGTCTCAGAACACATGAACTGAAGGAGGATGATCAAAGTTTTGGTTGCATGGGGACATGCAACACCTTCACAGTGGGGGTATGTAGAGCTTTGAAATTACACCTCTCCTACACACTTTCCTAGAACTTTTTCCACTCACCTGTACCTCCTAATCTATCAAAATCATTGCATATTGATTCTAAAAGAGAATTTAACGTGGTTTTCTAACTATGTTTTGTGTTTTCTGTTTGAACTAGATTTTGCTCATTCGCTGCGGAATCCAGTCACTTTCTGCAGCTGATTCAACTTTCCGCAACTGTTTTTTTAAAACTCTATGTTGCAGGTGTCATCAGGCAAAACAAGCCACATGGGCAAGTTAGAAATGACCTGGACATGGATCAGGTCCTATTGGTTCAGCCGAATTCATCAAGGGAAGCTGTGGTCAATGTTGGTCAAACGGTGGTCCTACGTAAGAGTCCTACGGTAGACAAATTCTATTTTCCAGCACGTGAAGGATTCTGAAGGATGCGTGGCCGTTCCTAACTATCTGGGGTCTGTTTCCACCTGTAGACTAACCCATGACGAGAATCTAACAGCCACAGTTGATAGATTTAATATTTTCGACAACCAGTACGCTAAATCCATGGACACTGTCTTTTACATGTCCCTTGTTCACGCAGTTCTACAAGAAAACAATAATGTAAACTTTGTTATAAATAACGCGTTTCTATAACGCACAGTCTTAGTCTTTTTGAATGTAATTTTGCTGTTAAAACCCACTGTGCCGTGACACTAGTTTTATTGCTGTAACTGTGTTTTGAAATATATGAGAAGACTATGTTTCTACATGATTGCGTTAATATAATATTGGATTGATAGCCTATTGACCGAGGCTGTGCAGAGGGCCCCTGTACGCTAAGGTTTTGTTTCCCTTGTTGCTGTAAAGTTTTATGCATCGTTTTCTTATTTCCATTGCATATATTTCACCTGTGTATATTTCAATTGTCATGGTATTAACATTCCACTTCTGTTCATGATTTTACATCTTTGTATAACAATGATTAGTGCATGTATGTTTCAGGATAGAGTAGGTAGCCCGGGCATCTACATATAATTTTCACAATGACTAATGACATGGGATTAATTCTCTGCTGACTTTGCTTTTCCTAGTTTTTAGTTCCAGTTCTGTTTTGTTTCCTTGCTTTATTAGTTATCTTAGATATTAAATTGCTCATATCGTTGTCGGTTACCTCTGAAAGCCATAGCTAGACTACTAGAGAGGGATCAAATTATGAATGTGTAATTTGATTTTAGTTTTACTTTTCTACAATTAGATATTAAATTGCTCATATCATTGTCGGTTACCTCCGAAAGCCATAGCTAGACTACTGGCGAGGAATCAAATTATGAATGTGTAATTTGATTTTAGTTTTACTTTTCTGCAATTAGATATCAGATTGCTCATGTCATTGATGATTATCTCTGAAAGTCATAGCTAGACTAATTGGCGAGGAATCAGATTATGAATGTTGTGATTTGATTTTAGTTTTACTTTCCTTGCAATTTTTAATTTCTTTGTGTGCAGTAGCTTAAATTATTTTTCTGTATTTAAACAACAACAAAGATGATAGTTTCATGATCAGTAGTTCATTATTTACTTTTTTTAAATAGCAGCACATTATTTACTTGTTTTTAATAGCAGCACATTTTCATTCTTGTCCAAGTATTACTTTCATCACTAGTATGTTCTATGACCTTTTGAAGTGTTAAGTTTTGGGAACCATTATAGAGGACACAATCGCCTTAAAATCTATAACCATACTTGCCTTCTAGACACTCAGGAATAGGAATTCCATTCACATTAGGAGATAAATGAAAATAAAAACCCCCAAAACAAAATAAAAACTGGAAAACGACAAAAACATAAGAAAGAGGCTATCTTGCACATATAATGTGCCACACTTCATTAGTTTACGACTCCCGGATTGATAATTAATGTAGCAATTTAGCACACAATAAATCGACCAAACAATATAGCCATCCAAACACTTTGATTTTTGGTCCAAAACTACGCTGCAGTTTTCTATAGAGGCCCTTGTTGGGCCTAAGAATTATCCTTAAAATTCATCTATTTTCACTCCATTCAACATCCACTTTCTCTCCATTCACACATTTTCTCACCTTTATTCCACCACCATGTCATCACATCCACTTCACTTTCATCATTATATGGGTTATCTTTGTGTTTTCCAAAATTTTATTAATTCTTAGTAATTTTAAAAGAATTTGTGGTTAAACTTTAGAAAATAATATCCATATACTTATACCTAACAATTAGAACGAGTTTGTTGACATGTGTAGGTACAAAGGAAGCTTCTAAGGCACCATTATGTGGCATTCTATGTTCAAATTCGAAGTTGAGAAGATCATGAACCTCATGGATAAGATCATGGACCTCGTGGAGAAGATCATGGAGGATAGGGTTATGTGTCACCATTGGTTGAGAGATATGTGGATTTGAAGAGGGAATAGTGGATCCACATTTATGAGTTTGTTATCATAACTTTTGTATAAATAGGAGTGTTATCTCCTTCATTTGTAACTTTGGAATTTAGAATTTAGAATTGAGAAGTTAGAATTTGGAATCATTGTAATGGAGATTTTAGAACCTCTTGGAATGTAGAACTTGTAGTTGCAAATTGCAATTGAAGATAAATAAAATGGAGCTTCTTTGATCTTCTACATTTGACTTCTCTTTTGGTGTGCTTGTGAATCCTTGGAAGGATCCCCATTGCCTAGCAAGTACACTTTTATTTTGGTAGGCTTTTATTTTATGTTTGTTTGTGAATTTCATTAGATTAAATTATTAGGTTCATATGTTTGAAATATTAACGAATGACCTTTTGTAAGAAAGTATTAATGTTTCCTTCAATGAATCTAATTTGTTATTTAATGTTTGATTTCATTAGTTTAATTTTATGATTTATATGCTTGAGATATAAATGAATAGTCTCTTGTAAGAGAGCTTTTATATTTAATGAAATCAATTAGAATTAGGTTTTGTTGATTAAGATGATTAGAAATATTAATGAGCAATCTCATGTAAGGGAGATTTAATATTTCTTACACTTATCATAATGTCTTTTAATTTTTAGATTTCATTTTGTTAAATGACTAAATAGATGTTGGATATCCCAATGAAAAACCTCCTGTAAGGGAGCTTTGGCATTTCTTCACCTAGCTTAGTCTAGTTTGTCTCTAAGTCCACATACGGTGAATGTTCCTCGAAGATTTACTTACCCGGGTTGATAGTAAATGAAACTCTAATTTGCATCCACATTTTAGAACCAAAAACCCTCCAAATTTGAAGTGAATCCAATAGTGGGATCTCAAGATATTGCAATCCCTATCTCTTAGACCAAAATTTGTCCTTGGTTTCCTTAGGCTAGTAACCTCATTGGGATCATTGCATTACCTTTCATTGAAAATTATTTATTTGATCCCATTATCCTCCCTAATTAGGTCAAGCACATCAGTGGTTGCTAAATCCTATCCCCTTGACCTAACCTGGGGTCCACTTGGTCCCGTGTGGTCCCATAACTTTTAGAAGTCAATTATTCAAAGACCATTTGGAAACCAAGTCTTCATAAGGGATTTTAGGGCTAATTCCATCCTTAAGAAGTTTCATTCCCAAAACCTAGCCCCTAAGACTTTCTTGGCCCTTCTTAGAGAGCCTTTCATCTTTCCTCTTGGGAAATCAAGCCATATATTGAGCCTCTCTTGTGAATAAGCCTCTTTAGGAATCACTATTTGCCCTTTATTGACCCATTTATCTAGGTGATTCCCTTCATACCGGGTCTCCTCCCATTGGTGAAAGTCCATAAAGAGTAGGGAGCCTTAGCTGAGGTGACAATGGGATATCACTCCATTGTTTCCCTTGATCTAGTAGTTTCCATTTTAGGATCCCCTCCTAGGACCCCTGATAGTTTGAGCGGTAACATTTTGGTGTTGATTCCAGGGACACGAGACGTGTGCTTTGTTCCCCAAACGACATATTGACCTATCATTATTGGAACTCCATTAGAAGAAAAAAGCCCTAGTTCTTCTTTAAACTTTAAGGTCAATGCTTGTAGGGTGAAGCAAGCATTTTTCTAGGCATTTTTAGCTTCACCCTAGCGACTCCTACATAATTTACATGTATATCTCAAATAGATTATCTTTATTTGATGATTTTCCTGCTTTAGACATCGCTAGCATCCCTAACAACCCTAATCATGTCACAGTAAGGATGGTACGTGGGTGTTATAGACATTTTTGGGCACTGCAACCCCAATCATAAATGTCCATAAACCAAGGGCTCTTAAGTCCCTAAAAGTGTTGTTCCAACCTCTAAAAGAACAAGGTCAACTGATTACATATTCTCTCAGAAGTTCTCCATGAAAAACTACTCAGAACTGGTCAAAACTGGACCATCTCACCTGCTCCATGGTCAAAGTGCACTTCATCCCACCTAAATACACAAGGGAGGTGTGATGCATATTGAAAAGCCCTTCTATGGGGTGCGATGGGCAAGAGTGGACAAATGGCAGGGTCAATCTGCAAGGTGGAGGATCATGGAATCTTCCAGAAACTTCTCCTGTGACACTTGCCTCTCTGCATTCGCCCAAGGATGAGTAAGAGATCATCAATCTCCAAGTGGAATCAAGAACTATCAAAGAGAGGACACTAATCAAATCTCAAAAGCTGACTCACCCCCCTTGCAAACATCTATATATGGATCCCTCATCCCAGAGATCCAGGAGGCTAAAATTTTGTATCTTGTAAGGAAGTGCTGCTGGTTTCTTGGTGCAACATCATAGTGTTGGGTGATCTAAGCTTTTCATGAGGTGAAGAAGGGCTTTCTTGCTGAGAGGATGACGTCGGGTCAGAACAATTGGTTGTAATATTCTTTGCTATTCTTGATTATTAATAAAGCTATTCAAGTTTTCCTCCACATTCTTGTATGATTGATGATATATGCATTTGTGTGGTCAATATATATCTAGTCCTATATTGTTTATGATAGTAGATCTATGTTCTTGGATAGTGTTATGCTGCTTTGATTCTACAGGTGCTCTTTGAAGCTGGGTAGACGAGGAAGCGAGTGGCAAAGATCTATCAGAAGGGAGAGGAATCAAGCAAGGAACCAAGCACAAGATAGAGGTTGGTCTCCTTATTTCCCCTCTTATCTACTTCTCATAAAGGAAAATGAAAGTGGTTTTAGTTTGTTTGTTTCTAAGGTAGCTACCAGCCTTAGTGGGACTAGAAGCTCTGCATAGACACTAGATTTCCTGATAACAAAATGGCGACTCCACTAGGGAGCGAATAGATTTTTTGTTTGTCTGTATTTGTTTACTTTATAAACTTACAGACGGAGCATGAAGTCAAGCCAGCTAGCCTTCGAACTGCATTTGCTATGCAAGTGCAAAGTAGATCAATGCTGCTTCAGTCTATCTCCATGTTTTGTTTATGAATTGAAAAATCGATTTACAAGCTCTCTAATTGCCCTTGTGGTGGCTCTAGTAACCTCCTTAGATCTACCCCAGTGATTTATTTACTGATTACCGCTTGCTCGGCCTAAATCCCTAAACTGAGCTGCAAACTGTGACCCGGAACCCAGTTGAAGTCTCGTCCTTGGACCATCGCACTGTCTCTTCTTTGGAATCTAGATGCATCGCACTTCCCGTGTGTAGTAGGTGCATTGCATCTCACTTTCCCTGTGTTACAGGTGCGCTGATCAGACAAGACCTCTTCTGCTATTAGATTTTGGTTTCTGTGTTCACTCTTTTCAGCTCTATTCAAGAGTTTTGCTGTCTGTAGTCAGTATACCTTTGCTGAAACCCCCTTCCTTGTCATTATTCCGCCTCCATTGTGCAATAAACTGTAAATTTTTTTATGTATTGTGATCCATTTTCAGTTCTCTTTACAAAGAAGTAGCGTAATTGAACTGTCATTTCTTGATTTGAAAGTGTCACAAGTGTCATTTTCAGTCATCGAAGAGAATCTGATTGTTCTTGATAGTCGATTACACTGTTACTATTGTATTTGATTTGAATTAGTATTTTTTCAAGTGTCGAAAGCAAGTTTTCAATTCCAAATCGCAAAGTGTCGTCATTGCCTTCATTTTGTCTTGAAAAGAAACTTGTTAGTAATGTCACTTTGAAAAATAATTCAAATTTGCGCTTAGCTTTCTTTTTATCATTCACACATTAAGAAGGCTGAAAACAAATACCAGCATGTGCATTTGCATTTAGACTGTTTGTTGGTTTGATTTAGGACAATGCATATAGTGTGTGCTCTCTTCTCTATGTTGAAAGAATATCGTTTCTCTTTCCTTAGTAGCTAGGATTTTCATTGCAAAAAAGAAGATTAAACGATTGTTTATCATCTTAGATTGCATTTTAGGAATTGTATATCTACATCACGCGGTGAACCTGAAAGGAAAATTTCTTAAGCAAGATCAACTGTAAAATAAATTTAATGAATCTAAAAATGCTTTGGAACCTAACGCACAACATTTAGAATTCTAGGCTAGAGATGTATTCCAACATCGTAAAGCCTGGTAACTGTTGTTTTCATTGCTGGTTGGGTGATTCCTCCACTTTGAGACGATAAGTGCCAGTACGGACTTGTGCTCCCACGTACCGTTGAGTATATATTGGGAGACCACAATAGGCTTTATCCTTTATCCATAGGAAGCCGTGTCTGCTGCCCTATCGATCGCAATGCACTGAACACAACATTCGGGAAGATTGACTGCCGTACCGTAAAAAGTATTATGCAGTTTTGCGATTGGTTTGGTAATCCCTCTGTCTAGATTTCCAGAGTAGTCTCTTTCATTCCTTTTCAGACTCCTTAAAGGAAAAGGTCCATCTGAGCACTTGTCACTTCAAGCTCATTAAAAATCGAAGGCGACTAGAGTCATCTTTTGTTTTTTCTCGACTCTTAAAAATTGAAAAAAAAAGTTGTGTCAAAGCATCTAAAATTTATTTTAATCGGAATAAACATCACCTTTCCTACGTTGGTCTTAGGTTGAGAAAAATGGAGTCCACCAACCAAGGATTTCCCCTTGGAGGAAATCCTAATCCTTTCTCCTCTTGGGGAGATGTTGGTGCACCCCACATGGCCACATTGTCGCTTCCAGGATTGACAATCGGCTTGCCCGTATGGCTCTTCTCGACCTCCGTCGTTCAGAACACCGTGATTCCTGAACAATCAAGTCAGCAACTAAATGATGCCAAAGTTACCCCCCAACCTTCTACTTCATCCAGTTCTCCCTCTCCTCCTTCCTCTTCGCTTGATAAAGCTGGTAAAGCCAAAAATCAAGTAACTGAGAAGAAGAAGGAGAAGAAGAAGAAAGAGAAGAAGAAGAAGGAGCCAAAGGCGAAAAGGGGCGACCAGGCATCGTCTAGCGAAAATCCACACACTGCACCATCCAGGCCTAAATCGCCATGTGTCATTTGCAAAGGAGACCACTATCATCGAGATTGTCCTTGCATCCCTCGGATCTTAAGGGACTGGTCTCCTCGTTTGCACAATCTAGTGTCATCAACCTCTGATGATCATGTTGAAAATACACCGTCAACTAGCGAAAGTGAAGAACCTGGACAAAAAGGAAAATGTAAATTTCCTTGTAAACTGTGTGAAGGTGATCAAGTCGTCCACTATTGTCCCTTCTTAGATGAGGCTAAAAGAGTGTTGGACGATTGTCCGGTTTCACCATTACGACTTCCTCCTGGATATAAGAAACTCTTGCCGAGTCCGTCACTAGTTGAAAATTCGGCTGACACGCCATTGTGGTCGGCCGAAGCGTCTATCATTGAAGATAAACCATCTGAATCCACACCAGACAAAAGTCAAAAGGTTGAGGCGGCAATTGACTCGGTCTTGCCTTCAGAGGATCCATCTTCAGATGATACAGTCGTCGAAGAGAACAAGAATGACTCCGATGAACATGGGGGCGGTCTACCCGTTCCTTTACAGCAGGAAGGAAGTTTGTCAGAGTCGTATCCGGCCGTCTATTCGGTCCCACCTCTAAGCAACCTAGTTGTTTCCTTTGATTGGAATCTACTAGGCAGACCCCGCTTACTGTCTAGTGTACCATTTCGAATCATTGCTCAAATATATAGAATGGTCATGGCCGTACCATCATAGATGAAGGGGCTTCTGTGAGTATCCTTTCCTCAACGGCTTGGAAAGCGCTTGGTTCACCATCTCTTTTTCCTGAAATGAGAAATCTAACAGGTTTTGACAAAGGAACCAGTCGACCATTAGGGATCCTTCCCAATGTGCCGATAACATTGAGAAGGAAAACCGTTCACATGAACGTAATGGTAGTCCAAGGACCCCTGGATTATAATCTACTCCTTGGACGTGACTATATTTATTTCATGGGAGCCATTGCCTCCTCACTCTTTAGAGTAATGTGTTTTCCGCATGAAGGAAGAGTGGTCAAGATCGTAGACCAGCTTTCATTCCCCGGTTCACACATCGCAAATAGTCAAATACCATCCCTGAATGGTCTTTTCACGCAAGGAATGTCTCATCAATCCCCAGTCCGTCCACCTGATGAGCGCGAGTGATTCGGAGGACATGGCTGAAACCCAGGGGGCATGCACCTTGGCCTGTTTCGACAGGAAAACCTTGGGTATAGGGTAGGTTTCCGCGAAGGATATATGACTAGTTTATGAAATTATACTAGAATAAGATTCCTTCATCAAAGTTATGTGAGTGGAGCTAGTTGCGCCACTCACCTTTATTTATTTCGGTAGACATCGCTGAGGAAGTGTTTTTGTTGAAGTATGGATAGAACAATCTTTGGTAACCTGGAAATTTTTCGCTATACCTGGGGGCATGCGAACCTTTTGGCGTGCAAGCGAAGAGAGACCATTTATTTTTTAAATTTGTAGGTCCTCTAACCCTTTAAACTCGTAGGATTGATCGTTTCCTCACTTGCATAAAGAAAGGATGCAGGGCAAAGCTTTGAAAAAATGCCAATTATATGAGACATCCTTATTATACGACTGGATCGAGTAGTTTTAACGCGGAATTCAAGCTCGTTAAAAAATAAACATAAGCAATGAGCAAATGTTCCCCCAGAGTTTAAGCTCATTAAAAAATGAACCATTTTCCGGTAAATAACCATCATGAATGTACTATCATCAGCCTTTGAAGCCTTGGTCGTGTTCTCATCATCACCTCCACTCTGTATTGGCCGATCATACACCTCCGTTTGATTGTTTACCCTTTTTGAGGAACAACAGTGAAGAGTGATCCTGTTAGCCATCCTTGTGACACTACCATGATTGGAAAATTCCAAACCTTACCTGGAATCAGCTGCTACCCGAATTTATCACTCGTTCCTCGAAAAACGAGTCTCCTTTAAGCTCTTTTCATCTGACTCGTAAAATATGAAAAGATTGCCGAGCAATTGGCCTCTCCAGCTCGTTAAAGTGACCAGAAGTGCTATCCCTCCTTTAGATTTTAATATTTTTGGACTTGAGGGATTATTACACAAAAAGATCGAGCACTTGTTTTGATCGGCTCGTTAAAAGTACTGAAAATTCATCCCTTTTGTATTGTTTTATACTTTTTCGGACTCAAGGGATTATATGACGAAAAAGGATTATTGGAGTTTTCTTTACATCCCTTTTTCAAACTCTCTAAAATTGAAAAGGACTGAGTTATCATTGTCGTTAAACTCGTTAAAACTCAATAGCGACAAACTTGTCCATATAGACAAGAACGAGTTTCACTATCGCTAGGCTCGTTAAAACATAGTGATGGGTTTTCCCAAAGGGAAAATTATAGAACAAGCATATGTTATCCTCCTCAAGCTTGACAAAAATAAAGAGGTACTGGTCAGCAATGACTGGGGAAAAATTGGGAAGAAAACTTGAAGAAACTTTATTGGTAGCAAGTCGCTCTTGAACATGACACTTTCACTCCGCATCCGAGTCGGGTTGGATTGTTCCGTTCACTGGTCATATCACCATGGGTCCATCACACCATCCATATTTAGGGTTAACGCTACCAATCCATCATGTCAGTGTCACCGATATGTTCAAGAGAAGTTGCTCAGAGAATTCACCTGTGTCTCATCCACTGCAATACATTTACACTCCATCCTTTCATGACCGCCACCTTGAACCTTATATCATCAGTCGTTTTCACCTCCATTAAAATCATTTACTCCGTTACGTGTCATTGATGTGGGATTCATTAAGGCCCTCCTATGACGGATTGCTTCTTGTTGACATCAGCTCATTATCTAGGAAGTCGATCTAGGAACAACCCTTTCAGTACTTTGAAGCTTGCATGCCTCAATGGAAAGTTTCTCACTTCCGGCGACAGGTTTAAATCAATGGCCTTCGACCGAAAGATTTTGCGTGGTGTTCGACGCCAAGTCCCTTATTCAACCACGTAAATTATACTGTAGTACCTTGAGGGTCATCATCATTATCAATGACTCCTCTCGCGCCTGTTAACAACTTACATCATTGGCTGGTAATCAGGCGATGTCTTTCCATGTTCAACTCCAGAACATCTCTCACATGGATCGACTTGTACTTTGAGTGAAGATCGAATGAGATTGAAGACCTCAGATCTAGTTTCATCCATCCAGGCTGCGATATATATTCAGGAAAATAAAGAAATCAAATGTACATCATTACTGCACAGATAATCATCCAATCCAAAGGATGATGGCTCTACCAGAATCATCACTCTGCACTCAGACAATTGTCTGTCTTATGTACATGAAAATGAATTTATAAAGATGAGCATGGGAATGGTCGCCTTAGCTAGATCATGAAAATATTATGAAGATAATGTATTGTATTGTATCTTATTACAGGTCGCCTTCCAGCTCGAAAAAACTTCAGATCCTCATGATAAAGCATTTCACCCGACATCAACAGATTAACGACCTCATGCTTTAGGGGGAAAATGTTATAGACATTTATGGGCACTTCAACCCCAATCATAAATTTCCATAAACCAAGGGCTCTTAAGTCCCTAAAAGTGTTGTTCCAACCTCTAAAAGAACAAGGTCAACTGATTACATCTTCTCCCAGAAGTTCTCCATGAAAAACTACTCAGAACTGGTTAAAATTGGACCATCTCACCTGCTCCATGGTTAAAGTGCGCTACATCCCACCTAAATACACACGAGAGGTGCGATGCATATTGATAAGCCCTTCTATGGGGTGCGATGGGCAAGAGTGGACAAATGGCAGGGTCAATCTGCAAGGTGGAGGATCATGGAATCTTCCAGAAACTTCTCCAGTGACACTTTCCTCTCTGCATTTGCCCAGGGATGAGTAAGAGATCATCAATCTCCAAGTGGAATCAAGAACTATCAGAGAGAGGACACTAATCAAATCTCAAAAGCTGACTCACCCCCCTTGAAAACATCTATATATGGATCCCTCATCCCATAGATCTAGGAGGCTGGAATTTTGTATCTTGTAAGGAAGTGCTGCTAGTTTCTTGGTGCAACATCATAGTGTTGGGTGATTTAAGCTTTTCATGAGGTGAAGAAGGGCTTTCTTGCTGAGAGGATGACGCTGGGTCAGAACAATTGGTTGTAATCTTCTTTGCTATTCTTGATTATTAATAAAGCTATTCAAGTTTTCCTCCACATTCTTGTATGATTGATGATATATGCATTTGTGTGGTCAATATATATCTGGTCCTATATTGTTTATGATAGTAGATCTATGTTCTTGGATAGTGTTATGATGCTTTGATTCTACAGGTGCTCTTTGAAGCTGGGTAGATGAGGAAGCGAGTGGCAAAGATCTATCAGAAGGGAGAGGAATCAAGTAAGGAACCAAGCGCAAGATAGAGGTTGGTCTCCTTCTTTCCCCTCTTATCTACTTCTCATAAAGGAAAATGATAGTGGTTTTAGTTTGTTTGTTTCTAAGGTAGCTACTAGCCTTAGTGGGAGTAGCAGCTCTACATAGACACTAGATTGCCTGATAACAGTGGGGTGCTCATGTTTGATGGTAATCCACTCTCCACAATTGATCATGTAGAAAGATTTAATGCACTTGCTTCAAAAGAGAAAGTGGTTCACTAGGATGTCCTTATGTTGTTGTTCATGGGATCTCGCGGTGGTCATAACTCATGGATGCATCATCATGAGCCTGAGATAATCTCATCTATAGAAGAGTTTGTTGATGGATTTCTTAGACGATTTCAAGTATACCCTACATTAAGCATCCAAGAGGAAGCCTTCATCGAGCATCATCAAGACATTGAGAATCTAAGTAACGAGTAGGAAGATGACTCATCATTGGGTTTGCATAATGAAAAAGATGATTCTAACAACATGTATGTAGGAAAGAATGAGTCTATGGAAAGTGAAGTTGATACTAACCTTACCTTTCTCAAGGATAGTACTCCTAATGACTCTCCTTTTGAGAACCTTGAGGAAGGTGATCCCAATAGCACCTTGGAAAAGGATCCCATTGAGACTTCACCTTCCCCTTTGCCCTTTTCTATTGTTCATCATTTTGATTCTTCATCAAGTGATTCCCTCATCCCTTGTCATATGATCTCAAGTGACCGTGAGCCCTTTCTGCCTTCCAAGTATAGTGTTGAGGAAGAGCCCGTCATTGGTTATAATTTACCTCCTTGGACACACCCCCAAGGTTTTGATCACTCTATGAACTCTCCTCTCCAATGTGACCATCACCTTGAGCAAATTATTTTTTGCACTCCTTCTTTCCCTCACCCTTCGTTCCCTCTCATCAAAACCTTGGGGAAAATACAAATCAAAATATTATGAGTAATGATTGCGATAAGAAGTTCTTAAGGATAATCAATCATTCCACCATTATGTACTTATAGGGAAGGCTCCACATTTATATATTGAATCGTGTTCCTTATCTTAGGGATTCCTCTTATCTCACATGGAAACCATATTGTCCCACCTCCCACCCGCAACATCCTCCATGTGTTTGGGCTTGCATTCGCTTGGGATTTGCTACATGAGTAATCAGATAAGCATGCATATTTATATTGATTTGATGATATGCTGGTTTCACTGGATTTATGATTACACTTAATATTAGCTTTGTCTTATGCATGTTAGGGTAGGATGCATTGTATGCTCATTTTCTCATTAGAACCAACATCATATGATACTTCTCATGGTAGATTAGATGCATTTAGATTAAATTTGCATTATATTTACTTTCCTGTTGATTTTATGGCTTGAAACTAAGCATGGGCGATCATAAGACATTATAAAAACATGTTTCCCCGTGCGTTTAGTCTTTGATATGTGAAGATAATAGGTCTACGGTAACCAAGAGATTGATGGTGTTCTCATGATCTACCATTTGAGTAACTTTGCCCAATTGTCCGAGAGCTGATGTCCATGTTGGAGCCAGATGTTACCCATCATTTTGTGGGTGATAACCCTAGGATAATTTTTTTTCCATGATGGTCCTCAATCGACAAGCAACAACCCCTTGCAACCACCATCTAGATCATTATGCCATTTTTCTGCCACCTGAGCCAACCATGTGGTCCCTCACCCATCTATCATGATTGTATGTTTGAAGGTGGGCCTCCCAAACCTAAAGGTATGCCTTGTCATTTGGTGATTGAGTACTTTATTTACTTATCATGGAAACTCTTGCGCATGGATTAATGGGGGGATTTGGCAAAAAAGGTGGACTCAGTCTATGCTTTTTTCCCCTAGGTCTCTTTTGGATGTTAACCTTGAACCCTAGTCATGTGGGATCTCTTTTACTAACCTTTGGGCTTTAGGGATGGTACTACATGGGAAACCTTGATTTTGGTTGCGTGGTCCCACTCTTGGATCCACATCTATCACCCCCTTCCACTCATTATAATCCGATTCATCACTCCTCTCACCTGGGTCCACATTCCTTCATTGGGTCCAAAAAGGGTTAGCCCCCCCCCCCCCCCCCCCCCCCCCCCACCACTTTGTCCACACCTTGGGTCAGGCTTGGAACAATTCTTGGAGGTTGATGCAAAAGAAAAGAAAGAAAAAGCATAATTGACCACATTCAAAAGGAAATTGTACCACAAAATGCAAAATATGGTCGCGAAAAACACATTTAGCACATGGAAAAAAGCCAATACATGAGCTCTACCCCCTTCCATGGCCATCACCCTTGTTCCTATAGGCCCTAGATGAGCCTCCTCTATCATTCAAGAACCCATGATTGTCCCAACCCTTGGTGGGCGATGAACTTCCCCACATTAAAAGGGGTATCCACTGCTATAATTTACACATCATACTCTCATTCCCTTGAGCCCCCAGTAGTTAACCAAAGAAATATCATAAAGGAAAAAGATATATTAAGAAGGGTGGAAAAATCAAGGCCGAGGTAACTCATGTACCATGATTTCTCCCTCCTACACATCATTTACCCAAGTATGGGCTTCCCTTTCATCAACTACCCTTGTATCATGGCATGTGATCCAAATTTTCCCCTTCATCTCCTACCTCATTCCATTACTTTATCACATTCCACCACCATTTGAAGGATGTAACATGGACATATCACCCCCTTTAGAAGCATAAACCACCTAATAGGGTGCTTGGTTAACTGCCCCTTTGAGCTTGGAGACATTTGCACATGCCAAAGCCCACTATGGAAGGGCATGCCATTATGAAGTTACCACCTCTTTTCCATGGTTCGTAAAATATTTACTTGATTTCTTTAATGACTTTGTGTACTAGAGGGCAAGGGGACACATTGGATCTTATGCAAGATTACAGATGGTCTCCATTTTGGGTTTGGTCTCCCTATAGGGGGTCCTAACTCTCTGGGGGGATATATTGGCACATGTAGGGTGTTTGTAGAGAGCCATGGGCCTCCATGACAACATAAAACATTCCATGGATCCACAGAGTCATTCATAGATTGCTTGTGGTTCACGTATTGGACAAAGAAGATGCACCTGGTTCGCCATGCCCAGCTGGCTCCACAGTCGCACCATACACTTGGCAGATGGTCCAGGATATATATGATGATGTGGAATCACTTATATCATCATCTTGTCCCTTTGTAGATGGTCTACAGACATCTTCAATTTGTTTGGAGACCCATGAGGACGTTTGTGTGACCCAACATCCATTTGGGAGCACCACATGTTTATTTCTTGGAGAGCAAGGGGCCAACCCCTTGTCCACTATTTTTGGAGTCTTATTTCACATTATGGCACTTATGGACTTCATTAGGCCTCCTCTAAGGCCCAACAACACATGTTATTGATCATTCGACCCTCTTGAGAGGCTTACTCCTTTGTTATTCAACTAGTTTGGTGGGCTTGTTACTAAAGTAATTGTTATTTTGCACATTATTTTATTCTATGGGCTATATTAGGCAAAAATAAGCTAAATAGAATTCATTAGACATTGTATAAATAGCTAATGAGTTGATTCATTCTCCCATCGTCACTTGGAATGGATCATTCTCTCTTGTGAGATTTTCGCTATTCGTTTTGGAGGAAGAAATTGGTTAGATAGATAAATTTTGATGTTTGGATATCTTCATTCTTGTCTTGGAGCTTCTACATTGGCATACAATGATGATTGGATATATTTTTTCTCACATGTAAGTGCTCTTTCAATTCTATTTTTTCATTTTCTTATGTCACATAAATGATGCTGAGATTTTTTCTATACTAGGCTAGAATTTTGCTACTTTTCTTGTGTAAAAGAGTTAGAATTTGTCTTTTATTAATGTTTCATCATGTCATGGGCCATGTTTTAATAAGTGAATGTTCCTAGAGATATTTCTTTGAAATTTTATCTTGAAAAGTCATCATATATTTCATATCGAAGTATAAAGACCTTGAAGCAATTTTCTCATGCCCCAATTGCGATGCAAAATTGTTCTAGAGGTCTCCTTGACTAAGTGAAATCACTCCAAGTATTGCAATCATCTTGGATCCATTTCTCCCAAAGGACTAGGCACTAATCCTCCATAGGTGATCACCTAAAAGCATATTCTTCTCACCTTTTTCCCTTTCTCTCTAGGCCTAGCCTACATATGTCACCTAGGGCATCAATTATCTCACAATCTATACATCCAAACACTAAATTTTTGGTTCACAACTGCACTAGATTTTTCTCTAGAGGTCCTCCAAATTTG
The DNA here is from genome assembly GCA_031772625.1 of Pinus tabuliformis. Taxonomy (NCBI): domain Eukaryota; kingdom Viridiplantae; phylum Streptophyta; class Pinopsida; order Pinales; family Pinaceae; genus Pinus; species Pinus tabuliformis. The sequence goes on from CM062812.1 coordinate 338,327,181, forward strand.
AAGAAAATCCAATGGTGGGATCTCGAGATATTGCAAGCCCTATATTTGAGACCAAATTTTTCCCTTGGTTTCCTTAGGCTAGTAACCTCATTGGGATCATTGCATTACCTTTCATTGAAAATTATTTCTTTTATCCACTTCTCCTCCCTAATTAGTTCAAGCTCATCATTGGTTGCTCAATCCTATCCCCTTGACCTAACCTGGGGTCCACTTGGTCCCGTGTGGTCTGATAACTTCTGGAAGGTAATTCTTCAAAGACCATTTGGAAACCAAGTCTTCATAAGGGTTTTTAGGACCAGGTCCCTCCTTAATAAGTATCACTTGATGAGTTATTTTGAGCCTCATGCACACTCAGGTCCACAAGATCAGTCTGTCTCTTGGAGGTATATTGAGCTCAGGGTGAGCTATGCATCGTATGATGTTTTCTTAGATTACTTGGAATATTCTTCATTATTTTCACTTAGTTATTTGTAGCAGATTTATGTGTGTTTTCATGAGTGAAAAGGAGTACATTTTTCAGCCACATATATGTTTTTGGTTTCCACTAACAATTGATTGAAAATATGTGTAGCCATGCATAAAGTGTAATCATTCCTCCAGCCATGTATAGAGATGGCATGTGACATGGAACAAACATGATGAGCTATTGTATGATGATTACTACAATCATGTATTTGTTATTATATCATAATTATGTATTGGTTGAGAGTCCAGTCTTTAGTATGTTGAGTCATCACGGTGACAAGAAAGTATCATGAAGCTATTTTGCAGCCACATGTATGGGCTAATGATGGTGTAATAGTCATGATGTATCGTATTTTTGAGTCATTGGTCCATAGAAGATGATCATAATAGCAATGTAATTCATTGAAAATATTTGTAATATGCTCATGGATCCATGTACTTGTAATGTACTATCCTTTGTTCTTGTAGTCATGGGTCATGAGGTCATCTTATGGTCATATATGAGGTCTTATGTTGATGCTACAACCATGTATATACAATATTATATGTCATTCAATCATGATCATGTGGAGTCTTGGTCCATATGGTGCTTCTATTTGTCAAAAGGAAGCATTATTTGCAACGAAAGTGGTTCACTACAACATGGATTGATGTTGGAGATGGAATATGTTCACGGGGAGCATATATTTGCTCTTGTTACTTCAGCCATATATTGTTTGCATTATGGTCCACTTGGAGGTTTTCATGGCATGCCTCATGCTATGATCATGATTGTTGGGGTTCTTGGCCTCATGTTATGTTCAAAGATATTTGATAGTTGTTGCTATGTAGTTGTGGAGGAGATTTCCGTGTTGTTGTATGATGTTACATATGATGCTTGTATGATTACCTTACGTTGGCATATTGCTGCTACTGCTAGAGGTTGTTGGTTGTTTTTTTGCTTTGTATGATGAATAGGATATGTGTTACTTGCTTCTAGGCATGGATGCTTGTTGATGTGCATCATTCTTCAACCATGGATGTAGATATCAGTTGCTCAAGTGTTTGTCCTTCAGTTCTGCTACCTTATGATATGGAATTAATCCTTTGCCATTGATATCAAATGGGGAGTGATAGTGGATGATGGCCTAGAGTTTTAGTATGGTTTCCATCAATTCCAAAGGGGGAGATTGTTGGCATTATGCTATGCATGGATCCAACTAGCTGATGTTGCCATTGGTTCATGATGGCAGCTAGCTCATGTTGGCATTGATGTCAACTCTTGTAGCCTAGATGATGTGTGTATGCCATTCATTATAGCATGGTTGGAGCTTGTTGTGTTGACATTGGTATGATTGTGTTTACATTGATGTCAACTATATGATGTCACACTCATGATCTTCAAATGATGGCACTGGTTTGATTGTTGATGCTATTATAGGTGGAAGATGCAGATCTACATGTGATGGAGCTGATGATTGGAACATAAGTTGAGTTGGCAACTATATCTTCATCTAGGTCTTCATGCTTATGCTTATGGAGATGACTTGTTGCAGTGATGGTTTGGAGTCATGATGATGATGATGTTGCATAAGTGATATAGAGGTCTTTCATAGGTGTTGCATCTTGTGGAGATGATTGTTGGAGAGTGGAGGACTTGTTAGCACTCTTGCCAACCTTGTTTGTTGGCACTTTTAGGTCAACTTGGCAGTGAAACTTGGGAGACATGTCAGACCCACTTGTAGATGTGTTAGAAGCTATGTCAGAGGTTTGGAGGCATGTATAAGAGCTGAAGAAGAGTATCCAACATGAGGTAGAGGTTCTGAGCTGAAGGCTTGGTGTTTTTCTTCATCCTTAGCCTCGGTCGCATGGAGGCAAGCCTGTGAGAGTGAAGGAAAAGCTCCAGTCACCGGAAGACAGGCATATGGGGTGATTGAAGGTTCCAGTCGAGTTTAGCTAGTGTTATGCATGCGATTAAGGATTTTCATGAGAATTTCTCTGCATTCCTCGTGGAAACCAAAAGGAAATTAGCATAGAAATTCCACAGGTTTCCAAAATTAGTTGTAAAGGTTGGGAATGGTTTGAAAAGGTCCTCCAATGATATGAACTCATTTAGTGCAAAAGTAGCGGTCTTAATGGATTTATTTGGTCCAATTTTTGCACCTTGATTCTAGCCCCAAGCTCAATTTCACCCTACATGTTTTATATTCTTCACCTTGGAGCTTAATGGCTGTTGATTGTGAGTATGAGTGAGGAAGTGAAGCCTGCATAGCAGGGGAAGGATTCTGACCTAGTAGTGAGAAGAATTTCTTCAGTATATGAGTGTTAATAGCTTCCTAGTGAGTAGAAATAAAGCATGTTGCAAAATTGATTAGATTTGAGGATGCTTTAGCAAAGATTGTTTGGAGAGTTTTTGTATGCTGCTGGCGTATATTTTGTTGGTGACTCTCACATTTTTTTTTGCAAGAGTTGATAATGCATTTGGAACATAGCCATAATATCTTATGTTATTGATTGTATTATGCAACGATTATTTTCCAGTGAAGGTTTGATGGTTGATGTATTATTCAGTTTTTATTGGATAGATTGTGGCCACTATTTTGCTGGAGTAGAGAGCATATTTGTGGTGATTATTGACTTGATGAGATTATCTTGCTGCTAGAGGTCATATTGCAGATCTCAATCAAATTGAACAAAAATTCTTGGGATCCAGTTTGAAAATACATGAAAGGAGGTCCACATAGAGTAAAGGAACAACACTTCATGGATGTGGAGTAGTGATTGCAAATTTTCAGTGAAAGGAATAGTTTCTAAATCTAATGGTATTTGGATATTCCAATTAGAGTTGGGTGAGGATTGATTGATCATAGTTTCTTTCAGTAGATGGTATTCTGTAGATCCATGGAGAACATAGTCTTCCGAGTTTATCAGTAGAATCGAGTCTCTAGGCTGATTGAAGTTAGCTGATTGTATAGGAGGTTGAGTCTCTTGACTGATAGGAGTCAATCATCTATGTAAAAGGCACATTTTACAACACATCAACAAAAAGGGTGGTTTTTTTCCCAGTGAAGGGTTTTCCACTAGATATCTTGTGTCCCTTGTGTGGATGTGTTTTGATGTGATGTTTATTGTTTCTCTCATGGTTATCTTGTTTTATCTTCTTATATGGTTTATATGCATGAGATAATTTAATGTGTTGCTGGTTAATATATGCATGATTTAGTAAGTGAGGTAATAATTGGTAAAATTTGATAATAAGGTCACACTACTGATTCACCCCCCCTAGTAGTGCTCAAGGGTTTCCAACATTAATTTGGAAACAATTCACGATTTTTATCTTGATAAGATATGTACCAATTAATCTGTCAATGACTAGAAAAAACTATGTTTTTGAGGAAGTGATAAAGAGTTTGGAGTAAATAAAGCTTATGAAATATGGATTCATGTACCAAACTCCTATTTTGGTGAATCATGCCCAAATTTCAAGGCAAGGTTTCTACTTCAAAAATGATGACCAAGCATGGTATTTCAGAAGAATTTGGCAAGATATCAGTGTTGGCATTATGGCCAAAGTGTTGTCCTTGATGGAAACTTACTTGACAAAGATATACTTAATGTTAACAGTATGATGATATGATGACTGTGGAAATAAAGCAAATAACAGAAATGTTGGTACAAATGTTACATATGATATAGACAGAGGAATGGTAGTTTAGTTACATATGGATGACAAAAGAAAGTTTGAGAAAATATATGCGGTTCCTGATAAGAAGGGTCGCGTACATACGTAGATCCTGTGAGAAAAAGTCGCATACATAATCCAAACCATGAAAATATAGATACCAGGGGCCTTTTTTGGGAAAAATGTTGTCATTGATGTCAAACACGTCAGTAGCAGGAGGCAAAGGTGTCAAAGAAATGCCTTAAGGAGCAAGTTCCAGGCACACAAGAAAGAAAAAGATCAAAATCAGTGTAGTGGCTTTGGAGCCAGTTTTGGAGCACTAGGCCATCTCCTATGCAAGTGTGAGCCACCTAGATAGATAGATCTCTAAAATATATTTCCGATGATATATGGAAGTCCTAAAAAGGCCTCCAAGATAAAAAGATAAAACTAGTCAAAGTTTGTTGGCCTTAAGGCCTTCATAGCAGAGTTAAAGGTGGTTGGCTGGAGTCTTTGGTGCACAGCTAAAGATGGCACAAGTGCCAAACTTGGAACTAAGATTAGCAGGGCCTCTAAGCGAGAACTCTAGGCAGACGTGGCAATAGCGGGTTAGGCCACAGGCGGAGCCAACTCGATGAGGTAACCTCGACAGATATACCCTGACACAATTCTTTTGGTGCCCAAGTCTAAGTGACCAGATGGTAGTTGCTGGGACATGGAAACTAAGTGTTTTCAAATGGAAAGCGAGTAGAGGATCCCACATTATAGGCTGACTTGGTGGAGTTACCCTAGAGGGAGCACCCAGATGATATTTGTTATAAGGCCCAAGTCTAAGTGATTGAGATATATCTGAGCAGGTGGAGTGACCCGGAGGTAAGTTCCAGGACACGACAACGAGGCAACCATCCAATGGGAAGCATATAGAGGCCCACTCCACTAGCTCCACTTGCTGAGGGTGAGATTAGAGAGGAGAGCCTAGAGGAATAGATAACACATATTGTGGAAGAGTGTCAGCCCGACAGGAGAATGCAAAGGCTAAGCACTAAAGGAAAGTGTTAGGCTATGTGGAAGCTTTCCGACAACACCATAGACATATTCATGGTGGTCATGGGGAAGGGTTTCTCGTACAATCGATCACATAGATTAGTGGTGGATATCCATCCCGGGGGAACCGCTCCTGAAACCTCAATTCACTTAAGAGTGGTGTCGAGGAGAGAAGTGCTTGAATCTGATGGTTTTTGGAAAAACAATTTAATGAAGAAATTCATTGCAGAACAAACCTCCAAGAACTTTCTCTTTCCTCCGATAGAGGATAGGTGGAAGCATATGGTTGACTCAGACGATAGAAAATGGTGACATCAACATGTCCAATCAGTGATGGACATGTGGCAAGTGGATTCAACATTTTTGGGCACCCTAATGGCCCATTTCCAGGTGAATGTGTCACCACTCACAAGTCAACATGTGGCAGGAGTGAAGTAATTATGATGTCATCCCGCTAGCAGGAGCCCGACGGTTTTTTATTGGTGTGCAAAAAGTTAGCGCTAAGCAGTGGGTGCCAGGACACATTGGCAGTTGACAGGTTGGCACTGACATCAATGAAAACCAATTAAAAAGTTGTTGGCCGGTCCCCACGACACGTTAACCTGGAGGTATGACCTTGGCGGTGAACTATGGTGCACACAAATGAATGCGCCGAGATTTTGGGGGCTATGGGTCAAGCGCCCACACAGGGTCCCATGCAGCAGTTGTGATCCGAATGGAAAATGGCATCAACCCATGGTATTCATCTACCCATGGAATTTACCCATGGTATTGTAAGTAGCATCCACCCATGGTATTTATCCACCCATGGTATTGAAGTGACATCCACCCATGGTACTCATTCACCCGTGGTATTGTGACATCCACCCATGGTATTCATTCACCCATGGAATTTACCCATGGTATTGTGACATCCACCCATGGTATTCATTCACCCATGGAATTTACCCATGGTATTGTAACTGAAAAATACTATAAGTAACATGTCGCATTTGATGGTCCGCCACAATGTAGCCTTTACAATTATTCTCTGTTTTAATGAAAAGAAATTCTTTGTGGTTTTGTTTATTGGGCATTCTAGTTTTTTTCTTCTTGCAATTTCAAATTTTCAGATCTTGGAGGTCTCCCCTCCAAGATCCATTTCAATCTTTTAGATCTTGAGGGCTTCCCCACAAGATCCGGATTAGTGGTATCGGAGCAGGCTATGATTCCAAGGGAACGAGGGTTTAATGCATATTTTAGTTTCAAATTTTTGTAGCAATATTCAACAAACTTCAAGCACGTGTTGTGACCTCCACAAATCACTTTCTTAGGCCAAGGAGGAAGAATTTTTCTCTTTTCATTTTTTTGCAGGATTTTTTTTTGGGCGGCGAGTTTGCAGATCAGATCTAAAACATTTGGTGCAATATTTACAAAAACAAATAAAATATCTGGATTCCTTGCAAAAAAAATATTTGGATTCCTTGCAAAAAAATACAAAAATTCAAACAAAAAAAATTGGCCGAATCGAAGTCTGGATGAGGGAGATATCGCTGATTTAAAATCAGCTATGTTGTAGAATTTTTTATTTTTATTTTATTTATTTATTTATTTATTTCTGACGACAACTAGTGGACGAAGACTCTCCTACCATTTTTTTGAACTTTTTTTTTTTTTTTGTGCATAATTTCAGAAAAAGGATTGTATATCTGAGCTCCTCTTGAAAAATCACCCAATTTAAAAACAAAAATGGGTCGAATTGGAGTCTGGATGTGGGAGATATCACTGATTTAAAATCAACTATTATTATTTTTTTTTTTTAGAACTTTTGTGACGACGGAAAAATTGCAGCGTGAATATGAGATTCTAGAGTGTCCAGATAAGGATTTCCAACGCATGGGAAGATGAGAAATGGTCCTTCTACTTCCAAAAATAGGTTATAATAAATATTCTGAGTTATATTAACTGAGTTATGTCCATTTTAATTCTAGATCAACCTTTGGAATGGGTGCCCGTTGGAGACGTGAGCTTCCACCCCACTTTAGTAGGCACCTGCTTCACATTCATTAGTTTCAGCATAACAACATTCAACTTGGTTTATTTGGAGACATGCCCTCCCACCCTAGGCTATGTAGGCACCTGCTACTTCATCAACAACCAACATCCTAGTTATGGGTCAACTGCACAAAATCCTTATCATTGAAGTCCATTTGCTAGGCCACACACTGTTAGTATCACAATTAGTCACAAGCATTATAGGGTATCTCTATCCTCGGATATTTGTTTGTCATGGTTATGGGTCATCCACAAACCCACACTTCATCGAATTCCATTTTCTAGGCCGCACACTGTTAGTATCACAATTGGTCACAAGCATTACAGGGTATCTCTATCCTCGGATCTTTGTTCATCATGGTTATGGGTCATCCACAAACCCACACTTCATCGAAGTCCATTTGCTAGGCCACACATTGCCAGTATCACAGTTGGTCACAAGCATTATAGGGTATCTCTATCCTCAGATCTTCACTCATCATGATTATGGGTTAACCACATAAAACCCTTCTCTTCAGTGGCTCTTCATATTCAACAAAGGCTTCGCAGGAGGGAACTTCACGCAATGGGGACCATTGCTTCTTAAGGAGGGAGGAATGATCTGAATGGAAAATGGCATCAACCCATGGTATTCATCCACCCATGGAATTTACCCATGGTATTGTAAGTAGCATCCACCCATGGTATTTATCCACCCATGGTATTGTAAGTGACATCCACCCATGGTATTCATTCACCCATGGTATTTTCCCATGGTATTGTGACATCCACCCATGGTATTCATTTACCCATGGAATTGAGCCGTGGTATTGTGACGTCCACCCATGGTATTCATTCACCCATGGACTTGACCTGTGGTATTGTGACATCCACCCATGGTATTCATTCACCCATGGAATTGACCCGTGGTATTGTAACTGAAAAATACTATAAGTACCAAGTCACATTTTGTAAAAGGACAAATGGTCCACCATAATGTAGCCTTAGTTGTTCTCTGTTTTAATAAAAAAAATTCTTTGTGGTTTTGTTTATTGGGCATTCTACTTTTTTTCTTCTCGCAATTTCAATTTTTCAGATCTTGGGGGCCTCCCCCCCAAGATCCATTTGAATCTTTTATATCTTGAGGGCCTCCCCCCAAGATTCGGATCAAGTTGGAGGACTAGGGGTGCAATAAATAGAGAGTAGTGGAGGCTCTGGAAGTAGCGAAGCATTAGCTTCGTGGATTATTTCATGTAGAAACAAAGGGGTTGGGAGATAGGAAGCTCCAACCATTAGGCTTATGGGTAGTCACCTCGCATAGAGGCATAACCAACGACGCAAAGTCTATTAACAAAGGAAAAGGGTCCCTGACAGGGCCTAAGTTGGTGGTCATGGATACCTGATCTTATGATGAAGAAGAAAGAAAAGGATTCAATGAAAGGATCTTAAGCTCAAAATAACAGAATTGTCACTTTTGGCAAAGAAATTTGGTAATAAAGTCGAATTAACTGCAGATAAAAATTGCAGGCACACTACTAAACACTGTAACAAAGCCACAATTAAAGAAAACAATTGTTTGACTCAGTTTTTGAGCCCAAAACTATAGATCAAGGATGTTGGGATGGGATCCCTAGGGTCAATTTTTGTCCATAAAGTCAATTTCTATAATATTTTTGTTAAAGAATGTAAAGTCTCCACAAAATGTCGAAGTGAAGTGCGAATCTAAGTAAGAGTCAAAGAGGCATTAGTCCCTGGTATGGGTAGGTGATAGGATGGTTTTGAGACCCACCCATGGTTCGCGGACCATGGTATTATAATGAAAAGGCTATATATAGTTGAGTCATAGCGAGTCTAAGAAGATAACTTTTTTGGAAGAATTATTGTAAGGGCAAGGTGCCAAGGAAGGAAAAGTTTGTTCCCTGTACATAGGTGAAAGGGGAAGGCTCCCGGAGCTGAGTGCATGAAGACCTTGGTAAGTCTGCAATCTGAGTGCATAAGCCCTTGCAGCTGAGTGCACAGGGAGGAGAAGTTTGTATCTGAACGTTTACATCTTAATAAAGACTGATTTGAGCCGCATCTGTGCATATGTGATTTGTTTATTTACTTCTATTTAAGTTTATGTATTTTCGCTATGTGAACTGTTTTATGTGAATTAATGCTTAATTTATGTGTGAAACGGATGGATCTGTGATGTTTAGGCATAATAAATATGATTAACCACCTTCACAGAGATCGGGAAGTCATTAGATAGATCTACTTTATTTAACTATTCAGAAAGGGGTAGATCTACGCAACGATAGATCTAGGTAATAAGGGCTTTAGAATATACATTTTATCGCGCGAAAGTATTGAATCTATATCTTTTATGCATGTTAAGTACAATCAGGTACCTTCACGAAGATATGAAGGTCATTTCGATAGAATTCTAGTAGTTGATAGTCGTAAGGGATATATCTGTGCAAAGGAAAATCTAAGCTTTGGGAACCCTAGGAAACCATCACATAAGCCTTTGGATTCAGAAACATGGTTCTAGCATCCCCCAATACTGTTTCGGGAGAAAGTACAACCTGCGCTATGCAGGTTGTTGCTAAAAGGGCTAGCAGTTAGGGTTTTGTTGGTTGGCAAAAATAACTCTGAACCTTGGTTAGGACCCCTTAAGCCAACAAATGGTTCCGTTGCCGGGATTGGGATCAATTTGAGGAATGTGTGATGTCGAATAAGTGGTTCCTTACTAAGAAGGAAATTGAGAAGTGGCTTAATCAAAAGGAACATTCATTCGCAACTCAGGAGAACAGAAACCCGCAGTTGTCCAAGGAAGAGTGGTTGAATAGATACCTATAGTTAGACGAAACCAAGAAATTTTTCTATTTCTTCCCTTGTGAACTGCACGAATGGCTCTCTAGATTGGTAGACAATCAGGGTATGTGGGGACTTGACGACCCTATTCTGTGGACTCTAGAGCTAGTGAGGTGCCTTGAATCTTCAGAAAATAACATCTTGCGGATCATTGATCACCTGATTGATTGCATACTTAGAGGAATTGTTACTGAGCTCACGATCGATACGATTGTTAGTTATAGCGAAGTAGAGCACAAGCTCTTCAAAGGACCATGAGGTAAGTACTTAAAATATCTGAAAACTTGGATTAAGATGTTGTTCTGTGAAAAAAGGGTTATGCCATTACCTGGATGTTTGGGACTACGCGTAGTGGAAAACCCTTCAGAAGGAACGAAGAATCAGGCTCTGAATATAGTCCGCTATTGGGATCCTCTTCAAGCAACGATGAAGGAACTATTTTGAATACACCGTGAAGTGCACTGCAGTTGGTAAGTCAGGGTATCCAATGGATACCTTATCCATCCACTCCGCCTCCACCTCCACCTCCACCTCCACCTCCACCTACACCTTCACCTTCACCTCCACCTCCACCTCCACCATTCAACATGGTGAACACAATGAAGATGCTGATATTCAAAGGGGTAGGAAGCGAAGAGCAAAAATAGTTCTGGTTTGTTGCAGATGCTGTGTGGACATCGCAGTAGATCACTGATGATAATATAAAGAAAGCACAGTTGGTCACAACACTGCAGGATAAAGTGTTGACTTGGTATATCAAGTACTGTCAAGATTACCCTAGCGCAATGTTGGCAAAGACTCAGTAAGCATTGAACAATGATTTTAAGAAGCCTAAATCTTAGGTGCAGACTGTTACAAAGTTTAAGGAGATCACGGAAGTGGTGAATGAATCCTCATGGGATTTTGATCAGAGGTTAAAATTCCTGATCCATCAAGCTGACATGAACATCACAGATGAACAACACAAAGAGTGGTACATTTCTTCATTGTTTCCCCACCTCAGATTATCATTATCGCAACAGAAGATAGCAATGCAAGTAGAAGCTATGGATATCACGATGAGGTTGGAAGCCTTGCCAATAAAAGATATGAACATTGGAGTACAACAGATTCACTTGCAGCTGGAAAGTCTGCACCTAGAGTTGCAGATCCTGAATAAGGTGTTGACAGTATTGGACCTGACAACATGTCAGGGGATCTCCTTGGTAAGAAGTCCCAACTAGACCTTAGAATGCTTGGTGTAGGAGTCCCAACAGTGAGTCATAAGGTATCGCCTTGACCGTGGTTGTGCGGAGAGGCAAGTAAGATGTCCTTGTTGGTAGCAAGGGTGTGACATGTGCAACAAGCCAAGGAAGGTGCATGAACGGTTCTAACACATGGAAAGTGAGGTGAGTGTGCCCCTTGGAAACCTATGAAAGCACACATCTAAGAAGGGAACACATGAGCAAAGATACATCACAAACTGGAAAGCAAGTAAGCTAACAATCCAAAGTGATGGTTAAACCAACAACACATTTCAATAAGATTCATACATACATATACAGAAAGAGTCTATACACACATGCGTAAGTAAACAGATACATATATCATTAGAGTAAACAAGTTAGCTGAAATACAATAACAACATATGCATGAAACATGCTGTCTCTATTATATTAGGAAGTGAAAGTTCCAATCATACAGTACAACCATGACCAACCAGTAGTCCTGATAGTGGAACATTACAGTCACTACCACCTGCTCCTCCAAAGAGATGTACTAGCTCTGCACTGTGGAGAAGCCAAGGCTCATTACAATACTCTCCAAGCTTTCTCTAAGATACTCATATCCGAAGCTTGGTTGACCAAAAGCCTGTACAATGAGTTATGAGGTACTATATATAGTAAAGGTTGGGGTGACCCTTGACATTCCCCTTTGTGACTATTCACCTACCCTCATGATGCTTCAACTACTCTATGATTGTTACATTCAACTATCGACACTTGAACTTCCACTTGACAAGATGTTACATAAAATCTGCACATGTACCCATGTGAGACAAAATATGCTTGAGCAAGTCATGCAAGACATCACTAACACTCGGACAGTTGTGGTAAGATCAACTCTTCGACATCCTCATGATGGTAGATGGTGGTGAATTGATGCCAATCTTGGTTGTCCATGCACTCAATGGTGACATTCTACTAAAAGTGAACTCTTGCCTTTGTTGCATCCAGGTACACTGATATGGCTCCTTTGTCCAACTCATCTGATAACATGCACATCATCATCTTGAGTGCAGCTAGACCAGAAACATACTGATGCTGGTGGCCATGTGCATCAACTTGTCAAAATACATGTTTAGCTCTAGTCGGACTTGCTTCTTGTCTTCACCTCAGTGAGTGTGCCAAATGGGTGGGATCGCATGCGTGCACATAATGAAATCCATGCTCCTGAACACCCTTGGATGCGATCGATGGCACTACTCACCCTGTCTCCTCTGTTCCAACTGTTGGGCAGGGTCTATAACCTGTATGGGCACAGTTTCATCACTCTATGCATGTTACGCCTCCTACTGTAATTGTTCCTGCTACAACTCCTTCTCTCGTCTATGCAGCTCATGTTCTTCCTTGAGTTGCCGCTTCAACACATGTAACTCCTCCTCTGTTTCTCTCTCTGCCTTCAGGCGATCCTCTTGTCACACCGTTGCCTCATAGCCTCAATCTCCAAAGTTTCTTTCATCACTAGTGTATCTGCTTGAGCTTGTAACTTTGTTCTGCCTCTGCATTGTCAACATCCTTCCTCTTGCATTTGTCACATGTAGGTGTGCTACCTTCTACTGCTACTGATGGTGCTACTCTCTGTGATTCCATTGCCATTTCATCTTGATATCCTTGTCCATGAACAACATGATGTCTTCATAGATAGGAAAGTTCATAGACACTTGATCGAATGCATCCCCAGTTGTGCTCTGAATGATGTCTTTGACTCTGCTCTTCAGGAAGCCATTGTACCTGTGCTGCTGAGAGGTAGATGAACACCTGTGATACCTTGCAACATAGCAACACTCATGACAAGCAATATGTCAGTCAAAAACCAAATCAAACTGGAGGACTAACATGCAACATACCTGTGTGACTGTCTGTGAAGATTGCGCAATTTTTATCGGGAGGCTGGGAGACTGACTGCCAAAAATGTGCAAGGCACAGTTTGGGCTATCGGGAGACTAACTCATTGCTAGAACTATGCAATGCACAATCTAGCTTGGCTTACTGAGCACTAAAACTGTGAAATGCACAATTTCAGTAAGCAATGACATGCAAACCATCAAACTGCATTCCGTAATTTCTGGGGCCAACAAGGCACTGCCTCCCAGAATTGCACAATGCAAGCTTGGAGGTTATTATTGGGCTAGACTTGCACAATTTATGGAGGGAAGGTAGAGCCTTCACTTCCAGAAATGCGCAATGCTAGCTGGGAAAGGCAAGATCCAGGCCAAGGCACCTAGACCCATTGATAGGCGACTGAAAACATGAGAAGTTTGAATGCATGGTGATAATGAGTGTAAAAAAGAGTGAATGATCATGCATGCAAACATTAAGTGCAAGATTCAAAAATGGGAAAGCATGCATGTGTGTGAAGCGAGTCGCCCCAATGAAGACTGTCAGTGGAAAAACAGTGTCATGCATGCGACAATAGTGATATGCGAACAGAAACTAAAACGATGCTTCTACAAGCTAACATACATTGAAACGACAACAAGAGATCATTGAAATCAAGCAGACAATGCTCACACAAAGAGAAACACAAAATTGATAGAAACACAACACAAGACATGAAAAGCAGACTTACCCTAAAACAACTACGTTGAAAGTTTTGAAGAATCTTGGATGTGACATGGGATGTTAGAGCTGTAAGATGGATGTGAGGAATGAGCTCTGCAACGTTCAGTTCATGAGTTTTGATAAGATCGAGGTTATGACGCGCCTGCCACAAATCTAGGAAAAAGCGACACTTGGCGAGAGGTTTCTAAAATGAGATTTGCTTGTAACCTCTAGCTGCTAAAAATAGATCCCTAGATCTAGGGATGCCTTTTGCATGCCACCTTTTGCTATTTTGAGAAGAGAAGCCCATGCATGCAAATCAGTTTTTCTCGTTCCTGGAGGGAACTGGTCAACCTGAAGGCATATGCAACAACCTGCTTGATTGAGAGAGGGATTTGCATAATTTTTGAGAGGAACTGGGCTTGTTGCCCCAAAGGGGTTGCGCAAGTTTTGGGAGGAGCAGGTGATTGCTACCCAAAATTGTGCAATTTCTTTGAGGAGCTCGGCTGGATGTGCTAGAGGTATTGTGCAATTTCCGGGAGGAGCAGGTGATTGCTTCCCAGAATTTCACAATTTCTGGGCTGAGCTGCAGTGCTGGGCTAGATTGCATAGTTTTTGCAAGGAAGCATATATGATTGTTCTGCGCAATTTTGGAGCCCAGCAGATTGCCTGGCTGATTTTCACAATTTCTGGGCTGAGCTGTAGTGCTGGGCCAGATTGCATAATTTTCCCAAGGAAGACTGTCTGATTGCATTCCACAATTTCTTAGCGCAACAGGTTTCCCAACAAATTTGCACAATTTCTGGAGGGAAGGTTGGTTCCCCTCTATAATTGCACAATTTTCTGAGGGAGCTTCTCAGCTAGAAACTAGCCCAAGTCCAGAGTGGCAGCCTGTGAGGGGAGTGAAGCAAACTAACATACACAAGCTGGAAAGCTGCTGAAATGCCAATGAAGCCTATGTACTTGAAAGTGCAAGATATGCTGTGAAGATGGTTGGTAGGGAGGCTCCAAAATGAAGCTAAGGCAAAATTTTGGAGGGTGGTTGTAACCGCTACAACACTTGGCGACACACTAGTAGAACTCTAGCACTCTAAATGGACCTTGTTCGTGAAAAGCAAGTCTAACACCACTGGAAGTATTGTTTAGTTATCTGTTCGTCTTGGTTTCCTCACTTGCTTGATTGCAAGATGTAGCATCTGCCAAGCTCTTGGTCGGTCAGAACACATTCCAAGCCAAGTCAACACAATTGTTTCGATTGGGGATGAGGGGTATATTGGTGCATAAGCTTTATGGTCGTTAGAGTTTTAGTTTCATCTCTAGTGTTGCTCCACTACTAGCAGGCCTCGACAGTGCCTCGACAGAGTCATGCAAGGACACAAGCATTGTCCTGCTACTAGCGAGCCTGGTTAGTACCCTGGCGGAGTTACTTGCATCACCTCTCTGCACATTAAGCCTTTCTCTTCTTTCGTCTGATTCATTTTTCATTTTTTTCGAAATTTTTACACATTTTAATTTTTTAATTTTTCATTTTTCGTAACTGTGCATAGAACTTATTCATTTCAGAGGTGGAAGAGGGATCCTGACTTATTGAGAGCATAAGAGGTTGTTCGTTCAGAGAAGTAGTTTATATATACCTCTGATGTGCTTTTTAAGGTTTTCCCCCTCACCTTACTCTACTTGATTGAGTTGACAAGGATTAACCCAAAAACAACCGACTAGAGTAGGTGACACTAATTAGTGCCCAAGCTTTGTGTTTTCACCAAGGTTCACTTCGAACAATACGTATTTTCCATTGATGTATCACGTTTAAAGACAACAAGCTCTTCATACAGAGGCAGGATGACAGATAAACAAGTATTGATAACTACACAAGTCCTCTTGTACTTTACCCAACTTGTTTCAAGAGTTGCACACGGTTTCATGCAAAACTAACCTATGGACGGAAACACACATACAAAAAAAAAACAAAAGCATAAGTAAATGAAAGCAAAGTGAATAAGAAAAAAAGCATGCAAGAAAACAAACATGTGAGGTAAGAAGCAAACATAGGTGCAAGCAAACAAACCAAAAGAAAACACTACTCCTACTCCTAAGCTAATAGTGCATGGGTCTGCTCATATAAAGTGATACTCCCAATGCAGCCACCGACACATTGGTTGACCCATGTTGGTGAAGGTATGGTTCGTGAACAACAAAACAGTGTGAACCAACAAACATGAAAGATGTAACAATGAAGACAAACACACTTTGGGCTTAAGTGCGTCCATAGAAAAGAAGTAAGTGAAAGCGCATGACATGCACTCTATGGACTTGCCATGGTGTTGTGCTACACTACGTGTAGATTTTAAGCATACGCATTCTCTTGACTGTGACATGCAAGCAAACGTGAGAAAGGTAGACCACATACATTGCGCAAGTGTGCTTGCTGTGTAAGATTCCTCTAATGCAAGAGCGATGGGATTTTATAATTTGAGTGGAGGAAGTGAAGTCTGGGTGTCTGGTTGATCTTAAATGCAAAGCAGAGAGTGATGAGGAGCCTTGCGTGTTTCAACAATTTCCTCATTGTAAGTGAAACCAACCTTAGGACAATGAGGACCTGACATAACCATTAACTCGGGCTGAAGTGCCTCGACAGTCTCCAGGGTTTTGACTTTGTCGATAGATAGATCATCATAGACCAGTGTCTTAGATAGATTAACAACTATTGAATCAATATCGTGATCGGATGAAGAAGTAGAGAGATCATGACAACCAAGATCAAAAAATTCAGGATGTTTTTCGGCATCCTCATGATTTAATGAATCGTGCAGAGAGGAAGATGAGAAGCAAGGATGTTCACTCCCTATGTTTTCAAAAATGATAGATGACAGATTGGACGGATTTTCAGAGGAAGATGTGTCCTCTCTGCAATGTAATGACAGATTGACATCTGACGTGTCTTGTGAACGATCAGAAGTAGAAACATCTAGAAATGAGTTTTCACAGGGGAAATCAGCAGTGGCAGAATCACAAGGGATGTCAAGATAGAGTGGGTGAGGTGCGGATGGAAGGGAGTCATCCTTCACCATGGGTTCTTCTTTAGATTCCTGCACACACTCATCATGAATGATGGTGTAGGTTGGCTGCACAACACCAACTTCGTCAACAACTTGATCCTCGTTCACAACAAGTGTGGATCTTGGAATGGAAGAGCACAAGACAATACAATCTAGAGGATCAACAGAACACAGGGACGTAGGTTGAGGGAATGAATCCACGTGACAACCAAAAAGCTTGCAAGCCAAATATACGTAGATATCAAGAGCAGGTGGAGTGGGAGGATGTGATAGTTCAATAAATGTGTGTGCATGTTCTCCCACATCACTCTGCGGTGGTGGAGCTATTCAATGAGGTGAAGGTGGATAGTCACTTGTGACAACAACTTTGCCTACCTATGATTACACAACTCCATTACTGAAGTGTGCTGAGCGGGGTTCAGTTGATTTCAAGATTTGAAGATTTTTGGATATGTAAAGAATATACTCAAATTTTCCATCGATAAATTCCCAATCAATTTCATCTTTGGGAAATTGGTATGCAAGATTACAAAAGCATGTGTGAAACTGTTAAATGGATTCATCAGGTGCTTTTCATAATTCCAAAATTTCTTTGTTGAGTGCTTTACAGTTAAAGTGACTGAAATCATGGTCTATCTCTGCAACCATATGAGAAAGAGAATGAATAGTTTTTTCGGGCAGCATGGCTCACCAATGCATGGGGTTCCCTCGAAGCATGTAAATGAACAATGAGCAAGTCATGTATTCTTCAAAGATTCCATGTCTTTCACATGAGCCTATAATGCTGACTGCATGCCTAACAAAGGTTACATAGCCTCCACCATTGTATGTTTTATGTGACAAGTTATCCCAGATCTCTTCTGAGATTTCGATCTTGTTTCCATAAGACATACACTTCAGAAGAGAAACTTTGTAGTTAGTCCTGATAGATATGCAGAGATTCAAAATAGACTGTGAGGACTCAACTTGTCATATGGCCCTCCTTCTAGCACCAAAATGTTGACCATGCTAGACCTACCAACATGTCAGGGGATCTCCTCGGTAAGAAGTCCCAACTAGACCTCAGACCGTTTGGTGTAGGAGTCCTAGTAGTGGGTCATACAGTATCGCCTTGAATGTGGTTGTGCACAAAGGCAAGTATGATGTCCTTGTTGGTAGCAAGGGTGTGACATGCACAACAAGCCAAGGAAGGTGCATGAATGGTTCTAACACATGGAAAGTGAGATGAGTGCACCCCTTGGAAACCTGTGAAAGAACACAGCTAAGAAGGGAACACATGAGAAAATATGCATCACAAAATGGAAAGCAAGTAAGCTAACAATCCAAAGTGATGGTTAAACCAACAACACATTTCAGTAAGATTCAAACATACATATACAGAAAGAGTTTATACACACATGCATAAGTAAACAGATACATATATCATTAGAGTAAACAAGTTAGCTGAAATACGATAACAACATATGCATGAAACGTGCTGGCTCTGTTATATTAGGAAATGAAAGTTCCAATCATACAGTAATACCATGACCAATCACTAGTCCCGATAGCGGAACGTTACACTCACTACCCCCTACAACTCCAAAGAGATGTACTAGCTCTGCACTGTGGAGAAGCCAAGGCTCGTTACAATACTCTCCAAGATTTCTCTAAGATACTCCTATCGGAATCTTGGCTGACCAAAAGCTCGTACAATGAGTTAGGAGGTACTATATATAGCAAAGGGTGGGGTGACCCTTGACATTCCCCTTTGTGACTATTCACCTACCCTTATGATTCTTCAACTACTCTATGACTGTTACATTCAACTATCGACACTTGAACTTCCACTTGAAAAGATGTTACATACAATTTGCACATGTACCCATGTGAGACAAAATAGGCTTGAGCAAGCCATGCAAGACATCACTAACAATTGGACAGTTGTGGTAATACCAACTCTTCGACATCATCATGATGGTCGATGGTGGTGAAATGATGCCAAGTTTGGTCGTCCATGCACTCAATGGTGACATCCTATTGAAAGCGAACTCTTGCCTTCGTTGCATTCGGGTACACTGATATGGCTCCTCTATCCAACTCGTCTAATAACATGAAAATCATCGTCTTGAGTGCAACCGAACCAGAAACATACTGATGCATAGTGTCTGTGATGATCTCCAAGTGTGCGTTGGTGAACATTTGCATCAACTTGTCGAAATACATGTTCAACTCCAATCGGACTTGCTTCTTGTCTTTGCCTCGATGAGTGTGCCAAATGGGTGGGATCACATGCATGCAGACAATGACATCCATGCTCCTAAACACCCTTGCAAGTGATCAACATCACTACTCACCCTGTCTACTCCGTGTTAATTGTTGGGCTGTGTCTATAACCTGTATGGGCGCAATTTCATCAATTTATGCATGTTGCGCCTTTTGCTGTACTTGTTCCTACTGCAACTCCTTCTCTCATCTGTGAAGCTCGTGTTCTGTTATGAAACCAGCTGAAGAAAAGATAGAAGAGATAGATCAATGCCTTAGAATTCAGTCTCTTCGAGGGGGCAACCTCCTTTACATTACATAAATGAACAATTCTTTGATGATTCAAATGACAAAACCTCCTTTCTATATATAGGAGTCTAATGAGTCACAATATAATCCAGCCGACCTAACAATAATAATATAAAGCCACAAAAATAACAATAGAGGGATTCTATGGGGCACAGAAATAAGAATATGGGGGTAATAGGGGCATAACAATATAAATAAGGGGTATAACTATAATAGTAATGGGGTAATCACTAGTATTATAGGGACCCAATATGCCCCTCTCCTTCAAAAAAGTGTTGTCCTCAATGCTTGAGTAATTCTGGATACTTCTGCATAAAATTCTCATCCTCCCATGTGGAATATTCAGCGGATAAGTTCTTCCACTTGATAAGATACTCTGAAATTGATCGATTTCATAGCTGTCGAGTTCTTGTTTCTGTGACTGCTTCCGGTTCCAATATAATTTTCCCTTCCTCGTCAAGTTCTAGCAATATTGTTTGAATTGGGAGCTTGTCGCCTATAACCTTCTTTAAACATGAAACATGGAAAACTGGGTGCAATCGAGAAGCTGCAGGAAGCTCCAATTTGTATGCCATAGTACCAATCTTTTGCAACACCTTGTACAGACCATAATACTTTGGTGATAGTTTATTATCCTTTTTATCTTGCTTTAGGGACATTTGCTTATATGGTTGTAGCCATAGGAATACCCAATCACCTACATCAAAACTTCTTTCACTGCGATGTTGATCTGCCTGTTGTTTCATTCTATTTTGTGCCAACACGAGGTTATCCTTTAAGAGTTGGAGGACTTGTTGTTGATGTTCGATGTGATGTTCCACTGCCTGAACCTTAGAATTTTCTCTTAAATATGATGTGATGGATGGTGGTTGATACCCATAAAGTGCCATAAATGGGGTCATTTTTGTTGGTGTATGGAAGGAAGTGTTATACCACCATTCAGCCAGAGGCAACCATTTGACCCATTGTGTCTGTTTATCAAATACAAAGCAACGAAGATATCCTTCCAAACATTTGTTTACTATCTCAGTTTTCCCATCAGATTGAGGATGATAAGATGAGCTATGAGCTAACTGAGTACCAAGACAAGAAAATAATTCTGTCCAAAAATTTCCAGTGAAAATGGGATCTCTGTCACTTACAATAATCTTTGGGTTTCCATGTAGCTTTTGAACTATTTCCATAAATGCAGTAGAAACTGTACTGGCTTTAAATGGATGTGATAATGCACAAAAGTGTGCATACTTGGTAAGTCTGTCAACTACCACCATGATGACACTCTTTCCCTCAGACTTGGGTAAACCTGTGATAAAATCCATTGAAACCTCCTCCCAACGTTGGCTTGGAATGGATAAAGGTTGTAATAGACCCGGTGTCTTAATTGTTTCAACTTTATTTTGTTGGCAAACCAAACATTCCGCCACAAAATTTTGAATATCTGATTTAAGGCCATCCCAAAAAAATTCCTTCTTAACCCTGTGGTAAGTTTTTAAAAATCCTGAGTGCCCTCCTAAGGGAGAAGTGTGCAATTCCATAAGAATCTTTTGTTTTAGCTGGGAATTCTTACAGAGGTATAAGCGATCTTTGTACCATAACGAATCATTTTGCCAGCTAAATGTATCAGAAGTACTGGAATCTTGTTGTAGCTTTCGAATAAGTGCCCACACTACTTTGTCATTCTTCCATTCCTCCCTTGCTTCGTTTATCCAATCTGGTTGGATAATAGAAATGGCACACAACAATGCTTCCACATCCTCATCCTTTCTTGAGAGTGCATCTGCCACCACATTTTGCTTCCCTTTTTTGTAGATGATTTCAAAGTCATAACCCAACATCTTTGTGACCCACTTTTGTTGCTCTTCAGAGGATAATCTTTGTTCTAAAAAGTATTTAAGGCTATCATGATCCGTTTTTACCTTGAAGTGTCTTCCCATTAGGTAGGGTCGCCATTTCTTAAGTGCATGGAGTATTGCCAACATTTCCTTCTCATAAATAGCTTTGCTTAAAAACTTTCCCTTGATTGGACGACTTTCAAAAGCAATGGGTCTTTCATCTTGCATTAGAACAACACCAATTCCATTTCCTGAAGCATCACATTCCACAATAAAGGTTTTTGTGAAGTCCGGTGTAGCTAAGACCGGTGCTTGGCACATTGCCTCTTTAAGATGTTCAAAGGCCTTTGTTGCTTCCGGAGTCCATGAAAATGAATCTTTCTTCAATAATGTTGTTAGAGGTGTTGCTATTCTCCCATAATTCTTAACAAACTTGCGATAATACCCTGTCAACCCAAGAAATCCTCGCAGATGCTTTATGGATGTGGGGATTTTCCATTCCTTAATGGCTTTAATTTTGCTAGGGTCTACCTTAACTCCTTCATGAGATACAATATGACCCAAATATTCCACCTTCTGAAATCCAAAGAAACATTTGGATCTTTTTGCATATAATTGTTTCTCCTCCAATAGTTGTAGCACCCTGTCAACATGTTCAACATGATCCTTCCAAGACTTGCTGTAGATTAGTATATCATCAAAAAATACTAACACAAATTTTCTAAGGAATGGTTTGAAAATTGAATTCATCAAACCTTGAAATGTTGAAGGTGCATTGGTAAGGCCAAAAGGCATGACCAAAAATTCATAATGACCCTCATGAGTTCTAAATGCCGTTTTCGGAATGTCTTCAATCTTCATTCTGATTTGATGATATCCTGAACGAAGATCCAACTTGGTGAAGTAAATTGATCCATGCAATTCATCCAGTAATTCATCAATGACAGGAATGGGGAACTTATCTTTAATAGTGAGCTTGTTGAGCTCCCTATAATCCAGACACATGCGCCATGATCCATCCTTCTTGTGCACCAATACTACTGGAGCTGAGAAAGAACTTTGACTCGGTTGAATTATACCAGCCTCTAGCATTTCTGCAACCATACGTTCAATTTCACTTTTTTGGACATAGGGATATCTGTACGGCCTGATGTTTGGAGGAACACTTCCTGGAATCAGATGAATAGCATGATCATGATCACGCATAGGTGGGAGACCTTTGGGAGTCTCAAATACCTTGGAATGATTGTCCAGGACTTTTTGGAGATATGGAGAAATAGATGATTCCAATGTGGAAACATCTAGCGAACATAATTGTGCAATTACACCTATGCTCCCTTTTTAGAAGCTTAGTCATGCCATTAGAGCTGATTATCTTTCCTGGTTTTCCTGCAATACCCCTTAATTCAACTTCCTTTCCTTCTGTAGAAAATTTGATGAAAAGTTCTTGAAAATTAAAAGCTATTGTACCCAAGGATTGTAGCCATTGGACTCCTAGTACAACATCGACACCTCCCGTTGGAATGGAAAGCATTGGGCTAGTCAATACATATTCTCCCATGGATAGCTTGATATTATGGCACTTTACAGAGTAATTTATTGTTCCTCCATTTGCAATCATCACTTGAAACTCTGGTGCTGGATATAGGAAGCAATTCAATTCTTTTGCTACCCTACAATGAATAAAATTGTGGGTGCTTCCTGAATCAATCAACACTATTACCTTTTTCTTCTTGATTTGTCCTTCTATCTTGATGGTTTGAGGAGTGGTAATTCCCGCCAATGCATTACAAGATATGGTCAGATTTATTTGTTCTTCATCTAGGCTTTGTTCCTGGAATATATCCTCTTCTTTTGACCTTTCTTGCTCCTTTTCTTCTTCCTCTTCACAATCTATGTAGAATAATTTCTTCTCAGCACACTTATGACCTTTTGTGTATTTGCTATCACAATTGTAACAAAGCCCTTTTGCTCTTTTTTCTTCCAATTGTTGTGGTGTCAACCTTGTAGGTTGTGGAAGACTAGGGGCAACAACACTTCCGTCTTTATAGTTGTGAGTGGTATGCTTCCTAGTTGCCATAATTTTGCTTTCCATTTTTCTTGCTAACCTGAATGCCTTCTCTAATGAATCAGGTTCCCAAAGGTGAACATCATGTTGGATATTATCCTTTAAAGACCCTATGAACACATCAATCCTATGCCCCTCTGGAATATCTTTTACCCTTATGTTCAATTTTTGGAACTCCTCAATGTGCTCCATTATTGAACCCTTTTGTTTGAGACTTATCAATTGGCTAAAAAAAGTGTTGCTTTTTGTATCCTCATAATGTGCTATCAATTCTTCCGTAAAAATTGCCCAAGTGACAAATTGTTTACGAGAACAAAGCCATTGATACCATACAAACTGATTTGGCTCCAAATATACAGTTGCCATACGTACCTTTTGTGCGTTTTGCACATTATTGAGATCGAAGAATTGCTCCATTTGTAATATCCATGTGGTGGGATCCTTGCCATCAAACTTCCTCATATCAATTTTTGGAATATGGTGATTCTTCGATCCAACATTAGCGTCTATGGAATCATGATTAAAATTTCTTTTGTTCTCATCATGAGTTTCCTTTACTACCTTTTCACCATTAGTAAGTATTTCTTGTAGAAAATTTGTCAAATCTGTCTTCAAATCTGCCATGCTTGTCTTCAAATTTGTGTTCAAATCTATCTTCAAATTGTCCATCTTAGCTTCCATGCCATTCGTCTTAGCTTCCACGCCATTTATCTTAGCTTCCACGCCATTTATCTTAGCATCTGTTAACTTTTGTGAGCGTGACATTTGTTGCACTTGTTCTTGTAATTTTGATATATCATGTAGCATTTCTTCCTCTTCTTCATGAGTCATGCTAGAGCTTTCAGGTTCCTTACTAGGTGTTTGAATTTTCTTTCCTCGAGGCATCAGTTACCGATAATAATGCTCTACTATGCCCTTTGAATTCCTTCAAAATAAATTTTCAAACCAAGCTTAAGCAAAAATTTTAAAAAATCTACACACCTTTTTTCACTTTGTAGGAGCTCGATATTGCCTCTGATGTATCTCTATACTTTCCAATCATCTAGTTCTGAATTTCTGATCTATGGTAGCTCTCTGTGTCCTCTTTCCAATGCCACCAGTCTGATCCAAATCGGATTCTCCAAGAAAGAGTTATGCACAATCTCCCAACATGACCTGATTATAGACCTTTCCAGAAGAGCGAAGTTGTATGAAGTGCCACGTGTACAATTTTCGATATTTGGTTCTGAAAAATATATACAAGAAACTACAGCCCGTCCTCTTTCTGTACCTTCTTATGAAATTTCAATCTGATTCCCAGAGAGAAAGTTATGACAAGTTTCCCTAGGTCACCTGTTTTGAATGTAATTCAGGAGTCTGCAAAAAGACCAACTTCCTCAGATCATATCTCTGAAAATATCGCACGAAAATCTCTGAAATTTGGACCCAAGGTTCAGCGCGATTTCTTCTCAAATGGATTTTTTTTGCGACTTCTGAAACGTCACAGAAAAAAATTTATAGCGAAAATTCCACGATGACCTGTTTGGAGCAGCGAAACCCTAGAATCCAAAGCTCTGATACCAAATGTTATGAAACCAACTCAAGAAAAGATAGAAGAGATAGATCAACACCTTAGAATTCAGCCTCTTTGAGGGGGCAACCTCCTTTACATTACATAAATGAACAATTCTTTGATGATTCAAATGACAAAACCTCCTTTCTATATATAGGAGTCTAATGAGTCACAATATAATCCAACCGACCTAACAATAATAATATAAAGCCACAAAAATAACAATAGAGGGATTCTATGGGGCACAGAAATAAGAATATGGGGGTAATAGGGGCATAAAATATAAATAAGGGGTATAACTATAATAGTAATGGGGTAATCACTAGTATTATAGGGACCCAACATGTTCTTCCTTGAGTTTCCACTTTAGCACCTATAACTCCTCTTTTTCTCTCTCTGCCTTCACGTGATCCTCTTGTCGCACCGTTGCCTCATAGCCTTAATCTCCAAAGATGCTTTCATCACAAGTGTATATGCTTGAGCTTGCAACTTTGTTCCGCCTCTGCACTGTGAACATCCTTCCTCTTGTATTTGTTGCATGTAGGTGTGCTACCTTTTGCTGCTATTGATGGTTCTGCTCGTTGTGACGCTGCTGCCATTTCATCTTGATATCCTTGTCCATGAACAACTTGATGTCTTCATAGATAGGCAAGTTCATAGACATTTGATCGACTGCATCCCGAGTTGTGCTCTGAACGATGTCTTCAACTTTTCTCTCTTGAAAGCCATTGTACCTATGCTGCTAAGAGGCAGGCGAACACTTGTGATACTTGGAGACATAACAACACTCATGACAAGAAATATGTCAGTCGAAAACCAAAGCAAACTACAGCACCGACATGCAACATACCTGTGTGATTGTCTCTGAAGATTGTGCAATTTTCACCTTGAGGCTGGAAGATTGACTGCAAAAAATGTGCAAGGCATAGTCTGAGATATCAGGAGACTAACTGACTGCTAGAACTGTGCAATGCATATTCTAGCTTGGCTTGCTGAGGACTGAAACTACGCAATTTCAGTCAGCAGTGACATGCAAACCAGCAAATTGCATTGCGCAGTTTCTGGGGACAACAAGGCACTGCCTCTTAGAATTGCGCAATGAAATCTTGGAGGTCAGTGTTGGGCTAGATTTTCACAGTTTCTAGAGGGAAGGTAGAGCCTTCACTTCAAAAATGTGTGATGCTAGCTAGATAAGGAAAGGTCCAGGCCAAGGCAATCTAGACCCATCAACGGGCGACTGAAAACATGAGAAGTCTGAATGCATGGTGATACTGAGTGTAAACAAGAGTGAATGATTATGCATGCAAATAGTAAGTGCAAAATTCATAAACGGGAAAACATGCATGTGTGTGAAGAGAGTTGCCACAACGACGACCGTCGGTGCAAAAATAGTGTCATGTGAACGAAAACTGAAACGTTGCTTCTACAAGCTAACATACATTAAAACAAAATCAAGCGCTCATTGAGATCAAGAAGACATGAAAAGAAAACTTACCCTGAAACATCTAAGATGAAAGTGTCGAAGACTCTTAGATGCAATGTGGAATGTCAGAGCTGTAAGATTGATGTGAGGAATGAGATTTGTAGTGTCTGGTTCATGAGTTTTTATAAGATCGAGGTTATGACGCGCATGCCACAAATCTAGGAAAAAGCGACATTTGGCGAGAGGTTTCTAAAATGATCTTTTTATATAACCTCCAACTGCTAAAATAGATCCCTAGATCTAGGAAATCCTTTTGCTATTTCGGGAAGAGAAGCCCACGCATGAAAATCAGTTTTGTTCAGTCCCAGAGGGAACCGGTAAACCTAAAGGCACATGCAACAGCCTGCTTGACTGAGAGAGGGATTTGTACAATTTCTAAGAGGAACTAGGCTAGCTGCCCTAGAGGGATTGCACAATTTTTGGGAGGAGCAGGTGATTGTTGCCCAGAATTATGCAATTTCTGGGAGGATCTGGGTTGGCTATCCTAGAGGGATTGCACAATTTTTGGGAGGAGAAGGTGACTGTTTCCTAGAATTACGTAATTTTTGGTCTGAGCTGCAGTGCTAGGCCAGATTGTGCAGTTTTTGCAAGGAATCCTATCTGATTGTTCTGCGAATTTTGGAGCTTATCTGACTGCCTGGCTGATTTTCGCAATTTCTGGGCTGAGTCGTAGTGCTGGGCCAAATTGCGCAATTTTCCCAAGGAAGAGTGTCTGACTGCATTGCACAATATCTGAGCCCAGCAAGCTTCCCAGCAGATTTGCACAATTTTTGGAGGGAAGGCTAGTTCCCCTCCAGGATTGTGCAATTTTCTGAGGGAGCTGCCCAACCAGCAGCTAGCCCAAGTCCGGAGTGGAAACCTGTGAGGGGAGTGAAGCAAACTAAGATGCACATGATGGAAAGCTGTTGAAAAACCAATGAAGCCTATGTACTTGATAATGAAAGAAATGCTGCGAAGGTGGTTGGTAGGGAGGCTAAAAAATGAAGCTAAGGAAAAATTTTGGAGGGTGGTTGTAGCCGCTACAATAGAAGGGAAAGAAGTCCCAGCCTGAAGTTCGCCATAAGTTTGGTGCTTGAAATGCAAGGGCGACGATCATGATAAGAACCATTGCTCGGTTTATGAGAATTACCTTACTGGGGGGGAGGGCTGTCCCCCTAAAGCCAGAAAATACTATTGGGATGAGTGCAGGAGAAGCACAGTGGTGTGCTATTTGCCAGGTTACAGGACAACATGCGATAAAGAATTATAATTTACTACAGAAGTTTTTACAGACCCCCAAACAGTTGTTTTTCAATTTCTGAAAGTCTATAGGTCATGATGAGCGCCATTATCGAAGTTATGAAATAATGATGGATAGGACCCCTACCTACTGAATGCAGGCATAAAATCTGCCTTAGGATTAGGGAGCGAGTGCGGCACGCAAAGGATTTTAAGGCCATGGAAGAGGAAGAGGAGGAGGGGTTGGTAGAGGTTGCAGACAATTTAATTGTTATAATTGTGGCGAAGCTGGACATTTTGCGCGCGACTATCAGAACGCAATGCATCCATCTTGTCAATATTGCAGATAGTTCGACCATGTCATAGAAGATTGCCTGATCCTTATATCAAAGATGCAAGAAAAGAATACGCAGACCCAACACCCTACACAGAATATCCAGATGATGAGGGTGTAGCCTCGCGAAGAAGATCATAACGTCAATATCGTAACTCTCAGTGGTATGGCCACAAGTGAAGATAAGGGAAAGCAATGAGAAACCGAAGGCCGTAAGGCCACTGAAAAGGAAGTCGGGTTTTACCTTAACTGGGCTAAAGAAACTTTAATGGAGGCTAAAAATAATTTCGCTGAAGCTTCTACATCTAAATATCAAGAGAATTCAATTGGGAACAATGAAGTGCAAGATGTGGATCCTTCAATGTTAGCTACTTTCCTGAAGACCTATATGAAGTTGCTGCATGATAAGAAGGCAATAGAAGGGCTGTAGGAATTGATAGACAATTGTACAGGTAAGATTAATATTCCTTCAGAACAACGTGCTGTAAGGAAGCTAGGTAAGCATAAGAAGCGGACAGGGCGTGAGATGAGGCTGACCATAGATAGGAGAGTATGAAATGGACCAAGTAATCTTGGATTTGGGGTTTGATGCAAATGTATTGCCTAAATAGACATGGGAAAGGATGGGGAGACCTGCACTGCAATGGTATCCTATACAACTACGCATGGCTAATCAGTAGAAGATTATTCGTATGGGGCACCTGTATGGGGTAATGGTGGACATTGAAAAAGCGAGTTAATTGGATGACTTCAAGGTAATTGATTGGGCATTCGATATGGATGTGGTGATTAATCTGAAGAAATGGAAGATGACATTTGAGAGGAAAGTGCTTAGGGTTGTTGTGCCACTGGACCCTGCTGAAGGAGCATGCTATACTGAACCTGTTCGTGACTTTGTGGAAGATGATGATGATCTAGACTAGATATAGAAGATCACGGTGCAAGAAAAAGATTGGATCAATCCTACAACCGATTGAAGAATTATGTGGGATAGGGATAGTTCCTGTACCTCAAACTCAGATGAAGAACTCGAGCACTTGCAGAATCAGTTGCATGAAGTATCTACATTGCATTACAATATGATGACTAAATCACTGTGGTGTGTATCTATGAAGGTAAGAAATCTTCCTCATTATGATGGCTTAAATGATGTTAATATCTTTTTGGATAAGTTTGAAATGGAGGTGCCCAAGGAACATTGATTCTAGGCACTAGAATTGGCACTGTGTGCAACAATCGCCTGATGGTGGGGCACACATAAAGAAAGCTTCACTAACTAGAAGGAATACAAGCAGAGGATGAAGCTATGGTTTGGATATGCTAATAACCAGATGACTGAGAAATATAGTGGGAAGGATGATCCATGCGAACACTTGGCATGGTGGACTAAAGCTTGGGGAGAAGAGCCACAGCCAGAGTGGGTGCATATGCTCTGTCACACCTTAGATATTATACCAATGAATGGGATATCTTGAGGGAAAGCTTCTTATTATGTTTTAGCTTTGAGGATGGATTTGAATGCATTGATGAAGCACTAGAAGAAATTAAGGTCGACATATTTAGAATGCTTGAAGAACTGGTGGAATGGGTACAACTAGACTGGAGGACACAACTGCACCACACACTGGAATGCTACAATGTGACTGCTGAAGAAGAAGATGATCCAAGAAAAATTAACACTTTAGAACCTGAAGGACAATGCGACGTCGAAGGACCTCAAACAAAGAACCTTGATGTAAGAAAGCCGATGAAAACCCAACAAGTAAATATTAGATCCGATCCGGAGCCTAAGTTCATGAAGATAGGAGACTATTAGGATGAAGATACAGTTGATATGGTGGCCGAACTGTTATGTGAATACCAGGATCTATTCCCAACAAAGTTCTCGGATCTGAAGGGTATTGTAGGAGATCTCGGTGTACTGAATATTCTGGCACCAGTAATTTCATTCGCTGCACAGTGCACAAAGGGGGTGCAGTACAACTAGGCACAATACCTCTACAAGGAATTCTTAGCAAATTCCCACGAAGTGCAAGATGAAAGCAAGGAATTTCACTAGGCCTAGCTCCTGCTATTGATTGTACTCGTTGCATGGTGACTTACAGAGGATAGTCAGTTCGCTCCGTAGGATGAGGATTTATCGGAGGCAGCAAAGTTCACTTCGCCGTGGGTGATGAAGGATCCAGAGAGGATCACAGAGTCAAAATTCTTCTAGATAGTGGTCAAGATGGACCTCCACACAGTGATCAGTCAGAGGCCAAGGTTGTCTCCAACCCGGTTTGAGCAGTTACAGGTCTTCATGGAATTTAAGGTCAATTTTCATAATGTATCCGTCGGTGCGAGGCGAGACCCTAAGAAGATATGGCACAAGTTTCCATACCTAGTTACAGAGGCCGATGTACAGGAGATTGTGGGGACATGGCCAACGGAGTGGTGAAAACCCATAGATCTTAGTGGAGGTACCAACAAAGGTAGAGAAATCTCTTCCGTGCAGATGACAGCTGTGTAGAAACGGAAAGAAGCAACACAAGAAACAACGTGGGAGTTGGCTGATCAGAAGAAGAAATAAGCTGCTGCTAAGGCAGCTGCCGATAAAGAGCACCATGCAAAAGAAGCCATAGTAGAAGTCAAAGCATCGACTTCCCAACATACTGAAGAGGAGGAACAGTCTAAGAAGGAAGCAGGTGGGGGTGATGAGTAGATAAATCCCTTCAAATTGTATAAGTTGACCAAGGAGATGACTTCTGGACCCAGGAAGAAGCAAAAATCGGACAAGGGTGCACATGCAGATCCAATGGTCCTCACTGAGGAGGACTTGGATGAGATCGGGATAAGGTCCACGACACAATGACAGAGATGTGGACTCAATTTGAGTAGCAGTACATGTAGATACTAAGGAGCATCCGGAAGGATCTATGTGAGTTGCAGATTCAAGCAGGTAGAATTCAGGCAAGAGTGGGCCAAGTGAGCGAGGTTCAAGTGATCCTGCATCAAGAAAGTGAGAGCGTAATGGAAACATAATGGACTATGGACCTTAGACTCATTCCCTTTCCAGAAGAGACACTACATGCAGAGTCAGAGGAAGAGAACACCCAGCTCGGAAAGATTAAAGGCATGGGTATTAATTTAGCCATGTTGCCCCTTCAGACCCTCCATGTGCTTCATTTGGGGGTCTCAGATGAGCTTTGGATCATAGAACCATGCGTGCTATCAGTAATTAGCGAAGTCAAAATGAACAATGAGCAAACATTCACCGAAAAGGCTCAAGCTCTTGAGGAAAAAGAAGAGCTAGCAGTGTGAAGCCAAAGCCTCGAAGAAACAATTACACAAGTGTGTAATTTGGTACCATAACTACACATTCCAGAGGATGCAGTAGCTCCAGCAAAGATTCGGAAATTGGCCGCTGCAATACGACAATCTAAGGATGAGGTAGGATGATTCACTTTTGATTTTAGATGAAGATCTCAGAACTGAAATACTGCACCCGACTACTCTGCTAGAGGTTAGGGAGAAGCGTGACACAGCCATTAGAGAACACATGACTACTTTGGAGAATGCAGTATTGGGTTGCAATGGTCTTTTTGAAAATGAAATGGAGCTATGGACCACGTTGCAGGAGGACTCAAACTCGCAGCAACTGCGTACAAAGATCAGAGGGGCACAACAACAAGTTGATGAGATATGGATGACTGCGCACACTTTGGGGCCAGTCTAGCACTTCATGTGTTTGGAAGAAATGAAGTTGTTGTAGGCACAGGTTGAGGAGATTCAGCAAAAAAAATCAGTTTTGAAGGCCCAGATTCAACCATGAACAGAGGAAGCAAGCCAGATTACTCTAGCCATCCAGGAAAAGCTGAAGAATTTTTAGCAGATAAAAAGGACCATGTGCCTCGCGATGAAGGGGCCAACTACAGAGAAGCTGGTCGAAGAAGTGCAACAAGCCACCGTACAGAGCACATCAGACCTTGAAGTATTGAATCTGGAGTTCAGTGACTTCTGCAATAAAGCAGAGAAGCCAGCTGAGTGACTTGAGGGCGAGTCACCATATCTGTGTTGGGGGCTTGTTGGAATGGGATCCTTGGGGTCAATTTTTGTCAGTAAAGTCAATTTCTGTAATATTTTTGTTAAAGAATGTAAAGTCTCCATGAAATGTGGAAGCAGAGTGCAAAGCTAAGTAAGAGTAAAAGGGACATTAGTCCATTGTATGTGCAGGTGATATGATGGTTTTGAGACCCGCCCATGGTCCGCAGACCATGGTATTGTAATGAAAAGGCTATATATAATTGAGTCATAGCAAGTCTAAGCAGATAACTTTTTGGGAAGAATTATTGTAAGGGAAAGGTGCTAAGGTAGGAAAATTTTGTTTCCTGTACTTAGGTGAAAGGGGAAGGCTCCCACAGCTAAGTGCGTGGAGACCTTGGTATGTCCGCAAGATGAGTGCACGGGCCCCTGCAGCTGATTGTGCAGGGAGGAGAAGTATGTATCTGAACATTTACATCTTAATAAAGGCTGATTTGATCCGAATCTGTGCACATGTGCCTTGTTTATTTACTTTTGTTTAAGTTTATGTATTTTTGCTCTGTGATATGTTTTATGTGAATTAATGCTTAATTTCTACGCAAAAGAAATGGATCTGTAATGTTTAGGCATAATAAGTATGATTAACCACCTTCGCAGAGATCGGGAAGTCATTAGATAGATCTTCTTTAGTTAAATTTTCAGAAAGGGGTAGATCTGCGCGACGATAGATCTAGGTCATAAGGGCTTCAGAATATACAATTCATTGCGCAAAAGTAGTGAATTTGTATATTTTATGCATGTTAAGTACAATCGGGTTCCTTTGCGAAGATATGAAGGTCATTTCGATAGAATTGTAGTAGTTGACAGTCGGTAGGGATAGATTTGCACGAAGGCAGTTCTAAGCTCTGGGAACCCTAGGAAACCATCACACAGGCCTTTGGATGTAGAAACATGGTCCTAGCATCCCCTAATATTGTTTTGGGTGAGACTACAGCCTGCGCTATGCAGGTTGTTTTCGAAAGGGCCAACAGTTAGGGTTTTGTTAGTTGGCATGAATAACTATGAACCTGGGTCAGGCCCCCTTACACCAACAAATGGTTCCATTGTTGGGACTGAGATTAATCTGATGAATGTATGATGTTGGATAAGTGGTTCCCTACTAAGATGAAAATTTTGAAGTGACTCGATCGAAAGGAACACACGTTCGTATCTTAGAAGAACAGAATCCCGCAGTTGTCTTAGGAACAGTGGTTGAATAGATACCTATACTTAAATGAAACCAAGAACTTTTTTTGTTTCTTCCCTTGCGAACTACACGAGTGGCTCTCTAGATTGGTAGACAGTTAGGGTACATGGAGACTTAACGACCCTATTGTGTGGACTCCAGAGCTGGTGAGGCGCCTGGAAGCTTCAGAAAACAACATCGCGCGCGCTGTTGATCACTGGATTGATCACCTACTCAGAGGATTTGTTGAGCTCGTGATCGATACAATTTTCAGTTATAGTGAAGAAGAGCACAATCTCTTCAAAGGACCATGAGGTAAGTACTTAAAAACTCTGAAAACTTTGATTAAGATGTTGTTGTGTGAAAAACAGGTTATGTCATTACCTTGATGTTTGGTACTACGCGAAGCAGAAAACCCTTTAGAAGGAACAAAGAATTAGGCTTTGAATATAGTCCGCTATTGGGATCCTCTTCAAGCGACGACGAAGGAACTATTCTGAATACACCATGAAGTGCGCTATAGTTGGTATGTTAGGGTATCCCATAGATACCTTATTCATCCACTCTGCCTCCACCTCCACCTCCACCGCATACACCTACACCTTCACCTCCACCTCCACCTCCACCATTCAACATGGCGAATGCAATTAAGATGCTGATATTCAAATGGGTAGGAAGTGAAGAAACCGAACAATTTTGGTTCATTGCAGATGATTTGTGGATAACGCAACAGATCACTGATGATAATCTAAAGAAAGAACAACTAGTCACAACACTACAAGATAGAGCGTTGACTTGGTCTATCAAGTACTATCAAGATCACTCTGGTGTGACACTAACAGAGACTCAGAAAGCATTGAACAATAATTTTAAGAAGCCTAAATCTTAGGCACAATTTGTTACAAAGATTAAGGAGATAAAGCAAGTGGTGAATGAATCCTCGTGGGATTTTGATCAGAGGTTAAAATTCCTGATCCGACAGGCTAGCATGAACATCACAGATGAACAACACAAAGAGTGGTACATTGCTTCGTTGTTGCCCCACCTCAGATTACCATTATTGCAGCAGAAGATAGCAATGCAAGTAGAAGTTGTGGAGATCGCGATGAGGTTGGAAGCCTTGCCAATACAAGATACGAACATTGGATTACAACATATTCACTCGCAACTGGCAAGTATACACCTAGAGTTAGAGAGCCCGAAGAAGGGAAAGGAAGGCCAACCTGAAGTTCACACAAAATTTTTGTGCTTGAAATTCAAGTGCCACGGTCACGATAAGGACCATTTTCCAGTTTATTAGAATTACCTTATTGGGGGGGGGATGCCCCCCTAAGGCTAGAAAATACCATTGGGCTAAGTGCAGGAGAAATGTTGTGGTGTGTTATTTGTCAAGTTATAGGACATCATGCGACAAACATTTGTCATTTACTATAGAAGTTTGTATAGACCCCTCGACAATTTTTTTGCAATTTTTGCAAGTCTATAGGTCATGATGAGCGCCATTGTCGAAGTTATGAACTAATGATGGTTATGACCCCTACCTACCAAATGCAAGCATAAAATCAACCTTAGGATCAGGGCGAGAGTGCAGTGCGCAGAGGATTCTAAGGCCGTGGAAGAGGAAGAGGAGGAGGGGCTAGCAGAGGTCGCAGACAAGTTATTTGTTGTAATTGTGGTGAAGCTAGACATTTTGCGTGCGAATGTTAGAACCCAACATATTTTACTTGTCAGTATTTCAAACAGTTTGACCATGCAATAGAATATTTCCTGATCCTTATAGAAAATATGCAAGAAAAGAATACGCAGACTGAGAATCCTACGCAGAATATCCAGATGATGAGGGCGGAGTATCGCGAAGAAGATCATAGTGTCATTATCATAACGCGTAGTGGTATGGCCACATGTGAATATAAGGGAAAGAAGCTAGAAATTGAAGGATGGGTGTGCAAGGCCGCTGAAAAGGAATTTAGGTTTGACCTTAACCACGCTAAAGAAACTTTTATGGAGGCTAAAAAGAATTTCGCTGAAGCTTCTACGTTCGGAAGTCAAGAGAAATCAGCTGAGAACAGTGAAGTGCAAGATGTGGATCCTTCACTGTTAGCTACTTTCCTGAAGACCTGTATGAAGTTGCTGCGTGATAAAAAGGTAGTAGAAGGGCTACAGGAATTGATAGACAATTGTATAGGTAGATTAAGATTCCTTGAGAACAATGCGTTGTAAGGAAGGTAGGTAAGCATAAGAAGTCGACAGGGCATGAGATGAGGTTGACTGCGCAGATAGGAGAGTATGAAATGGACCAAGTAATCTTGGATCTGGGGTCTAATGCAAATGTACTACCTAAACAGACATGGGAAAGGATGGGGAGACCTGTGCTGCAATGGTCTCCTATACAACTATGCATGGCTAATCAACATAAGATTATTCCTATGGGGTGCCTGTATGGGGTAACAGTGGACATTGAAGGAGCGAGTGCATTGGCTAACTTTGAGGTAATTGAAATAGTCGATGAAAACAATCCTTACCCTATGCTACTAGGAATTGATTGGGCCTTTGATATGGATGTGGTGATTAATCTGAAGAAGTGGAAGATGACATTTGAGAGGAAAGCGCTCAGGGTTATTATGCCACTGGACCCTACTGAAGGAGCGCACTATACTGAACTTGTTCGCGACTTTGTGGAGGATGATGATGATCTAGACCAAATATACAAGATCAAGGTGCAAGATGAAGATTGGATCAGTCCTATGATCGATGGATGAATTACGTGGGATACAAATAGTTCTTGTCCCTCAGACTCGGATGAAGAACTCGAGCACTGGCAGAATCGATTGCATGACGCTACATTTTAATATGATGGCTAAATTACTGTGGCGTGTATCTACTAAGGTAAGAAATCTTCCTCATTATGATGGTTTAAATGATGTTAATCTCTTTTTGGATGAGTTTGAAAAGGAGGTGCCTGAGGAACATCGATTCCATGCACTAGAATTGGCATTACACACTATGCCCGCCTGATGGTGGGGTATGCATAAGGAAAGCTTCGCTGAATAGAAGGAATACAAGCGGATGATGAAGCTATGGTTTAGATATGCTAATGCCTGGATGACTGAGAAATATAGATGGAAGGATGATCTGTGCAAACACTTGGCATGGTGGACTAAATCTTGGGGAGAAGAGCCGCAGCTAGTGTTGGTGAATATCTTGTCACACTTTAGACACTATTATAATGAGTTGGTATTTGGAAATAGAGCTACGCCATGGGATGACCGAATGGGATATCTTGAGGGAAATATTCTTATTAAATTTCAGCTTTGAGGATGGATTTGAATGCATTGATGAAGCGCTACAAGAAATTAAGGCTGCCATCTTTAGAATGCCTGAAGAACCTGTGGAATGGGTACAACCAGACTGGAGTACACAGCTACGCCACGCACTGGAATGCTACAATGTGACTACTTAAGAAGAAGATGATCCAAGAAAAATTAACACTTTAGAAACTGAAAGACAATGCAAGGTCAAAGGACCTCAGGCAAAGAACCTTGATATAATAGAGCTGTTGAAAACCCGACAAGTAAATATTGATCTGATGTGAAGTCTAAGTTTGTGAATATAGGAGACTATTGGGACGAAGATATAGTCGATAACGTGGCCGAACTACTGTGCGAATACTAGAATCTATTCCCAACAAAGTTCTTGTATCCGAAGGGTATTGTAGGCGATCGAGGAATACTAAAAATTTCGGCACTGGTAATTTCATTGGCTGCACAATGCGCAAAGGGGGTGTAGTACAACTGGGAGAAGTACCACTACAAGGAATTCTTAGAAAATTCCCGCAAAGCACAGAACAAAAGCAAGGCATTTCACTATGCTTGGCTCCTACTATTGATTGTACTCGTTGCATGGTGACTTCCGGAGGATAGACAGTTCCCTTTGTAGGATCAGGATTTACCGGAGGTAGTGAAGTTCGCTTCACTATGGATGACGAAGGATCTGTAGAGGATCAGAGAGTCAAAAGTATTCTCAATATTGGTCGAGATGGACCTACACATAGTGATTAGTCAGAGACCAAGGTTGCCTCCAACCTTGTTTGAGTAGTTGCAGGTCTTTGTGGAATTTAAGGCCGATTTTCATAATGTATTCATCTGCGAGAGGCGAGACCCTAAGAAGATATTTGATCCAGGTGGATATTAGTGGCCACCTACCAAGTACACTTGGATCCCCACCATTTTTTCTTTCAGCCTTTCAGTTTCCTTAATTGTAGCATAGTTTACTATTTTTAGTAGTTTTTCGGGTCCTAAACTTCTGGAGCCGTTTGAGGCCCTAAACGACGTTTTTTTGGAAAACTGGGAGCAACATGGGTCCATGGACCGATGTTTCTCTTCCCAAAGTTGTAGTTCTCGGATAGATCTTTCTAACGAGCTATTACATGCATCAAATGAAGATTAGGTGCCAAATTTACGACCTCGAGAAGTTGATGTACCAACTTACCCAAAACGGGGCCCACAATTTGGCGTTTCATCTTCTAGGGTTAGGTTTTGGGATGTTAAGGGTTTTCCATTGTTTCTCAATAACAATTAGGCCTTCGAGCCTCATTGTAACATAGTTCATAGGCATATAGCCACAACATCTCTTCTCAGAGATAAGCTACCATCGCCCTAATTGGTTTATTCCCATTGCGGTTTGTAAGCATATTTCAGTATTTTACATTAATGAAATGAAGTATTATTTCCACTGCATCTCTGTGTTTATGGTTATCTCTGTAACTTGTTACATTTCTATTTAAATCTAGATCAGTGGTATTAGAGCGGTCTGTTTTTTCTCTGTTTTTCTTTGCATGTCCCCAATGAGGTCGGGATATAAGGAGTTAGGGCTTGAACTGGTCGAATCTTTGCAAGACCAGCCTGGAAAATCTCGACGGCCTCCCATGGCGAATGAAAAGAAAGATGAGGGGGCAGGAGATCCTATCAAAATCTTGCTTGAAGAAGCCCTCGAGCGACAGAGGAACGCAATGATGGGCATCTTTGCCTAGATCCTTCAACGACTACCCAGGGGCGACGCATCGGCTTCCAACAGCTACTCTGGAAATGCCACACTGTTTAAGGTAATTTTGAAATCCCCATATTCGATGGACATATAGACATAGATGTCATCGATAAATGGTTAAATTTGTTAGAGGGTTATTTTTCTGTTCATGAATTTTCGAGTAGGGAAAAGATTATTTTCGCTCTTCACAAAGGAGCCCCCCATGTCAAGGACTGGTGGGAAACCTACTGCGAGCAAAAGGATGAAAATACAGACTCACTATTTTCAGCCGTACCCACTTTGGATTCATTCAAAGATTCCATCAAGGAGTAGTACTACCCTGTCAGAAGCTATGAGGATCAATACATAAAGTGGACCACACTGCGGTAGGGGAGGGACCAAGATGTGCCAGAGATTACCAATATTTTCCATACCCTTCGGACGAAGTTGGGTATCAAGGATTCGGAGTAGCATTTGGTACTAAAATAACACGGCTGCCTGCACAAGTACATCCAGGAAGAAATAGAATTCTTGAACATCCCCTCGCTCGGCACGACATACTGATATGCCGTCAAAGTCGAGAAAATTTTAAACAAAAGAAGCGAGACTTTGGATCTGTGAATCCGAAGCAAAGGAAAGGTGACCCCAAACTACAGAACAAAGGAAAAAGCCAATGCGGGGCAGCCCAAGATAACCCACCAAAGTTGCAAGCAAAGGACAGCATCGTGAAGCCGAAAAAGGACATGGGAAAGTGGTGTGAGTTCCATAAGAGCTCCACTCACAACACAAGTGAGTGTCGGGCCAAGCAATCGCTGGTGCCTGAGCTGAAGGTTTCAGAATCAGATGCATGTTCTGACTTTGAGTTAGAACCTGATAAGGGGAATGACAAAGGGAAGCAGATTATCGATGCAGAGCCCAACACCATCATTGCCACCACGAAGATACAAAAGGAGGAACTCGAAGATCTAGAGGAGGAGAAGCGTCTCTTCCACTCCCAAATGTGGGTAAAGGGATCCTTGCTACAGTTCATTGTCGACAGCAGGAGCCAAAAGAACCTCATTTCGGCAGAGGTCGTGAAGCGGTTGGTCTTACCGACCACAACACATCCACAACCATACACCATCGAGTGGCTTCACCAAGCACAGGATGGTGAGCAAACAGTGTTGCCTTCCATACAACATCAAGCCCTTCACGGATGAGGTATTGTGTGACATTACTCCCCTTGAATTTTGTGATGTATTATTAGGACAACCATACTTGTGGAAGCGACATGCTATGTATGAATTAAGGCCCTGCACTGTTATTGTTACTTTGGGAAATAAGTTGTACAGGATACCAGAGGTAGCATCACCTACAACCATCTCTTTGGTTACTGCAAAAAAATGTAGTAAGCTCATTTCCAAAACCGGGAAATGTGTTTTCCTAATGATATGCCCTCAAGGAAAGAAGAATACGGTGGCCATGACCTCCAGATAGGGCCCCTCCGCATGACAACTACAAATGGACAAGGTCGTGGAGGAGTACGAGGACATCTTCACCTACCCGTAGGGGTTCCTCTGCACTGTCAGGTCAAGTACACCATCAATCTAACTCCAGGTGTGCCACTGCCCAATGGACCAATCTATCGACGCTCTATTTTGGAGAATGATGAAATCAAGAGGTAGATTCAGGAGTTGCTACAGAAAGGTCACATCTGTCCAAGTTCATTGCCCAGTGGGAGCCCGATCATGTTGGTACAAAAGAAGGATGGGACTTGGAGACTTTGTATTGACTATCGGGCGCTGAACAAGAGCATTGTCCATAATAGGTACTCGATCCCACGGATTGATGAACTCTTGGACCAACTGAAGGGGGAAAAATATTTCAGAAATATCGATTTGAAGTCAGGATATCACCAGGTACCAATCGAACCCTCCGATGTCTGGAAGACTTCCTTCAAAGCCAAGTACGACCTTTTCAAATGGTTGGTTATGCCTTTCAGATTGACGAATGCTCCTGCAACCTTCATGAGGCTAATGGATGACATCTTGCGGCCATTCACCAACTCATTTGTAGTGGTATACTTGGATGACATCTTGATCTTTAGCCAGAGTTGGGAAGAGCACCTCCACCACATCCGACAGGTTCTCCAAACACTGTGGCAACACAAGTTATGTGCCAATTTGGAGAAATGCACTTTTGGAATGACCCAGGTTCAGTATCTGGGATACATTACTGATGAAAAATGGGTGCATGTGGATCTAGCCAAGATCCAAGTCATTTGAGATTGGCCATCTCCAACCAATCTGACAGAGCTCCACATCTTTCTAGGTCTTGCCAACTTCTACCGCAGGTTCATGTTGGGATTTTCTCATATCACTTGGCCCTTGAGTCAAGTGAGCAAGGGAGGAGTGAAAGAAAAATTCTTTTGGTTTGAATCTCAACAGAAGGCATTCACAAAGTTGAAATATCGCCTTTGCATGACACCAGTGCTTGCATTACTAGAATTGCAAAAACCATTTGAGGTCGAGATAAATGCTTCTGACAATGCTATTGGGGCATTCCTTACTCAACATGAGCATCCAGTGGCATATCACAGTGAGACACTTTCAGACACAGTTTGGAAGTATACCACTTATGACAAACAGATGTATTCCATTGTGTAGGCCTACCGACAATGGAAGCATTACATTTTGGGGAAGGAAATAGTCATCCACACATACCACTGACCCCTGCAGTTCATACAGACCCAAGGGAAATTTCAGAATGATTG
This sequence comes from Pinus tabuliformis, assembly GCA_031772625.1. Classification (NCBI taxonomy): domain Eukaryota; kingdom Viridiplantae; phylum Streptophyta; class Pinopsida; order Pinales; family Pinaceae; genus Pinus; species Pinus tabuliformis. The sequence goes on from CM062812.1 coordinate 338,368,117, forward strand.
CCATCAAAAGTGGTCCACATACCTGCAACAATTCCATTTGAATATCAAGTATAAGAAGGGCAACACCAATAATGTTGTAGATTGCCTCAGTCGACCACCGATCATGGTGTTAACCACCGTGCTCAACTATTGTGGGCACAAGACTTTTGATTGGCACTTCTCTACCAAAGCGACCTAGAATTCGGCCACACATACCAGACACTCTTGGAGGGTCAGCATGTTCCACATTTTCACCTCCAAGATGCCCTGTTATGCCACCTGGGTCACCTTTGTGTTCCTTCAAGCAAGCGTGCCGAGATGATTTGGGAAGCACACTACAGTTGGGCTGTTAGGCATTTCAGGGTCGAGAAACTGGTGGCAGTACTACAGAAGTATTTATATTGGCGGAATCTTGAACAGGATGTTAGGAAGTACATTAGACCATGCACTGCCTGCGCCATTGCCAAACCGACCATCAAGAAGCAAGGCCTCTATACCCCACTGCATACCCCTAGTCGACTTTGGGAATCCATCTCCATGGATTACATGTCAGGCCTTCCTTCCACTAAGAATGGAAATGACTATGTTTTTTTGTTCGTCGACAGGTTCTCGAAGATGGCCATTATGGCAGCCTGCAAGAAGAATATCACAACAGAAGCCACTGCTAAACTCTTCTTTGAATGAGTGTGGGTACACTTTGGGATCCCACAGTCTATTATCTCAGATCGGGATAGCAGGTTCCTCAGTACATTTTGGTCCAGTCTCTGGTCGATGCTGGACACCAAACTCACTAAGTCCACAACCTTCCATCCTCAAACTGATGGCCAGACAGAGGTTGTCAACAGGATGATCGTACACATTCTGTGCATGTACAACTCAAATCATCCACACACATGGGACGAGAGCCTCCCCTATGATCAACATAGCTACAACTAAGCTCTTCACAGCTCGATTGGCCACAACCCTTTTCAGGTGGGCTTGGGATTCCAACCACTATGTCCCATTGATGTGGCCATGCCATTTGCAGCTACTCACGCAGATTCGGCTCATGTCTAGTCCAAAACAGATAAGGCAACCAACTTCATTGAGCACATCCAACATATTTGACAATAGGTCCATGACGTTCTGGAGAAATCAAATGCCAAGTACAACCAGCAACATGATCAACATCGGGTGCCACACAAGTTTCAGGTGGGCGACAAAGTCTGGTTGCATTTGCAAAAGGAATGCCTTACCGAAGCCTATCAGAGACTCAAACAACTCCAATATGGTCCTTACACCATAACCAAGGCTATGGGAGACAATGCATTTGAGCTCAGCATTCCCCCTTTCCTTGGCCTGCACCCAATGTTCAATGTGGACCGCCTTCGGCCATACTTTCCACCATTACTAGACACATCCAACATTGCAGAATAGCTCACACCCACATAGTTAAATCCAGATTGCATGGAATAAGCTACAACTGATCAGATCATGGACACACAGATTAAGCACACTCACTAGCAGAATATCCAAATGTATCAAGTTGTCAAAGTAAGCCAACTACTTCACCAGGGCAAGTGGCTCACTAGGGACCAAGTTCAGCAGAAGTTTCCTCATCTCATGGAGGAATTCAACGCAATGGGGACCATTACTTCCTAAGGGGGGAGGAATGCTCCAGGTGGATATTGGTGGCCACTTGCCAAGTCCACTTGGACCCCCACCATTGTTTCTTTCAGATTTTCAGTTTCCTTAATTGTAGCACAATTTACTATTTTTAGTAGTTTTTCAGGTCCTGAACTTCCGGAGCTGTTTTGAGGCCCTAACCGATGTTTTTTTGGAAAAATGGGAGCAATATGGGTCCATGGATTGATGTTTCTCTTCCCAAATATGTAGTTCTCGGATAGATATTTCTAACGAGCTATTTCATGAGTCAAATGAAGATCGGGTGCCAAAGTTACGGCCCAAGGAAGTTGGTGTACCAACTTACCCAAAACGAGGCTCACAATTTGGCGTTTCATCTTCTAGGGTTAGGTTTTGGGATGTTAAGGGGTTTCCATTGTTTCTCAACAATAAATAGGCCTTTGAGCCTCATTGTAACACAGTTCAGAGGCATGTAGTCGCCACATCTCTTCTCAGAGATAAGCTACCATCGCCCTAGCTGGTTTATTTCCATTGCTGTTTGTAAGCATATTTCAGTATTTTACATTAATGAAATGAAGTATTATTTCTACTGCATCTCTGTGTTTATGTTTATCTCTGTAATTTGTTGCATTCTTGTTTAAATCTGGATCAATATTGCACAAGTTTCCATACTTAGTTACAGAGGACGATGTACAAAAGATTGTAGGAACATGGACAACAGAGTGGTGACAACCCAGAGATCTTGGTGCAGAGGCAGAGAAATCTCTTCTGCACAGATGACAACTGCACATAAATGAAAATAAGCAACACAAGCAGCAGTGCGGGAGTTGTTCAATCAGAAGAAGAAAGAAGTTGCTACTAAGGCAACTGCTGATAAAGAGCGCACTTCAAAAGAGGCCACAGTAGAATTCGAAGCATCGGATTCCCAGCATGCCAAATAGTAGGAACAATCTGAGTAGGAAGGAGGCGGGGGTGACGAGAAGAGAAATCCCTTCAAATTGCAGAAGCGGACCAAGGAGATGACTTTTGGACCCAGGAAGAAGGAAAAATTAGACAATCACACACACGCGGACCCAATGGTCCTAATTGAGGGGGACTTGGATGAGATTGGGGATAAGGTCCATGACAAAATGATAGAGTTGTGGACTCAATTTGAGCAAGAGTACATGCAAATGCTGGGGAACGTCCAAAAGGATCCACGCGAGTTGCAGATTCAAGCAAGCATAATTTAGGCGAGCGTGGGACAAGTGAGCAAGGTTCAAGTGAGCCTGCAACAAGTGAGCAAGAGTGTAATGGAAACAAAATAGACTCTGGACCTCAGAGTCATTCCCTTGCCAGAAGGGACATTATGCGTAGAGTCAGAGGAAGAGAAAATGCAACTCGGAAATATCAAAGGAGTGGGTATGAATTTAGCTGTGCTGCCCCTTTAGACCCTCCACACGCTTCATCAGGGGGTCTTAGATGAGCTTTGGATCAGAGAGCCGCACACACTATCGGTAATTAGCAAAGTCAAAATGAACAATGAGTAGATATCCATTGAAAACGCTTAGGCTCTTAAGGAAAAAGAAGAGCTAGTTGCGCGAAGCCAGAGCCTCGAAGCAATAATTACACAAGCATGTAATTCGATACCAGAACTACACATTCTAGAGGATGTGACAACTTCAACAAAGATTCAGAAATTTGTCACTATAGTATGATAGTCCAAGGATAAGGTAGGTCAAGTTACTTTTGATTTTTAGATGAAAATCTTGGAACTGCAATTGAAACTACAACCGACTACTTCACTAGAGGTCAACGATCAGTGTGACGCAACCATTAGAGAACACATGACTACTTTGGAGAATGCAGTATCGCGCTGCAATGGTCTTTTTAAAATCCCAATGGAGCTAGGGACCACGTTGTTATGAGGAATTTGGCATCTACAGATAAATACTAATTCCCTAGGTAGGTAGCTATACCTAGAACAACAAATTTAAAGCGCTTATCCTTTTTCTATAGATGATAAATAAGACAAAGGGGATCGAAGGATGTACTTGTTCTTTTTCATAGATTTGTCTCTCAAGTCCAAAAATGTGTAAAAAAATACGAGAGAGAACCTATTGACCATGTTCGATCAATGTATTCCTTTTTCATAAATAATCTATCTTAGTCTGGAAAAGGGTTAAGCTTATACTGAGTAGATGTCGTTTTGAATCCGTTAACAAGCTGAAAAGGACAAGTGCTTGACAATCTTTTCATATTTCGAGAGTCTGAAAAGAGCTTAAAGAAGACTCCAATTAGAGGAATGAGTGGTGTCTAGGATAGCAATTGGTTCCGGTGATGTTGGAACTTCTCCAAACATGTAATGGTCAAGAGGTTGGCTAATAAGACCACTCATTTCAATTGTTCCTCAAAAAGGGTAAAACAAGAAAGTGAAAGTGTATGATCGGCCAAGAAAATAGTGACGATAGAAGGAGAAAAACCAAGGCTCATCTGATGAAGAGGCTAATAGAATTCCAATCACGAGAGTTAAAATGGAGATGGGTTCATTTTTACACAAGCTTGAACCATAGGGAACTATGCTTGGATTCAGTTTCATGTTTACACAAGCTTGAAATGAAAAAATATGCTTGGATTCAGTTTCATGTTTACACAAGCTTGAAACGAAAGACTATGCTTGGATTCAGTTTCATTTTTACACAAGATTGAAACGAAAAACTATGCTTGGATTCATTTTCATTTTTATACAAGCTTGAAATGAAAAATATGCTTGGATTGGTTTATATGCCCCCAACATGATGACTCGATTCTAGGTGCATGCCCCCCAAGCTTCATTACATTCACCTAAGTAGACTACTCATGGCTATAGGTGGATGGAATGAAGGTTCATTTACGAGATCAAGTAAAAGACTCGACTGGAAATTTACGAGATCTACTCAAATACTCGAATTGGAACTTTGCTCCAGGGGACCTTGTTTCATTTTTTAATGAGCCTGACACAAGACAAGGAACTTTGCTCAAATTCCTTATTTAATTTTTTAACGAGCTTGACACAAGACAAGGAACTTTGCTGTGATTCCTTGTTTCATTTTTTAACTAGCTCGACATAAGACAAGGAACTATGCTCATATTCCTTGTTTCATTTTTAATGAGATTGACATAAGACAAGGAACTATCCTCATACCCTTTGTTTCATTTTTTAACGAGGTTGGCACAAGGCAAGGAACTGTCCTCATACCCTTTGTTTCATTTTTTAACGAGGTTGACACAAGACCAGGAACTATCCTCATACCATTTGTTTCACTTTTTAACGAGGTTGACACAAGACCAGGAACTAACTCTAAGTTTGGAAGGCCATTCAATACCCTCATTTATGACCAAACCTCCTCCATTTGCCTATAAATTGAGCACTCATCTAAGTGATCAGGGGCTGGAGTTTGAGAATTTGTAAGGAGATACTGTTGGTGTGAGAATTGGGAGTATAAGAAAATGTTGTTATGCTGCTGGAATGCTGTGCTATTGATGTGATGTTGGTTGGAACCCAAGCTGGAAGAGTGACAATGGATAAGACTTCATGGTTGTAATTCTTCCTTCTACTTAATAAAGCTGTTTACACCTTTTTCCATATGCTTATCTTGTTATATGATGTTTATATGTGTGAATGTATCTGATTCCATTTACTTATAGTTAATAGATCTCTTGCTTTGATTGGTTCTCTGTTTTCTGTTTATGCTTGTAGGTAATTTTTGAGCGATGGGAGTCATACAAAGGAGACAAAAGGAAAGCGAAAGAACAAGTAGGTCCTTTGATCCCCTTTGTCTTATTTATCGTCTATATAAAAAGGATAAGAACTTTAAATTTTTTGTTCCAACATCACCGGAACCAGTTGGTATCCTAGACACCACTCATTCCTCTAATTGGAGTCCTCATTGGAAACGACATCTACTCAGTATAAGTTTAACCCTTTTCCAGACTGAGATAGATTATTTACAAAAAAGGATTACATTGATTGAACATGGTCAATAGGTTCTCTCTCGTATCATTTTACGCATTTTCAGACTTGAGAGACAAATCTACGAAAAAGAACAAGTAGGTCCTTCGATCCCCTTTGTCTTATTTATTGTCTATAGAAAAAGGATAAGTGCTTTAAATCTGTTGTTCTAGGCATAGCTACCTACATAGAGAATTATTATTTATCCATAGATGCCAAATTCCTCATAACACACGTTGTAGGAGGACTCAAACCTATAGTGAATGCATATAGAGATCAGAGAGGCACAACAACAAGTTGATGAGATCAGGGTGACTTTGTGAACTTTGGTGCCAGTCCAATGCTTTGTGAACTTGCAAGAAATGAAGCTACTGTAGGCATAGGCTGAAGAGTTGCAACACAAAGAAGTAGTTTTGAAGGCTTGGATTCAACCATGGACAAAGGAAGCAAGCTAGATTATGCTCACCATCCAGGAAAAGCTAAATACTTTCCAGTAGACAGAAAGGACCATGCACCTCGCGATGGAGGGGCCAACTACAGAGAAGCTGGTCTAAGAAGTGCAGTAGATCACCGTAAAAAGCACAACGGACATTGAAGTATTGAAGCTGGAGTTCAATTACCTCTGCATAAAGTGGATAAGTGAGCTAAGTGACTCGAGGGCTAGTCACCATATTTGTGTTGGGGGCCTATTGGGATGGGATCCCTGGGGTCAATTTTTGTCAGTGAAGTCAATTTCTATAATATTTTTGTTAAAGAATGTAAATTCTCCATGAAATGTGGAAGCGGAGTGCGAAGCTAAGTAAGAGTCAAAGGGGCATTAGTCCCTTGTATGGATAGGTGATAGGATGGTTTTCAGACCCGCCCATGGTCAGTGGACCATGATATTGTAATGAAAACGCTATATATAGTTTAGTCATTGTAAGGAAAAGGTTAATGCATGAAAAGTCTGTTTCTTGTACTTAGGCGAAAGGGGAAGGCTTTCGCAGCTAAGTGGGCAGAGACCTTGGTAAGTCTGCAAGCTGAGTGTGCAGGCCCCTGAAACTGAGTGTGCAGGGATGAGAAGTATATATCTAAACGTTTACATCTTAATAAATACTGCTTTGAGCCTAATCTGTGCACATGTGCCTTGTTTATTTACTTATGTTTAAGTTTATGTATTTTCGCTCTGTAATCTGTTTTATGTGAATTAATGCTTAATTTCTATGCGAGATGGATGGATCTGTAATGTTTAGGCATAATAAGTATGATTAACCATCTTCACGGAGATAGGGAATTCATTAGATATATCTTTTGTAGTTAAATATTTGGAAATGGGTATATCTGTGTGATGAAAAATCTGGGTCATAAGGGCTTCAAAATATATAATTTATTGCGTAAAATTAGTGAATATGTATCTTTTATGCATGTTAAGTACAATCAGGTACCTTCGTTAAGATCTAAAGGTAATTTCGATAGAATTGCAGTAGTTGATAGTCGGAAGGGATAGATATACATGAAGGAATATCTAAGCTCTGGGAACCCTAGGAAACCATCACACATGCCTATGGATGCAGAAACCTAGTTCTAGCATCCCCCAACACTGTTTCGGGTGAGATTGCAACATGTGCTACATAGGTTGTTGCTGAAAGGGCCAATAGTTAGGGATTTTTTGGTTGGCATGAATAAATTTGAACCTGGGTCAACCCCCCTTAAGCCAACAAAGGATGAGAACATGATGAAAAGAAGTCAGAGGATAAAAGTGATCAAAACAAAGTCAGAGGATAAAAGTGATCAAAACAAATCCCTCACTAGGATCCAATTTGAATCATTGAGCATGCATTGTGATGAAGATATTTCAAATTATTTTTTAAGAGTTAATGAAGTTGTGAACACCATAAGAGGGCTTGATGAGAAGCTAGATGAAGATGTGGTAGTTCAAAAAGTGCTGAGAGCTCTTCCTGAGAGGTTTAAAACCAAGGTGTCAACCATTGAAGAAATGTCCAATCTAGGCACTCTCATCTTAGATCAAATCCTTGGAATACTCACTACCTATGAGATGAGTATTTCAAAAGGCGAGTTTGCAACAAAAGAACTAGCTTTCAAAGAAGAAAAGAAGTGCAAGGATGAGCATGATGACTCATGCTATGATTTAGAGGAAGAAGAAGCCAACTTTGTGAGGAAGCTCAAGCGAGGGTTAGGAAATTATAAAGGTAAGTTACTGTTTAAATGTTTTAACTGTGGAAAAGTTGTTCATTATGTATCAAAGTGCCCTAAAAAGAAGAAGAAAGACTATGATCCTAAAGAAAAATTCAAGAAGGTTTAAAAAGATATAAAGAAGGATAAATGAAAGGTTATATGTTCAAGAAGAGAGCTCCTCTCAAAGTGAGCCCAACCAATCCTTAGATGAGGACAAAGATGATGATAGATGTAAATAATTCATGCTTATGGCCATAAAAATTCTACAAGTTGAGGCTATTTCTAATGATAATGAAGGACAAGTTCATCTTGAAGGAGAAATAGTAAGTTCACTTGAGGAGATAGTGAGGTTGAGAAAGAAAAACAAGGCCTAGGAGGAATCTTTGATAAAAGAAAAATTTGAGGTTGTTGAACCATTTCTTCTACAATTAGGAGAAGGTAAGAAGATACAAGAAACCTTGAACTAGTAGTTAAATGAAAATTATCAAATATGTGAGAAGCTGGAAGGAGAAATTGTATTGCTGAAGGAGTTGGAGAAGGCTAAAAGACAACTCAATTTGAACCAAAAATTTGGAAAAGAGATTGAAGATATCAATAAGATATTTGAAGTGCAACGAACCTCCTCAAATCAAACTCGTCTAGGATATGAAGCTGAGTCCAGTGAAAGAACTGAAATAAAAAGGTAAAAAGGGAATCACCTTTGTTCCAGCAAAAGAAGGGATTGCAAAGCAGCAAGAGACAATTACACAACCAAAGAAAGATTAGTAGAAACAAAATACTAATGTTGGCCATGTAAATCGAACTTCCAAAAAATCATCTCAACAGAGAAGGCAACCTTTGAGGAACAATAATATTTTCCTAGGGTGTTTTTTCACATGCACCAATTATGGCCATAGATCAACAAACTGCAGAGTTAATCTCTCCTATAGACAACTCAGATCCAGGTGAAGAATTCAACAAAGAAGAAGCAAACCCAATTATAATAATTCTTTTTCTCCCTTGAATTATCAAGTGTAATGTTTTAAATGCCAAATTTTTGGCATATAACACTTAATTGCAGGCTTAAAGAAAAAAAGACAGGACCATTTTTTGGGCAAACTGAGTAGAAGCAAAAGGTTTAGAAAGAAAAAGAAAAATCAGAGCAATGTGATATTGCCTTATATGCTCACAATGGTGGGAGCCATTGGTACGTCGACAATGGATTTTCTAGGCACATAACAGGAGATAGATGCAAGTTTCTTACTTAGAAGCTAGTTGACAAAGATAATGTGACTTTTGGCAACAATGCTCCAGGAAAAATAATTGCAAAAGGAATGGCCAGTCTCTCAAATGGAAAAGGTAAAGCTAAGAAAATTTTGTATGTTGATGGGTTGAAACATAATCTACTGAGTGTGTCTCAGATGTGTGATCAAGGCTATGATGTGATCTTCAAAGCTAAAAATTGTCAAATCAAGTCCACAGGTATAGGAGAAATAGTTGTTGAAGTTGTAAGAATAGATAACAATGTTTATGTGTTGAAAGAAAAGACAGAAACATTTTGTTATACAAAGATTGATGAGAGATGGTTATGGCACAAAATAATTAGACATTTGAACTTCAATAAGATAATCAAGTTGAGGAAGAAAAACGTTGTTAATAAGTTTCCCGAGATGTCAAAACCAGAGAACGTTATCTGCAAATCTTGTCAACTAGGAAAACAAGTTCAAGTTCCTTTCAAGGCAAAGGAAAAATATTCAGCAAAGCCACTGCAGCTGGTGCATACGGATTTGTGTGGACCATCCAGAATGTAGTCAACCATAGGTAAGATATATTTTATGCTGATAATTAATGATTTTAGCGGCATGATGTGGGTGTTAACACTCAGGTTGTTCCCCAAAGTTGTAAGAAAAGGGAATACGACCGAGGTAACCACAGACCAATCTTTTAGATGTAGGTTCTAGCCAATTTGCATCTAGAGAGGGCTCTCTCTTTATGATTTAGCTTTGTTTTTAAGGTATATTAGGTTAGTTATGAAGTACAAAGGTTTGTTTGATTTTTGGATGGTGACATTCAATAGAGCAGGGGTGTATATCTGAGAAGTTCAGTCCATTGGGCTAATGGAGTCTATGAGGATGAACTGCTGCACATGGTTTCTTTGAAAGAGGGTGGTATTACAGAGCAAGGTAATCAACCATGGAACAAATTGTAAGATGGAATTAGGTGGGATGGAGTCAGGGGGTGAAGGGCAACTAAGAATCCTTCATCATACTGACAGAGGGAAAGTGGGTGAATAGTGCTGGGGAGCAGTTAAGAATTCCTCAGCTATATTCAAAATGTAAGAACCAGGGGAAATAGGAGCAGTTAAGAATTCCTGCTTATGTTAATCCTGAAGAAAACATAAATAATAACATAGATTGAACACAGAGTACAATTAAGCAAGTTCTGAGTTATTCTTTTTCCCTGTTATTAAGATTATTAACATAGATGATATATAAAATGTAGAAACTATTAAACATGAGTTAAAAAGACTTATTGATCCATGAAATAATCCGAGAATTCTGAACATAGTCCTCTGTCATCAATTCCAAATCCAGAGAGTTCAGCAACAATGCATTCCAGCAACCTTTTATTCAGAAGAGTTTTCAGAGTTACAGCGCAGTTCCAGAAATGTATCACCAACCCCTAATACTTTGCTTGGGGAGGTATTTGTACAAAAATGTTTACAAAATATCTCAATGAGATAATATCTAGCAATAAATTCTTCTACCTACTCTACAGGAGAAGTAAATGATCTTGAAAATAGGGAGAAATAAATGTAGAAGTAAATGCTGCTGTGCTAGCCGCTCAGTTGGTGAGATGCGTTGACTGTTTGCTCGGTGAGTCGGCCGGTGGCTATTTCCGCTGATATTCTGCGCGGCTGCCTTAAATTTCTTGGGCGTACTTAACTTTGATTAGATAGACTACAGCCCCGCGAGACTCTCACCCGTTCCTTTTTTCTGCTTTATGATATGTTGTATTCTGGGAAAAAACAAAAGTTTGAACCCGCCTACAGGATTTCCAACATACTTTTCCACCACTGTTCTTATGGTAACTGATGCCTTAGTAGCTTTCTCAAATTTTCATCTGCACCTATGTACCTGTAGAAGTTAGGCTGGACTGTAAAAAGATGTTGTACTTCATGTTCTATATAAAATAGATTTTCCAAATTGTCGTAAAGAGTTTGGCCAGATGGAAGGGTCTTATCAGGTGGAGTACTTGATGATGCATTTAATTGATCAGAAGCATGTCTATTCAATCTGAGCTGGTATTCAGCTTGTCTCAAAAGGTGTTCATTGTTTCCCACTAGACTAGGCAAGCCCCTTTCTTGTAAAACTGCAAATCTTTCCATAAAAGAGTCTACCTCCACCTGCATATCCTGGCTCTTCCTCTCCAAATTCTGCATCAGGGTTCTCATGTTCAAAACTCTTTTGACTGCTAGAATGGTGGCTGTCCTGTCTCTTATGTCCAGTGTTGCAAGTTCTTCACTGGTCTTAGTGTTCAGAAATTGTATTAACCTGTTGGCATGTTCAGGCATATATCCCAAGAAATTTCTGGCCCTTTGAATTTCCACCTGGGCTGCTGCTATCAAGTCAATCTATTCATATATAACTTGAATAGATCTCCATATATTACTAATCGATTCACTGATGTTAGCCCACAAAATGCCCTTGATTTCTCCCAGAGGGTTATCTAAAGAGAGGTCCTTTTCCAATGCTTTCACTTTGTTCTCTAATGCCTTTACCTCTCTTGTATTTTCTGCCACAGTCATTTTAGATTTGTCATAACTTATTTCTAGCTTTGCCCATTTTTCTTTGGCTTCTTTCAATTCTGATACTTGGAGATTTAAATCCTCCACAACCTTTATTAACTCCTCTGTGGTCATGGTCGTGTTGCTGCCTGCTGCTGTTGTCGTTGCTGAAGTACCTGGTGCTGTTGATGCTGGGTCAGTGGGAGGCACTGCTGTTGTAACCATGGGAAGAGCAGTTGTAATTGTTGGAACTATTTGAGATGGCTGGGAGGTCGACACTCCCTGCTTTTCTTGCAACGCTTTCTCCAATTCCTGCTCAGTCTCACTTAGTCTTTGATTCATTCTCATTAGCAAATCCATCATGTCTTCTTCTGCTATTTCTTGCACAACCTCTGTGGTTTGTGGATGCATGATAATTGGCAGCTTCAATTGTTTCCTGAGGGCAGCAATGTCCTCTTCCTTTTTCTTCATCAATGCTTTTATTCCCTTGGCATCCTTGGGATCATGTCCCAGCTCAATGATTATTTCTTCCGAGGACTTTATCCTATTGTCCTTGGCCAAAGAAGATGCCTTTTTCCAAATCTAGTTGGGCAGATGTGTTGTTCAATGAGTTCTGCAATTTCTAAGCTAACATTGCCTTGTCTGCCAATGTGGAGTAGACCATCTCTCCAGTTTGTTTGTGCAACTCAATATGGTCCATAGGGTGAATGTCTTTGGCAAGGGCCTCTAGATTTTTTCTAATATAATCAACTGCTGACTGTGGCTGCTGTACTTTTGGCTTAAAGTGGCTCAAGATCATCTTTCCTTCTTTAATGTCATGTGTAGACATTAACCTTTGCTGTTCGGCGGGGGTCATCTTGAGAAACTGATCATAAAGTTGCAATCTTATTTTCTCATTATGAGCCTTGATGTCCGTGAATGTTATTTTGATATCAGAACCTTGCTTGCTTTGTGGTCTTGTGGAGGAAACTTCCACACTATGCTGTTTCTCCAATTCCTGCCTATGAGAGCTAGTGGATGTTTCTACCACTGGGGATGTTTGTGGGCTGGTTGCCCTTTCACCTCTTGGACTTTCTATGATTTCCTCAATAATATCCTCTTCAGGCAGAGGATTTATTCTTTGCCTTTTTGCCCCTGGTTGCTCTGCTGGCCCACTTACAGGTGTGGTCTCTTCTCTGTCCCTTTTCTTGCCCTTTTCCTCATTTAGAGGAGTCTATAATGCTGGTGTTTCTGGTGCTTTGGTTTGGACAGGAGGAATTTTCCCTTGGCCCTGTTGCTTTGATGATGCTAGCTGATCTGTCATTATGTGCTGCTCTGAATCCAAAACTTTTTTTCCCTTTGATGTCCCTACAGTTGGTGTTTCTTTCTTGGGCAGGTTGCTGTGAAGTTCTAGCAGATGATGTGCCCACTCTGGTTTGCTGAGGCAATTTGAAAGACACCTGTCCAAAAGAGTCCAGGTCAAGAGTCTTTTCAAGATTTTTCATAGCTTGTTCCATTTTTTCTTCCTCAGTAAGCTCTTCTATCAATGTGCCCTCTACCCACTCATCTTGATTAGAAAACTGCTTTATTTCAGGGATCCTACAATGATTATAGGTTGATAGCCTATTTTTTACCTTTCTGTCACAGATGAATCCATTTGGGTCATAGGGTACCCACCAAAAGCTCCTTTTTAATTTGAGTTGTTCACCCAATATCTTGTCAGCATCTTGCCATCCTTCCTTTTTGTTAATGATGAAAGGGCCTAATTGGTTTCTTAATTTCAGCTGAGATTTTTTCTTGGCACCATAAAAATGAGTCAAATCTGAGTTGATAAATTGCCTAAAGTATTCTAGAGCAAACAGTCTCATAGGCACATATTTTGGCAGTTTATAAGGGCACAACTCATATCCATATATCTTGATCTCAGTGTGATTCTGGTAGAAGTACCAATCACCTATTTTGTAGCTTTTGGAGAGCTGTAAAATTTTCTGCATGTCACCAGAGAGTCTAGGGGGAGGAGTTCTCATCAGTAGAGAGGAGAATGTATGTATAAATAAATCAATGAATTCACAATAAGTGTAAGGAGTGCTATGGACTATATGGAAGACTGAGGTCCAAAAGATCACAGACATCCTTTCTCCTTTAGAATCCAATTTTCTGATGGGAAACTGAAAACTATTTGTTTGATAGTACAAGAACAGATGATATATATATGATGTGTACTTGAAGACTCCTTCTCTATCTAGATTTATGAATTGGTCATGGATCTTGTTGACAATGAAAGTAGCAAAATCAAATTTAACAGCAGGAGGATGTCCTGGAATAAACATGGACATCAAAGCTAAAATTGTCTCATCAACATATTCACTTGTCTTAAATCCGAGGACATAGAATATCATATCAATAATGAATCTTCCAGCTTCATTGAACCACACATGGTGAAAAGGAGGTGGCTCTCTGGGCTGGTAATCTGGTCTCATAAATAACTTGGCAATCCAGCCTATTTCTGCAGTGGATAGTTTAGAGCCTTCCTCCAGCAAATCTCCCATGGAAAGAGGAGCCAGAGGCTGAGTGGGTTTGAAGTGTAGAATTTCATTGATTGACTCAGGAGTTATATGAAAAAGGACAGTTCCAGTTGGAGTCATAACTGCTCTTTGAGTAGGTTCATAATTGGCATAGCACAGGTGGATTACATCTAGGAATACATTTACTGAGGGGAGATAGTATCTAGGCAGATTGGATTCCCATATCCCATAGAGATCAGTTTTTCTTAGGTGACTGTTCCTAATTTCACAGAATTCTTGGAGGTGGTTTTTATCACCAGTTAAGTCCTGTATTTGAAAATCCCTATTAGCCAAGGGCAACCACTCCAAGTCCTTATGAGGAGCATTAAGGGGAGCAATGTTCAGGGCCACTGGAGCTTCCATTACTCAATTGTCTATAATTTTCCAACTTGGAATTTGGTTTTTGTAGCAAAAGTAGGTAAAATGACACTTTTGGGACTTTTCTCTGGGAATTGTAGACCGAAGCTAACTTGTATTTAACTCAGTGGGTGAATTTTGCAGAGGAAAACCAAGTCTGTGGGGTTTTTTTGGTAAAAATGGGCAAAAACAGTGGTTTTGGTGAGCTTGTTGAAGGCAGTATGGTGAATTTAACTCAAATTTGGGCGTTTTGGAAAATTTGCAGAGGAAAGCTAAGAATAGCAGGGTTTGGGAATGAAATTTAGGTAAATACCTGTTTTTATGAGTGCCCTGTGCGAATTGCAGGTTGCGGGATGAGTTGGAAGACCGAACTGCGGGCTTGATTTGGCTTGGTGGCAGACTGTGTGGTCAAATCACTGCTTTTGGACGTAAATGGCATGCACAGGTCGCATAGAGAAAATAAACGAAAATGAGTGAAAATGATGTTTTCACGCCTTTTTTAACAAAAAATTGACTTTGGCGGGCTTTTGGCGCGTTTATGTCAGATGACGTCAGCATGACATGGTAATTTGTCGTGTAGTGGGGTGATGCGGCACTGACGTGGTTATGATGTCAACTGATGATGCGAGGATGATGTCAGCAGGGAGGCAGCAGGGGGCGGTAAGTGGTTTGAGCCCCGCACCGCTTTTCAACAGAGGTGGTATTGGAGGGAAGGGCAGCAAGCAGTGCGGGAGGCTACCACCTGTCCCAAGGTACGGCGGCAATACCACCATCCCCCAGGCGCTAAAGGTTGGCACGAAAGGCCGTCACGATATCGCTATGGGCCATCTGATCTGCGGGCCATGATCGAACGACTGGCGGTCAACAGGAAACAGCGGAGGGCTACGACGTGGGGCCCGCGCAATTAAATAATGAATTTTAAACATTCTGCGGGATATTTCCTTTGGTTATCGGGTGGGTTTGGTTATTTATTTAACCAAAGGTTAAATAAATCCCATTGTTGTGTATGCGGAGGGTTGTTAATGGCCCTAGATGAACCATTAACTCCCGATAGAACAATAATATACGGCTATAATTAGCCGGGGGTTGGGATATTTAAACTCTTTTTGGGGTTTTTCATATAGTTATATAATACGGGGAGGAAAATATTTATGTAGGAATTATAATATAAAGTTAGTATGTTAATATGAAAGATATGTTCAAAGAAAGCACTAAGTTAAAAGTGAAAAGCTTAGGCTTAGGGGAATGAAAGTGATCCAAGCTATGAATTTGGAAAACTTAGCATAATGGAAGAAAAACATTTTTACACAAGAAATGTGGCTTCCTTTGCCTAAGTAAAAACAGAGTTTCACTTAGTCTTTTTCATGGAATGAGGTGTACTAGGAGTATTGAGCAGATCTCAACATCCTTGTGGGGAGGTTAGTAAATGCTTCAGGGAGAAGAGTGAGGGGAAGTTAGACATGCTTCACTTGATCTGTGACCACATAATTGCCATGATATTTATGATTTCCATGAGATGAATTATCTTCAAAAGACAAAATTGCTTATAAACTTGCTTCTGCAACATCAAAACTGCCTACCCAGTCTATTACACCTAAATTTTTTTCTTCCTTTTTCCTTGGGTGCATTTAACTAGCAAACCCTTACTCTCTTCTTTTCTTTTAACTACCATCCTATCTAAGTCTGCCCTTATTTCTTCCAGGGGCTCAGATTTAACTGTTGAGCACCCTTGCTTCTCTACCTAACTACTTATCTGCCAAGCTTGAACTGTTTGGACAAATTTTATTCTCTACCTCTAAAACAGGAAATTTAAACATGGACTGGCCAAGATTAAGCTGTTTGGCCATCCATCAAGTGTGGAAAAAGTCAACTAAGTGCATATGATGAAATTCTTTGCAAAAACAGAATAGTAGTGGCATTTTGGATTAGCACACTTTCCTGGTCTTCTCTTTGGGGTTCATTTTCTTTCTTTTTTGACCAATTCATTTTTGTTGCCCTTTGATCTTTCTTTTAGGGAATATATATGGAACCTTTGCAGCATGGAAAGGATGAACATATTTTGGATTTTACTAGTCAATCATGAAATATGACACCTATTGGTATAGGAGCATAACAATGGCTTTTCTTTCTTAGAGAGAAATATGAAGATTTTTCGAAATTCAAAGAGTTCAAAGCAATGGTTGAGAATGAACTGACTGCAAAATCAAAAGCATAAGGTCTGACAATTGAGGTGAGTTCACTTCAAAGGAATTTGATGAATTCTATAAACACAATGGCATCAAGAGATAGTTGACAATAGTGGATATCCCCCAAGCAAAATGGTGTCGCAGAAAGGGAAAACAGGCCAGTGCAATAGTTAGCCAGAGTGACAATGACAAAAAATAATGTTCAACAGAGGTTTTGGGTAGAGGAATTTATACAACAATAATTATTCTTAATAAATCCCATCTGAAACCAAACAACAACAAAAATCCATGAGTTGTGGTGTGGTAGACCTGAAATAATTAAACACTTAGAATTTTTGGTAGCATATGCTACCACAAGAAAAATGATGAAAAACTTGGAAAATTCGATGCTAGAGTAGATGAAGGAATTTTTCTGGGATATTAACACAACAACAAAGGTTACAAATGCTACAATAAAGTCACTAAGAGAATCATTGACTGCATCGATGTGAAGGTGGATGAGCACACTGATCAAGAAGAGAAACAACTCAATGCTAATGAACTAGTGAGAATCAGTGAAGAGCATGACTAGGTAGCTATAAAAGAAAGCAAGGAAGATCCTTCTAGTCCTCAAGCAAGATATACCCCAAGGTATGTATAAAAACATCACCCAACTGATCATATTGTTGGTGAATTAAATACTAATGTTCAGACAAGAAGAAATTGTTAAATCCCCCTACACAAGCACATGTTTCCTTGCTGTATATAGAGGAACCAAAGGATATTGTTCAAGCCAGTCAAGATCAACATTGGCTAAAGGCCAAGAATGAATAATTGGATCAGATAGAGAAAAATCACACTTGGGAACTTGTTCCAAGGCTTGCTGACAAGAATGTCATTGATACAAAGTGGTTTTTCATGAATAAATTAAATGACCATGGAGAAGTGGTAAGAAACAAGGCCAGGTTGGTATGCAAAGGCTATGTTCAAATAAAAGGCTTGGATTTTGATGAAAATTTTGTTCCTGTTACTAGATTAGTAGCAATAAGAATGTTTTTAGTATTTTCCTACTTTAAAAAATTCAAAATATATCAAATGGATGTCAAATATGCTTTTCTTAATGGAGAGCTATAGGAGGAAGTTTATATAGAGCAACCAGAAGGCTTTCAGCTAAAAAAGGAACCAAATTATGTTTGCAGACTTACGAAGGCCTTGTACTGTGTCAAGAAAGTTCCTAGAGCTTGGTATTCCAAGCTAAACAGTTACCTACTCAAGTGTGGATTCAAAAGAGGTGCAACTGACAATAACTTATATGTCAAATAAAATGATTGCAAACTTATTTTGGTGGTTGTATATGTTGATGATATCATCTTTTCCAGTGACTCAAATTTGCTGAATAGTGAATTTGCAGCCGATATGAAGGTCGAATTCGAGATGTCCATCCTTGGAGAGCTATCATATTTCCTTGGATTGCAGATAGCACAAACCCCTATAGGCATTTTTATTTCTCAAGGAAACTATCTCAAGGAAGTGCTAAATAAATTTGGCATGGAAGAATGATCTTTAGTGAGCACTCCAATGGTGTCAGGTTGCAAGCTTAGTAAGATGGATGAATTTCCAGAAGTGGACCAGACCTTACATAGATCCATCATTGACATCCTTTTATATATGGTAGCTTGAAGACCAGAAATCATGCAGGCTATTTCTATAGTTGGAATATTTCAAGCAACTCCCAGAAAAAGCCATCTATTAGAATCCAATTGGATCCTCAGATATCTCATAGCAAAAATGGAATATGGTTTGTGGTACTCGAAAGGTAAAAATAATTCATTCATTGTTTATATTGATGCTGTTTGGGTAGGGGATGTGGATGATCGAAAAAGCACAAGTGGTGGTGCTTTCTTTCTTGGAGACTCTCTAGTTTCATGATTGAGTAAGAAGCAAGCTTCCATTTCCTTATATATAGCTGAAGAAGAATATATTGCCACAACTTCTTGTTGTATTCAATTATTTTTTATGAATCAAACTTTGCAAGATGTACAAGTGTTTTATGGTCAGTCAATCCCCATCATTTATAAAAAAACAAGTGCAATAAGTATGTCAAAGAATCCAGTTTTTTACTCCAAAACAAAGCATATCCCCATAAAGTATCATTTTTTGAGAGAGAAAGTTGTAGCTTAAATTATGAAGTTGGAGTATGTACCTACCAAAGAACAAGTTACTGATATCTTCACTTAGCCACTTCCTAGAGACCAACTTGAGTATTTGAGGCAAAGATTGGGAGTTGTGCCTCTTGCCTCCCTCCACTAGCTCTTCCTTTAAGGGGAAGAAAGGTAGTTGTTGCATTATCAACATATCAAGGTGAAGCTGCCAAGTCTAGAGGATCAACATGACAAATAAATATGTTTAAAGATGGAGTATGGTGACAGGGGAGCATGATAGTGTCTTTTTCATTGAGGTCAAAGGGAGAGAGATATAAAGAAATAAAAAAAAAAAAAATTAAAATATAGGGGGAGAGATCTATGGGAGGAGAAATCCATAGGAGTGAAAAGGGGAGATCCATAGTGACAACAAAACCATAGCAGTACTACAACAACATAAATCTTAGGGGCAGAAACACTCAAAGGAGACAATCTATGTTGGCATGTTTGTACAAGAGCAAAGGGTGTTTTGTTTTATTTTGGTGTTGCCATCAATGACAAAGGGGGATAATGTTGGAAATATGTTGTCATTGATGTCAATAAGTGGCAGCAGCAGGAGGCATAGGTGTCAAATAAATGCCTCAAGGAGTAGGTTCTAGGCACACAAGAATGGAAAAATATCATAATCAATGTAGTGGATTTGGAGACAGTTTTGGAGCACTATACCATATCATATGTAGGTGTAAGGCGCCTAGATGGATAGATCTTTGAAAAATATTTCCAAACTATAGAGCTAGTTAAAGTTTTGTGACCCAAAGGCCTTCATAGTAGAGTTAAAGGTGGTTGGAGTCTTTGACACGCATCTAAAGTTGGCACAAGTGAAAAAATTAGCGCAAGGGCTGACAGAGCCTCTAAGAGATAGCTTTGGGTAGATGTTGTAGCAGTGGGTTGGACCACAAGCGGAGCCCACCCAATGGGCTTACCCCGATGGAATTATTTTGGTTCCCAAGTCTAAGTGACCGAGCAGTAGTTGTAGGGACATGACAACTAAGTGTTGTCTAATGACAACCGACCAAAGGAGCCCACATAACAGGCTGGCTCGATAGAGTTACCCCAAAGGGAGCACTCCGATGGTATTTTTTATAAGGCCTAGGTCTAAGTGACTGGGATATAAATGAGCAGGTGGAGCCCACTCGACATTGTTAGCCTGACGGGTTTACCTTGGTGCAATCCTTTTGGTGCACAAAGGGATGAACCTAGTGGTAACTGCCGGGACATGACAACGAGGCAATAGTTCAATGGGAAACATACGGAGGCCCTCTCGTCAGATCAACCGACTGAGGGTGAGCCTGAAGAGGAGATCTTATAGGAATAGATAAAGCGGAGTGTGGAAGAGCACCAACCCGACAAGAGAATGGAAAGGCTAAGCGTCGAAGCAAAGTGTCAGGCTACATGACAACTTTCCAACAACACCATAAACAAAGGTATTGGTGGTCATAGGAAGTGGTTTCCTACATAACCGATCATGTAGATGAATGATGGAGATCCATCCTAGGGGCACCCCTTTTGAAACCACAATCCGATCAAGACTGGTGTCGAGGAGAGAAGTTCTTGAACCTGGTGGTCTTTGGAAAAAAAATTTAACGAAGAAATTTCTTGCAGAACTGGGCTCCAAGTCCCTTTCTCTCTCCTCCAACAGAGGATAGGTGGTAGCATATTATTGGCCTGGATGAAAAAAAATGGTGATGTTGGCATGTCCAATCGATGATGGACACATGACAGGTGGATTCAAAATTTTTGGGCACCCTAATGGCCCATTTCTAGGTGACATATGTCACCACTCACAGGTCAACATGTGGCAGGAGTGATGTCATTATGGTGTCATTCTACTAGTAGGAGCCCGAAAGTTCGTTAGTGGTGTGTAGAGAGGTAGCACTAGAGAGCGGGTGCCGAGACATGTTGGAAATGATAGCAATGATAGCCAATTAAAAAAGCGCTAGGCGCTCCCCACAGGACACGTCAACCTAAAGGCATGACCCTGATGGGTGAACTGTGGTGCACACAAATGAATGCACCAGGATGTTAGGGGCTATGTTATAAGCACCCACACAAGGTTCCATGCACCAGTTGGAGGACTAGGGGCACGGTAAATGAAGATTAGGGGAGGCTCCAGTAGCGGTTAAGTGCCAACTATGTGGATTGTTTCGCATAGAAACAAAGGGGTCGGGAAAAAGGAAGCTCCGACCTTTGGGATGATGAGTGGTCATCTTGTGTAGAGGCGTGACCAATGGTGTAGAGCCATTAAAAAAGGAAAAGGCCCCCCAACATGGCCTAATCCAGTGGTCGAGGAGACCCAGTCTTATGGCGAAGAAGAAGAAAAAGGAGCTAGTGAAAGGAGCTTAAGCTTAGAACAACATAACTGTCAATTTTGGAAAATAAATTTGGTAGTTAAGCCAAATTAACTGCAGATAAAAATAGTAGGCACACTGCTAAATCTTGTAACAGATGAAGAATTTAAAGAAACAACAGTTTGAATCAGTTTTTGAGCCTAGAACTATAGATTAAGGTTGATAACTTGATGAAGAGAAGTCAGAGGACAGAATTGAATAGAACAAACACAAAAAATTTTGATTCATGCACAAATCTAAGAAACCAAAAATATCAATCCAAAATTCTTTATAAGCAGGCTTGATCGAGCAGGATGGGTACAATTTTTAAGACAAAGCTTCTGGTGAAGGGAGGTGTTGGTATGGTGAAAATGATTTTTGAACTGGTGACTTGGATTTAATTTTTGTGAAAGTAGAACGAAATCATTGACCCTAGTATGAAAATGGATGAAAGATGGAACAATGAGTGTCTAAAACAAGTTGTAGCTTTCTGATTAGGGGTTGGTGCTCCTTGTAATGGGTGCTGGAGAATAGTTGGGGTTGTAGCTCCATTCAGTTTTAGATGAAAAACCAGGGAGTTATAGCTTTCTGCTAGTTGTAGCTAGAGAAATTGTAAGAAGTTATAACTTATGCTATGAATGAATTGAAAAGCATTTTTGAAAGTTACTTGTTCTTGCGTGTTCCATTGTGATTATTGACATTAATGTATGTTATGTTTATTTAAGTTATTGCTGAAGTATTTGATGATGTACACCAAGTAAAAGAAAGTTTTAATTTGGTAAAATTCCTACACTACTCATTCACCAAACCTCTCAATAATGTCTTGGTTTTCAACACCATTACCATGGTATTTAACCATATTAATTGTCGCGACGACATTTATTTGGTTCTGTCAACAAATAATAACAACATTACCAAAGGATTTACCTAAGGTATTAGCTAAGTCAAAATCTATATAAGGAGATGGAGATCAAGGTGTTGGGTTTGCAAGTGAATAGTCATTCATGTGTGATCTAATTTGAAATAGGTGTGCGCCAGGGAGCAAAGAGATGACTCAGATATGGAAGATCTAAAGTATATTAATCACTAATGGTTAAACTTGACTAATTGGTTTATCTTTAAATATCAAATGATGCAAGATCTGTTTGAATGTGTTTGAAGCGATCTATGATTTGATAGTGAAATTTGCTGAAATATGATTGTGATTTGCAACGAAGATCTAATTCAGTAGTTCAAGTACTGTACATTAGTTTTCCTTAGTAAGACCGCGTACATACACATATCTGGATCAACATAGTCACATATAGATCCTGTGACATTTTTATTTAGTATGTTGGTATTATATGCAGGTGTTATGCATGTTAGTCACTACACATGCATATTTCTTTATGGAGGTCATGTCTGTTCTATTTGTTGTTGTCTGTCAATTATGTCTTGATAAGCATGGTCTGTATATGATAGTGTTGACTATGTTATTTTGATTATGGATTGGAGGATTGGTTATTGATGATGCTATAAGATGTTGATCTGTGATTAAGTTGATACTGTTACTCAGTATGTCAGTAACTCAATGAGTTATGCAGCGATTCAGTTTTTAGCACTCAGTGATTTGAGATTTGTATGTAAGTTTCATTTAGAGGAAACATGTGCATACGCAACTATGATTAAGAATAATTACGTATAATTTATGAAGTAAATTTGACCATGGTTTGTGATGATTGAAGATTTCTTCTATGTTGATAACGACTATGATCTTGATTTCTGACTGGTTATTCAGTGGATTGATTTATTGCTTGATGTAATAGTTCATTGTACATTGGTATGCTCTGGTTATGATGATTCAACATTTAGTGTTACCATTTCCTTAGTGATTCAGTGACTTAGTATTCAGCTTGGTGTATTGGTTTGACCTTATTGGTGATGTGGGTCCAGTGGGAAAATTTGATGAAAGTTGGCCTGCATGTTTTGATGATTGATTGATGGGTGGATCTAGTGTGAAACATTCTGAAACGTGGTCCAAAATGTGCTAAGGGTTGCAATCTTCAGTTGGGGGTAGGAGCTCCCTTCCAGTAGGAGCTAGTAAACAAGATGAGGGGGTCGTATCTCCCTTCCAGTTGGTGTTGGAGAACAAGTTGAGGTTGTAGCCTCCTATAGGTGGGTTCCTGTGTACTAGTAAGAGTCTGTTCCAGTACAAGATGTAATGAAGTTTTTCTTTAGAATAAAAGAAGAAGATAGAGATGACGACATTAGTTGTTTTATTCCACATTGGGTTTCCACCTAAAATCCTGGTGTTCTATGTGTGTTTCTTGTGTGTTGTAATTTACCTATTATTTACTGCATACTAGATGGTTAATGAAGTAATAATGTAATGGTTAAAGTTAACTCACTGATGGGATTCATGATAAATTAAGTAAACTGGGTATAAGCTGTTTTCCTTCACTAAAATCACATACACACGTTGGTTGCATAAAGAACAATAACGTATAAAATTCATAATAGGTAATGAAAAGTTAAAGTTAATTAAAAATATTGATTCACACCCCCCCCACTCAATATTTTTCCTAACAATTGGTATCAGAGTAGGTCCCTTAGATGAAGCTTGATCACTAAAAGGGGGATTTATCAATATGAGTAATTAAGAGGGGGTATCTTCTATCAAGCCACCTTTGTTTAATGGAACTAAATTTATGTTTTGGAAAATCAGAATGAGAGCATATTTGCAGGCACTAGGAGCTAAAGTATGGGAAATTGTTGAAGGTGGATATCAATACCCAACCTCCATTCCCACAACTGATGCAGGGGAGAAATAGTATGAGATCAATGCAAAGGATGTAAATTCTATCTTGGGTAGTTTGGATAAATATGAGTTTATGAAAGTCATGCAGCTGAACACCACAAATGAAATATGGGATAAGCTTGTCCAAAGCTATGAGGTGACACTAGGGTAAAAAGTGTTAAACTTCATATAGAATTCAGTATGAGGCTCTTAGATTGCATGATGATGAAAAAATTGCAAGTTTTTTCCTTAGAGTAGATGAGATTGTTAACTTAATGAAAAATCTTGTTGACGAAATAAATTATACCACTATTGTTGAAAACATTTTGGGATAACTAACTCCAAAGTTCGATTCCAAAGTCTCCACCATTGAAGAAATGCAGGATTTGAAGAATCTCACTATTGAACAACTCCACAAGATCTTGAAAGCTTATGAGATGAGAAAAGGGGGTACACTAGATATTAGATAAACAACATTCAAAGCCAAAAACAAAGGGAGAGAAAAAGAAGAGCCTAAAGAAACAAGTTAAATTTTAGATGAAGAAGAAGTGAATTTTGCAAAGAAGCTCCAAGTTGGAACTGCCAGGCTCAAAGGTAAGTTTCTTTTCAAATGATTTTCCTGTGGAAGAGTAGGTCACTATGCCACTAAGTGTCCTTATAAATAAAATCATGAAAAAGGAAAGAATGTTTCAAAGAAGAATGTTAAAAGAGGTTTTACTAGCAAGAAAATTTTTTATACTCATGAAGATAATGAATATTCCTCCAATAATGAGGATGATGAATCAGACTAAGATATTCAATTACTTATGGCATTTGATGAAGAATGTGTAGATGAGTCTGATGATTTATTTATGGATTATCTAGAAGAAATTGATATACTCAGGGTCATAAACAAGAATCAAGAAAATGAAATCAATATGTACAAATAAAACACCCTCGTTGAAGAAATCACTTAGCTAAAGATCTGTCTAGAAGAAGCTAAATTAGTAGAAGAATCCTTGAAGAAACAAGTCCAATAAAGGGAAAGGCACTATGAAAACTTAGAACTTGAAATTGTGGGTCTAAGAAAGGGACTTGAGAAAACAAAGGCTCATAATCTTAGATTTGCTAAAGGATTTGAAACTTTAGAATAAATAGTTAAAGTTCAACATTCTCCACTAATAAAGACAATTCTGGGATACAATCCAAATCAAAAGGGTGAGACATTAGAATCTATGAAATATTTTGAAATAAGTTCTAAAAGCTACGTCAATGTGGTAAAGGGATGCAATCATCATAATTATAGGACTCAACAAAAGAAAGAAAGATCAAACTATTCTCAGGAAAAACAACCTTTCCATGAACAAAGGGCAAGTTACTCAAAAAGGTATTATACTTTGAGGTACTCTTAATGGTCAATGCTTCACTTGTCACAACTTTGGTCACAAAGCACTTCATTGTGTTTCTTATAAAACAATTATGAATAGTGAAGAAAGAAAATGACATAATGTAAACATAACAAAGAAGTCTTCTTATAATGCTTTCTCCGCTCTTCAGAATGAATTTGAATGTTCTATTTGCAATAACTTTGGTCATGAAGATACTAAATGCAAAATAAATTCATCTTATCAACATGAAAAAAAGACAAAACCTCCCAAGGTATGGAAAAATAAATTTACTTCCTCTAAAAATTGTAGTCTAGCATTGTATGCAAGAGATTAAGAGAATCTATGGTACATTGACATCGGTTGTTCAAAACATATGACATGTGATAGAGATAAGTTTGTTTCTTTTAATAAAATTAAGAAAGAAAAGAATGTGATTTTTGGTAATAACTCACCCACTACTATTAAAGGAAAAGGACCTGTGGTATTAAAAGAAAATGTCAAGGTTGGGAATGTATTATTTGTTGAATGGATATGACATAACTTGTTAAGTGTTATTCAAATGTGTGATCATGGGCACAAAGTTATTTTCAGATCAAAGGATTGTGTGGTAAGAAATTTGGATACAGGTAAGACAATAATCAAGGGAACCCAAACTCCAGGCAATGTCTATATCCTAGAACGTGGCAAAAGGCATTATTTTTTGAGCAAATTCGAAGAAAGTTGGATTTGACATAGAAGATTGGGACACCTCGACTTCTATCATCTATACAAATCAAGCAAGATGGGTGTAGTTCGTGACTTGCCATACATTTCTCCACCTGAAAATAGTATCTGCAAATCATGTCAATTTTGTAAGGAATCTAGAGTTCAGTTTAAAGCTAAAGAATGCACTTCAGGTAAACCCATTGAACTTGTTCACATTGATTTATGTGGACTTATGAGAAATAAGTCTCCTTGTGGTGAACAATAATTCATGCTATTGATTTATGACTTTACAAGAATGTGTTGGGTTGGTTTACTAAATAATAAAGATGAGGTATTTGAAAATTTTAAAATATTCAAGGCTACGGTGGAAAATGAATTGGAACTAAAAGTCAAATGTTTTAGATTTGACAGGGGAGGAGACTTTATATCAAATTAAATTTTCAATTTTTGTGTGAAATATGGCATCAAAAGACAATTTTCCATAGCTAAAACTCCTTAGAAAAATGGAGTGGAAGAAAGAATGAACATAACAGTTCAGTAAATGGCGCATGCCATGCTTGATGAATCAGGAACACCTCATACCTTCTGGGGAGAAGCAGTACATACAACTATAAGTATACTTAACAAAGTCCATGTTCGAACAAACACTGATAAAACTCCATATTGTTTCAGGGAAAAGTAGTGTCGATTCGAACTGCTAGCCCCACTAAGACGGGTAGCTATCTTAGAAACAAACAATGAAAGATTTTCAAGAGTTCCTTTAAGTGTGATAGATGGAAGAGAAGAAAAGAGGACCAACCTAGATCTTCCGCTTTGATCCTAGCTTGATTTCTCCTTTCCTTGATAGAATTTGACACTCCTCTCCTACTTGTCCTGCTTCAAAGAGTACATGTAGAGTCAAAGTAACAAAAAACTATCAAAGCATCTCTATATAAACATCATAAAAAATGCGGAATCAGAAACACATTGACCATACAATTGCATTCATAAACAATAAGATTCACAAATGCATCATTATATGGAGGAAACCTCAAAGAAATTTATTAATAGTAATGTAAGAGAGGATTACAACTGAGCTGTATGATCCAGCATCATCCTCCCAGTTGTAGAAGCCCTCTTCACCTCATGAACAAGCAAATCACCCAACAATGCAATGTCTCTTCTCACCAACAAACCAACAACACTTCCTTCCAAAATACAAAATTCCAGCCTCTAGATCTCTCAGATGAGGGATCCATTTATAGATGTCTTGCAAGGGTGTGAGTCAGCTCTGGGTTTTTGATTAGTGTCATTCCACTGATAGTTCTTGGTTCCACTTGGATATTTCATGATCTCTTACTCACCCCTGGGCGAATTCAGAGAGGCAAGTGTCATAAGAGAAGTTTCTAGAAGATTCCATGATCATCCACCTTGCAAATTGTCTCTGCCATTTGTCTATTCTCGCTCATCGCACCCCACAAAAGGCCATTTGAGTATGCATTGCACCAGGCCAGTTAGGTAGTCAGTATGCATCACACCTTTCCCATGGAGCAGTCTGTATGGTCCAGTTTTGGCCAGTTCTGAGTAGTTTTTTAGGTGGAACTTATGGGATATGATGTAATCAATTGACCATGATCCTTTAGGGTGTGAAACAACACTTTTAGGGACTTAAGGAGCCCTTAGTTTATGGACATATGAGTTTGGGGTTGCAGTGCAAAAATATGTCTATAACAGCTGCCCCCTAAAGCATGAGGCCGTAAATCTTCTAATGTCGGGTGAAATGCTTTATTCATGAGGATCTGAGGTATTCGTACTGGAAGGTGACCTGTATAAGATACAATACAATACATCATCATCATATTATTTTCATGATCTAGCTGAGGCGGGCATTCCCATGCTTAGTTTTATAAATTCATTTTCATGTATATAGGGCAAACAATAGTCTGTTGTTGCAGACTGGTGATTCTTCACATGAAGAGTCATCTTCCCTGGCTAGATGACTATCTGTGCAACTTCTGTGTACAATTGATGTCTTTATTTTCCTGAATATGTCGCAGCCCGAATGGATGAAACTAGATCCGGGGTCTTCAAAAATCGTCCAATCTTCGCCCGATGTACAAGTTGATCCATGTGAAAAGATGTTCTGAAGTCGAACATGGAAAGACATCGCTTGATTACCAGCCAATGATGTAAGCTGTTAATAGGCGCGAGAGGAGTCACCGATAATGATGATGACCCTCAAGGTACTACAGTACAATTCACATGGTGTGAATATACAAGCCAATGTCGAACACCACGCAAAGTCTTTCAGTCGAAGGTCATTGATGTAAACCTGTCGTCGGAAGTGACAAACTTGCCATTGAGGCATGCAAGCTTTAAAGTACTGAAAGGGTTGTTTCTAAGTCAAATTCTTGGATAATGAGCTGATGTTGACAAGAAGTGACCTCTCGTAGGAGGGCCTTGATGTATCCCACAACTACGATGTGAAACGGAGTAAATGATTTTTGTGGAGGTGAAAATGATCTGATGATATAAGGTTCAGGAATGGCGGCCATGAAAAATGAAGAGTGGATGTAATGCAGTGGATGAGGTGTTTGTTGGATAGTGAATTCTCTGAATGACTTCTCTTAAACATATTGGTGATACTAATATGGACTCGTAGCGTTAACCCCATGGATGGCACGGCGGACTAATGGTGACGGTGAACGGAAAAACCCAACCCAACTCAATCACGGTGATGGAGTGAAAGTGTCATGTTCAAGAGCGACTTGCTACCAATAGAGTTCTTCAAGTTTTCTTCTCATTTTTCCCCAGTCATTGCTAACCAGTACCTATTTATTTTTGACAAGCTTGAGGATGATAACATATGCTTGGTCTATAATTTGCCCTTCGGGTAAACCTGTCGCTTTGTGTTTAGCGAGCCTAGCGTCAGTGAGACTTGTTCTTGTCTGGGTGGACAAGTTTGTCGCTATTGCTTTAATGAGTTTAACGACAAAGATAACTTGGTCCTTTTCATGTTTAGAGAGTTTGAAAATGGAAGAAAATGAGACTCCAACAATCATTTTTCGTGGCATAATCCCTTAAGTCCGAAAAAGTGTAAAATAGGGATGACTTTTCGATAGTTTTAACGTGTCGACAAAGACAAGTGCTCGATATTTTTGCTTAATAATCCCTCAAGTCCAAAAGGATTAAAATACATGAGAGGGATGGCGTTTTCCTTACTTTAACAAGCTAGAAAGGCCACTAGCTCGATAATCTTTTTATATTTAACGAGTCTAAAAAGAGTTTAAAAGAGGCTCATTTTTTGAGGAACGAGTGGTATTTCTGGGTAGCATCTGGTTCCAGGTAAGTTTGGAACTTCTCAAAACATGGCAGTGTGAAGAGGGTGGCAATCGGAATCACTCGTCGTAGATGTTCCTCAAAAAGGGTAAATAATCAAGTGGAAGTGTATGGTCCGCCGAATGAAATGGAGGTGACAGAAGGAACAGAACCAAAGTTCAAAGGTGGGTTTATTTTTTAATGAGCTTGAACCTTGTGCCAACATGTGCCTAGTGCAGGTTGATTTTTTAACGAGCTTGAACCTTGCGGGAACATTGCTCTTACCAGTCTTTTGAAAATATCTCTTGGTAGATTTATTTTTTAATGAGCTTGATCGCTACTATAACATGTGCTCATGACCTTTTTATGTAAGATAGAAATGACCGAGCTACGAGGTTAAAGGGTTAAAAACCTACAAACTAAGAAAATCAAAGGTCGCTTTTCACTTGCATGCAAAGGTTTGCATGCGCCCAGGTCTTTCAGTAAAAGGAGAGTTTCCAGGTTATCAAATGGAAGTCCTTGCGGTTAGGCAGGATCGTTTCTATTGGGAGAAAAAAACTCTTCCTTTGCGATGTCCATCAAAATAGACAAAGGTGATTGTTGTGAGCTTCCAATCACATAATGTACGAAGGTGAATGTTGTGAGATTCCATTCACAACCGTACAAAGGAAATAATCACGTCAGACTAATCACATAACCTATACGGGAATGTTATTCGGTCTAAGTATTATGACCTTTCAAGAAAAATCTCTCTTTTGCTCTGGGTTTTCCTGCCGAAGCAGACTAGGGTGCATGCCCCCTAATCTTTATCACACTCACTGAACTACTCGTGGTAATTAGGTGGATGGGATGAAGATGGAAGAGACATTGTTGATGCGAAGAGACCATTTAGGGATGATGGTTGATTTATAGCTGTGTTTGAACCAGGAAATGAAAGCTGGTCAACAAGTTGCACCAGTCTGCCTTCATGTGGAAAACACATCACTCGAAAGAATGTGGAAACAATGGCTTCCATGCTATATATATAATCACGTCCAAGGAGTAGATTGTAATCTAGTGGACCTTGGACTACCATCACGTTCAAATAAACGGTTTTATTTCTCAAAGTTATTGGTAACTTTGGAAGGATCCCTAATGGTTGACTGGTTCCTTTGTTGAAGCCCAACAAATTTTGTTTTTCAGGAAAAAGCTATGGCGAACCAAGTGCTTTCCAAGTTGTTGAGAAAAGGATACTCACCGAAGCTCCTTCATCTATGATTGTGCTAGACACAATCATTTTGTAAACTTGTACTATGATTCAGAATGGTACATTAGATGGAAGGCGAGGTTTCGCTAGTTGATTCCAATCAAAGAAAATGACTAGACTGCTCAGAGGAGGTACCGGATAAATGTCTGGATAAGTTTCATGAACTAGGGGGGTTGTTATAGACATATTTAGGCACTACAACCCCAATCACATATGTCCATAAACCAAGGGCTTCTAAGTCCGTAAAAGTGTTGTTTCATACCGTAAAGGGACAAGGGTAGCTGATTACATCATCTCCCATAAGTTCTCCATGAAAAACTACTCAGAACTGGTCAAAACTAGATCATCTCACTTGCTCCATGGTCAGGGTGCAATGCATCTCACCTACTACACACGGGAGGTGTGATGCATACTGAAAAGTCCTTCTATAGGGTGCGATGAGCGAGAATAGACAAATGGCAGAGACAGTTTGCTAAGTGGATGATCAAGGAATCTTCTAGAAACTTATCATATGACACTTGCCTCTGAGAATTCACCCAGGGATGAGTAAGAGATCAATGAAATCTCCAAGTGGAACCAAGAACTATCAGTGGAATGACACTAATCAAAAACCCAGAGCTGACTCACACCTCTGCAAATATCTATATATGGATC
The DNA here is from genome assembly GCA_031772625.1 of Pinus tabuliformis. NCBI lineage: Eukaryota > Viridiplantae > Streptophyta > Pinopsida > Pinales > Pinaceae > Pinus > Pinus tabuliformis. The sequence goes on from CM062812.1 coordinate 338,399,268, forward strand.
CCTCATCTAAGAGATCTAGGGGCTGGAATTTTGTAATTTGCAAGGAAGTGCTGTTGGTTTCTCTTTGAAGACATTGTTGGGTGATTTTGCTTTATGTGAGGTGAAGAGGGCTTTCAAGCTGGGAGGATGGCACTGGGTCAGACCAAGTGGTTGTAATCCTCTCTTCTACTACTTTTACTAATAAAGCTATTTGAGTTTTCCTCCATATTCTTGTGTATCTCTAAATATTGTGTTGATATATGCATTTGTATGGTCAACATATATTTGATCCTATATTGTTTGCAGTGAAAGATCTGTATGCTTTGATGGTATTATGCTGCTGTGAATCTACAAGTGTTCTTTGAAGCGGGGCAAGTAAAGAAGCAGTGGCGAGATTCTATCAAAGGGGAAAGGAAACAAGCAAGGATCCAAGCGGAAGACTAAGGTTGGTACTCTCTGCTTCTTTCTCATCTCTCTCTCGTAAAGGAAAAACAAGTGACTTTAATCTGTTTGTTTCTAAGATAGCTACCCGTCTTAGTGGGACTAGCAGCTCTTAATAGACACTAGTTTTCTCGATAACAAAATGGCAACTCCTCTGGGAGCGATTAGTTTGATTGCTTGTCTCTATTTGTTTGATTCATAAACCACAGATGGAGCCTGAAGTTAAGCCAACTAGCCTTCGAACTGCATTTGCTATGCAAGTGCGAAGTAGATCAATGTTGCTTCAGTCAATCTCTGGGTTTGTTTATGAAATGAACAATTGACTTGCAAACATCCTAAGTGCCCTAGAGGTAGCTTGAGTAACCTCATTAGATCAGCCCCTGTACTTTGTAGTTACTGATTATCATTTGCTTGGCTTAAATCCCTGAACTAAACTGCAAATTGTGACCAAAAACCAAGTTAAAGTCTCATCCATGGACCATCGCACCTCCCTGTGCAGTAGGTGGGATGCATCCCTGTTTCCCTGTGTTACAAGTGCGATAATCAGACAAGACTAGTTCTACCTCTAGATTTTGGTTTTTTCTTCACTCTCTTCAGCTTTATTTAGGAGTTTTGTTGTCTGTGATCAGTAGACCACTGTTGAAACCCCCTTCCTTTGCATCATCCAACCTCCATTGTACAAATATTTGTGAATGTTTTTGTGTATTTTTCGCCATTCACAGTTCTCATTTACAAAATAGTAGCTTAATCGAACTGTCATATTTTGATTTGAAAGTGTTGCAAGTGTTATTTTTAGACAAGGAAAAGAATCCTTCTCTTTTTTATAGTCGATTACTTTGTTACTCTTGTATTTGATCTGAATTAGTAGTATTTCAAGTGTCGAAAGCAGTTTTCAATTCAAAATCGTAAAGTTTCGTCTTGTCTCCTTTTTGTTTTTTTGAAAAGAAAATTGTTAGTACTGTTGCTTTGAAAGAAGGAATAATTCAGATTTGTACTTAGCATTCTTTTTTTCATTCACACATTAAGAAAGCGAAAAACAAATACATGCATGTGCATTTGCATTTAGACTGCTTGTTGATTTTGATTTAGGATAGTGCATCTAGTGTGTTCTCTCTACTCTATGTTGAAAGGATTTCATTTCTCTTTCCTTAGTAGCTAGGATTTTCATTGCAAAAAGGAGAATAAATGATTGTTTATCATCTTAGATTGCATATTTAGGAGTTGTATATCTACATCACGCAGTGAACCTTAAAGGCAAACTTCTTAAGAAAGATCAACTGTAAAATAAATTCAATGAACATAAAAACGCTTTGGAACCTAATGCACAACATCTAGAAGTCTAGGCTAGAGACGTATTCCGGTGTCGTAAAGCCTGCTAACTGTCACTTTCATCGTAGGTTGGGTGATTCCTCCTCCTTGAGACGACAAGTGCTAGTACGGACTTGTGCTCCCACATACCATCAAGTATATATTGGGAGACCACAATAGGCTATATCCTTTATCCTTAGGAAGCCGTGTCTGCCACCCTATCGATTGCAATGCACTGAACACAACATTCGGGAAGATTGACTGCCGTACCGTAAAAAATATTATGTAGTTTTGTGATTGGTTTGGTAATCCCTCTGTCTAGATTTCCAGAGTAGTATCTTTTGTTCCTTTTCAGACTCCTTAAAGGAAAAGGTCCATCTGAGCACTTGTCACTTCAGGCTCATTAAAAATCGAAAGTGACTAGAGTCATCTTTAGCTTTTTGTCGACTCTTAAAAATTGAAAAATCAAGTTGTGTCAAAGCGTCTAAAATTCATTTAATTCAGAATAACATTTTCCCCTCTTAATTTGAGTTGATCAAATAATCTGCAATCGTGGAAGAAATTCAATCAAAACCCCGTCGTTCATGGAGACTGACGAGACAACCATCTTTGACTCCAGAAACGAAACCATTTTGGGCCAAGCGAACTCGTTTAACTGGGTAAAAGTATCCTGGTTTGTTTGAAACTTGTGTTTCAACATCCTCTAAGACTCCAGTTACTCCAACCATTTCTGGTATCCCTGCCTCTACAAAATAAGTTCCACAGTTACAAGAGGACATTGGAACTGATCCTAGTGTAACAGTAAACACTTCGATTCCTGAACCAGCTCCATCTAGAGTTGATTCGGAAGGTGTTACCCCTCCAGCATCTGTCGCTGCAGAATCTATACCTTCTTCGGCACCAGAAATATTTTACGGACCTGACAGTCTGCCTCTTCCACCCGAATTGATTGCTATAGAAGAGATTACGAAGGATTTTCCATCCAGTACTCCATCGCATTTTGGGACTGGGATCCACCTATATCCTTCTACTTCAGAAGTTAATACCCCTTCATCGCAAGTTCCTGTAGAATCGCTAGGAAGTCTTTTGGATATACTCAATATGTCTGGACAACCGTCGACATCTAGGACTGTGTCATCCGATACAGCGGTAGCAGAACCTCCTGCCACCACTCCGACAGTGTTCGCTAGTATACCATCTATCCCAACTAGCTCTCAACCGCTAGAAGGAGTCCACCCAGGGACTGTTTCGACAGTATGGTCTGTTCCCATTTGTTTGTCCGGAATAGTATCTAGAATTTCTTATGTTGAATCTCAGCAAATTGATTCTTCACAACAATATCAGTTTGGGCAGTCTGGTCTCCAAAGACCAACCATTCCTTTGAGCACTGTATTGCCGCTGTATGGGGGGCACTATACCCTTTCATTTTTCCCTCCGGGAGAACAACCATATGAGAGTTCACAACCAAATTCGGGTCAAATTGGAATCACATCCAGTAGGGTGCCAATACTGCCTCAACAACCAAGAGTTGTATACTCAATGCAACTGCGTCTACCTATGTCGAATATCCCCACTACACTAGCTATTGTGACAGTGTCGCAAGTACAAGCATTGCCTATTGTATGCTAGCCTCAAGCTTCTCAGGTCGTAGTACAACAGCCTCTTGTCTCCATGACACAACCGCAATCACCAATTAGTGGCTCCTTAATTGGAGCGACTCAGGCTCAAACGAGAACTATTACCCCTCATCTTGGTCAAACATCCAGTATTGGGCAACAACATATGGTTTCAAAACCATGGCTGGTGCAACATCAACAACCGCAATTCCAACAAGCTTACCAAGAACCTGAGCAACAAATCTTTGCAGGTAATGGGCAGCTGTATATTCAAAACGGTTATCACCAGTCATCCCAAATTGGTTATGCCCAACAACCTTATCAAAGTTATCAACATCAAATGCATTATGCTGGTATGCAAAGACCCACTGCTCAGGCGATCCCATCTTATCCTGGGTACACTTCGCTGAACTTGAATCAACAGTTGCCCTTCGTGGTGACTTTAGAGTTACCAGATCTAAATCAACTAACGAACGATCCTATCGCTTATGCCCCTTGGTGGCCGGCGATTCCTCATAAACTTCCATCAGATATTCCTAAATTCAACAGAAATCCGGGTGAAGATCCATCGAATCATGGGATAACCTTTCATCTGTGGTGTTCCTCCAACACTCTAAATAATGATTCGAGTAGGCTTCGCCTTTTTCAGCGAACGTTAACTGGTCCGGCAACAAAGTGGTACATCGAATTTCCTAGAGCTTCATTTGATATCTTCGGTGCCCTTGCTACCACCTTTTTAACCCATTTTTAGTTACCAATAAGGTACGAAACAGGAACAGAGATTCTTACCAATTTCAAACAGACAACAGCCACTCACATATCTGATCATATTCATGAATGGCGACGTCATCGTAGAATGGTAAAAACATATGTCCCTGATCAGCTACTAGCTGAATGGTTTATTAAGTCTTTGTTACCTTCTATTACAGAAGATGTGGCAAAGGGAGGAGTCGTCACTGAAGAGCAGGTCATTGCTCGTGCGCAATATCTAGACTTGATCTATACTCAGTCTGGCACGCTCTATGACAAAATCCTTGATGCTCCAAGACCAGAATTTTCCGTTCCTCCTCCTCCTAAATCAAACAAGGACTCTCATGCCAGCGATGGCGTGATAGGTACAACACGCATGAAATCGACAAAGGCCGCATCCAAGAAAGCCCATAAGGTTTTTGATCAAAATGCAAATGAAGAACTTCTTGCCTCAGAGGTTAATGCCTTGTTGACTGACAAAGGCAAAGAACTGAAGCAACCAAGGGGCAAGAAGAAACAGAAGAGAAAAAAGAAGAAATAGGACGGTTCGTCTCCTCAAAAATCTTCTGCAAACCCTTATGGGAAAAAGAAACCTAGTCAGCCATGCCTCATATGCAATGAGGATCATTGGATGAGAGATTGTCCATATAATGCTGAGGCTTAGAAAATCTTTAAGAATTCAAGAACTTCAGCAGTATTGACTGACCCATTTCTAAACCTAGGAATCAATCTGGTTGCTAGAGACAATGCTTCCCCATCCCAAGTGCTTATGTTGTCCATTTCAAAAAAAAAAATGATTCTTTGATATTGACAAGGAATAAAGATTACGGGAATCCACAGCCGTCGAACAACAAGGCTATTGATCAACCTAGTAGTTCGACAACAACTTCGACTGAAGTTGTGCCACCCATCATTCCCGAGCTAACGATAAAGATGCCAAATTATGTAGTAGACAAATTGACATTTAATCCTCGTGCTAGAGCAGCACAAAATTATAATATAGTAGAGGACCTGGCCCAATCTCCGTCCACTATGTTGACACTTAAAGTACTGCAAAATTTCCCCTCCCAAAAGCAGGCTCTATTATCAGCAATAGGTGGGATTGACCCAACGGATTCCAATCTTGTGGCCTTTAATCATAAAGGATATGAACCTCAGTTACGAGCTCAAATCACTTTCCTCATTCAAGTGAAAGCCCTCAACAAAATTGTTCATCGAACAATTATTGATGAGGGGGCATCTACATGTATTATGTCAATGAGTTGCTGGAAAAATTTAGGATCACCACCCTTGTCGTGATCGTCAATGACGTTAAAAGCATTTGATGGATGAACATACACTCCGTACGGAATTTTAAGTAACTTACAAGTTGAATTGGGGGGTAAAACAATAGAAATTGATGTTGAAGTTATTGATGGAAACCTCGACTACAACATCCTACTAGGAAGGCCCTGGATTTATGCTATGGCCGCTGTTGTGTTGACATACTTCAGAAAGATTGCATTTCCTTTTCAAGGAGGAATTACAATCATTGACCAACAAACCTTTCTCCCCAACAGTTCACAAGTTATGGGAAGCATCCCGATGATCCATGGAATCTCTCATTCGCTTCAAAATATCAGAGTAGGCCTACTAAAAGACCCTACATTGATGGGTACTTTTGTTCTACCACGTCAGAGTAATCTGGCGGAAGTGGCCACGGTGGAAACCTGCAATATGATATATTCTATATCTAAAAGATTTAGAAGATTCCCAAACATTTTGTCAGCATGGATCATCGCCATTTTAGAAATATTGTAGCAATCAATTTTCTTGGCCTGGGGGGCAAACCCAAATCAATGCTCATCGAGTGTTTGTATAGATAGGTCTAAGGAATATGGCACCTCTTCATATCCTTGGTCGCATGTGCATTCTACAGACGAAGGAATCATTCAGTCAATGATGATAGAGGGGGCACCATGGGAAGATTACCACCATTGTTCCCATCTTCCGGATCACAACGAATATTATTCCAGCAACCTTAATCATCCTTCAGTTTTTGATTTTCTATCAAATACTGTAAATACAATGGATTATGAGGATAGTTCTTTTACTGTGTCAACTTCATTAAAAAATGAAACAACTCCCTTTCCAAATCAAGTCTTTGATTAAGATCTCGTAAAATCCAAGTCGAGTCTTTCAAAGATTTCGAAGGTAAATCTTCATTCCAACCACTGCATTGAATGCAATGAAGCTTGGGGGGCATGCACCTCGATTTGCGTCATTATGCTGGGGGCATGCGAACTTATAACAAGCATAGTTTCTTGTTTAAATCTTGTGTAAACATGAAACCAAATCTGAGCATATGTTGTCGCATGGTTCAAGCTCATTAAAAGATGAACCAGGCCACGAGCAATGTTTCTGCAAAGTTCAAGCTCGTTAAAAAATAAACCTAGCCATGAGCAATGTTTCCACAAAGTTCAAGCTCGTTAAAAATAAACCTAGCCACGAACAGTTTTACGCAAAGTTCAAGCTCGTTAAAAATTAAACCTAACAATGAGCATATGTTCCATGAGAGTTTAAGCTCATTAAAAAATGAACCCACCTCCGGTAAATAACCATTACGAATGCATTATCAACAACTTTTGAGCCTTGGTCATGTTCTTACCATCACCTCCACTCTGTTTTAGCCGATCATACGCCTCCATCTGATTGTTTACCCCTTTTTAGGAACAGTTGCAACGAGTGATTATGTTAGCCATTTTCTTGACACTGTCGTGATTGAAAAGTTCCAAACCTCACCTGGAACTAGCTGCTACCTAAAAATATCACTCTTTCCTCAAAAAACGAGTCTCCTTTAAGCTCTTTTCATCTGACTCTTAAAATATGAAAATATTGTCGAGCAATTGCCATCTCCAGCTCGTTAAAGTGATCGGAAGTGCTATCCCTCCTCTAGATTTTAATCTTTTTGGACTTGAGGGATCATTACACAAAAAGATCGAGCACTTGTCTTGTTCAGCTCATTAAAACTATCGAAAATTCATCTCTTTCGTATTATTTTATACTTTTTCAGACTTAAGGGATTATATTACGAAAAAGTAATACTGAAGTTTCCTTTCCAACTCTTTTTAGACTCTCTAAAATTGAAAAGAACCGCATTATCTTTGTCATTAAACTTGTTAAAACCAATAGCGACAAACTTGTCCATGCAGACAAGAACGAGTTTCACTGTCGCTAGGCTCGTTAAAACATAGCGACGAGTTTTCCCGAAGGGAAAATTATAGAACAAGCATATGTTATCCTCCTCAATCTCGATAAAAATAAAGAGGTACTGGTTAGCAATGATTGGGGAAAAATTGGGAAGAAAAATTGGAGAAACTTTATTGGTAGCAAGTTGCTCTTGAACATGACACTTTCACTCCATCACCATGATTGAGTTGGGTTGGGTTATTCCGTTCACCAGTCATATTACCATTGGTCCACTGTACCATCCATTCTTGGGGTTAACACTACCAATCCACTTTAGTGTCGCCGATATGTTCAAGAGAAGTCACTCAGAGAATTCACCAACGCAACTTGTGTCTCATCCACTGCAATACCTTCACGCTTCATTCTTTCGTGATTGACACCCTGAACCTTGTATCATTAGATCGTTTTCACCTCCACAAAATCATTTGCTCCGTTTTGTGTCGTATATGTGGGATTCATTAATGCCCTCCTACGACGGGTCACTTCTTGTCGACATTGGCTCATTATCTAAGAAGTCAACCTAGGAACAACCCTTTCAGTACTTTGAAGCTTGCATGCCTCAATGGCAAATTTCTCACTTTCGGCGATAGGTTTACATCAATGGCCTTCGATCGAAAGATTCTGCATGGTGTTTGACGCCAAGTCCCATTTTCACACCACATGAATTGTACTGTTGTACCTTGAGGGTCATCATCATTATCGATGATTCCTCTCGTGCCTGTTAACAACTTACATCATTGGCTGGTAATCAGGCGATGTCTTTCCATGTTCGACTCTAGAACATCTTTTCACATGGATCGACTTGTACTTCAGGCGAAGATTGAACGAGTTTGAAGACCCCGGATCTAGTTTCATCCATCTGGGCTGTGATATATTCAGGAAAATAAAGACATCAAATGTACATCATTGCTGCACAGATAATCATCCAAGCCAAAGGATGATGGCTCTACCAGAATCATCAGTCTGCCACACAGACAGTTGTCTGTCCTATGTACATGAAAACTAATTTATAAAGCTGAGCATGGGAATGTTTGCCTCAGCTAGATCATGAAATATTATGAAGACAATTTTTTGTATTGTATCTTATTACAGGTCGCCTTCCAGTTCGAAAAACCTCGGTTCCTCATGATAAAGCATTTCACTCGACATCAAAAGATTTACGACCTCATACTTTAGGGGGCAACTGTTATAGACATATTTGGGCACTGCAACCCCAATCACATATGTTGATAAACCAAGGGCTTCTAATTCCATAAAAGTGTTGTTTCATACCCTAAAGGGACAAGGTCAACTGATTACATCATCTCCCAGAAGTTCTCCATGAAAAAATACTCAGAACTGGTCAAAACTGGATCATCTCACTTGCTCCATGGTCAGGGTGCGATGCATCTTGTTAGCCTCCTATACCAATAGGTTTCATTTTTCATGATTGGCAGGGGAAATTCCAAATATGTTCTACTTTGATGATGCAAAGAGCCCATATTTTTGTGGAAGAACATGTCTGTACATAGTTTAGATAGTGTCCTATTTCTGGATGGGTGATCCAACAGCCTAATCTGGATCATGCCATGTTTAAATTGATGTTGTAGAATAGAGAAAGAGAATCTGTCCAAACTGTCTAATCTTGGCAAATTAGTAGATTAGGTAGAGAATAAAGGTTCCCAACTACTTAATCTGGGACCTTGGAAGTGATAAGGGTAGTTGTAGATAGAAACTCAAAAGGAAAAGAAAAGAAAAAGAAAAAGAGCAATTGAGGGTTTGCAAGTCTAAGTGCACCCTCCCTGAAGTAACAAAAAATGCTAGGTACTAAGCTGGGTAGGTAGCCAGAAGTTGCAGAAGCCTGATTCTATTCAGTTTTGGCCTTGATCAAGAAGGCACATGTTAGTACTTGCAGAGGTATCCATGCAGCAGTTTGATGATAAAATATGGAAGCATGTCTAACTTCCCCTGTTTTCCCCAAAGATTCTCTTTCTAACATCCCCTTGAGGACTTTAGGATCTCCCTAAATAGTCCTCCTCGCATTTCTCCTTTGAAAAATTCATGACAAATTGTGAACTTCTTCTCTGAAAAGAAGCCATATTTCTTGTGTAAAATCATTCCTCACCCTCATCTGCTTCTAAAATCTAAGTTTACTCCTTAAACTTAGCTCTCTGTTTCTCTTCCACATCTCAAAATTCATATTAACCACTAATTTTACTATATAGCTCCCTAAGTTCTCCCATTCCCTATTATTATAGCATTATTGTGCAAAAAATCCCAGAAATATATATATATATATATTTCCCCCCTTGGGCAATCTAGCCATATATCCCAAAGTTTAGAAGTGGGAGAAAGTCGGAGTCCCATGGAATACCTGTTCACACTTTATTTTTGGGAATTGAATCAACACCCGGTTGATTTAATAACCCTAAGCGCACCTTATAAATGGATATATTGTTTACCATTTATCCCCGAAAACCTCAGAAAACCCACAATTTCATTTATCCAAAGTTTTGTCCTGGCGCGCTTTTCCACAAATAACAATTGTTTATTATACGGGCCCCGCCGTATCGCTCTGCCATCTCCGCATCCCGTCATTCGTCGGATCCGGGCCCTCCCATCTGACGGTCCTTAGCGATTTCAGACCGCCCCCGATCGCCGTCCTTTAGCGCCCGAAAAGTGTCAGAGGACGACGTCTGTCCGTGGACGCGTGTTAACTTTTGATTGTATCGAGCGGCCTCCGACACAAACCGGGCCCGTACCAAAAGCGGTCCGATAAAACCGCTTACCGCCGTTGCCTTTCCGCCTCACGTTATCCCTGCATCACCACCACGTCATTGCCGTATCAGCATCGTGTCAGCGTCTGTTTCGCCATGTTTCCAACAACTCCACCACGTCGCTCGTCCACGTCGACCCAATCACCAGTTGACACGTCATCCCACCGTACCCGACCCCACCAATGACGTCATGCTGATGTCATCCATCAAAAAGGCGCCAAAAACCAATTTTTCCATATTATCGCGCAAAAGTCACGGTTTTTTGTATTTTTCATATATTTGAGCACTCTGTGTAACTTGCATGCATTTACGTCGTTCTTCCGCCAACCTCCAGAAATTCGTCCTTGAGCTGCTGCCACCTGGAATTTCGCACGGTCATCTTCCTCCCGTCGCGCCATAACCAGGTATTTACCTGTTTCTCCCACCAACTGGTTTTTCAGTCTTCACAAGCTAAAAACACAAAATAACCACCATTCGGCTTTCCGAACTCCTATACCTTCAAAGACTGAACTAGTATCCCTTGGAGGTCCCAAATTCATCAAAGTCCCCTCATTCACTGCATTGTGCTTAACCCACACCCTTCACAAAGTTTTCGTGCCGTAGGGCGCGCCACAGCAAGATAACTCACCCTGTTTCACCCCCTTTGACAGCATTTCACCTCAATTTTGCCAAAGCTACCCTGTTTCTCCCTGAAAATCTTTTTCTCTGTCAAAATTCACCTCATTCACCCACAATTCAAGTATAAATCCAGTTCAGAGGATAAGTGAAGCATGGAGACCCCTGTGGCCTTGAACATTACTCCCCTGAGTGCCCCACAGAGGAACCTGGACTGGCTGGCCCTTGCTGACAGGGATCATCAAATTAAAGAGACAGTTGAGATAACTACCAAATATCATGTACACACTGTTCGTGAGCTGAGGGATAAATACATGAGTGGTGCTGATGACATAGGTATCTGGGAGTCTAATTTTCCCATTTATTACCTACCTCAAGTCAATGTGTTCCTAGACCTCATCCATCAGTGTTGTGAACACTATGACCCCTCACAGAGAGCAGTTTTGAGTTCATCTGGGAATGTTTTATTCCACATCACTCCACAATCCATAAATCAGATGCTGAACTTTAAACCAACTAAACCTCTGGTCCCCCTTTCTATGAATTTTCTGCTCCAAGAAGCTGCCAAATTTCCTAGCTCAGAGGTCACAAAGATTGGTCAGTTGTTCATGAAACCAGAATATCAGCCCCGACAACCTTCTCCTTATCTACATGTTTGGTTCAATGATATAGGGAGACTGATAGTGGACATGATATCTTGCATTCTGGGATTCAATACCAGTGAGTTTGTGGATGATACAACCTTGGTGATGTTATCCATGTTCACTCCAGGGCAGCCTCCTGCTCCCTAGTATGATTATGCCACATTCGTTGCTGACAAGATTCATGAGCAATTCATGAATCTGGAGAGGGAAAGGGTATTCAAGTACACCTCCTATATATATCACTTAATGTTATACTTTCAGCCTAATAGTTTCCCTGTCTCCTTGAGAAAGCTGGATGCAAAAGGAAACAGGAGGTCAGTGGTATTTTGGTCATCAGTTTGTCACCATATCTCTTGCTCCCCATACAACTATTGTGAGTTCATTGATCTGTTCATCTATCCGGCCTTGTCTCTGCTACAGAGTTCTCCTCCTCGTAGACTCACTGACGATATGCAGAAGATCCTCTAGCTTTCAAAGAATTATAGCATTGGAGATTGGTACTTCTACCAAGACCACACAGTAATTAGAATATATGGCTGTGAGCTAGCCCCTTACAGATTGCCAAAGTATGTCCCCATGAGACTATTTGCATTAGAGTATTTCCGGCAATTTGGAAATGCAGACATGATTCACTTTCACAGCAGAAATAAGAAAGCACAGCTCAAAATCAAACACCAACTGGGCCCATTCATTTTCAACAAAAGAGAAGAAGCATGGCAAGAAGCAGATAAAATTCTAAAGAGTTTCCAGCTGCAAACAAGCTTCCTTTGGTCACCCTATGACCCCAATCATTTTATAAGTCTTAGAAGAGTCAGATACAAACTTGCCAGCTATGACCATGTCAGCATCCCACACATTGAAAAATATGCAAATCAGTTAGAATGGAAGGAGGGCACCCTAGTGGAAGCATGTTCTAGGTAAGAAATGGCACAAAAAGAAATGAAGCAGTTAGAAAAATCAGTTGACTTGGAATGTTTTGGACAGGTTTGCTCCCTAGTACTCAAGCATCTTGGGTGGTTGCTTCCTCTTCTACTACTCCCCAGCAATCTGCCCAAGCCTCTACACAAGCAGCAACTACAGCTAAAGGAAAAGAGATGCAACAAGAGGAGCCACTCTCTAACATAGAGCAGCAAGCAGAGCAGCAAGAAGAGATGGCTGAGGCACCTTCAAATACAGAGCAGTAAACTCAGGAAAAAGTCCCTCCTAGGTAGGAGGTAACAGTGGAAATCTCGGTGCTACAAACTCCAGCTAATGAGGAAAGAACAAGGAAGAGAGACATGCAAGAGGAAACTCCTCTCACCACTTCAACAAATCAACAAGGTGAGAAAAGACAAAGGCTGAATCCCTTTTCTGAGGAGGAGATGCCTGAAAGACCCACTGGTACCATGCTACCTCCCAACATTGAAACATCAGCCAGTTCCTATCAGCAGGAACAAGGAATACAACATGGAGGAGAAGTTAGTTCATGAGGGCAGCTGATCCGGATTTAAACAGGAACACAACAAATTACAGAGATAACCATATACACAAAGATGCAGCGGAAATAATACTTCATTTCATTAATGGAAAATACTGAAATATGCTTACAACCAAAAATGGAAATAAACCAGCTAGGGCGATGGTAGCTTATCTTTGAGAAGAGATGTGATGGCTACATGCCTCTGAACTGTCTTACAATGAGGCTCGAAGACCTATTTATTGTTGGGAAATAGTGGAAAAACCCTTCACATTCCAAAACCTAACCCTAGAAGATGAAACGCCAAACTATGGGCCCCGTTTGGGGTAAGTTGGTACATCAACTTCCCGGGGTCGTAACTTTGGCATACGATCTCCGTTTGATGCATACAATAGCTCGTTAGAAAGATCTATCCGAGCACTATCATTGTTGGAACGAGCAATATTCGTCCATTCCATGGACCCATGTTTCCCCCGGATTCCCCAAAAAACGTCGTTTAGGGCCTCAAAACGGCTCCGGAAGTTCAAGACCCGAAAAACTGCTAAAAATAGTAAGTTGTGCTACAATTAAGGAAACTGAAAATGCTGAGAAGAACAATGGTGGGGGTCTAGGTGGACTTGGTAGGTGGCCACCAATATCCACCTGGATCATTCCTCCCCCCTTAGGAAGCAATGGTCCCCATTGCGTTGAGCTCCTCCATGAGATGAGGAAACTTTTGCTGAACCTGTTCCCTGGTGAGCCACTTGCCCTGTTGAAGGAGTTGGCCTGCTTTGACAACTCGATACAGTTGGATATTCTGTTGGCGAGTGTGCTTGATCTGTGTGTCCATGATCCGATCAGTTGCAGCTTGTTCCATGCAATCTGGATTTAATTCTGTGGGTTTGAGCTGTTCTGCAATGTCGGATGTGTCTAGCAATGGTGGAAAGTATGGCCGAAGGCGGTCCACATTGAACACTGGGTGCAGGCCAAGGAATGGGGGAATGCTGAGCTCAAATGCATTGTCTCCCATAGCCTTAGTAATGGTGTAAGGACCATATCGGAGTGGTCTCAATTTCCGATAGGCTCCAGTAAGGCGTTCCTTTTGCAAATGCAACCAGACTTTGTCGCCCACCTGAAACTTGTGTGGCACCCGATGTTGATCATGTCGCTGCTTGTACTTGGCATTTGATTTCTCAAGAATGTCATGGACCTGCTGGCGAATGTGTTGGATGCACTCAATGAAGCTGGTGGCCTTATCTGTTTCAGACTGGACATGAGCTGAATTTATGTGATTAGCTGCAAGTGGCATGGCCACATCAATGGGGCATAGTGGCTGGAATCCCAAACCCACCTAAAAAGGGCTATGGCCAGTGGAGCTGTGAAGAGCTCGGTTGTAGCTGTGCTGAACATAGGGGAGGCTCTTGTCCCATGTGCGTGGATGCTTTGAGTTATACATGTGCAAAATGTGCACAATCATCCTATTGACAACCTCTGTCTGGCCATCAGTTTGAGGATGGAAGGCTGTGGACTTCGTGAGTTTGGTGTCCAGCATTGACCAGAGACTGGACCAAAATGTGTTGAGAAACAGACTGTCCCGATCTGAAATGATAGACTGTGGGATCCCAAAGTGCACCCACACTCGTCCAAAGAAGAATTTAGTAGTGGCTTCTGTTGTGATATTCTTCTTGCAGGCCACCATAATGGCCATCTTCGAGAACCTGTCGACGACCACAAAAACACAGTCATTTCCATGCTTAGTGGAAGGAAGGCCTGACATGTAATCCATGGAGATGGATTCCCAAGGTCGACTAGGGGTAGGCAATGGGGTATAGAGGCCGTGCTTCTTAATGGTCGGTTTGGCAATGGCACAGGCAATACATGATCTGATGTACTTCCCAACATCCTGTCGAAGATTCGGCCAATAGAAATAATTTTGCAGAACTGCCACTGTTTTCTCGACCCTGAAATGCCCCGCAGTCCGACTGTAGTGGGCTTCCCAAATCATCTTGGCACGCTCGCTTGAAGGAACACAAAGGTGACCAAGGTGGCATAATAGGGCATCCTGGAGGTGAAAGTCTGGAACATGCCGACCCTCCAAGAGTGTCTGGTATGTGTGGCCGAATTCTGGGTCGCTTTTGTAGAGAAGTGGCCAATCAGAAGTCTCGTGCCCACAAGAGTTGAGCACGGTGGTTAACGCCATGATCGGTGGTCGACTGAGGCAATCTGCAACATTATTGGTGCTGCCCTTCTTATACTTGATATTCAAGTGGAACTGTTGCAGGTATGTAGACCACTTCTGATGGCGATCATTCTGCAATTTCCCTTGGGTCTATATGAACTGCAAGGGTCGGTGGTCTGTGTGGATGACCGTTTCCTTCCCCAAAATGTAATGCTTCCATTGTCGGCAGGCCTGTACAATGGAATACATCTCTTTATCATAAGTGGGGTACTTCCGGACTGTGTCTGAAAGTGTTTCACTGTGATATGCCACTGGATGTCCATGCTGAGTAAGGACTGCCCCAATAGCATAGTCAGAGGCATCTGTCTCGACCTCAAATGGCTGTTGTAAATCTGGTAACACGAGCACTGGTGCCGTGCAGAGGCAATCCTTCAATTCCATGAATGCCTTCTGTTGAGATTCAGACCAAAAGAATTTTGCTTTCGTCCCACCCTTGGTGACTTGACTCAAGGGCCAAGAAATATGAGAAAACCCCAACACAAATCTGCGGTAGAAGTTGGCAAGACCTAGAAAGCTGCGGAGCTCTATTAGAGTGGTTGGAGAGGGCCAATCCTGAATGAATTGGATCTTGGCTGGATCGACATGCACCCCCTATTCATCAATGATGTATCCCAGATACTGAACCTGGGTCATGCCAAAAGTGCATTTCTCCAAATTGGCACATAACTTGTGTTGCCGCAGTGTTTGGAGAACCTGTCGGATGTGGTGGAGGTGCTCTTCCCAACTCTGGCTGAAGATCAGAATGTCATCCAAGTATACTACTACAAAGGAGTTGGTGAATGGCCGCAAGATGTCATCCATTAGCCTCATGAAGGTTGCAGGAGCATTCGTCAATCCGAAAGGCATAACCAACCATTCGAAGAGGCCCTCCTTGGATTTGAAGGCAGTCTTCCACACATCAGAGGGTTCGATTGGTACCTGGTGATATCCTGACTTTAGATCGATCTTGCTGAAATATTTCGCCCCCTTTAGTTGGTCTAGGAGGTCATCAATCCACGGGATCGGGTACCTATTACGGACAGTGATATTGTTCAGCGCCCGGTAGTCAATACAGAGTCTCCACGTCCCATCCTTCTTCTGTACCAACACGATCGAGCTCCCACAGGGCGATGAACTCGGACGGATGTAACCTTTCTGCAGGAGCTCCTGAATTTGCCTCTTGATTTCATCGTTCTCCAGAACGGAGCGCCGATAAATTGGTCCATTGGGTAGCGGCGCACCTGGGGTCAGATCGATGGAGTGCTTGACTTGACAGTGCAGAGGAACCCCTGCCGGGGAGGTGAAGATGTCCTCGTACTCCTCCACAACCTTGTCCATCTGTAGTTGTCGTGCCGAGGGACCCCGTCTGGAGGCCGCGGCCACTGTCTTCTTCTTTCCTTGAGGGCGTATCATCAGGAAGACAAATTTCCTGGTTTTGGAAATGATCTTACTGCATTTTTTTGCAGTAATCAAAGAGATGGCGGTAGGTGGTGCTACCTCTGGTATCCTGTACAACTTATTTCCCAATGTAATAATAACAGCACGGGGCCTTGATTCATACACAGCATGTCGCTTCCACAAGTATGGTTGTCCTAGTAATACATCACAAACTTCAAGGGGAGCAATGTCACACAATACCTCATCCGTGAAGGGCTTGATGTTGTATGGAAGGCGACACTGCTGGCTCACGCGAAGATCTCGTCCTTGAAGTCGGTAAGCCCAACCGCTTCACGACCTCTGCCGAAATGAGGTTCTTTTGACTCCCGTTATCAACAATGAACTGTATCGGGGAGCCCTTTACCCACATCTGGGAGTGGAAGAGACGCTCCTCCTCCTCTGGATCTTCGGGTTCATTTTTCTGGATCTTTGCGGTAGCAACAGTGGCGCTGGGATCCGCATCAATGATCTGCTTCCCTTTTTCATTCCCCTTATCGGGTTCTGACTCAGAGTCGGAACATGCATCTGATTCTGAAACCTTTAGCTCAACCACCAGTGACTGCTTGGCCCGACACTCACTTGTGTTGTGAGTGGAGCTCTTATGGAACTCGCACCATTTTCCAGTGTCCTTTCTCGGCTTCGCGGCGCTGTTCTTTGCTTGCAGCTTCGGCTGGTTGTCTTGGGCTGTCCCGCCTTGGCTTTGTCCTTTGTTCTGTGGTTTAGGGGCACCTTTCCCCTGCTTTGGATTCACAGATCCAAAGTCTCGCTTCTTTTGTTTAAACTTCTGCTCGACCTTGACGACATATCGGTATGCTGCGCCGAGCGAGGAGATGTTTAGGAATTGTATTTCTTCCTGGATGTACTTGTGCAGGCAACCACGGTATTTGAGTATCAAATGTTGCTCCGAGTCCTTGATACCCAACTTTGTGCGAAGGGTATGGAAAAGATTGGTGAACTCCGGCACGTCTTGGTCCCTTCCCTGCCGCAGCGTGGTCCACTTTATGTATTCATCCTCATAGCTTCCAACAGGGTAGTACTGCTCCTTGATGGCATCCCGGAATGAATCCCAGGTGGGTGCGGCTGAAAATAGTGAGCCAGTACTTTCATCCTTCTGCTCGCAGTAGGTTTCCCACTAGTCCTTGACGTGGGGGGCTGCTTTGAGAAGAGCAAAAACAATCTTTTCCCGACTCGAAAATTCATGAACAGAAAAATAACCCTCTAGCAGATTTAACCATTTATCTACGACATCTGCGTCTATCTGACCCTTGAATATGGGGATTTCAAAATTAACTTGTACCTTAAAGGGTGTGGCATTTCCAGAGTAGCTGCTGGAAGCCGATGCGTTGCTTCTGGGTAGCCGCTGAAGGATCTGGGCAAAGCTGTCCATCATCGCGTTCCGTTGTCGCTCGAGGGCTTCTTCGAGCAAGATTTTGATGGGATCTCCTGCCCCCTCATCTTTCTTCTCATCCGCCATGGGAGGCCGTCGGGATTTGCGAGGCTGGTCTTGCAAAGGTTTAACCAGTTCAAGCCCTAACTCCTTATATCCTGACCTTGTTGGGGACATGCAAAGAAAAACAGAGAAAGAGCAGACCGCTCTGATACCAATGATCCAGATTTAAATAGGAACGCAACAAATTACAGAGATAACCATATACACAAAGATGCAGCGGAAATAATACTTCATTTCATTAATGGAAAATACTGAAATATGCTTACAACCAAAAATGGAAATAAACCAACTAGGGCGATGGTAGCTTATCTCTGAGAAGAGATGTGATGGCTACATGCCTCTGAACTGTCTTACAATGAGGCTCGAAGGCCTATTTATTGTTGAGAAACAATGGAAAAACCCTTCACATTCCAAAACCTAACCCTAGAAGATGAAACGCCAAACTATGGGCCCCGTTTGGGGTAAGTTGGTACATCAACTTCCCGGGGTCGTAACTTTGGCATACGATCTCCGTTTGACGCATACAATAGCTCGTTAGAAAGATCTATCCGAGCACTATCATTGTTGGAACGAGAAACATCGGTCCATTCCATGGACCAATGTTGCCCCCGGATTCCCCAAAAAATGTCGCTTAGGGCCTCAAAACGGCTCTGGAAGTTCAGGACTCGAAAAACTGCTAAAAATAGTAAGTTGTGCTACAATTAAGGAAACTGAAAATGCTGAGAAGAACAATGGTGGGGGTCCAGGTGGACTTGGCAGGTGGCCACCAATATCCACCTGGATCAGCAGCAGACAAGGTCTGAGTCTAGCATCAAGAAGCAGTTTACAGAGATAAAAGCAAGAAATGAGCCGATTAGAATCCAACTCTATAACCAACTGCTCAAGATGGCGCCAACCAATCAAGAAAGGCTTATGTCGGCCTATGATATTCAAGAGGGAAAAATGACTCTTAGTCATTTTAGGCCCACCATGCTGCAGCCTCAGTCAGCTGCCGACTATATTAGGACCAACCTAGAGGTCTTTGCCAAGGACATCCATCCTATGGATCAGATAGAACTGCACAAACAAACAGGGGAGATGATTTATGCCACATTGGCTGATAAGACTCTATTGGCACATAGGTTGCAAAACTCCCTGAACAACACTACTGCTCAATTGGAGCTAGAGAAAGCTTCCTCTCAGGCCAAGGATAACAGAATCAAGTCCTTGGAAGAAATCATCATAGAACTGGGCCATGATCCAAATGACCCTAAGGGAGTGCAAGCATTAATGAAGAAGAAAGATGAGGACATAGCAACTTTGAAGAAGCTGGTCAAGCTACCACCAACCCTTCACCCTCAGACTGAAGATGTTGCCCAGCAAAGAAAAGATTAAGATGTGACAGCCATGCTGGTGGCCTTGCACAAAAGGTTAGTGGAGACAAAAGGTGCTTTGGAGGCAGCCTTAAAGCAAAAGGAAGGAGAACAGGTGTCTCAGCCACCTCAGCAGGTTATAAATCTTGAGGATACTCCTCAAGTAATTCCTCCCCCAAAAAGGACATCAGAAGCAGGCCCTTCAGCACCAGCACCAGATGTGGCAGCACCAGAGCAAGCACCCAGCCTTGACATGCAGAATATGAGGAAGGAACTGGAGGCTCTTGAGGCACAGATGGAAAAACTAAAGGTAGCAAAAGAAAAATTGGCTACACTGGAAGAGAAATATGATAAATCAAAGCAGAATGTGGCTGAAAGGACAAGGGAAATAAGAACCCTGGAAAAGAAGATAAAGGAGCTGGAAAATGAATTAACCATGAACAAAACTATAGCTGATGTAAAGAAAATTCTATGGGCTAAAATTGGCCAATCTATTACAGACCAATGGCAGTCCATTGAAACAGTTCATGAACAAATGAATCTTCTAAGCAGAGCTCAAGCTGAAAATCAAAGAGCCAGGGCATCTTTAGGGAGTATGCCTGAAATAGCCAACGGAATGATAAATGTCCTTAACAATCAGACTGCCCTTCAGCTAGCAGGAATGGGCATTAGAGACAGGATTGATACTATTCTGCTGATAAAAAGGGTGCTTACCCTGAGAAGTTATGTCTAGTCATTGGAGAGAAAGTGTCAGGAAATACAAGCAGAAGTGAATGAATTTATTGCAAAAATCACAGTTTTACATAACAGGGGCCTCCCCAGCTTGGTGACCAGTGCAGGAAGATTGTTATCACATGAACATTATGCCAAAAGGGTCAACAACTTTGCAACAAATCAAATAACAGCATCTGCAAGTGCTCCAGAGGAAGCAGGGCCCCCATCAGGGCAGGATATTTACGATAAGCTCGAAAATCTATTTTTTATTGAGCATGAGATCAGGCACCTTTTTGTAGTTACTCCCAATTATTATAAATACATTGAAGCTGATGAAATTCTAATCAAAATGCAGAGGCACCAATTTCCCACTGAAGAATGGTGGAGGAGTATGATAGAAACTATACTTTGATAAATTAATTTTGGCCTGAAGTCAACATTTTCAAAATGACTCATGTATCAAATCTACTTAAAGCAACAGTGGAAGACAACTAGATGAAAAGCACAGTGTCTGGGTATAGCTGGATAATGCAATTAATGTGTCCAACGCAACAACATCATGACAGGGCAGCATAAACGCAAGATTTCTCAAAATTGATGCAAAGGTGCTCAACCGTCCCAAGACGCCCCAAAAGTCAAAAGATCTCTGACAGGAATGACTAGCTGTAATCAATCTACTTTAATAGCAATAACTATTGTATCCACTATTTTTGAGAGTTGGTAGAGAAAGTTATGAGTCAATGACTCATTTTCAGATATTTTGTAAAGACAATTTTGTATATATATGCCCCGCTTAGCTTATTTGGGGGTTGTTGTTTATTTGTTCTGAAGAACTCGGTTGTATGTTCTGAGAAGTATAATACAAGAAGCTGCTGGTTTTGTCAACTTGGCTATGCTTGGATGTGTTGTGATGGGATTGTTGGCTGTTGCAGAACTCTCATGTTTTCTCATGATACAATAAGTGTTTTCCTAATTGTCTCTATGTTTTATATGTTTACATAACTCATCTATGATATATGTTTTCTTAGTAGGAAGGAAAATGAATAGTTCAGGATTTGTCCAGTAAGACACCCTAAACTCAATCATTCCTGCTAACTATGTTTTCTTTAAAGATTAGCTGTAAATATGGAATTCTTAAATGCTCCTGTTTACTCTAATTTTATGGTAAATTCTATTCGAGAATTCTCTTTTGCTCTGGAATAAGATTTAGCCTTTTATGTTCTGTATCACCAAGAAAGAAATCTTTGTTGCCTTTCATGGTGTGATTCTATACTATTTCTTCTCAAATCAAAGGTTTGTATCATGGATACTTATCTGGCTCTATAGTAACACTTTTCTATCACAGATACTAAGTAATAATCAGTCATGGACTCCATTTTCCCAATGGAATAAACCCTCTTTGATCATTGCAAGCCCTTCTTCAGACAACATATGACAACCAAAATTCAAACAAAACCTTATACTTCATAACTAGCCTAAAATCCTAAAAACAAAGCTAAATCAAAAGAGAGAGCCCTCTCTGATTGCAGGTAGGCTAGAACCTGTAATCCAAAGTTGGTTTGTGGTTACCTCGGTCGTATTCCCTTGGGAGTCAAAGGGAACAGCCTGAGTGTTAACATAATTGGCGACTCCACTGGGGACCTGAACTAATTTCCTAACCACTGCCCGATTCATAAATACTTCCTACAAAATTTCAAAGAGGTCAGAAAACTTAGAAGCTGGCTCCCAAGAAGAAGACACGTTACACCAGATCTAATCTAGATCCAAATCCATCACCTGTATTTGAAAATCCAAACCTGATTTCGAGGATCCTTAGGAAACAAGAAAAGGAAGAAATTAGTCCAGATTCAAGCCTTGAAGCAGGATTTTAGAGTAACATTCCTACACCTGCTAAAGTCCCCTTTCATCCCCATATCACAACTTCACAGTCTCCCAGTTCTACATCTACTTCACCTAGCGCTTGTTCAACTCCCATCAACTACACACACCCCTCTCATCCATTTCCCTCCACTTGTTCCATTTGTTCCTATTGTTCCAGTTATCTTAGCAAACATGGCTAACAGGTATGCCCCTTTACAGTTACCAGCAAATCTAGGGGCTATGCCTCAGGATTACCAGACCAAGATCTCATATTTTGATGGTGCTAGTTCCTATCCAGCCCTACAACATACCAAAAAGATGCAGGACTACTTTGAAAATTATGAGATAGATGATGAGGGGGTTAGAATGAAGATTTTTGTTCAAAGTTTGACAGGAGATGTAAGGTCATGGTTTAGATCTCTTCCAGCAAATTCTATTGCTAACCCAAAAGCCCTCTACCAAACTTTCCTAAACAGATGGGAAAAGAAGAAAGACCCCCTTCACATATTGTCTGAGTACAATTCTATTAAAAGAGGTCCTCAAGAAACTGTCCTGGACTATTGTGCTAGATTTAATAATGTATACAACGCCATCCCCCAGAATCTGAGGCCTCCACCTGATCTGGCATTATACACCCTTCCTGATGGATTTGATTCAGACATGGCATACCAATTGAGAGAAAGAGGCCCCAAAACTTTAGCTGAGATGCAAGATATAGCAGTCAGTGTGGAAGCCAACCTGATAGCCAAGAGAAATAGGGCAAGGACTGAGAGAAAGACTACCTTCAAAGAAGAGCCTTCAGGCTGGGATCAGAAACTAGATGCAATAATCACCAGTATGCATAGGCTTGGAGATAGAGTAGAATCAGTTGAGAGAAAATCATCATGGGAGGGACCACAAAACAATGCTGTCAGAAATCCTGGCTTTAGAAGAAACCAAAACCCAAATGCTGGAAGGACCAGCCTAGAACAAGACATAAGACCACCTTTCCAAGAAAACTATGCTGAAGCATCCACCTCTAGTGAATAGATAGATGATACTCACATTAACCTGATGGGTCTAAATAATGAACAACAAGTTTTTCTAAGTCAAGAAGATCAGGAAGATGATGATGTTGATAAGTTCCAAACCAAATCTGGTGAGTCATTTGACTTCAAGTAGGGCTATGACACTGCTGTTTTTGAAGTTCATAAACAATAAAAGCTGAGAAGCAGGAATATAAATGTGCCACAGCCTGTAAAAACAAAAGATAACCAACAGCCCAAGATGTCAAAGGAGAAGGTCACTGTTACAGAACCAATTGACAAAACCAACTCTATTACAAATGAAGTAACAGTGGAGGATGTAACTGAAATACACCCCCCAAGTCAAGAGCAACTGGTAACATCTCCTTCATAGCACAATCAAAGTAATAGTCCTCAAAAGGTTAGTAAAAAAGATAAACCCTAAGATAAAACTCAAACCCAAGAGGGTGCCTCTGTAAAATCAGTTGAGAAAGAAACAATTGCTAACCACAATGCCAAGACCCAATTTGACAAACATTTTGACCTAGAAGCTGAAATTGGTAAGTTCAAGATAGCCATCCCTCTTTCAGAGCTGGCTAAGCATGACATTTACAAGCAGAAAATCAAAAAATCCCTCCAATTAACTCAGAATAAAGATGATGTCAATGTGCTGGATGATACACCAGAGGTTCTTTTTGGCCCAGAAGTTGATGGGAAAACAATAAGCACAGGGGTTTTACCCTTTTATGTTAGCTTGCACATTCATGACAAGATACTACACAATGCAATGTTTGACTCAGGCGCCTCACATAATCTTATGCCTAAATCTGTAATGGAGAGACTTAACCTAGACATCACAAGGCCGTATAAGGACCTATTCTCATTTGATTCCAGCCAAGTCAAATGCCTGGGCCTGATCAAAGATTTGTGTGTTTCCCTTGTCCAATATCCAAATAAAACTATTTTAACGGATGTGGTGGTAGCTGATATCCCACCTAAATATGGAATGTTGTTATCAAGATCATGGGGAGCCAAGCTCCAAGGGTCCCTACAATTAGACATGTCTTATGCAACTATCTCTGTCTTTGGGCAACCAAAAAGGCTATATAGAGAGACACTCATGAAATATATGGTGAGCAGTGAAGAAAAACCTCAAAATTTTCCCATCTATGAAGTCCATTCTGATATGGATTCCTTCATTATGTTCAATGATAACACATGTCCTACAGCTGCTAACAAACCTTTCACTCTGGAACAAAACATGCATACCAATGAGCAATCAGTTACCCAAGGTCTTGAAATTAGGCAATCAATTGATCAAACTGTCCTAGAAAATAAATCAGATGAAAAACAAGACCTCCAACTCCCGATTCCAAGTCCTAATGAGTCTCCTAATTCTGCTCCAAATCAAGAAATCCTTTAGTTTCTTGAGTTCGATGGATCAGTTAACAAGTTAGGGGCAGGAGCAGGAGTGTGGATCCACAATAAACAAAACAATCATGTAGAGGGTCGAGCTTATAGGTTAAATTTCAGATGTACTAATAATATGGCAGAATATGAAGCTCTCTTACTAGGCCTCAACCTGATCAAATCCTTACAGGCAACAAAAGTGTCAATCTTGGGAGATTCAGACCTCATTATCCAACAAATGAAAGGCAAATTCGTCACCAATGACAAAAGGCTAAGGTCTTACAGAACTGCTGCTATTGAAATACTTGATGTCTTTACTGAATTTCAATTGACCAAAATATCTAGAAGCCACAACCTTCATGCAGACAGTCTAGCTACTTTTGCTAGTACTTGTAAATTACCCTTTGAACCCAACCATTGTTTTACAGCTGAGATAAAACACAAACCTTCCATCCCAAACAATGTCAAAGACTGGTAAGTATTTGAAGATGATACACAGATAAATAACTTTTTAACTCTGCAACAGGAGTTTTCAGGCTTAAATGTTGATACTGATGCTGTAGAAGACTCCCAACCACAGAGCAACCAAGATCAGAGAACTATATCAGTCAAAACAGCTAATCAAATACTTCACCCAACAACCTTTGATAATAAGAATGTACAAGAGCTTAAACAAATCAATCTTAATGAAATAGCTGGAGCAGAGGCTGAGGTCATACAACTAAAGGACAATTTTTTACCCACAGGCCTGACCCCTTTGGAAGACATTTTTGATTCAAATGATATTCCTAGGAAACCAAAGATGCAACCCTTAAATGCTGTCATTGAAGAGTGCAACATTGGAACGATTGAAAATCCCAAGATAATAAAATTATCAAAGTCTTTGTCTCCTGATCAGAAGCACAAGTATGTTGACCTCTTTAAAGAGTTCCAAGATGTATTTGCATGGAGTTATGAGGATTTAAAATCCTATGATACTTCAGTCATTCAACACACTATTCCTCTCAAACCAAATCAAAAGCCTTTCAAACAGAAATTAAGGAGAATTAATTCTATACTTCTCCCTTCAATTGAGAAAGAGGTGCAAAAAATGTTTGAAGCAGGTATCATAGCACCCATCAGATTTTCAGAATGGATATCCAATCTTGTTCCTACAAGGAAGAAAACTGGCGAGATTAGGCTTTGTGTTGACCTTAGAAACTTGAATCAAGTTTCCCTCAAAGACAATTATCCCTTACCCAAAATGGATCACATTCTTCAAAGAGTGGTGGGGGCTTCTAGAATATCATTACTTGATGGATTTTCAGGTTTTAACCAAATCTTGGTCCATCCTGATGATCAGGATAAAACAGCATTCACAACCCCATGGGGAACGTTTAAATATGTCAAAATGCCTTTTGGACTAAAAAATGCAGGAGCTACTTTTCAAAGAGCAATGGATATTGCCTTTGCCAAGGAGATTCATGACTTCTTAGTTGTTTATCTGGATGACCTCACTCCTTTTTCTAAATCTGACCAAGAACACCTTAGACACCTAAGGCAAATGTTTCTGAAATGTAGGAAATATGGTATTTCCTTAAATCCCAAGAAGTCTCTGTTTGGCCTGGAAGAGGGTAAGTTGCTAGGTCATATCATTTCTAAAGAGGGAATTAGAATTGACCATGACAGAATTCGGGCTATTCTAAAAGTCCCACAACCAAGAAACATTAAGGAATTACAAGCCTTTTTGGGAAAGATCAACTTTCTAAGAAGATTTATCCCAAATCTAGCAGAATTGATAAGGCTATTAAACCACATGTTGAAAAAATATTCCAAGGTAAAATGGACACTAGAAGCTAAACAAGCCTTTGAGGGCATCATGGCTTCTTTGACTCAAACACCTGTTCTTACAAGTCCTCAATTTGATAAAGATTTCATTATCTTCTCTTTTGCCTCCCAACATACTATTACTGCAGTTTTACTACAGAAGGATGACCAAGGAAACGAGAAACCTATTGCTTTCTTTAGCAGAGCCCTTAGAGATGCACCCTTGAAATATCAGATTATGGAAAAGCAGGCTTATGCCCTGGTTAAGGCCATCAAAGATTTTAGGATTTATATCCTATATTCTCATGTTATTGCTTATGTGCCAAATGCCATTGTGAAAGGCATATTGACTCAAGAAGGATTAGAGGGCAAAGAGGAAAATTGATTCCAAGTATTTTGGAATATGACATTGAAATAAGACCAACAAAACTGATAAATGGACAAGGTTTGGCTAAACTCATGTCTGAAGCAAACTTTCAAGCCTTGGATATTAATCAACTGGACAATGAACCGGAGCTGGCGACTCCACAGATCAATATAGCCTTTGAACAATCCCCCTGGTATGCTGATATCTGTTATGTATTGCAAAACCTGTGTGCTCCCCCAGGATTGTCCAGAACCAAAAGCAGATTTTTAAAAATGAAAGCTTCAAGATTTTGTGTTATGGATGGTAATTTACTGTGGAAAAATCATGAGGGTATATTGTTGAATTGTCTAACAATCAATGAAACTGACAATGTTATGAAAGATTTTCATGCAGGTGACTGTGGTGGACATTTATATTGGAAGTCCACTGTGGATAAGATATTGAGGGCAGGTTACTATTGGCCTACTCTATTTGCAGATGTCAAGAGATTTGTTACTTCATGTCATAAGTGTCAGGTGTTTGAGGGAAAAAGAAAATTATTGCCCTTACCTCTGAAACCTATTTCAACAGAAAGGCCCTTTCAGCAATGGGGCTTAGACTTCATTGGAGAGATTCATCCTTCATCTTCAGGTCAACACAAATGGATCCTAACAGCCACGGATTATTTTACCAAATGGATTGAGGCTGTTCCATGCAGACAAGCGAATGATTCCATTATCATTCAGTTCCTTGAAACTAATATTTTATCCAGATTTGGTTGCCCTGAAAAGATCATTACAGATAATGCTGCTGCTTTCAGATCCAAGAAAATGGTCAATTTTTGCCATAAGTTCCATATTACCTTGGGTCATTCCACAACATACTACCCTCAAGGCAATGGTTTAGCTGAATCATCTAACAAGAGCCTTATAAACATCATCAAGAAGATGTTGGAGGAAAATAAGAAAAATTGGCATAAAAAGCTTGCAAATGCCTTATGGGCAGATAGGCTAACAACCAAGAGATCTATTGGGATCAGCCCATATGAGTTGGTTTACGGAATGGAGGCCAAATTTCCTTCATCACTAGGGATTCCTATCATCAAATTGCTTCAAGAAACCCAAGTTGAACCCAATGATATGCAAAGGAGGATCAACCAAACAATCTGTTTGCAGCAAACCAGAGACCAGGGATACAACAGAGTTCAAGTTTTACCAGAGAAGCTAAAGAAAATCTTTGACAGAAGAACAAAAGCTGAAGACTTTTTCATTGGTGATAAAGTGCTTAAATGGGACTCAAGAAGAGAAGATAAGGGAAAGCATGGAAAATTTGATTCCCTTTGGAAAGGACCCTTTGTTATTCAAGCAGTGCAAGGAAATAACACATATTTCTTGAAAAATTTGGATGACACTGAAGTTCAAGAGGGCCCTGTAAATGGCCGGATGTTAAAGCACTATTTTGACTACTTTCCATGTATATAATCTGACATTGCCTTGTACATTATTACTTAACTATAGTAGTTTGTTTTCAGCAGATAAAAGGCGTTACAGCTTCACAAATTTTTGAAAGAGAGCAATGAAAGGCCATAGTTACAAGATTTCTCATTTTTTGAAAAGCCTCAGTGTTGATCATCATAAGCAAAGTTCCCAATTTTGGCAAGAAATTAAAGACCAAGGCGTTCTGACCTGCTGTTCTTGGTCTTTCATATGGAAAAACCATCCCCAAGTGGAGCCACTGTTAGCCTCGTATACCAATAGGTTTCATTTTTCATGATTGGCAAGGGAAATTCCAAATATGTTCTAATTTGATGATGCAAAGAGCCCATATTTTTATGGAAGAACATGTTTGTACATAGTTTAGATAGTGTCCTACTTCTGGATGGGTGATCCAACAGCCTAATCTGGATCATGCCATGTTTAAATTGATGTTGTAGAATAGAGAAAGAGAATCTGTCCAAACTGTCTAATCTTGGCAGATTAGTAGATTAGGTAGAGAATAAAGATTTCCAACTACTTAATCTGGGACCTTGGAAGTGATAAGGGTAGTTGTAGATAGAAACTCAAAAGGAAAAGAAAAGAAAAAGAAAAAGAGCAATTGAGGGTTTGCAAGTCTAAGTGCACCCTCCCTGAAGTAATAAAAAATGCTAGGTACTAAGCTGGGTAGGTAGCCAGAAGTTGCAGAAGCCTGATTCTATTCAGTTTTGACCTTGATCAAGAAGGCACATGTTAGTACTTGCAGAGGTATCCATGTAGCAGTTTGATGATAAAATATGGAAGCATGTCTAACTTCCCCTATTTTCCCCAAAGATTCTCTTTCTAACATCCCCTTGAGGACTTTAGGATCTCCCTAAATAGTCCTCCTCGCATTTCTCCTTTGAAAAATTCATGACAAATTGTGAACTTCTTCTCTGAAAAGAAGCCACATTTCTTGTGTAAAATCATTCCTCACCCTCATCTGCTTCTAAAATCTAAGTTTACTCCTTAAACTTAGCTCTCTGTTTCTCTTCCACATCTCAAAATTCATATTAACCCCTAATTTTACTATATAGCTCCCTAAGTTCTCCCATTCCCTATTATTATAGCATTATTGTGCAAAAAATCCCAGAAATATATATATATATTCCCCCCTTGGGCAATCTAGCCATATATCCCAAAGTTTAGAAGTGGGAGAAAGTCGGAGTCCCATGGAATACCTGTTCACACTTTATTTTTGGGAATTGAATCAACACCCAGTTGATTTAATAACCCTAAGCGCACCTTATAAATGGATATATCGTTTACCATTTATCCCCGAAAACCTCAGAAAACCCACAATTTCATTTATCCAAAGTTTTGTCCCGGCGCGCTTTTCCACAAATAACAATTGTTTATTATACGGGCCCCGCCGTATCGCTCTGCCATCTCCGCATCCCATCATCTATCGGATCCGGGCCCTCCCATCTGACGGTCCTCAGCGATTTCGGACCGCCCCCGATCGCCGTCCTTTAGCGCCCGAAAAGTGTTAGAGGATGACGTCTGTCCGTGGACGCATGTCAACTTTTGATTGTATCGGGCGGCCTCCGACACAAACCGGGCCCGTACCAAAAGCGGTTCGATAAAACCGCTTACTGCCGTTGCCTTTCTGCCTCACGTCATCCCTGCATCACCAGCACGTCGTTGCCGTATCAGCGTCGTGTCAGATTCCGTTTCGCCATGTTTCCGACAGCTCCACCACGTCGCTCGTCCATGTCAACCCAATCACCGGTTGACACGTCATCCCACTGTACCCGACCCCACCAATGACATCATGCTGACGTCATCCATCAAAAAGGCGCCAAAAACCAATTTTTCCATATTATCGCGCAAAAGTCACGGTTTTTTGTATTTTTCATATATTTGAGCACTCTGTGTAACTTTGCATGCATTTACGTCGTTCTTCCGCCAACCTCCAGAAATTAGTCCTTGAGCTGCTGCTGCCTGGAATTCCACGCGGTCATCTTGCTCCCGTCGCGCCATAACTAGGTATTTACCTCTTTCTCCCACCAACTGGTTTTTCAGTCTTCACAAGCTAAAAACACAAAATAACCACCATTCGGCTTTCCGAACTCCTATACCTTCAAAGACTGAACTAGTATCCCTTGGAGGTCCCAAATTCATCAAAGTCCTCTCATTCACTGCATTGTGCTTAACCCACACCCTTCACAAAGTTTTCGTGCCGCAGGGCACGCCACAACAAGATAACTCACCCTGTTTCACCCCCTTTGACAGCATTTCACCTCAATTTTGCCAAAGCTACCCTGTTTCTCCCTGGAAATCTTTTTCTCTGTCAAAATTCACCTCATTCACCCACAATTCAAGTATAAATCCAGTTCAGAGGATAAGTGAAGCATGGAGACCCCTGTGGCCTTGAACATTACTCCCCTGAGTGCCCCACAGAGGAACCTGGACTGGCTGGCCCTTGCTGACAAGGATCATCAAATTAAAGAGACAGTTGAGATAACTACCAAATATCATGTACACACTGTTTGTGAGCTGAGGGATAAATACATGAGTGGTGCTGATGACATAGGTATCTCGGAGTCTAATTTGCCCATTTATTACCTACCTCAAGTCAATGTGTTCCCAGACCTCATCCATCAGTGTTGTGAACACTATGACCCCTCACAGAGAGCAGTTTTGAGTTCATCTGGGAATGTTTTATTCCACATCACTCCACAATCCATAAATCAGATGCTGAACTTTAAACCAACTAAACCTCTGGTCCCCCTTTCTATGAATTTTCTGCTCCAAGAAGCTGCCAAATTGCCCAGCTCAGAGGTCACAAAGATTGGTCAGTTGTTCATGAAACCAGAATATCAGCCCCGACAACCTTCTCCTTATCTACATGTCTGGTTCAATGATACAGGGAGACTGCTAGTGGACATGATATCTTTCATTCTGGGATTCAATACCAGTGATTTTGTGGATGATACAACCTTGGTGATGTTATCCATGTTCACTCCAGGGCAGCCTCCTGCTCCCCAGTATGATTATGCCACATTCGTTGCCGACAAGATTCATGAGAAATTCATGAATCTGGAGAGGGAAAGGGTATTCAAGTACACCTCCTATATATATCACTTAATGTTATACTTTCAACCTGATAGTTTCCCTGTCTCCTTGAGAAAGCTAGATGCAAAAGGAAACAGGAGGTCAGTGGTATTTTGGTCATCAGTTTGTCACCATATCTCTTGCTCCCCATACAGCTATTGTGAGTTCATTGATCTGTTCATCTATCCGGCCTTGTCTCTGCTACAGAGTTCTCCTCCTCCTAGACTCACCTACGATATGCAGAAGATCCTCCCGCTTTCAAAGAATTGTAGCATTGGAGATTGGTACTTCTACCAAGATCACACAGTAATTAGAATATATGGCTGTGAGCTAGCCCCTTACAGATTGCCAAAGTATGTCCCCATGAGACTTTTTGCATTAGAGTGTTTCTGGAAATTTGGAAATGCAGACATGATTCACTTTCACAGTAGAAATAAGAAAGCACAGCTCAAAATCAAACACCAACTAGGTCCATTCATTTTCAACAAAAGAGAAGAAGCATGGCAAGAAGCAGATAAAATTCTAAAGAGTTTCCAGCTGCAAACAAGCTTCCTTTGGTCACCCTATGACGCCAATCATTTTATAAGTCTTAGAAGAGTCAGATACAGACTTGCCAGCTATGACCATGTCAGCATCCCACACATTGAAAAATATGCAAATCAGTTAGAATGGAAGGAGGGCACCCTAGTGGAAGCATGTTCTAGGGAAGAAAAGGCACAAAAAGAAATGAAGCAGTTAGAAAAATCAGTTGACTTGGAATGTTTTGGACAGGTTTGCTCCCCAGTACTCAAGCATCTTGGAGTGGCTGCTTCCTCTTCTACTACTCCCCAGCAATATGCCCAAGCCTCTACACAAGCAGCAACTACAGCTAAAGGAAAAGAGATGCAATAAGAGGCGCCACTCTCTAACATAGAGCAGCAAGCAGAGCGACAAGAAGAGATGGCTGAGGCACCTTCAAATACAGAGTAGCAAACTCAGGAAAAAGTCCCTCCTAGGCAGGAGGTAACAGTGGAAACCTCGGTGCTGCAAAATCTAGCTAATGAGGAAAGAACAAGGAAAAGAGACAGGCAGGAGGAAACTCCTCTCACCACTTCAACAGATCAACAAGGTGAAAAGACAAAGGCTGAATCCCTTTTCTGAGGAGGAGATGCCTGAAAGACCCACTGGTACCATGCTACCTCCCAACATTGAAACATCGCCAGTTCCTATCAACAGGAACAAGGAATACAGCATGGAGGAGAAGTTAGTTCATCAGGGAAGCAGACAAGGTATGAGTCTAGCATCAAGAAGCAGTTTATAGAGATAAAAGCAAGAAATGAGCCAATTAGAATCCAACTCTATAACCAGCTGCTCAAGATGGCGCCAACCAATCAAGAAAGGCTTATGTCGGCCTATGATATTCAAGAGGGAAAAGACTCTTAGTCATTTTAGGCCCACCATGCTACAGCCTCAGTCAGCTGCCGACTATATTAGGACCAACCTAGAGGTCTTTGCCAAGGACATCCATCCTATGGATCAGATAGAATTGCACAAACAAATAGGGAAGATGGTTTATGCCACATTGGCTGATAAGACTCTATTGGTACATAGGTTGCAAAACTCCCTGAACAACACTACTGCTCAATTGGAGCTAGAGAAAGCTTCCTCTCAGGCCAAGGATAACAGAATCAAGTCCTTGGAAGAAATCATCATAGAACTGGGCCATGATCCAAATGACCCTAAGGGAGTGCAAGCATTAATGAAGAAGAAAGATGAGGACATAGTAGCTTTGAAGAAGCTGGTCAAGCTACCACCAACCCTTCACCCTCAGACTGAAGATGTTGCCCAACAAAGAAAAGATCAAGATGTGACAGCCATGCTGGTGGCCTTGCACAAAAGGTTAGTGGAGAAAAAGGTGCTTTGGAGGCAGCCTTAAAGCAAAAGGAAGGAGAACAGGTGTCTTAGCCACCTCAGCAGGTTATAAATCTTGAGGATACTCCTCAAGTAATAATTCCTCCCCCAGAAAGGACATCAGAAGCAGGCCCTTCAGCACCAGCACCAGATGTGGCAGCACCAGAGCAGGCACCCAGCCTTGACATGCAGAATATGAGGAAGGAACTGGAGGCTCTTGAGGCACAGATGGCAGAACTAAAGGTAGCAAAAGAAAAATTGGCTACACTAGAAGAGAAATATGATAAATCAAAGCAGAATGTGGCTGAAAGGACAAGGGAAATAAGAACCCTGGAAAAGAAGATAAAGGAGCTGGAAAATGAATTAACCATGAACAAAACTATAGCTGATGTAAAGAAAATTCTATGGGCTAAAATTGGCCAATCTATTACAGACCAATGGCAGTCCATTGAAACAGTTCATGAACAAATGAATCTTCTGAGCAGAGCTCAAGCTGAAAATCAAAGAGCCAGGGCATCTTTAGGGAGTATGCCTAAAATAGCCAACAGAATGATAAATGTCCTTAACAATCGGATTGGCCTTCAGCTAGCAGGAATGGGAATTAGAGATAGGACTGATACTATTCTGCTGATAAAAAGGGTGCTTACCCTGAGAAGTTATGTCCAGTCATTGGAGAGAAAGTGTCAGGAAATACAAGCAGAAGTGAATGAATTTATTGCAAAAATCACAGTTTTACATAACAGGGGCCTCCCCAGCTTGGTGACCAGTGTAGGAAGATTGTTATCACATGAAAATTATGCCAAAAGGGTCAACAAATTTTCAACAAATCAAATAACAACATCTGCAAGTGCTCCAGAGGAAGCAGGGCCCCCATCAGGGCAGGATCTTTACGATAAGCTGTAAAATCTATTTTTTATTGAGCATGAGATCAGGCACCTTTTTGCAGTTACTCCCAATTATTATAAATACACTGAATCTGATGAAATTCTAATCAAAATGCAGAGGCACCAATTGCCCACTGAAGAATGGTGGAGGAGTATGATAGAAACTATACTTTGATAAATTAATTTTGGCCTGAAGTCAGCATTTTCAAAATGGCTCATGTATCAAATCTACTTAAAGCAACAGTGGAAGACAGCTAGATGAAAAGCACAGTGTCTGGGTACAGCTGGATAATGCAATTAATGTGTCCAACGCAGCAACATCATGACAGGGCAGCATAAACGCAAGATTTCTCAAAATTGATGCAAAGGTGCTCAACCGTCCCAAGACGCCCCAAAAGTCAAAAGATCTCTAACAGGAATGACTAGCTGTAATCAATCTTCTTTAATAGCAATAACTATTGTATCCACTATTTTTGAGAGTTGGTAGAGAAAGTTATGAGTCAATGACTCATTTTCAGATATTTTGTAAAGACAATTTTGTATATATATGCCCTGCTTAGCTTATTTGGGGGTTGTTGTTTATTTCTTCTGAAGAACTCGGCTGTATGTTCTGAGAAGTATAATACAAGAAGTTGTTGGTTTTCTCAACTTGGCTATGCTTGGACGTGTTGTGATGGGATTGTTGGCTATTGCAGAACTCTCGTGTTTTCTCATGATACAATAAGTGTTTTCCTAACTGTCTCTATGTTTTATATGTTTACATAACTCATCTATGATATATGTTTTCTTAGTAGGAAGGAAAATGAATAGTTCAAGATTTGTCCAGTAAGACACCCTAAACTCAATCATTCCTGCTAACTATGTTTTCTTCAAAGATTAGCTGTAAATATGGAATTCTTAAATGCTCCTGTTTACTCTAATTTTATGGTAAATTCTATTCGAGAATTCTCTTTTGCTCTGGAATAAGATTTAGCCTTTTATGTTCTGTATCACCAAGAAAGAAATCTTTGTTGCCTTTCATGGTGTGATTCTATACTATTTCTTCTCAAATCAAAGGTTTGTATCATGGATACCTATCTGGCTCTGTAGTAACACTTTTCTATCACAGATACTAAGTAATAATCAGTCATGGACTCCATTTGCCCAATGGAATAAACCCTCTTTGATCATTGCAAGCCCTTCTTCAGACAACAGATGACAACCAAAATTCAAACAAAACCTTATACTTCATAACTAGCCTAAAATCCTAAAAACAAAGCTAAATCAAAAGAGAGAGCCCTCTCTGATTGCAGGTAGGCTAGAACCTGTAATCCAAAGTTGGTTTGTGGTTACCTCGGCCGTATTCCCTTGGGAGTCAAAGGGAACAACCTGAGTGTTAACACATCTCACCTACTACACATGGGAGGTGCGATGCATACTGAAAAGTCCTTCTATAGGGTGCAATGAGTGAGAATAGACAAATGGCAAAGACGGTTTGCTAAGTGGATGATCAAGGAATCTTCTAGGAACTTCTCATATGAAACTTGCCTCTCAGAATTCACCCAGGGATGAGTAAGATATCAATGAAATCTCCAAGTGGAACCAAGAACTATCAGTGGAATGACACTAATCACAGAGCTAACTCACACCTCTGCAAATATCTATATATGGATCCCTCATCTGAGAGATCTGGGGGCTGGAATTTTGTAATTTGCAAGGAAGTGTTGTTGGTTTCTCTTTGAAGACATTGTTGGGTGATTTTTCTTTATGTGAGGTGAAGAGGGCTTTCAAGCTGGGAGGATGGCGCTGGGTCAGACCAAGTGGTTGTAATCCTCTCTTCTACTACTTTTACTAATAAAGCTATTTGAGTTTTCCTCCATATTCTTGTGTATCTCTGAATATTGTGTTGATATATGCATTTGTATAGTCAATATATCTCTGATCCTATATTGTTTACAGTGAAAGATCTCTATGCTTTGATGGTATTATGCTGCTGTGAATCTACAGGTGTTCGTTGAAGTAGGGAAAGTAAAGAAGAAGTGGCGAGATTCTGTCGAAGGGGAAAGGAAACAAGAAAGGAGCCAAGCGGAAGACTAAGGTTGGTACTCTTTGCTTCTTTCTCATATCTCTCTCATAAAGGAAAAACAAGTGACTTTAATCTGTTTGTTTCTAAGATAGCTACCCATCTTAGTGGGACTAGCAGCTTTGAATAGACTCTAGTTTTCCCGATAACAGGGGTCTCTTCCTGTTGTGAAGGAATGGGCAGATTGCCCCAAGTTCATTAGACTCTATATCGACAAAAAGAATTTGAACAGTGTCGTTCTCATCCTCTTTGGAAACTATATCATCTGAAGGTGGATTTTCTGAAGGCAAGACTTGGTTGACTACCATCTCGACCAGTTGACTTTGATCTGGTATGGACTCAGAAGGTTCACTTTCAATGATAGGTGATTCGATTGACAATTGAGTTATGTCAATTGGGTTTTCAACTAGCGAAGGACTTGGCAAGAGTTTCTTGTATCCGGGTGCAAGCTGCTATGGTGAAGCAAGATGGTTATCCAAAATGATTTTGGCTTCATCTAGAAAAAGGACAACGGTGAAGAGTATGATCACCTTCACAAAACCTACATGGAACTCTGACTTTTCCTTTTTGTCTATTGACTTCATTTTCACTAGTTGATGGTGTGTTGTCAACTTGATTTTCAGGGGTTGATGACACCGAATGGTGCAACCAGGGAGACCATTATCTCAAGATTTGCATGATGCAAGGGCAATCTCGATGGTAATATCTCTCCTTGAAAATTACGCATGGAGTTTTTAGTTTGGAATTTTTAGTGTGCGGATTTTCACCAAATGATGTCTGGTCGTTCCCTTGTTTAGCTGGCTTCTTCTTCTTCTCCTTCCCTTTCTTTTTCTTCTCAGTTACTTTCTTTTTAGTGTCACTAGTTTCACCAAGCGAAGAGGAAGAAGGGGAAGGAGAAACAAACGAAGTAGAAGGCGAAGGGATAACTTCAGTATCATCTGGTTGCTAATTAGATTGTTGAGGAATTACGGTGTTTTGAACTACAGAGCTCGAGAAAAGCCATACTGGCAGCCCGATTGTGATTCCTAGAAGGGACAATGTAGCCATATATGGAGAACCAATATCTCCCCAAGAGGAGAAAGGACTAGGATTCCCTCCAAGAGGGATTCCTTGATTGGTAGCATCCATTATCTCAACCTCAGATCAATGAAGGAACAGGGATGTTATTCCGATTAAAATAAAATTTAAAGACACTTGGACACAACTTGCTTTTTCAATTTTTAAGAGTCGAGAAAAAGCTAAAGGTGACATTAGTCGCCTTCGATTTTTAATGAGCCTGAAGTGACAAGTGCTCAGATGGACCTTTTCTTTTAAGGAGTCGAAAAGAAAGAAAGTGATTTCTCTGGAAGTCTAGACACAGGGTTTACCAAATCGATCGTAAAATTGAAAAATACACCTTGGTGATAAATGATAGAGAAATTACCAAGGACTTATGTACGACAATCAATCTTCCCAAATGTTGTGTTCAGTGCATTACGATTGATAGGGCGACAGGGACTACTTCCTAAGGATAAAGGATATCAGCCTATTGTGGTCTCCCAATATATACTCGACGGTACGGGGAGCACAAGTCCATACTGGCACTTGTCATATTAAAGAGGAGGAATCACCCAACCTTCGATGAAAATGGTAGTTACTAGGTTTTATGACGTCGAAACACGTCTCTAGCCTAGACCTCTAGATGTGTTGCGTTAGGATCCAAAGCGTTTTTATGTTCATTGAGGTTTATTTTAGAGTTGATCTTGCTTAGAAGTTTGCCTTTCAAGGTTCACCGCGTGATGTAGATGTGCAATTCCTAAATATGCAATCTAAAATGATAAACATTCGTTTATGTTCTTTTAGCAATGAAAATCCTAGCTACAAAGGAAAGAAGATAATGATTTTCTTTCAGCAGAGAGCATAGAGCACACACTAGATGCACTTTCCTAAATCAAATTTCGCACGCAGTCAAAATGCAGATGCACATGCATGTACTTGCTTTCCGCTTTCTTAATGTGTGAATGACAAAAAGGAAAGCTAAGTACAGATCTAAACTATTTTGTTTCAAAGCGACATTACTAACAATTTCTTTTCAAGACGAAAGGAAGACTAAGATGACACTTTTCGATTTCGAAATGAGAAATATTTTCGATACTTCAAATACTAATAATTTCAAATCAAGTACAATCACAAAAGTACAATAAACTATCTAGAAGAGGTAGACTTTACGACACTCTTCTTTTGATTCAGAATGACAATTACGACACTTGGATAAAAAACGACAGTTCGATTAGACTACTTTCGACCAAGGAAGACTGTAAATGATTGACAAATACACAAAAACATTTACAATTCCTAAATGATGGAGGCTGAAATAATGTGAAGGAAGATGGTTACAGCAAGAAGGTGCTGATCATGAACAATAAAACTACTGAATAAAGCTGAAAACAAGGAGGAAAAACCAAATTTCAGAGAAGAAAACAGTGTCACTCAATCATCGTACCTGCAACACAGGGAAATAGGGATGCATCTCACCTGCAACACACGGGAGGTGAGATGCATCTAGGTTGCACAGTTACAGATAGTGCGATGGGCTAGGGAGCGAAACTGAGCTTGGTTTTTGCTAAAAAATTGCAGCTAAGTTCAGTGATTTAGGCTGGGTAATTATGGACAGTAAACACAAAGCATAAGGGTAAGATCTAATGAGCTTCTGAGCTACCACAAGGGCACTTAGGATGCTTTGTAAGTCAGATTTTCAGTACATAAACCAACCTAGAGATTGACTGAAGCAACGTTTATCTACTTCACAATTGCATAGCAAAGGCGCTTTGAAGGCTAGCTGGATAACTTCAGGCTCCATCTGTAGTTTATAAAGCAAACAATAAACAAACAAAACAAACTATTCGTTCCCCAGTGGGGTCGCCATTTTGTTTTAGGGAAAACTAGTGTCGATTCGAATTGCTAGTCCCACTAAGACGGGTAGCTATCTTAGAAACAAACAATGAAAGCTTTTCAAGAGTTTCTTTAAGTGTAATAGATGGAAGAGAAGAAAAGATGACCAACCTGGATCTTCCGCTTTGATCCTAGCTTGATTTCTCCTTTCGTTGATAGAATTTTCCACTCCTCTCCTACTTGTCCCACTTCAAAGAGTACGTGTAGAGTCAAAGTAACAGAAAAATATCAAAGCATCTCTATCTAAACATCATAAACAATGCGGAATCAGAAACACATTGACCATACAATTACATTCATAAACAATAAGATTCACCAATACACGATTATATGGAGGAAGACTCAAAGAACTTTATTAATAGTAATGTAGGAGAGGATTACAACCTAGCTGTCTAATCCAACATCATCCTCCCAGTTGTAGAAGCCCTCTTCACCTCATGAACAAGAAAATCACCCAACAATGCAATGTCTCTTCTCACCAACAAACCAACAACACTTCCTTCCAAAATACAAAATTCCAGACTCTAGATCTCTCAAATGAGGGATCCATTTATAGATGTCTTGCAAGGGTGTGAGTCAGCTCTGGGTTTTTGATTAGTGTCATTCCACTGATAGTTCTTGGTTCCACTTGGAGATTTCATGATCTCTTACTCATCCCTGGGCGAATTCAGAGAGGAAAATGTCACAAGAGAAGTTTATGGAAGATTCCATGATCATCCACCTTGCAAAGTGTCTCTGCCATTTGTCTATTCTCACTCATCACACGCCACAGAAGGCCATTTGAGTATGCATCGCACCTGGCCATTTAGGCAGTCAATAGGCATCGCACCTTGCCCATGGAGCAATCTGTATGGTCCAGTTTTGGCCAGTTCTGAGTATGTTTTTAGGTGGAACTCCTGGGATATGATGTAATCAGGTGGAACTCCTGGGATATGATGTAATCAATTGACCATGATCCTTTAGGGTGTGAAACAACACTTTTAGGGACTTAAGGAGCCCTTATTTTATGGACATATGAGTTTGGGGTTGCAGTGCCCAAATATGTCTATAACACATATGAACCCTTGTATGGTAAGCCTACAACCATCAAACACTTTAGAATATTTGGAAGAAAACGTTTCATAAAGAAAAATGATGATAACCTTGGAAAGTTTGAATCTACAGCTGATGAAGGAATCCTTCTAAGAGACTCTTTCGAAAGTAAAGGATATAAATGTTATAATAAAAAGCTCCAAAAGATTGTTGAAAGTATATATGTTGTAATTGATGAAGCAACCATAGGTACCAGAAAGGAATAACCAGATGACAAACCTCTCCCTACTAAAATCCAAGAAGTTGTAGGAGAAGAAGAAAGAGAAGCATCAAAAGAAGGAAATGAAAATATAGGTATGCCAAAAAAGACTCCATCAATGTATGTTCAGAAAAATAATCCCGAATCTCAAATTCTAGGTGATAAGGAAGCATGAATACAAACTAGAAGAACTTTTATTGGATCATATACTCACTTAGAATTGCTATCGACAATTGAACCTCAAAATGTGAATCAAGCAAGCAAAGATGAATGTTAGGTTAAGTAAATGCATGAAGAACTTGATCAAATAGAAAAGAACAATACATGGGAACTTGTATCATGACCTCATAATAAAAATGTAACTGGGAAAAACTGGGGGTTTAAAAGCAAACTGAATGAAAATGGAGAAGAAATTTGAAACACAACAAGTCTTGTATGCTCAGTAGGAAGGGATAGAATTTGAAGAGACATTTGTGTCTGCTGCTAGACTTGAAGCCATAAGAATGTTTCTTTCATTTTCCAGCTTTCATAACTTTAAGGTATATCAAATGGATGTTAAACTTGCATTTTTAAATGGGGACCTAGAAGAAGATGTTTATATTGAACAACCTAAAGCATTCATACTTGGAAATGATAAAAATCTTGTTTGCAAACTTAAGAAGGCATTATATGGGTTAAAACAAGCTCCTCGTGCATGGTATTATCATATTGACAAGTATCTTTAGCAACAAGGATTCAATAAAGGATATGTAGATAACAATTTATATATCAAATTTGAAAAATACAAAATTTTGATAGTAGTGGTTTATTTAGATGACATCATATTTGGAAGCAATGTTGAATCTATGAGTCAAGGATTTTCTTTCGTTATGGAACATGAATTTGAAATGTCTTTACTTGGTGAGCTAACATACTTTCTTGGTCTTCAAGTTCATCAAACTAAATATGGTATCTTTCTTTCTCAAACCAAGTATCTCAAGCAGATTATGAAGAAATATGGAATGGAAGACTACAAACCTGTATGCACACCAATGGTAACATGATGCAATCTCAACCACAATGATGAATCTCCTATAGTTAATCAACCCACATACAAATCTATGATTGATAGCTTGATCTATCATATTGGTACTATATCAGACATTATGCATGCAGTTGGTATAGTTGGACGATTTCAAGAAAATCCTAAGGAAACTCATCTCAAAGTAGTCAAGAGGATATTCAAGTATCTACAAGGAACTCAATATTTTGGTCTATGGTATCCCAAAAACACTGATTTTGCACTTCATGCTTACACAAATGCAGAATGAGAAGGTAATGTTGATGATTTTAAAAGTACTAGTGGAGGAGCATTATATTTGAGACCTCACTTAGTTTATTAGTTTGATAAGGAACATATTTCTATTGCTTTATCAACTGATGAAGCAGAATATGTTGTTTTTTCCCCTTGTTGTACTCAAATTTTATGGATGATCCAAAAATTGCAAGACATTCAAGTCACTTGTCCTCAACCTGTACCTATTCTTTGTGCAACACTAGTGCCATAAGTATCTCTAAAAATCCTGTTATGCACTCAAAAACTAAGCACATCTCAATCAAATACCATTTTCTTAGAGAGAAAGTGTTTGAACAAAAATTAAAGTTGGAATATTCTCCTTCAAAAAAACAAGTTACAGATTTATTTACCAAGCCTCTTCCACGTGATTCCTTTGAATATATTAGAAAAAAATTAGGAATGACTCTTGCCTCCTCACTCTGATAATTTTTCTAACAAGCATGTCTTGTTCAAGGGGAGTTGCGGTTGTAAACACTAAAAATTTACTTTCCATACACAAATCTTATGAAATAGACTCACGTGTATACATGATTTTTAATCTAGATAATCAGGTATGCCTCTCAGTAATGAAAAAGAAGTGGCATAGATTTAGGGGGAGATTCTCATATGCTTCCATCAATTATTATTGGATTTATGATTTTGATATTGATCTATTGTAGACTATTAATTATGCCCATATACTACTTAATAATGATGTTGATTCATGATAAGGTTATATCTTGCTGTTGATGAAATCATTCTTTTGTGCGTTTGCTGATTAATGAGATGATTATAATCAAATTTGATTGGCACAGGTTCAAGGGGAGCATATGTTGTGCTTCTAATAGTCCATTGTTGGCATTATGGTTTCTTGAGCACTCCTTCTTGCAGGATGATGTTTGTAATGAGCACATATAATTACTAATGTATGATTGTTTCTGTTGTTACTATTGAAGATACATATGCTGCTTATGGTGTCTTAATCCTGCTTGATACACTTGATAAGGAAGATATATATGTTATGATATGATGATAATGTTTATCGAATCTGTCTTAATCAATTATTGGTGATGCTTGGGAGCATTGCATATCTAGTCTCATGTTGATGATGAGTATGTTCACTATGACATCTATGTTGCCACTATCAACTGTTTATGTTAATTCCTATATGGTACATGCTGGTCGCTGATTACTATCATGGTCTTGTTACCTCATTGTTGAGGTTATTTTTTTGGTATAAGTGTAATATATGTATCATGATGTAAAGTTCAGGAAAATACCTATGTTGTAAATCATTGTAAGGTTTAGTCATGTATGAGCTATTGGGATCAAGTCATGCTATGTTTATAATCCCTTAATTTTGGGACATTGATGTAAAATTTGGAAACCTAATAAGATGGGTGATTGATGTAATCCTAAGAGTCATTGGTGACAGGAAAAGTATTGTACTCTCTTGAGTAGATTCAAAATGTTCAACATATCCTTAGGGTAAGCATGGTCAGTATGCAGATCTCATGATTTATATTCAACATGATCAATAAGGGAAGTTCTTCATTCAACATG
Source organism: Pinus tabuliformis (assembly GCA_031772625.1). Lineage (NCBI taxonomy): Eukaryota > Viridiplantae > Streptophyta > Pinopsida > Pinales > Pinaceae > Pinus > Pinus tabuliformis. The sequence continues at coordinate 338,442,141 of CM062812.1, forward strand.
GTTTAGCCCTTTTCCCTTGATATCAAAGGGGGAGAGAAGACTGGGTGTTTGCATGTGTTTGCAGGTGGTTTCCAAACACTAAAGTGGTTGACATCAAGTCTAAAGGGGGATATTGTTGGAATTATGTCTAAAGTGTTATCCTTGATGGAAACCTGCTTGATAAAGATATACTTGATGTTAACAATATGATATTGGAACTAAATTAAATAAAAAAAATGTTGGTACAAATGTTACAAATGATATAGATAGAGAAATGGAAGTTTAGTTACAGATGGATGACAGAAGTAAAGTTTGAGAAAATATATTCGGTTCCTGAGAAGAAGGTTTGCGTACACACGCAATACCTGTGAGAAAAAGTGGTGTACATAATTTGAACCATGGAAATCTAGATACCAAGGGCTATTACCATGGTATTTTCCCATAGTAATTGTTGTAACAACATTTATTTAATCCCATCAATGAATACTAACGACATTACCAAAGGATTTACCTAAGGTATTAGCTAAGGAAAAAGTTGTATAAGGAGATGGAGATCAAGGAGTTGGGTGTGTAAGTGAATAGTCATTCATATGTGATCTGATCTGAAACAAGTGTGCACCAGGGAGCAAGGAGATGACTCAAATCCAGAAGATCCCAAAGTACATTAAACCTTAATGGTTAAAATTGACTGATTAGTTTATCTTTGAATATCAAATTATGAAAGATCTATTTGAATGTGTTTGAAGTGATTTGTGATTTAATAGTGAAATTTGCAGAAGTATGATTATGATTTGTAGTGAATATCTGATTCAATAGTTCAAGATATGTACGCTAGTTTTCCTCAGTAAGGTCGTGTACATATAGGGATCTGGATCAACACAGTCGCGTATAGATCATGTGGTATTTTTATTCAGTATGTTGGTATATATACACGAGTGTTATGCATGGTAATAATGTACACACACAAATATGTTATATGGAGGTTGCATATATGTACTAGGGTTTGAATTGATGCTTAATGATGACATTTGATGATGTCTATTCTATTTGATGTTGTCTGTTAATGATGTGTTGATAAACATGGTATGTATCTGATAGTGTTGACTAGGTTGTTTTATTGTGGATTGGAATATTGGTTATTAATGATGTTGCAAGATGTGGATCTATGATTAAGTTGCTACTATGATTAAGTATGTTAGTAACTTACTGAGTGATGCAATGATTCAGTTTTTAGCACTAAATGATTTGAGATTTGTATGCACGTTGCATTTAGAGGAAACACGTACATACACGATTATGATTTAGAAGAGTCACATGTAATTTTTGAAGTAAATTTGACCAGTGTTTTTATGACTGCGAATTTCTTCCGTGTTGATAATAGTGTGGCTATGATCTTGATTTACGACTAGTTATTCAGTGGATTGATTTATGGCTTGATTTAATAATTCATTGTACATTGGTATGATATAACTAGGATGATTCAACATTTAGTGTTACAGTTTCCTTAGCGATTCAGTTGGTATTCAACAATGATTCAGTGATTGTATTCAGATTCATTGATTTAAAATTTAACTTGGTTTATTGGTTTGGGCTTATTGTTGATGTGGGTCTAGTGTGAGAATTTGATGAAAGGTGGCCTGCATGTTTTGATGATTGATTGACAGGTGGATCTAGAGTGAAACATTCTGAAACGTGATCCATAAGGTGTTGAGGGCTGCAACCTTGAGTGAGGGGATAGGATATTCCTTCTAGTAGGAGACGATAAATGAGATTAAGGGGTTGTAGCTCCCTTCCAGTTGGTGCTGGAGAACGAGTGGAGGTTGTAACCTCTTGCAGGTGGGTGCCTATGTGCTAGTAAGAGTCTGCACCAATACAAGATGTAATGAATTTTTTCTTTATAATAAAAGAAGAAGACAAAGACAATGACAACAATGCTTTTCTCCTGTTATCACTCAGGTTGTTCCCTTTGACTCCTAAGGGAATACGGTCGGGGTAACCACAGACCAATCTTTGGATCACAGGTCCTAGCCTACCTGCAATCAGAGAGGGCTCTCTCTTTAGAATTTAGCTTTGTTTTGATAATGTTTAGGCTAGTTATGATGTACAGAATTTTTGTTTAAAGTTTTGGTTGAATGATGTCTTCTAGTAGCTGAGATGTGATCTTCAGGAGGTTCAGTCCATTGGGCAATGGAGTCTGTGATTATGTGTTGTTTGAGGTATTGAGTAAGAGTGATGAGACTGCAGGGCCATATAGATACTCATGAAACAAACTTAAAATTGTGGAATATGAACTATTTCCAGCCAGTGAGAGGCAACTAAGAATCTTTCACTAAGCTGGTGATGTGGAGAAAGGAAATATCACTCAGGAGCAGATTAGAATTCTTGAACACTATTTACTATGTAAGATTTAGTAGGAAGGTGGGCAATCAAGAATTACACATCCATAACTAATTCTGAAGAAAACATTCATAGTAGCATAGATTGAGTTTAGGGTGTTCAATGAACAAATCTTGAACTATTCTTTTTCTGTACTGCTAAACCTGTGAAACATACAGCATGAGTGGATTATGAAAGAACGAAATACATAATAAGATGGTTCAGAAAACTTATTGTGACATGAAATAGCGTGGAAATCCTGTAGCAGCAAGCAAGCACACCACAACACCTCAAACAACTCAGAACTTCAGAAATCCCATTAGCTTCCTGTATTAAAAGTCTGAAATTACAGCATAGCTTCTCCAGAAGAAAAATCAACAACCCCAATAAGTTTATGCGTGGGGATATATATACAATCGTTTTACAAAATATCTTAACGATGAGTCATTTGCTCAATAACTGTCTTTACCAACTTTCAAAAATAGCAGATACAATAGTTATTGCTACTTTAAATGGACAATGAATGACTTTTCAGCTCTGTCAGAAATTCTTTGACTTTTGGAGGCAACTGGGTTGGTTGGGTGCTTCGTATTGATTCTGAGTAATACGCCCTTTATTGCTTTGTCGTGGTGCGACTATCTCAGCCCCGTCATCTGCATCTGTAGGCATCTGCTTTGGTGGTCAAACTGGATTGCTGAGTTGGCCCTTTCAATTGCTTTCCCAGTCAGGGCAAATATATTAATTTTCTGAAAATGCTGATTTGTGATAAAAATACAAAAATATGGTGAACAACCTGTTTCTTCACAGCAGTGTTTGTATCATGCCCGTCCACCATTCCTCTGTAGGCAATTGGTGTCTTAGGATTATGCCTAAGTTTTCATCTACCTCAGTATATTTGTAGTAGTTTGGAGGCACTTCAAAAAGATGTCTGATCTCATTCACAATAAAAAACAAATTCTCTAGTTTGTCATAGAGACTCTGCCCAGAAGGAGGCCCTGTTTCCTCTGGGACACTTGCTGCTGCAGTGATCTGATTTGTGGCATATGTATTTACCCTCTTGGCATAATTTTCATGAGATAGTAACCTTCCTGCACTGGTTACTAAACTGGGAAGACCTCTATTATGTAATGCTGTAATTTTCTCAATGAATTTGTTCACCTCTATCTGCATTTCTTGACACCTTCTGTCCAATGTTTGTACATGATTTCTCAAAGTGAGCACCCTCTTCACTAGTAAAATGGTATCAGTTCTGTTAGTAATACCCATTGCTTCCAGCTGAGGGCCAGTGCGGTTGTTCAGGACATTGATCATCCTATTGGCTATTTCCGGCATATTGCCTAGAGATGCCCTTGCTCTTTGACTTTCTTTTTGGGCCCTGCCTATGAGATCCATATGCTCATGGATGGTTTCAATATATTTCCACTGGTCTGTAATAGATTGACCAATATTGGCCCACAGGATCTTCTTAATTTCAACTACAACTTTATCAAGAGAGAGCTCCTTCTCCAGTTCCTTTATTCTCTTCTCAAGAGCCCTTACCTCTCTTGTTTTTTCAGCTACACTTTGCTTTGACTTATCATACTTTTCCTCAATGGCAGCTAATTTATCCTTGGTCTCTTGCAGCTCAGCCATCTGTGCTTCTAAAGCTTCCAGCTCCTTCATCATGTTCTGCATACTTAGGCTGGGTTCCTGATCTGGTGCTATTGCTGGCGCTGATGTTGAAGGACTGGCCTCTGATGTTTGTCCTGTGGGAGGAGCTGCTGTAGTAGTAGAAAGTGGCACACCTTCAGTGGATGTAGATGTTTGTGCTGGCTGCATTGGTGCCTCACCTTGTCTTGATTTCAGTGCTACCTCTAGTGCACTCTCTGTTTTCATCAATCTCTTGTATAAACTCAGGAGTAGAGCAACTACATCCTGATCCTTCTTCTGCTCTGCCACCTCTCCAGTTTGAGGGTGAAGGCTAGCTGGCAGCTTGATATGCTTTCTCATAGCTGCTATGTATTCATCCCTTTTCTTTAACAATGCTTGCACACCCTTAGGGTCCTTTGGATCATGACCCAACTCTATAATGATCTCTTCCAAGGACTCGATTCTGTTGTCCTTGGCTTGAGATGATGCCTTCTCCAATTCCAGTTGAGCAGCAGTGTTGTGTAAAGAATTTTGTAATTGGTGTGCCAGTAGGGTCTTATCAGCTAATGTGGAATATATCATTTCCCCAGTTTTCCTATGTAGCTCAATCTGATCCAAGGGGTGGATGTCTTTGGCAAAAATTTCCAGATTAGTTCTAATATAATCGGCAGCTGTTTGAGGTTGCTGCATGGTAGGCATGAAATGACTAAGAGTCATTTTTTGTTCTTGAATGTCATAAGCAAACATTAATCTCTGCTGATTAGTTGGCGCCATTTTCAGGAGATGGTTGTAGATTTTGTGTTTGAGGGGCTCATTCCTTTTCTTGATATCTATGAACTGCTGCTTGATGCTGGAGTCCGCCTTAGATTTCTGCCTTGAAGAGTTCACCTCTATCCCATGTGGCATGTCCTGTCCTTGCTGTAAAGAACTGGCCGATGTTTCGATACTAGGAGGGGGCATATTGTCAATTGGTCTTTCTGGTAATTCCTCCTCAGAAAAAGGGTTTAACCTCTGTCTTTTTTCTCCTTGCTGGTTCGTAGAAGTAGTAAGAGGAGTATCCTCTTGCCTATCCCTTTTCCTTGTTCTTTCCTCATTAGCAGGTGTTTGTAAAACTGAGGATTCAACTGTTACCTCCTGCCTTGGAGGGATTTGCTCATGTGTTTGCTGTCTTGTGGAGGCAGGTTCCTTGGCTGTACCTTCCTGCTGCTCTACTTGCTGCTCCACATTTGGAGGTGATTCTTCTTGCTGCACTGTTTTGCCTTTAGCCATGTCTGCTGCTGGATCAGTTGTTTTGGCAGGCTGCTGGGGAATGGTGGATGAAGAGGTAGCTTCTCCAAGGTGCCGAGAGCTTAAAGACCAAACCTGTCCAAAATATTCCAAGTCAACTGCCTTTTCTAAAGTTTTAATGGCTTTCTCTGCTATTTCTTCTTCAGTATAATCTTCCACTAATGTGCCTTCTTTCCACTCTAATTGATTAGCATATTTTTCAACTTCTGGAATGCTAATGTGGTCATATGTAGCAAGCCTATGCTTGATTCTTCTGAGGCTTATGAAATGGTTAGGGTCATAGGGTGCCCAATAGAAGCTTGTCTTGAGCTGGAGGGCTTTTAGCATTTGGTCTGCCTCATCCCAAGCTTCTTCTCTCTTATTAAAGATGAATGGACCCAATTGATGCTTAATTTTCAGCTGTGCCTTCTTGTTTTTGCTATGGAAGTGAATCATATCTGCATTGCCGAACTGCCTGAAGTATTCTAGTGCAAAGAGTCTCATGGGAACATACTTTGGTAGCCTGTATGGTGCTAATTCACAGCCATATATCCTGATCACTGTGTGGTCTTGGTAAAAGTACCAATCCCCAATGCTATAGTTCTTGAACAGCTGGACGATTTTCTGTCTATCATCAGTGAGTCTAGGAGGAGGGGAACTCTACAGCAGTGACAAGGCTGGATGAATGAATAGGTCAATAAACTCACAGTAGTTGTACGGTGAATAATGAATGTGATGACAGACTGATGTCCAGAATATTACAGATCTTCGGTTTCCCTTTGCATCTAATTTCTTGAGGGAGACAGGGAAGCTGTCAGGCTGATTATACAATAGCAGATGATATATGTAGGAGGTGTACTTGAATACCCTCTCTCTCTCCAAGTTCATGAACTATTCATGAATTTTGTTGGCTATAAATGAGGCATAGTCATACTCGACATCAGGGGGCTGTCCTGGGCTAAAAATGGATAGCACCACCAGTGTTGTCTCATCTACAAACTCACTGGTTTTGAACCCTAGGATGGAGGATATGATGTCTACCAGCAGTATCCCTATGTCATTGAACCAGTCATGCAGATAAGGGGGAGGCTGTCGGGGCTGGTACTCTGGGCGCATAAATAATTGGCCAATTCTTGTAATTTGTGAGTTGGAGAGCTTGGCACCCTGCTCTAATAAAAGCTGCATGGAAAGAGGAACCAGTGGCCTTGTAGGTTGGAACTGCAGCATTTGGTTTATGGCTTCAGGAGTAATATGGAACAAGACAGAGCCTGAAGGACTCAGAATAGCACTTTGATTGGGGTCATTGTTTGTGCAGCATTGGTGAATCAAGTCAGGGAATTCATTGACTTGAGGGAGATAGTAAATTGGCAAATTGGATTTCCAGATTCCCAGGAGGTCTGTACCATCTCTGTGCTTCTTTCTCAACTCACAAACTATTTCTATATGGTATGTGTTGCACCTCTCTACAATTTCTCTCATCTGATAAACTCTGTCAGCAAGGGCTAACCAATCCAGGTTCTTGTGTGGGGCATTTAATGGGGCAATGCTTAATGCCACAGGGGTCTCCATGGTCAACTGATATTTGGAATTATATTTGAAATTGTTTCTTGGGCACAACAATATAGAGCAGTGGATTTTGAATGAGTAGGGAAATTTGCAGAGGGGATGAGGCTAATTGGGTGAAACTGAGTCAAAATGCTCCTGGGGGAGATTCAACGAGCAAATGCTGGGATTGGGAAATGCTTTTTCGGTGAGCTTGTTTGGCAATGGTTCAGTTTCACAAATGCGCCATAAGCTGTGAATTTGTGGCAATTTGGCACAATGGGGGACCTCTGTGGGTGAACTTGGGATTACAGTGTGGAAAAGAAACACTGGTCACTGAGGATTCCTGGTAATTACTATGTTTTCCCTCTTTTCTTTTTTGTTCAGTGAATTATGCAAAAACCAAGGCGCGGAGAGGGAAACTGATAAATACCTGGGTGCAATTGGACAATGGTGTTGATATACAGGTGAATTCAAGACGCCAACAACAAGGAAGTAGTCTTGAGAGTTGGTGGGCAAACAACGTAACCGCTCATGCAGGAATACAGTGAGTACTTTTGCAAATAATGCAAAAAAACGAGTTTTTTGGGAAAAATAGGGAAAATTTGGCCTTTGGCGCATTTTGTTGGATGACGTCAGCATGACGTCATAGGTGGGGTCGGGTACGGAATGATGATGTGGCGGCCAGTGAGTGGCTCTACGTGGACGGGTGACATGGCAGACAGCTCAGAGCAATGGCGGATGGGGCGGTAATGTAATGCTGAAGCGGCAATGACGCAGGAGTGACTAGGAGGGCGGTAAGCGGTAATATCGGACCGCTCAAAGTACGGGTGTGGTTTTGGTAGGAGGCCGCCTGACACAACCCAGGAGCGACACGCGTCCGAGCCCTGACGTCACCCTCTGACAGATTTCGGGCGCTAATGTTCAGGCATCGGGGGTGGTCCGATATTGCCGTGGGTCGTCGGATGGGAGGGCCCGGATCCGACGGTCGACGGTCTGCGGAGGTGATGGATGGATACGGCAGGTCCCGACGGGGATTTTAATAATACTTTTTTTGTTTTTTGCGGTGAGCGCACCGAAACATAAACTTTGGAAAAGCGGAAAAAGTGGGTTTTTAACAAGGTTTTATACAAATGGCGCGGGTAATGTACTGTGATGGGTTTGTAAAGGGGATAAGGGTAGGAATAGGTTATTAAACTAACCAAATGTTAATTTAATCCCTGACTTTAAACGAACCAAATACAACAAGACTCTTGATTTTGCATGATTCTCCAAATATTGAACATATGGCTATAATGCCAAAGGGGGGGTATTTACATATTTTGTGGGCTTTTTTCACAATAGTGATATAGTAGTAAGGGAAAAAAGGGGAACATAGGGATTTAGATAATAAAGTTAGAAGTCAATGTGCATTGGGGATATGAAAGATTGAAAGTCAGGAATAGAGAACTAAGTTTAGTGATTTAAACTTAGATTTTTATAGGAGTTGATGGGGAATGATTTTATACAAGAAATGTGGCTTCTTTTCGGAGAAGAAAGTGAAAACTTGTCATGAAATTTCCAAGAAGAAATACAAGGAGGATTGTTTAGGAGAGTCCTGAATTCCTCCATGGGATGTTAGAAAGAGAGTCTTTGGGGGAAAACAGGGGAGTTAGACATGCTTCTATATTTTGCCTTCAAAATGCTGCATAGATACCTTTGCAACTGCCAACATATGCCTTCTTGATCAAGGCCAAAACTGAATAGGATCAGGATTATGCAACTTCTGGCTACCTACCCAACTTAGAACCTAACATTTTTTGTTTCTTCAGGGAGGGTGCATTTAGACTTGCAAACCCTCATATGCTCTTTTCTTTTTGCTGCCCTCCTATCTAAATCTACCCTTATATCTTCCAAGGGCCCAGATTAAGCTAGTGGGATCCTTTCTTTCTCTATCCAGCTAGTCATTTGTCAAGCTTGAACTGTTTGAACAAGTACTTGTTACCTACTCTAAAACAAGCAATTTAAAACATGGCATGGCCCAGCTTGAACTGTTGAGCCATACATCAAGATAGCAGTGGCATTTTGATTGGCCACTTTCCTGGTCTTTCTTTGGGGTTCATTTCAATTCTTTTTTCTTTTGACCATTTCATTTTCTTGCCCTTTGATTATTCTTTTAAGGCATACCCTCTTTGCATTTTTTAACTTTTTGCTTTGTTCACCAAAAATGGAACCTTTGTTTTATCAAAGATGATCATTTTTAGCATTTCCACTGTCAATCATGAAATATGAAACCCTATTGGTATAGGAGGCTAACAGTGGCTCCACTTGGGGATGACTTTTCCAGATGAAAAGTCAAGATCAGTAGGTCAGATTGCCTTCTTTTCGACCCTTCTGCAGTTTAACCTTTCCTTTTGTTGAAGACTGAACATCTGAATCCATGAAACTTGCATGCAATACTCCTTAAGCTGATCTGCTGTGAAATTACAACCCTGTTTTTGCCTTGCTTCTCTGATTGTTTCTCATCTCCCAGATAGTTTCCAAGTACCTTCTCTTATTTTCCCATGCCAAAGTGAATAATATTCATCAAAATAGTGCAGCACCTTAGTTTTTCTCAAAATCTGCTTCATTTGGAGCTCTATCTATCCGCTGGAAATAAACATACTAAAATTACAAATTTATGTACAATATACAATTGAGCAGTGCTTGCTCAGAGGGGATCAAAGTAATGCTTGAGAATCCTCCCATTGACTGGGCCTTCCTCAGTGTTTGAGCCGTCCAAGCTCTTTAGAAAATAAGTGTTATTACCTTGTACAGCATAAATTACATAAGGTCCCTTCCATAAGAAGTCGAATTTCCCATGTTTTCCTTTGTCCTCTCTCCTGGAATCCCATCTTAGCACTTTGTTTCCTATAGAGAAGTCTTCAGCTTTGGTTCTTTTGTCAAATATTCTTTTGAGCTTTTCTTGCAGTACTTGGGTTCTTTCATAGACTTCCTCCCTTGTTTGCTGCAGGTGAATTGTATGATTGATCCTTCACTGAATGTCATTTGGCTCAGCTTGTATCTCTTGCAGTAACTTGATTACAGGAACACCTAAAGATGAAGGAAACCTTGCTTCCATTCCATAAACCAGTTCATATGGGCTTGTACCAATGGATCTTTTGGTGGTTAGTCTATCTGCCCATAGGGCATTCACTAACTTCTTATGCCAATTCTTTTTGTTTTCCTCCAAAACTTTTTTGATGATGTTGATTAGGCTTTTATTGGAAGACTCAGCTAGGCCATTGCCTTGAGGATAATAAGCTGTGGAATGACCTAAGGTCATATGATATTTGTGGCAAAAGTTGATCATTTTTTTGGACTTGAAAGCGGCAGCATTTTCTGTGATAATTTTGCCTGGACAGCCAAACCTGGACAAGATGTTGGTCTCTAGAAATTGTATGATAATGGAGTCATTGGCCTGCCTACAGGGGACAACTCCTATCCATTTGGTGAAATAGTCTGTAGCAGTCAGAATCCACCTATGCTGGCCAGAGGATGGGGGGTGAATTTCACCAATAAAGTCTAAACCCCATTGCTGGAATGGTCTCTCAGTTGAAACAGGTTTGAGTGGTAAAGGCAACAGCTTTCTTTTCCCTTCAAAGATTTGACATTTGTGACAAGACATTACAAATTTTCTCACATCAGTAAACAAGGAGGGCCAATAAAAACCAGCCCTTAGGATTTTATCAGCTGTGGATTTCCAGTATAGATGTCCTCCACAGTCACCTGCATGAAATTCTTTGAGGACATTGTCAGTTTCATCCAATGTTAAGCAATTAAGTAAGATCCCTTCATGATTTCTCCAAAACAAAACACTGTCAATAATACAAAATTTTGATGCTTTCATTTTCAAGAACCTTTTCTTAGTTCTAGACAACCCTGGAGGAGCTTGCAGGTTTAACAATACAAAACATATATCAGTATACCAGGGGGATTGCATAAAGGTTTGGTTGATTTGTGGAGTCGCCATCTCCTATTCATTGTCCAGTTCATTAATGTCAAGGGCTTGGAAATTGGTTTCAGCCATCAACTTGGCTAGACCCTGTCCTTTTATCAGTTTGGTAGGCTTGATTTCCATGTCATATTCTAAGATTTTGGCGATCCATTTGCCCCTCCTACCTTCAATTCCTTCTTGGGTCAAAATGTCTTTCACTACTGCATTTGGGACATAGGAAATGATGTGGGAGTACAGGATATAGATTCTAAAGTCCTTGATTGCTTTCACCAATGCATAGGCTTGTTTTTCCATGATCTGATATTTCAAGGGGGCATCCCTAAGAGCTCTGCTAAAGAATGCAATAGGTTTTTCACAGCCTTGGTCATCTTTTTGTAGCAGAACAACAGCAATTGTATGCACAGAAGCAAAAGAAAAAATGATGAAATCTCTATCAAATCTAGGGCTTGTTAGGACTGGTGTGTTTGTCAATGCTCTTTTAATATCCTCAAAGGTTTGTCTAGCTTCTATGGTCCATTTGACCTTGGAGTCCTTTTTTAGCATGTTGTTTAACAGTCTTGTGAGCTCAGCCAAATTTGGAATGAACCTTCTCAAGAAGTTGATTTTTCCTAGAAAGCTTTGGAGTTCCTTGATGTTTCTTGGATGTGGTACTTGTAGGATGGCTTGAATTCTGTCTAGATCGATCCTAATACCATCTTTTGAGATTATATGTCCTAAGAGTTTACCTTCCTCTAGCCCAAACAGTGATTTCTTTGGATTTAAAGATATGCCATATTTTCTACAAATTGTGAAAACTTGCCTCAAGTGTTCTAAGTGTTCTTGATCTGATTTTGAGAAGGTAGTTATATCATCCAGGTAGACCACTAGAAAATCATGAATTTCCTTGGTGAAGGCTATATCCATCGCTCTTTGGAAGGTGGCCCCTGCATTCTTATGCCCAAAAGGCATTTTGACATATTTGAAAGTTCCCCAAGGTGTTGTGAAGGCAGTTTTGTCTTGGTCATCTGGGTGTACTAGAATCTGATTGAATCCTGAGAAACCATCTAATAATGAGATCCTAGAGGCTCCCACTACCCTTTGCAGGATATGATCCATTTTGGTAAGGGGTAATGGTCTTTGAGAGAGACTTTGTTTAAATTTCTTAGGTTAACACACAGTCTGATTTCTCCTGTCTTTTTCCTAGTAGGCACTAGGTTTGAAATCCATTCTGAGAATCTGATTGGAGCAATGATTCCTGCTTGATACATACGTTTCACCTCCTTTTCAATGAGAGGAAGGAGCACCGGGTTCACTCTTCTAAGTTTTTGTTTAAAAGGCTTTTGGTTTTCTTTTAAAGGTATAGTGTGCTGGATGATTGAGGTATCATAAGACTTGAGGTCCTCATAGCTCCAGGCAAAGACATCTTGGAACTCTTTAAATAAATCAATGTATTTCAGTTTCTGCTCAGGTGGTAATGCTTTGGATAACTTTACCATTTTGGGATATTCTGTAGTCCCAATGTTACAATCTTCAATTTCAGCATTCAATGGTTGCATTTTTGGTTTTCTTGAGATATCATTTGAATCAAACAGATCCTCCAAAGGGGTTAAACCTGTGGGCAGAAAATTATCTTTTAACTCAATTACCTCTGCTTCTGTTTCAGCCAATTCATCTTCATCTATTTGACCCAACTTTTGTATACTTTCGTTATTGAAGGTGGTAGGGTGCAAAACCAGATTAACTGTTTCAGCTGATATTTTCTGTGTATTTGTGTGTGCTTGTGGTTGATCATCTCCAGTGATTGAGTCAATGTTAATGCCAGAGAATTCCTCTTTTAGAGTGAGGAAATTATTTATCTGAGTATCATTCTCAAAGACTTGCCAGTTTTTGATGTTGTTTGGAACTGCCGGCCTGTGTTTGATTTCAGCAGTAAAAGTATGATTGGGTTTGAAAGGCAGCTTACAAGTGCTGGCAAAGGTTGCCAAGCTGTGAGCATGTAGATTGAGTTCTCTTGAAATTTTAGTCAAATGTGATTGTGAAAAGGTATCAAGTACCTGAATAGCTGCTGCCTTATATGCTCTCAACCTTAGATCATTTGTGGTAAAGTTTCCTTTGATTTGTTGTATGATTAGATCTGAATCCCTGAAGATTGAAACTTTGGTTGCACCCAAATTTTTTATGAGTTTGAGACCTAGCAAAAGGGCCTCATACTCAGCCACGTTGTTTGTACATCGGAAGTTTAACCTGTATGCATGACCCTCAGCCTGGTCATTGTGCATATTATGGATCCAAATTCCTGCCCCAGCTCCTTACTTGTTTACAGAGCCATCAAATTCTAAGTACCATAAGGTTTCATGATCAAGACTTGGATTGAGATTTTTAGAGAGTTAAATCATAGGCAGATTTATTTCCTGCAGATTGGTTGATACATTGTGTTATGTTGTTACCTCAGCTATTCCTACAGTCCTTTGGTCTTGGGGAGCATGTTGTTCATTTAATTTCTCTGCCTCTGCTGCTATTAATAGTTCAGAATAAGCCTTGCTGCAGATGTCAGCATTGTAGAGAATAAATGAATCCATGTCAGAGTGTATTGAATAGATTGGGAAGTTTTGGGGTTTCTCTTGACTGCTTACCACATATTTCATCAAAGTTTCACGGTATAATCTCTTTGGCTGCCCAAAGACTGAAATGGTTGCATAGGACATATCTAATTGCAAAGATCCTTGGAGTTTGGCCCCCCAGGATCTGGACAAGAGCATACCATACTTAGGGGGTATGTCAGCTACCACCACATCCATCAAGATTGTTTTGGTTGGGTATTGGTGGTTGAAGGGAAAGTACCCCTAGGGTCCTTTGGGCTAAGACTCTACCAGACTGAAAATTGCTTATTCAAAGAAACACACACACACAGCCATCATTTTACTTTTAAGCAAATGCTAACGTTAAGGGTACGTACCTAAGGTCCTACGTTCGAGAAGACCTTAAGGGTCCAAACCCTTCTTGGAGTTCCCTTCTTCTTTCTTTGACCTGCAAGACAAACAAATCAAAGAACACAACAGTACAAGCGCAAATACTTATATATAAATCATCTTCATGCTATAAAGTTAGTTATAAAAAATCTTTAAGTAACCACTTTCATAAGAATTCGACACAAGAATCTCATAAGCATAAAGAAAGATTATTCGGGAACAAAGACGTGTTTCTTTATATATAAAGGCAAATAAAGTACATATATCGGAAAGATATCACCTGAACACCTTCAGCAGGCTCCAAGCAAGCCTCCTCCCGGATTCGTTCCAGCCTCAAGCCTCCAACAAGAGCTCCTTCCAAGTCTTACTCAATGATGATATCAAGGATGAATGATCACCAATACACATGGAAACAAGGGTTTCCTATGCAAAAGGGGGAAAGTGCAGAATGCACCAAGGACTTCAGACCTGGTCTAAGGGAAAAATCTCAGCATAATAATCTTGCTCTCCTCTCTCTCCCCTTGGCCTTCCCTTTGATGTCTTTTTATACCCTCTCCAAAGTAGTTTTTTAGTTAGGAGTTGGTTGGGAACAGTTGGGCCACGGGCACTAACAGGTGATCCAGCAGGTAAACCCGCGATCTCCGCCCGAAAAAGAGGAATTTATTATTTTTTTAAGTGTTTTAATAGATACACGCGGGTTGGGTATAACAGACCCGTGTGTACATGCATTTAACACAGGGCAAAGTCGCGTATAGGGAATAAAACACTGTTTTTTAAATTTTTGGACCAGGTCTGGAAGGAGGGGTTGCCCTAGGCCATAAGTGCAGCATCACAAACCATAAGAGTGAGATTTGGAGCTATAACAGATGCCCCCTAATGTATGAGGTCAGAAGGGGAACATGATGGCCGAAATATATTAAGTAAGTACAAGGAAAGGAACTCTGCCGAAAACCGAGGAGGACTTCACCAGAATTCAGCCTGCCAAGCCACCAAAAGGAGATCAGAAAGAAACACTGTCTGAGGCGGGCATACCCATGCTCAGGAAAAGTAAAGCATGTCCGCATATCAAGTACGAGCGGATCCAGTAAGTATACAAGTAGAAATGACTGTTAAACACATAATGGATCATCTGATCATAATGAGTAAGTACATGTCTGAATATCACATATAAAACTGTCAATGATGCTGAAAGATGCAACGGATCACTGAAATCAAAGACTGATCCCATAAGGTACCAACTGAACATGATGGAATAGGATGGTATTACACTGCAAACTCAGGTGCCAGCATATAGAATGTCGCCATGACAGACTGCAACATATAAGGTGGAGTGGTATCAACTAGCAGCAACAGGAGCAACTGTCAAGTGAACCAATGAATGCTGATACAACCTGAGGTCTTCACCGACCGCCGTGGTACATTTCTACACCATGGGAATAAATGATCTGAAGTCGACCATGTGAGAAATCGTTTGATTACCGGTCATTGATGTATACTGTTAACAAACGCGAGACTACTCACCGATAATGATAATGAGCGTCAAGGTACCCAGTACAATCTAACAAGCGTGAATAGATGAGCTGAAGTCGAACACCTGCAAGAATCTATCGATCAAGAGACAATGATGGTTTCCCACTGTCGATAGCGAGGAATCTGCCACTAATGACTGCAAACCCCAAGGTACTGCCAAATGGACTCTAGATCTTTGCCCCAGAGCAATGAGTCGGAGTCGATAGGGAAAGATCCGCTAGAAGGAAGGCATTAAGGCATCCTCCATCAATCTAGCGCGAGTGTAACCCGTAGGCCAATAATGTGGAAGGAATCAGACGAAAAAGATGTAGTAACCCAACCGAAGTACGTTTCCGGCGTACACAAGATGTGGCTAGCGCACGGCAGAAACCCTCTGAACCAACCAATAATGAAAGCTGACACAGAGGCGAGGTATCCACCAATAGGGTCAAATGGAAACCAAGGTACTGCACGAATCCCAATGTGTGATAATGTATGCTGATGTCGAACACAAGGGAAACCACTCAGTCAAAGACCCATGATACTGATCGATGCTGAGCACAAGGTGACCTATCAATAATGAAAATAGGGCCAGGGTGCGGTCTCTGGGTCTGCCCTCAGAGCAATGTGTCGTCGTCGATAAGGACAAGACCCGCCAGCAAGAAGTCAATGGGGACCTTCTCAAATCAGCACGAGTGAAGGACCAATATAACTGATGTGATGATAGACATGACACTGACAACCAGGGATGGCCGACTGAAAAATGAGTCAAGAGACACCACAAAAAGGCCGACTCAGGTTAACTTCCCTTGAACAAAAGCACGACTCAATGTGACTATGTGGCAGCATATAATGAATCTGTATAAGTTCGTCATGCAGGAGGCACGAACGAACCCTCCATATGATTGGAAGAGATAACCAATCGGGGGAGAACTGACTCGATAACAAAGTTATGGCTTACCTAAGTCAAACTAAATCCCACCCATGCGGAGGAGACTTTGTTTTGAGTGCTTTGTTCAAGGGCGACACGACTGACTCTAGCTGCCAACAATAAATGGAAATAATGTCCCTGTTCCCGCTCTTTTTGGAATATTTAATTTTTTTGTCTTTTTCTGATAAGCCGGAAAAAGAATAAAAGAATGCTATGGTACAGTGGAAAGAACGAGTGTCGGTGAAATAGATGATCTAGTTCCTGGGAAAGGAACGTTCCTATGCTCAATGCAGGGAGGTGAAAAACTGGTCAGTGACACTCAGAGGTATGTTCCTTCCACGGATCTGGGTATGTCAAGCTGCAGAGGTCAAGGGTATGCAAGGTTGATTTTGCAGACGTCATGGTCAAAAGTGGGCTTAAACACGAGTCCAAGTGAAGCCGGCTATAGGCCAAAAGGTGCAAATGGTCAACATGCAATGCAGAAGTACAACTCAACACACATAGGAGCCTCTAGGGTATAAGGCCAGAACGAAGCGAAGAAGCAAAGAAGAATGAGTCTTCAACACATAAGTCATGGCGGGACTACAGAGGACTCCCGAACCTAAGGATGAAAAATCAGCATGAGTGCCAAGCGACAAAAAGGGTACTAACTAGGGCACCCATGATAAGGTAGGCTCTACCACACAAGTCATGATACTTCTAAGCAATGAGAAGGTTCCGCACCATAACTTGGTGGGGTCGATCCTAAGGCAAAATGGGAAAGGAAACTGATAAATGCACAATGCAGGCGGAAAAACCTAACCTATATGCCAGTTTCGAGAACCAATACCTGTCAGAATGGACCAACCATAAACTTCCAAAGGAGAAATCTTCCAAGTTCTGTAAACATAAATAGGAACACTAGACACGAAGTTAATACATCCCACATATAAACTTCATATAAGATCTTTGTGTTATAGAATACAAAACTTGAAAATGCGTACCTCATATATACAATATGGTACAGGGAACCACGCAGCCTTGCGGCTTACGCATAATAGTTCTGCTGAACAAACCCCTTGCAGGGCTCAGGCCAAGGGCTCCTTTGGTAGTCATAACTCATGGCTTCAAAGAGTTCCTCCTGTGAAGGCAAAACAAGATCTGAGAAATCATGAGAACTACAAGGATCAAAAGAGGGAATTAAAGGGTCCCATATCCCTATAGGAAGAATCTCTCGGTCAACTGCCGGGACCAAGTCCCAAGAAGGAGAATAATAAGTCAAAGGATCCTTCTTAGAAGCAATTGAACATTGAGGATTCAATGCCACATAATTGACCCATGGCGGGGTAGAGTCTACTTGAACACTTGGAACAAACCAAGGGGCATTCTGCAGTAAAGTCGAATTAGGGTGGTGATTATCAGATGCAAGCTGATCAATAGTGACAATATTCCCATTATGAGGAAAGCACATTACTCGAAAGAGTGAAGACACCACAGCATTCATAGCATAGACATAATCACGCCCAAGTAGCATATTAAAGTCTAAAGGGCTATCAACCACCATCATATCGATTAAGACAGTCTTCCCACCTAAAGTGATAGGCAATTGAGGAAGAATACCCATAGATTCACCAGGCCTTCTATCATAGGCTAACAACTGACTCTGAGCTGTCAACAACTTTGGGGAACCCAAAGCTTTCCAAGTCAAAGAGGATATAATACTTGTAGAGGATCCTTCATCCACCATACATCGATAGACATTTGTGGAATTAACTCTGACCTTTATTTGGAAAGGTGCAGCGGAAGGAAGACGAGGCTCAACAAGACTATCCCAATCAAAGGAAACACTCTTAGAACTTGGAGGGGGAACATTTGGAGAAACCGGAATGCCCCCTATACTAGAAGACTCTGTACTAGAGATCAAACAGACTCTTTTGTTAGGCACTTCACCCCCCAAAAGAGGAGTGTAATCGGCCAGCGATTGCACTGGCTGCACCACATTATCAACCAATGGTTGATGGGATTGATGAGAAACCATATAAGATCTAGGAGCAGAAGTACTTTCAGACTCGGACCATATCTTTTGAACCTCTGGAATACCAGGGCATAAATGAGTAAGATGGTCTCCCTTGCATATCTTACAAGGGAACTTAGGTTTAAAACTTCTACGTCCAGGTTTCTTATCAACTTCCATTCCGCCAACATGACTAGCAGTGGTTTGCGGAGAGTCCTGAACATGACTTGCAGAGGTCAGTGACTCTTTGCTAGTATGACTCGCAGTGACTAGACTCATGCCCCCAGCATGACTTGCAGCGGCTGAAGACTCATTTCCAACATGACTTGCAGAGGTTGAAGATGAAATGCTAGTGTGACTTGCAGTAACTAGACTTGTGCCCCCAGCATGACTTGCAGCGGCTGAAGACTCATCCCCAACATGACTTGCAGAGGTTGAAGATGAAGTGCTAGAATTATTCTTCTTCTTTGACTTCCTCTTTCTTTTCTTTTTAGATTTCTTGTGACAAGAAGGAGGAGAAGAAGGAACCCCAGATTTCTCTTTGACAGAAGATGAACAATTAGCACCCATGTGATGCCCTTGAAATAAAGCATTCATCTGAGAAGCTTCAAAAGCATTTGGAATATTCGGAGTGGACCACAGCCAAACGGGTAGTCCAACATTCAACCCAGGAATATTCAAAGTGGCCATCAAGGGAGTACCAACGTTTCCAAAGAAAGGAAAAGCACAAGGATCCCCTTTTGGAAGGGTACCTTGGTTGGTTTCCCCAGGAATACTGGCCATATTAAATTGATCCAAACACCCTTTCCCTTGCGGGAATATAGAAATAACTCTTCAAAGAATATGGATAAGCAATCAAAACCTTTGCCCTTGAGGAGGCAACTCCACAACTTCCGAAAGAACGCCCTAAAGCCTTTCAATATCGGTAGAGTGGTAAGCTAGTCACTCAGACCACAAAGTCCAAACGTGACTAGACAAAAATACCTAAAGCCAACTATATACAAGGAGCAAAGAGCACCCACTAGAAAGTCCCTAAAGATATCAGCCAGTCAAACAACTTCCAAGTATTTCCGCTCCGGGTGATGAGGACCGGACACCAAAATACAAGAAAGCAGAGTCAGGGGCCTTCCGAAGATAGTCTGGGATAATGACGGCCCAGTCCTATCAGCGAAGGTAACAGAGGAAGTTACGCTGACCTCCTAACAACAGCCTGCACCGGTGCAAGCCCCCAAGCTTCGCAAGGGTGCCCTCCAGTAGTACTGTCGAGAGTGATGCAACGTCAACCTCAGGTGCCACGGGATTCCCCTCCGCAGCCACCTGTGTAGTTCCCTAGGAAGAGCAACTATGGGTACCAACTCGTCGCAGAAGCCAGGCGGAACAGTCGTGAGGTAAGTTCGGACAAGTAGGAGAGGGGGTATCTCTCTTCCCTGTCTTCACAGACCCTCGTGCTTAACTCCTAGATCCGGAGCTTTCCTGGTCTTCCTAACGCTATTGGATTTACTCTCGTTAATCAGACTCTTATGTTTGACGTTTTATGTGGCCTTGGAGAGTTAACTCTCCACTCGCCTAATCCAAGGCCCTAAAATCCTAAACTTGTTGGTGTAATGACTAAAACAAAAAGTTCTAGTGGATTTTAATTAAGCGCTTGATTTTATTAGGCTGTTCTTTAAGTCACAAGGTAACGGAAGTGAAACTAGTGGTGTTTTTTGACGCAAAAGAAGTTAATAAAACTTAGCTACATGCACATGCACTTTTGTTTTTCGATGAAAAGTAATCTCTACAGGGTTCAGAGGAAAAATAAAACAAAGTTTTTTGCTTTCTTTTCAGACTCCACACTCACAAAAGCTAACAAAGCTATGTATGCATAAAAAGGGATGCAAGTCTATCCTAATGCAACAACTATATGTGGATGCAAGATTCAAAGACTACTCTAAAAACAAAGAAGGAAAGTTGCTGCTTTACCAAATTTTTTCTTGCCACTAAAATGCTTAGATAGAAGATGATGTGTTACCAATCATTTCGTCCAAACAATAAAAACAAGTTCTAAGATAAAAAACAAAGCACTTTCACTTCGCAAAAAGGAAATCAAATGAAAAGCAAGTTTAAGAAAGCGAAACTCAAAACTTTCAAAAGATTTTCTTTCAATCAAACCAAAAAGTCTTTTTCAAAGGAAAGCTCTCAAAAACTGACACCAATGATTGATAAACAAGCAACCAAACACTTTTGTGAATTGACACCTTTCAAATGATGAAAACTCAACAAAAATAAAATGTGTTCGAAATCGCTTTTGACAATCAAAAGCAGCAATGAAAGTCCAAGAAATCAAAAGACAAGTTTCAAGAAAATGGTAACAAACAACTTTCCCGAAACGAAGGAGCAAATGGTCATAAAAATGATTTCGTTAAGCAAACAAAAATGTCATGAAAACAAAATGGACACAAAGATTGAACACAATCTTCCCACTCTGCCGAAACAGAGCAATCAAGATTCTTAAACAGAAATCTTGTGTGTCAAAAATCAATGACGCTTGCAATCAACGAAAAACAAGACTAGTACTCCTTATAACTAGAGAGAGTTCAGAACAAGATGCCCCCTGTTAAACAGAGAACTGTCACAGGGAATTGACTGCTTTAAACTGACCCAAACCACCAGACAGACATTCAGCAAAAAGAAAAATTATAAATCTTGAAAATTATGGAATATACGCGCCTGCAATTATTTGCAGAATGCGTGTACACGCTCCTGGAAACCTGCGTATACGCGGGTTCACTTAGTGCAACTTGCGTATATACGCTTCTGTAATCTAGAAAAGGTGCGTATCTGAAGTCTTTCAAGAAAAATAAAAAAAAAACAGACTGAAAAACTGGAAAAGCTTGGATTTCAAGAAAATATCAGACAGTCAGAGCCAACAAACAGAGGGGCTGAGCCTTGATTGGCTTGAGGACTACCCAAACTAGGAACAACAAGAGTGTTGTCCCCAGCGGAGTCGCCAATTCTGGTTGAAGGGAAAGTACCCCTAGGGTCCTTTGGGCTAAGACTCTACCAGACTGAAAATTGCTTATTCAAAGAAACACACACACACAGCCATCATTTTACTTTTAAGCAAATGCTAACGTTAAGGGTACGTACCTAAGGTCCTACGTTCGAGAAGACCTTAAGGGTCCAAACCCTTCTTGGAGTTCCCTTCTTCTTTCTTTGACCTGCAAGACAAACAAATCAAAGAACACAACAGTACAAGCGCAAATACTTATATATAAATCATCTTCATGCTATCAAGTTAGTTATAAAAAATCTTTAAGTAACCACTTTCATAAGAATTCGACACAAGAATCTCATAAGCATAAAGAAAGATTATTCGGGAACAAAGACGTGTTTCTTTATATATAAAGGCAAATAAAGTACATATATCGGAAAGATATCACCTGAACACCTTCAGCAGGCTCCAAGCAAGCCTCCTCCCGGATTCGTTCCAGCCTCAAGCCTCCAACAAGAGCTCCTTCCAAGTCTTACTCAATGATGATATCAAGGATGAATGATCACCAATACACATGGAAACAAGGGTTTCCTATGCAAAAGGGGGAAAGTGCAGAATGCACCAAGGACTTCAGACCTGGTCTAAGGGAAAAATCTCAGCATAATAATCTTGCTCTCCTCTCTCTCCCCTTGGCCTTCCCTTTGATGTCTTTTTATACCCTCTCCAAAGTAGTTTTTTAGTTAGGAGTTGGTTGGGAACAGTTGGGCCACGGGCACTAACAGGTGATCCAGCAGGTAAAACCGCGATCTCCGCCCGAAAAAGAGGAATTTATTATTTTTTTAAGTGTTTTAATAGATACACGCGGGTTGGGTATAACAGACCCGCGTGTACACGCGTTTAACACAGGGCAAAGTCGCGTATAGGGAATAAAACACTGTTTTTTAAATTTTTGGACCAGGTCTGGAAGGAGGGGTTGCCCTAGGCCATAAGTGCAGCATCACAAACCATAAGAGTGAGATTTGGAGCTATAACAATTGGAACAGGGAGACACATAAATCTTTAATCAATCCTAAGCACCTGACTTGGCTTGAATCAAATGAGAATAGATCTTTATAAGGTCTTGTGATGTATAAGTCAAGTTTTTCCATTACGGATTTGGGCATTAAGTTGTGTGAGGCCCCGGAATCAAACATTGCATTGTGTAGAACCTTATCATGAATGTTTAAACTAACATAGAAGGGTGGAACCCCTCCATTTTCTGTTTTTCCATTAACCTCAGGGCCGAACAACAACTCTGGTTGGTCATCTAGGACATTCACAGCATCTTTACTGTCTGATACTTGGAGTGACTTGTTAATCTGCTGTCTGTATACTTCATGTTTGGCTAATTCCGAAAGAGGAACTGATATCTTGAGCTTACTTATTTCTGTCTCCAAGTTAAAGGGCTTTTCAATTTGCATCTTGGCATTACATGCAGCAGGTTTTTCTTTTTCAGCTGGGTTATCAATGATCTTTTGTTCATGGTTGGTATGATTTTGAGTAAAATTGGTACCATGTTTGTTTCCAGGGGTGTTATCTGACTTTATTTTTGCTGGATGGAGTGGGACTGGCTGGTTTTCAGATGTCTGTTGTTCTGAAATATCCTCCACAGTGACTTCTGAGGAGTGTGGGTTTGAATTTCCAGCTAATTGTGGGAGAGTAGTCTTATCATTGGTCTTTTTTGGCTGTTTATTGTCGTTTGGTTTAAGAGGTTCAGGTACATCTATCGTTCTAGTCCTTAGTTTATACTGTTTGTGTACCTCATAAACAACTGCATCATAACCTTCTCTGAAATCAAATGATTCTCCTGATTTAGTGTGAAATTGATTGTCATTATAAACCTCTTGATCTTCTTGTGTTAAGAAGACTTGATGTTCACTATCTAAACCCATTAGGTTGATGTGAGGTTCTTCAGTTGGTTCATTAGATGTTGAAGCCTCAGCATAATTTTCTTGGAAAGGGGGTCTGACATGCTGGTTAGGATCAGTCCTTCCAACATTAGGATTTTGATTCTTTCTAAAGTTTGGGTTTCTAATATTGTTTGTTTCACCTTCCCATGATGATTTTCTTTCTATGGTTTCCACCCTGTCCCCAAGTCTATCCATACCTTTGAAGATTGCATCTAGATTTTGCTCAAATGATGAGGGTTCTTCCTTAAAAGTGGTTCTTCTTTCTGTTCTCGCCCGGTTTCTCTTAGCAATCAGATTTGCCTCTACACTTACAGCTATGTTTTGCATGTCTGCCAGGGTTGCAGGAGCTCTTTCTCTTAATTGATATGCCATATCAGCATCAAACCCATCTGGAAATTTGATTAAGGCAAGATCAGGTGGAGGTCTAAGATTTTGAGGAATGGCATTATAGATAGTGTTGAATCTAGTGCAATAGTCCAAGACAGTTTCTTGTGGGCCTCTCCTTATGGTGTCATATTCAGATAAAATGTGTAGAGGATCCTTTTTCTTTTCCCATCTGTTTAGGAAGGACTGATAAAGAGCACCTGAATCAGGTATAGAATTTGCAGCAAGTGCTCTAAACCAAGTTCTTACTTCACCTGTCAGACTTTGTACAAAAATTTTCATTCTCACATCATCATCATCTATCTCATAATTTTCAAAGTAATCTTGCATTTTCTTGGTATGCTGTAAGGCAGTGTATGTACTGGTTCCATAAAAATAAGTGATCTTACTTTGGTAGTCCTGAGGCATAGCCCCTGGATTACCAGGTAGCTGAAGGGGAGCATAACGATTAGCCATATTTGGAGGAATAAGTGGGACAACGGGTAGAAGGGGAACAACTGGAACAACAGGGACAACAATAACGGTTTGTGTATTGGGTGGGGGTGTAGACAGTATGTTTTGGGAAGTGGATGAGGAAGAGGGGGAAGAATGGGTTATATGAAGGTGAACTGATGGTTTAGCAGGGGTTGGGATATAACTTTGCTGAACTGCCTCAGGGCTGGACTCAGCAGATTCTTCTGGTTCCTTTTGGTTCCTGAGAGTCTTAGGAATCAAATTAGGGTTATCGAAAACAGGTGGAGGATTTGGGTCAGGATTTGACCTGGTATGCCTAGTTCTCTTTTTAGGAGCCAGCTTCTGAACTTGTTTTTGGTAATTTTGAAATTATTTTTAAAATGGTCAAGGGAATGCTTAAATTTTGGAACCACTATCTAGAGCAGACAACAGTTGAAACATTAGTTCCTCCCCAGTGGAGTCGCCAGTTATGTTATCACTCAGGTTGTTCCCTTTGACTCCTAAGGGAATACGGCCGAGGTAACCATAGACCAATCTTTGGATCACAGGTCCTAGCCTACCTGCAATCAGAGAGGGCTCTCTCTTTAGAATTTAGCTTTGTTTTGATAATGTTTAGGCTAGTTATGATGTACAGAATTTTGTTTAAAGTTTTGGTTGAATGATGTCTTCTAGCAGCTGAGATGTGATCTTCAGGAGGTTCAGTCCATTGGGCAATGGAGTCTGTGATTATGTGTTGTTTGAGGTATTGAGTAAGAGTGATGAGACTGCAGGGCCATATAGATACTCATGAAACAAACTTCAAATTGTGGAATATGAACTATTTCCAGCCAGTGAGAGGCAACTAAGAATCTTTCACTAAGCTGGTGATGTGGAGAAAGGAAATATCACTCAGGAGCAGATTAGAATTCCTGAACAATATTTACTATGTAAGATTTAGTAGGAAGGTGAGCAATCAAGAATTACA
Organism: Pinus tabuliformis; assembly: GCA_031772625.1. Lineage (NCBI taxonomy): Eukaryota > Viridiplantae > Streptophyta > Pinopsida > Pinales > Pinaceae > Pinus > Pinus tabuliformis. Next base: position 338,467,014 of record CM062812.1, read on the forward strand.
CATCCATAACTAATTCTGAAGAAAACATTCATAGCAACATAGATTGAGTTTAGGGTGTTCAATGAACAAATCCTGAACTATTCTTTTTCTATACTGCTAAACCTGTGAAACATACAGCATGAGTGGATTATGAAAGAACGAAATACATAATAAGATGGTTCAGAAAACTTATTGTGACATGAAATAGCGTGGGAATCCTGTAGCAGCAAGAAAGCACACCACAACACCTCAAACAACTCAGAACTTCAGAAATTCCATTAGCTTCCTATATTAAAAGTCTGAAATTACGACATAGCTTCTCCAGAAGAAAAATCAACAACCCCAATAAGTTTATGCGTGGGGATATATATACAATCGTTTTACAAAATATCTTAACGACGAGTCATTTGCTCAATAACTGTCTTTACCAACTTTCAAAAATAGCAGATACAATAGTTATTGCTACTTTAAATGGACAATGAATGACTTTTCAGCTCTGTCAGAAATTCTTTGACTTCTGGAGGCAACTGGGTTGGTTGGGTGCTTCGTATTGATTCTGAGTAATACGCCCTTTATTGCTTTGTCGTGGTGCGGCTATCTCAGCCCCGCCATCTACATATGTAGGCATCTGCTTTGGTGGTCAAACTAGATTGTTGAGTTGGCCCTTTCAATTGCTTTCCCAGTCAGGGCAAATATATTAATTTTCTGAAAATGCTGATTTGTGATAAAAATACAAAAATATGGTGAACAACCTGTTTCTTCACAGCAATGTTTGTATCATGCCCGTCCACCATTCCTGTGTAGGCAATTGGTGTCTTAGGATTATGCCTAAGGTTTCATCTGCCTCAGTATATTTGTAGTAGTTTGGAGGCACTTCAAAAAGATGTCTGATCTCATTCACAATAAAAAAACAAATTCTCTAGTTTGTCATAGAGACTCTGCCCAAAAGGAGGACCTGTTTCCTCTAGGACACTTGCTGCTGCAGTGATCTGATTTTTGGCATATGTATTTATCCTCTTGGCATAATTTTCATGAGATAGTAACCTTCCTGCACTGGTTACTAAACTGGGAAGACCTCTATTATGTAATGCTATAGTTTTCTCAATGAATTTGTTCACCTCTGTCTGCATTTCTTGACACCTTCTGTCCAATGTTTGTACATGATTTCTCAAAGTGAGCACCCTCTTCACTAGTAAAATGGTATCAGTTCTGTTAGTAATACCCATTGCTGCCAGCTGAGGGCCAGTGCGGTTGTTCAGGACATTGATCATCCTGTTGGCTATTTCAGGCATATTGCCTAGAGATGCCCTTGCTCTTTGACTTTCTTTTTGGGCCCTGCCTATGAGATCCATATGCTCATGGATGGTTTCAATATATTGCCACTGGTCTGTAATAGATTGACCAATATTGGCCCGCAGGATCTTCTTAATTTCAACTACAACTTTATCAAGAGAGAGCTCCTTCTCCAGTTCCTTTATTCTCTTCTCAAGAGCCCTTACCTCTCTTGTTTTTTCAGCTACACTTTGCTTTGATTTATCATACTTTTCCTCAATGGCAGCCAATTTATCCTTGGTCTCTTACAGCTCAGCCATCTGTGCTTCTAAAGCTTCCAACTCCTTCATCATGTTCTGCATACTTAGGCTGGGTCCCTGATCTGGTGCTGTTGCTGGCGCTGATGTTGAAGGACCGGCCTCTGATGTTTGTCCTGTGGGAGGAGCTGCTGTAGTAGTAGAAAGTGGCACACCTTCAGTGGATGTAGATGTCTGTGCTTTCTGCATTGGTGCCTCACCTTATCTTGATTTCAATGCTACCTCTAGTGTACTCTCTGTTTCCATCAATCTCTTGTATAAACTCAGGAGTAGAGAAACTACATCCTGATCCTTCTTCTGCTCTGCCACCTCTCCAGTTTGAGGGTGAAGGCTAGCTGGCAGCTTGATATGCTTTCTCATAGCTGCTATGTCTTCATCCCTTTTCTTTAACAATGCTTGCACACCCTTAGGGTCCTTTGGATCATGACCCAACTCTATAATGATCTCTTCCAAGGACTTGATTCTGTTGTCCTTGGCTTGAGATGATGCCTTCTCCAATTCCAGTTGAGCAGCAGTGTTGTGTAAAGAATTTTGTAATTGGTGTGCCAGTAGGGTCTTATCAGCTAATGTGGAATATATCATTTCCCCGGTTTGCCTGTGTAGCTCAATCTGATCCAAGGGGTGGATGTCTTTGGCAAAAATTTCCAGATTAGTTCTGATATAATCGGCAGCTGTTTGAGGTTGCTGCATGGTAGGCATGAAATGACTAAGAGTCATTTTTTGTTCTTGAATGTCATAAGCAGACATTAATCTCTACTGATTAGTTGGTGCCATTTTCAGGAGATGGTTGTAGATTTGGTGTTTTAGGGGCTCATTCCTTTTCTTGATATCTATGAACTACTGCTTGATGCTGGAGTCCGCCTTAGATTTCTGCCTTGAAGAGCTCACATCTATCCCATGTGGCATGTCCTGTCCTTGCTGCAAATAACTGGCCGATGTTTTGATACTAGGAGGGGGCATATTGTAAATTGGTCTTTCTAGTAATTCCTCCTCAGAAAAAGGGTTTAACCTCTGTCTTTTTTCTCCTTGCTGGTTCGTAGAAGTAGTAAGAGGAGTATCCTCTTGCCTATCCCTTTCCCTTGTTCTTTCCTCATTAGCAGGTGTTTGTAAAACTGTGGATTCAACTGTTACCTCCTTCCTTGGAGGGATTTGCTCATGTGTTTGTTGTCTTGTGGAGGCAGGTTCCTTGGCTGTACCTTCCTGCTGCTCTACTTTCTGCTCCACATTTGGAGGTGATTCTTCTTGCTGCACTGTTTTGCCTTTAGCCATGTCTGCTGCTGGATCAGTTGTTTTGGCAGGCTGCTGAGGAATGGTGGATGAAGAGGAAGCTTCTCCAAGGTGCCGAGAGCCTAAAGACCAAACCTGTCCAAAATATTCCAAGTCAAATGCCTTTTCTAAAGTTTTAATGGCTTTCTCTGCTATTTCTTCTTCAGTATAATCTTCCACTAATGTGCCTTCTTTCCACTCTAATTGATTAGCATATTTTTCAACTTCTGGAATGCTAATGTGGTCATATGTAGCAAGCCTATGCTTGATTCTTCTGAGGCTTATGAAATGGTTAGGGTCATAGGGTGCCCAATAGAAGCTTGTCTTGAGCTGGAGGGCTTTTAGCATTTGGTCTGCCTCATCCCAAGCTTCTTCTCTCTTATTAAAGATGAATGGACCCAATTGATGCTTAATTTTCAGCTGTGCCTTCTTGTTTTTGCTATGGAAGTTAATCATATATGCATTGCCGAACTGCCTGAAGTATTCTAGTGCAAAGAGTCTCATGGGAACATACTTTGGTAGCCTGTATGGTGCTAATTCACAGCCATATATCCTGATCACTGTGTGGTCTTGGTAAAAGTACCAATCCCCAATGCTATAGTTCTTGGACAGCTGGAGGATTTTCTGCATATCATCAGCGAGTCTAGGAGGAGGGGAACTCTGTAGCAGTGACAAGGCTGGATGAATGAATAGGTCAATAAAATCACAGTAGTTGTATGGTGAATAATGAATGTGATGACAGACTGATGTCCAGAATATTACAGATCTTCGGTTTCCCTTTGCATCTAATTTCTTAAGGGAGACAGGGAAGCTGTCAGGCTGATTGTACAATAGCAGATGATATATGTAGGAGGTGTACTTGAATACCCTCTCTCTCTCCAAGTTCATGAACTGTTCATGAATTTTGTTGGCTATAAATGAGGCATAGTCATACTCGACAGCAGGGGGTTGTCCTGGGGTAAAAATGGATAGCACCACCAGTGTTGTCTCATCTACAAACTCACTGGTTTTGAACCCTAGGATGGAGGATATGATGTCTACCAGTAGTCTCCCTATGTCATTGAACCAGTCATGTAGATAAGGGGGAGGCTGTCGGGGCTGGTACTCTGGGCGCATAAATAATTGGCCAATTCTTGTAATTTGTGAGTTGGAGAGCTTGGCACCCTGCTCTAATAAAAGCTACATGGAAAGAGGAACCAGTGGCCTTGTAGGTTGGAACTGCAGCATTTGGTTTATGGCTTCAGGAGTAATATGGAACAAGACAGAGCCTGAAGGACTCAGAATAGCACTTTGATTGGGGTCATAGTTTGTGCAGCATTGGTGAATCAAGTCAGGGAATTCATTGACCTGAGGGAGATAGTAAATTGGCAAATTGGATTTCCAGATTCCCAGGAGGTCTGTACCATCTCTGTGCTTCTTTCTCAACTCACAAGCTATTTCTATATGGTATGTGTTGCACCTCTCTACAATTTCTCTCATCTGATAATCTCTGTCAGCAAGGGCTAACCACTCCAGGTTCTTGTGTGGGGCATTTAATGGGGCAATGTTTAATGCCACAGGGGTCTCCATGGTCAACTGATATTTGGAATTATATTTGAAATTGTTTCTTGGGCACAACAATATAGAGCAGTGGATTTTGAATGAGCAGGGCAATTTGCAGAGGGGACGAGGCAAATTGGGGTGAAACTGAGTCGAAATGCTCCTGGGGGAGATTCAACGAGCAAATGCTGGGATTGGGAAATGCTTGTTCGGTGAGCTTGTTTGGCAATGATTCAGTTTCACAAATGTGCCATAAGCTATGAATTTGTGGCAATTTGGCACAATGGGGGACCTCTGTGGGTGAACTTGGATTACAGTATGGAAAAGAAACACTGGTCACTGAGGATTCTTGGTAATTACTGTGTTTTCCCTCTTTTCTTGTTTGTTCAGTGAATTATGCAAAAACCAAGGCGCGGAGAGGGAAACGGATAAATACCTGGGTGCAATCGGACAATGGTGTTGATATACAGGTGAATTCAAGGCGCCAACAGCAAGGAAGTAGTCTTGAGAGTTGGTGGGCAAACAACGTAATCGCTCATGCAGGAATACAGTGAGTACTTTTGCAAATAATGCGAAAAAACGAGTTTTTTGGGCAAAATAGGGAAAATTTGGCCTTTGGCGCCTTTTGTTGGATGATGTCAGCATCACGTCGTAGGTGGGGTCGGGTACGGAATGATGACGTGGCGGCCAGTGAGCAGATCTACGTGGACGGGTGACATGGCAGACAGCTCGGAGCAATGGCGGATGGGGCGGTAATGTAATGGTGAAGCGGCAATGACGCAGGGGTGACGTAGGAGGGCGGTAAGCGGTAATATCGGACCGCTCAAAGTATGGGTGTGGTTTTGGCAGGAGGCCGCCCGACACAACCCAGGAGCGACACGCGTCCGAGCCCTGACGTCACCCTCTGACAGATTTCGGGCGCTAATGTTCAGGCATCGGGGGTGGTCCGATATTGCCGTGGGCCGTCGGATGGGAGGGCCCGGATCCGACGGTCGACGGGCTGCGGAGGTGATGGATGGATACGGCGGGTCCCGGTGGGGATTTTAATAATACTTTTTTTGTTTTTTGCGGTTAGCGCGCCGAAACATAAACTTTGGAAAAGCGGAATAAGTGGGTTTTTAACAAGGTTTTATACAAATGGCACGGGTAATGTACTGTGATGGGTTTGTAAAGGGGATAAGGGTAGGAATAGGTTATTAAACTAACCAAATGTTAATTTAATCCCTGACTTTAAGCGAACCAAATACAACAAGACTCTTGATTCTGCATGATTCTCCAAATATTGAACATATGGCTATAATGCCAAAGGGGGGGTATTTACATATTTTGTGGGCTTTTTTCACAATAGTGATATAGTAGTAAGGGAAAAAAGGGGAACATAGGGATTTAGATAATAAAGTTAGAAGTCAATGTGCATTGGGGATATGAAAGATTGAAAGTCAGGAATAGAGAACTAAGTTTAGTGATTTAAACTTAGATTTTTATAAGAGTTGATGGGGAATGATTTTACACAAGAAATGTGGCTTCTTTTCAGAGAAGAAAGTGAAAACTTGTCATGAAATTTCCAAGAAGAAATACAAGGAGGATTGTTTAGGAGAGTCCTGAAGTCCTCCATGGGATGTTAGAAAGAGAGTCTTTGGGGGAAAACAGGGGAGTTAGACATGCTTCTATATTTTGCCTTCAAAATGCTGCATAGATACCTTTGCAACTGCCAACATATGCCTTCTTGATCAAGGCCAAAACTGAATAGGATCAGGATTCTGCAACTTCTGGCTACCTACCCAACTTAGAACCTAGCATTTTTTGTTTCTTCAGGGAGGGTGCATTTAGACTTGCAAACCCTCATATGCTCTTTTCTTTTTGCTGCCCTCCTATCTAAATCTACCCTTATATCTTCCAAGGGCCCAGATTAAGCTAGTGGGCTCCTTTCTTTCTCTATCCAGCTAGTCATCTGTCAAGCTTGAACTGTTTGAACAGGTACTCATTACCTACTCTAAAACAAGCAATTTAAAACATGGCATGGCCCAGCTTGAACTGTTGAGCCATACATCAAGATAGCAGTGGCATTTTGATTGGCCACTTTCCTAGTCTTTCTTTGGGGTTCATTTCAATTCTTTTTTCTTTTGACCATTTCATTTTCTTGCCCTTTGATTATTCTTTTAAGGCATACCCTCTTTGCATTTTTAACTTTTTGCTTTGTTCACCAAAAATGGAACCTTTGTTTTATCAAAGATGATCATTTTTAGCATTTCCACTGTCAATCATGAAATATGAAACCCTATTGGTATAGGAGGCTAACATCTCCCACATTGGGTTTCCACCTAAAATCGTGGTGTTCTATGTGTGTTTCTTGTGTGTTGTGATTTATCTATTATTTACTGCATATTGGATGGTTAATGAATCAATAATGAAATGGTTCAAGTTAGCTGACTAATGGGATTCATGATAAATTAAGTAAATTGGGTATATGTTGTTTACCTTCACTGTAGTTGCGTACACACGTTGTTTTCATAAAGAACAATAGCATACAAAATTCATAATATTAAATGAAAAGTTAAAGTGAATTAAAAATATTGACTCACCCCCCTCAATATTTTTCCTAATAATCAATAGGTGATTTTATCCTCAACTTCAACCAGATTTCAGCTACAACTCAACTTATAGATACAACATCTTATCATATTCTTTTATGATTAAACAAACAATACATCAAGGAAATATCTATGAAGTGTATTTGATCCTAGTTAGAGATTTAGATAGATATTTGAGACTTTTGTAATTAAAGTTTTCTAAAAACATGGTTATAATTTGTAAATGTTCTATAAAGCTGATCATGAAAGAGTACCAAGGGTTCAATTTTTTAGGACAAATACAAATTTTTATGTGTTGATATAAAATTTTGAGATTAATATATTTTGCTATAAGTAGTGCTATATGTGCAGTTTCAGAGATTCATCTATGAATGATTTCATGTTTGTTTTTCTAATGTGTTTATTTTCTCCTTAGCCACACATTTGACCATTAATCTTTAGTATTTGGATAAAGCTAGATGAATTGGAATTCTTATTGAATGCTCAGATTAATGTTATCCAAATACTTATTCATTATTGATTCATTAACCTAAATGTCATTGCAGAAATCACAGTGCTTTGATCTGATATTTATTTTCTATAATCTTCTACCATATCTCATTTGTTAACCTATCAAAGAAATCATAATCCATCTTGCCTTTGTTTAGATATGTACATATGACCTGTGACTAGCGGATATCTATTTCTATCAGAGACTCCATGCCCAATGGTCCCTTTTCTTTTCTTTCCAAACCAAATTCATCGCTATTAGAATTAAAATATGGCCAATGAGTGTATTAGTGACCTGCTACTGTAGTGACCTTGAGTAGCAGAGTTAAGGATTAAACACTCTCCAGATTGAGGCGTCAATATTCAATCCCAAAGTGATTTGAGGTAAGATTTTTATCACATAACCAAGAAAACCTTTGAGTGATAACAAACTTTAGGAATTATTTTTCCGATATCTACGATAAGGTTAGATTTTTCCCAGGAAGAAAGCACAATTTTCATTAATAGATAAGAAAATTACATGTTGTATCTTCAACATGTATGAGATGTAGTCACTAGTGATAAGAAAAATCATAGTTCAATATTTACAGATATCAGCATAATATTTACATAAATGAAAAAAACGGTATAAACATAGTCCATAATGTGTCGAAAGCAGTGAATAATCAAAAAACAAAAAATGAAAGGAATGATCTTGTGGATCATTCCGAAGAGTTTCCATCCAATTCAATGAATGGATGATGGTACGATAAGATTAGCTATGCAAATGGGCTTATAATTATGAAACTATATATATATATATATATATATATATATATATATATATATATATATATATATATATATATATATGGATGGATGGCTTAATTTCATCTATTTGGGAAATGATATTATTAGATCTTGTTTTCTTGGCTTTCATAAGAGGCTTTCTTCCTACTAGTTTTGAATTTAGGACCTTTTCAATAGACCATAATTCCAACTCTTTATTGCCAACTATCCTTTGTAATGCTTCAGCGAATTTGTTCTTATGATTACATCATGTTTCCCAAGTTGATATCTCCTGTTGTTTATCAATATCTAACTTTTTAATTTGATCTTCTAGTTCTACGACTTTGATTTGAAAGCACTTGAGATTTTCAAACATTTGATTAGAGGGAGAATTAAATGAATCAAGGAAAAAAAGGCTTTGCTTTAGAATATAATCCAATTTGGATTTATATTCTTCAATCTTATCCTAATATTGAATTTCCTTTTCCCCAAACTCCATTATCAGATCAACCTTTTCCTATTGAAGACTCTTTATTTATGAATCCTTCTTTGCATTTAGTTCCTATAATTCATTAACCTATAAAGAAAATATGTCTCTCTCATTATAAGAACCAAGCAAGTAAAAAAAATCAAAGTTGGTGCATTTATAAGTGGATTTGATATCATTACTCTCTTTGTCCTTAAAGTCTAATGTTGGGTATGTGTTATATTTTTTTCATAACTATCTCCATGTGTTACACATCATTTTGTCATCGTTAGGGAAAGGAACGCCAATCTGGATCTATCACTATCTAATGAAGTGTTCCAAAGTATTCCCCTACAATGTTGGAAGCAAAACAATCCCAAAGACAACAAAAATCCCAGATTACATTGCTTAAAAACCTATTTTCAAGCACTTGCGCAGTTTTCCTAGTCATTTCCTGCATAAGTGTAGTTTTGACTATTATGTCTTGTGCAATCCTGTGCTCTGTCTTCCACTGAAAAGTGCGCAAATCACTTAACGTGGGTAAAAATGAAAAGTAAATTCTAGACGACCTGTTGGGGGAATATTTCTCAACCAAAAAGCCTCAAGCTCCTACATACCTGGGCCTCATCCTTTGGTTCATGAATCAAACTCCCTCTATTTACGGATCTCATCCCTTGAGAAGAGGATCTCAAACCTCCTCCTCTTGGTCTATAAATTCAACACAAAATAGAGGGTAAGGGAGGAATTTTGAATGTAAACTTACACTGTCGAATTGAGATTGGAAGCTTGTCACTTTAGGGAGGATTGGAGACTATTGGAAGGAGGTTTGCAACATCAAGACTAAGGTTGTATTTCTCCTTATTATTTAAGATTAATACAAGCAACTATTTCTTTCTTATTTCCACTTGTTATGATGCTCATTGTAAAGCTCAATCTTTTGCATAGTTTGTAATTGAGTATTGGATTCATGTTATGATATATGCTATGTTGCAATTTTCATTTATATTGTGTTTCAATATTTATCTATGTTATTCTTTTATTCCTGGTTTATTTCTTTTTATGCATATCTTCTCTTGAAACAACAAGGAAAGGCTTTTGAAAGCATCAAGAGACATCTACAAGCATTTGGTAGAAAGGTACGATATTATTGCACATTTCATACATCATATTTCAGTTATAGACTAACGAAAGTTTGCCATTACTTGTTTGTTTGTCTCTAGATATGTCTTCGAATATAGGGAGTTCATTCTTTTCGGCAAGAGTGATTTATCCACCATAACACCATGTGTTGTACATTGTGCTGGGCATATCCAGGGGGTCGGGGGGTGGGGTTGGTGAAGCCACCTTGCATGTGGGTTTCCCCCGAGAAAAAAAATTATGTGGTGTTTTGCATCAGTTTTGGCAATTTTCAGAACATGGTGGCTTTGCCCAGGGTATTGTAGTTTTGGTTAAGGATCTATGGTTGTATTCTAATCCATGGTAAATGGATTATCAATGTTACATGATATATATTGTATTGTAATACTATAAAAAAAGAATATATTGAAAAACCTTGTTGGTTTTCTTGGTTTCGATTCCAGGATAAAATCTCTATATTAATGCGTGTGTTTTCCAGTACATCTTATTATTATTAAGAATTTGCTTGCAGTAATTAATTGTATAGGGTTAAAACCTACATCTAACAATTGTTTAGTGTTATTTCCATCATTTGGACACCTTGAAATAACAACAATCTCATTTTATAAATCCTTAAGTTTGTGGATTTAGTCTTGACAATAATCTTCACAATTTTTTACTATGCATCCATCTAGCTCAAGAGTACTTGTAATGTTTTCACATTGGATATTGATTGTATTAGTCTCTTAGCCACAATTTCTGTAGTTTTCCTATGCCATTCTATCATATCATTTGAGTTGAATTGATTTAAATATACTTTAAATGAAGTCGTTTTAGGACCTAATTGGTCATTTCCCACCTTTGATTTAGGATAAATAACCAAGACGTTAAACATGTTTTAATGAAAATCAGGTTGGGACAAGAACCTTGGTCCTATAGTCTTCTTAGGTTTTAACAATGTCATTTGTTCCCCTTCCTTGTACTACCCTTAAGTTGTCACTATGTGTTGAGTAGAAATAGTTAAAGCTATCTCTTTTCCTTTAATAGGAATATATAATGTAGAAGTGGATGTTACAATTACAATGGGGCCATCCAACCATTTTTGTTGAATTTCACTTAATAGGCTATTGACCTATTTAGATATCCACCTTTGATTTTCCTTAACAAGATTTCCTCTGCAACATTGATTTACAATTTTTTTCCATTTTGATCATCTTTAGTAATTATTTTTGAAAAATCCTCTTGTGAGAGGGTTCTTCAGCCATATTTTTTGGAGAAGATATACTTATCATGGTTTCAACCCTCTAACTGGTAGCACTTAAAATAGGATTCACAACAGTTGCACTACAATCAAATCTTGTAACTCCATAATTGGCTACTAAATGACATGTATCCTTCATTTCAACCTTCTTCTACTTTGGTTTTCCCTGTATAAGGATGCTATCTCTTTCTTCTATTCATGAATCCTTATTTTCTTGCATTTCAAGAATAGGGTTGTGTTGTGGCCAGCAACAACCCCCCTTCTTATTTAGTTTTATCACTAATACTAAATAAGTGGGGACCCTTATTCAAAAATAGAAAAAAATCGATTAATGCTTGTATTTCCTTTTTCATTAAAACTTACTATCATAAAATTAGGAGAATACCCTCAAAAAATCTAAAAATACTTAAGTTTTATAATAAGTTAGAATAAAATCACTCCTTAAAACACATTGCATCACAGAAAGGGTAATGGATGCCTTCCTACAAGCGGATTTCTAAAAGTGTGAAATTGTGATGCGAAATCACGCATCAAAAGACCCTCATTGCATTGCATGCCTCAAGCATCACTTACGCTGAAATGCCTTAAACCGCCGATATGCGATGGCGCATCTCGCGAATCGCATTTCGCAGAAAACACATTGATGTATGATTACCACATGCAATGGATTTGCGATATTGAGATTTGTGATATTGCGATCTGTGATACTGCGATCTGCGATATTGCGAAGAAAATCGCAAAATCACCTTATTGCAGATCCGCAGGGCCCGTTGTTGGAGAATTGTTTTTTATAAAACTAAGGCCTAGTTATGTGCATTAATGTTAATTAATGAGTTAGTTGGCAATCATTAATAAAATATGGTTTTTGATCTTATCAAGGAACCATTTCACGTAAGGTGGTATATTTTATATGTTTTCCGCATTTAAAGCTTTCCCATCACCTTTTTCATATCATCATTCTCACCTCATTTGTAAACTGCAGGAGCGAAGAGCAGAGAAGTATTCATAGCAGAGTTCAAGATATTATGGGAAATAAGGGTAAAGCTCCTAGTTTTGAAGATAAAGAGATGACGCCCTTGTACACAGACACCACCCATAACAAAGATGCCGTATTACTACTTGGGAAGGCTTGTACAGTTTACTTGAGGAAGAAGATCCCAAGATAATGGAGGTTATGACTACTATAGGCTCACACGGGTCTTCTAAGCTGTCTATTACAGATCTAGCATGTTCATTCTTGCACAAGATAGCGGCGAGGCCCAAAATTTTTCCATACATGGACATCGTTAAATGGGTACTAGATAATGCTGATATCACGTATAGAGAATTTAAAGCTTAGAACCAAGAACGTATAAGTCATTCTTTCCACAAAATTTAAGCTTTATATCCTCTATCAAAAAGCATGCAAGAGGCGAAAATCGCATGAGGGAAGCCTGGATCGTGAAACGGAGGCAGTTTCCGATGCACGATTAGTGCCTAGCACTAATCGCACATCACCATGAAAAACCCCTCGAGATGGAAAGCCTCAAATTTCTCAGTTGCTTGTAAGCTCGAAAATTTGTAGGAAAAAAGTGCTAAAGACGAAAGGTAAAACTAGAACTCAAAACCAATGGTATTTATCTTCAAATAGTATGTAAATATCTACCAAATGTACAACATCTAAAAACAAGCTGGAGATAGAAGGCTCAAGAAAGGACAGAGTCAATCAAAAGGTTAACCAAGTTGAATTGGGATTCTTACTGGGCATACTTGGTAAAACCACACAGCTAGTGCATGACTCTGAAATGTATCATCAATCCTGCTGAGCAGATGGCGCGAGCTCTTACTGATTCCATTTTCGCAGGACAGCTAAAGTTGGAAGTCGGCCATACAACTCTCCTCAAGCAAATGTTGAATGCTTGTGACTACAAGGAACAGATAAATAGATAGTTAGTTATTAGTTTTAGTTTTAGATTCAGTTTTAGTTTTAATTTTGTTTTATTTTTGCTTGAAATGAGGACGGTCATTTAAACCGCATCCTACATTTTTGTAATAAATTATTTTTAGAATTAATTAGTAGTATTTAAACCCTTCTCATGCATTTAGAGAAGGGTCCAGAAACTTATCAAAAACTTGTCCTCAGAACATGCATTTTTGCACCCTCCGAGGAGGTTTTGATGAATGAATGGAACATGATTTATTGATATCTGCGTTTAATATCTACTACTGATGTTGCACTTTTGTACCCTTAGTGGATGTTGGGTTAAGAAGAGATAGATCATTATTGCTTGAGCTAATGAGTAGAACTAGTTATAAATGGTACTTTTATCTCTTAACTATTTCTGCTTATGTGTTATGGTGATATTCATGTTCAGTTATTTATATATGAATGCTTAAATTCTTGAGTGATCATTTGGCACTTTTGTACGATGATAACTATTTATTTATGCTTAATATATGAATATCTTATTATGCGATATGTTTTTCACAACTGTTTCGTCTAAATTTTTATATGAAATGGTTTATCTTTATTGAATTCTTTTCTCATAGCAGTTGAATGATATTTATTACCAATTGTTGTTTGAAATCATTTTAGATTGCATAACAGAAAGATTACATCCCGGTTTAGTTTAGAATTAGATATTTCTGTTTATTAGAATACAATTGCATGTTGTTAGATTAGATTTAGAATAAAAATAATTTTACTTAGGAATCATTAGGAAAGAAATATCAATTCTCAACACACACACACATATATTGGGAAACTAGTCCCATATCCCTAGTCGGACCCACTATACCAAATGAAAAAGGAGGTGTTAACCAAGGTCCGGACCGAGTGGGTATCCCTCTTGTTGTAGACCCGATTTTCGGGGCTTCAACATATTTGGCGCTAGAAGGAGGGCCCCGAATTATGAATGGCAAGTAAGTCTAAATCTAAATACCATTCTGAGAGTAAATCGTCCTCACCATCTCCCCCGACTTCTCCATCACATTTAGAATCTTTAAATCTTGAGCAAGAAGTCGAAAGAACAACAACCACTACCACAAACCCTGACATTTTAGACAAATCTACTATTGAACCTCCTGAAGTTGAATCTTTGATTCATAAACTTCAAAAATTTTCAGTATCTCCTCAAATATATGATAAATCTCAAGGTAGCATGACTTCGCAATATAACCCTGCTCATCCTCTCACCAGATTAAAGAGTGAAAAGTTTGGTATTGAGCCAACCAAGTTACCTCTACCTACAAGGAAGAGAGCAAGGAAATCACCTAAAGGGTCTGATAGTGAGACTCTTTCGTCATCATCATCCATCTCAACCTCTCCACTGCGAAGTCAACCATCCACTCCTCCACTTCAAATCATCGTCCACTAGACCATTGGAACTTCAACATCTCCTTCTCAAACATCTGGAACTATAATATCCTCATCTTCCCAACTGCAGGGATCATCTTCTGCGCTTTCCTCTATTAGCAGTTCAACGATGGCCCAAATGCCATGGAATAACCTAGGGGCAGTCTTAATGCCTGCGCCCTTGAGTCAATTACCGGCCCATCCCGAAAAATGGCTGCCTAAGTTTAATCCTGAAGCAGGCATGCTAGCAGAAGAACACATAAATAACTTTATGTTATCCATAAATCTCAATGGGGTCACTAATGAAGATGTTGTCATTCAGCTTTTTCCTTGCACTTTGCAAGGAGCAGCCGGATCATGGTATTTCTCATTACCATACGGGTCTATTACTAGTTGGGATATCTTCCAAGAACAATTCTTGACTAAGTTTGGTGATGACAGGTCCACTGCGACATTAATCAATGACCTGTCTAACCTTCGGGCTGAGTCAAAGGAACCTATCAAAGATTTTAACTCGTGTTTTAATAAACTGTTGAACAAAATTCCTATTGCTTCTAAACCTAGCGAAGAAGTGCGAAGTGAATGGTACATCTCTGCTTTATAATCAAACATAGCAATCTTCGTTGATAGAGCTAACAAAACAACTTTAGCTGACAATATGAAGGAAGCAATAATGGTAGAGAAGCCCATCATAGCTCTAGAAAATAAAAATGCCGTTGAAGAACGTAAATCTAAAAAGGTTTCTTTCAAAGAAGATCCAAAGAAAAAACAGCCCAAAGACCCATTTGATTTAGAGGGATTGCAGAAAGTTTTGAAAACCATGTCTAACGAAATGGTTGACATAAAGAAACAAGTAGCAGAGACTTCTTATAAAAAGCCTTACAAGCCTTATAGAAGAAATCCTTCGACTGATTCAAAGCCTACTAATGCTATTACAAATGCTGAATCAGAGGAAGAAGAAGAGGAAATTGCTACCGAAGAACCTACCGATAATAAGAAGTTGTAGAGGCACAGGGTATGTGGGACTTCATCCTCCCTAATGAAGAGGATCAAGAGGCATCGTTGGTTAGTACTTGAAGTAGAAATCAACTCTATCCTCCTCAACCTAATCCTAAGATAAAGAGCACAAGCTCAATGCCTAAGGATAAAGTCGCAGCCAAGAAAACGACATCCAAAGCAATTCAAACAAGCCCAGTCCAAACAAATTCACCAACTCCATCTAAAACATTGATTGTTTCAGATGAAATGGAGTATAATACCATAGAAGACATGAAGAAGACTAGGGCTAACATCACTTTTTATGAATTGAGCAAGTTAAAACATCAACAAAAGCTCCTTTTGAAAGAATTACATGAAGTAATAGTTGCACCTCTGCCCGCCGTTGTAATCTCACAAGCTTCCCATGAGATGGGAAGACCTCCAAATACTGTGATTAATAAAGTTGATCCAAACAACATTGCTCTAATTGGAGGAAGGTCAAGATCTCATACCTCGCCATTTCTTCTTACTTATGAAATTTTCAATAAAAAATTGCATAGTTGTTTAGTTAATTCAGGAGCTTCATCCAATATCTTACCTAAATCGATTTTTGCAAAATTGAACGTTCAACCTCAAAAATCTGCTGTGCGCATAGTGCAGTTGGATCGGTCGCAAGATGAAGTGATCGGTGAATTAAATCAGGTTACCATAAGGCTATCACCTAATCCAAAGGTATGTCAAGTTATCGATATTTTAGTTTCAGACATTCCAAAATTCTATGGCTTAATTCTTAGCAGGGATTAGTCAGAAAAACTTCATGGATATTTTGCAACTGATTGGTCACACATGTGGCTCCCTTACAATGATAAACCAAATCAGATAAAAGTTGAGCGAGAAAGACATCAGAAATACATAGTAACATAATTGGAAGGAGAAAATGAATCGGTAGCATACAACAATAATATAATTGGAAACTATTCTCTTGATTCTTTCCTAGGAAATTTTAATGCTCACACTTCACCTTACTTAGAACATTCTGTTTTATCTCAAGTAGAAAATTTTTCTCAAACAAATAGTTTTAAATGTATTAATTTTATAGATAATCCTGTAAATAAATCTTTATTTTGGAAGTTATTTTTTGACGGTTCTAAGTCTAACGAAGGAGCAGGAGCAGGATGCATATTAGTTAGTCCAGAGGGAAACAAAAATATGCTAACTTGTATACTCGAGTTCGATTTCACCAATAATACTGCAGAATACGAGGCTTTAGTCCAAGGATTATACAAAGCAATCGGACTAGACATCAAATATCTACAAGTCTTCTGAGATTCGGAAATTGTTATCAGACAGGTACAGAATACTATACATTGTCTATCAGGTCATTTAAAGCATTACCAATCTTTAGTACAAGATCTGACTGAACATTTTATAACACTTAATATTTCATCAATTCCTAGACTCCAAAATGCTAGTGCTGATCTCTTGGCAAATGTAGCTTCTAAGCTTATTCCCTCAGAAGACTTTAGCCCCGATATATTTTCAATTGAATTAATCTTTAGACCCTCAATTCGTAATAACATTAAAAATTGGAGAATTTTCAACGATGATCCTGATTTTGTAAGCTTCCTCACCTCTGAGGGATCTTACACCAATCAAATAATTGATGAGGACCAACATGACAAACAATTGCAACAAGATAGCACTAATAATGCTATGCCAAAATCAATAGTCAAATTAGAAGATCTATATGATTTGAAAGATCGATTCAAAAGATCTGCCAATTCAAAGCTTCAAAGTTCAACTCTGAACTATGAATTAGTAAATCTAGGAACTCATACCAAGCCATAGAATATCAACCTAGGCCTTGGCCTAGCTCTTGAAGAAAAATTAGCGTATGTTCGTCTCTTGAAACAATACAAAATTGTCTTTTCTTGGAACTATGATGAACTTAAGACTTACGACACTTCTATCATCCAACATACTATCCCAATGATAAACGATGATAAAATTGTCCAACAAAAGCTGAGAAAGATCCATCCTAATCTAGAAAACCAGATCAAATCTGAGCTCAATAAGTTATTGAAAGCCAAAATCATTTTCCCCGTGCGACATTCTCAATGGGCTTCCAATATGGTTCCCGTTAGAAAGAAGAACAGAGACATTAGAATTTGCATTGACTTTCGAAATCTTAACAAAGCCTACCAAAAAGATAATTTTCCTTTGCCTCCTATGGAGCAAATATTGCAGGATCAGAATTAATGTCCTTCTTGGATGGTTTCTCCGGCTATAACTAAGTTTTGGTCCATCCTAATGATTAATTAAATACCACATTCAGAACCAAATGGGGTACTTATGCTTATCAAAAGATGCCTTTTGGTCTGATCAATGCTAGTGCCACATTCCAAAGGGCCATGGACATCACATTTAAGGGATTAGTAAACAAATCAGTAGTAATCTACTTGGATGATATAACTGTATATTCCAAGAAGCGAGGCAATCATCTCAGAGATTTAAAACATATCTTCCAATGGTGTCAAAAGTATGGAATTTCACTTAACCCAAAAAAGTCCTTTTTTGCATTAAGTGAAGGAAAACTTCTTGGATTCATAGTGTCAAAATCTGGAATCCATATTGATCCTGATAGAATCAAGGAGATTTCCAAAATACCTTTGCCTCACAACAAGAAAGCTATGCAATCCTTCCTTGGCCAGATTAACTTTGTAAAGAGATTTGTTCTAGATTTTTCAAGAATCATATCTCCTTTACAAGCAATGATTAAAGAGAACTCAATCTTCAAATGGGGCCAAGACGAATATGAAGCATTCAATTTGATCAAACAAGCGATTGTTAACGCTCCATCTTTAGCAACTCCAATTTTTTCCGATCCTTTCATTTTATATACATTTTCCTCTGATAGATCATATGTTGCGATACTCACTCAAGCAAATCAAGATAAGGCAGAAGCCCCAATTGCTTTTTTCAGTTCAAATCTACAAGGGGCTGAGTTAAATTATTCAGACATAGAGAAACAAGCATATGCTGTTTTCAAAGCGATAAAATATTTCAAACCCTTTCTGCTTAAAACCCATACAAAGATCATAGTGCCATTTCCTGCAGTAAGAAATCTTTTAGTACAGAAAGATGTGGGTGAGAAAAGAGCCAATTGGGTTACCGCATTACAAGAATATGACATTGAAATTAAACCAGCAAATATTGTAAAAGGTCAAGGATTTTGCAAAATGCTAGCTGGAGCATCGCTTATTTCTGAAATACCGTCTACAGAGATACAAATGTACGAGGTAAGCCTAAACGATGTTGATTCATTATACGCCGATATCATATTTTATCTAAAGAATGGATATGCCCCTTCAAACCTCGATTATACAAAGAAAAGAGCTCTAGGGTTGAAGGTTAAGCAATATCAGCTCGTGAACGATGTACTTTTTAGGATGAATTATGATTATGTTCTCCTTAGATGTCTTGAGAAATCTGAAGCTGAAAAGGTGTTGCAAGAACTCCACACTGGACCAGCAGGTGGACATTATGCTGGAGATGCTACTGCACATAAAATCCTCCCCGCAGGCTATTACTGGCCCACACTATTCAAAGACGCGCATAGCTACGTAAGGAAATGTCAAGTTTGTCAAATTGCTACTGGGAGACAAAAGAAGCGATCATTACCTTTGCAACCAGTCAACATTGAACAACCTTTTGATCAATGGGGATTGGATATAATAAGAGATCGTTCCTCACTCTTCTAAAGAGCATATGTATATCCTTACAGCTACAGATTATTTTACTAAATGGGTAGAAGCAGTTCCTCTCAAGACAGCTAATGCCGAACACATCATTGATTTCCTAGATCAGTTCATAATCACCAGGTTTGGTTTACCCTCTGCTTTAATGTTTGATAATGCGTCATATTTTTCTGGTAATGCTATGACTGAATTTGCACTCAAAAGAGGTTTTAAGCTTACTCTGCCAATTATTACCCATAAGGGAATGAGTTAGCTGAATCTACGAATAAAAACTTCATCAGAATCATTAAGCGAACCATTGACCAGAATCATAAGAATTGGCACAAGTCTTTAGTATATGCTTTATGGGTAGACCGAATAATGCAGAAAGCCTCTATTGGCACTTCTCACTTTAATTTAGTTTATGGGAAAGAAGTGGTTCTTCCAACTCATCTAGCAATTCCCTCTTTGGCTTTAGTTCAATATATTGATGAAACACCAACTTCTTCCTTACAACTAAGGCAACTACAAATCCTTAAGCTAGAAGAGCAAAGAGAATAGGCTAAAATAACTCATGCTCATCACCAAGCATTAGTAAAAGCTTCTTTTCACTCAAACATGATGTCTAGAAAAGACTTTCAGATAGGGGATCTAGTTTTAAAATGGGACAAGGCTCATGAGGAAAAGGGCAAACATACGAAGTTTCAACGAATGTGGCTTGGCCATTTCCAAATCGCAGAAATCACAGGCCCATCTACCTTTATGTTACAGGATTTAACAGGAAAAATAGAATCTTTACATGTTAACAGGTAGATCCTCAAAAAATACTTTCCATAGGAGATCATTCTTCTATTTTTCTAGATTAGTTTTTCCTTTATTTTCATAATAAAACCAGTTGTAAACGGTTACATTTGGAATTCACGAAAAGGACAAGTATTTCTTTTAGATTTTGTTTTTTTTCTCTTGTATAAATAGAAATAATTTAGAAAGTTGGTCATTATTATTGAAAGATACAGTCAAAGAGCTATAAGCCTGAATATGATACTAGTTTCAACCTTGTAAATTTTGATAAAAAAGCGACCTTTAGTGGGAATTTGTTTTATATCAGTCAAATGAAAGGTATCAATAACAAAACAAATATTCTCTGTAGAAAATCTCTTTCCAAAAACTCTACCATTGTCGTCCAGAGCTATTCTTAAGGAAACAATGACTTCCTCCCCACCTCAGGAATTACAAGCTTCAAGGAATAATGCAACGATACACTTTAAACTTAAAGAATAAGAGGTCTCATCACGAGTCGACTTATCATGATCATAGATATTATAGCTTGCTAACTTTGCCAAAATTGCATACCACAACAGGGCAATGACTCAAGATTGTTGCAATCAAAAGACAAGGGTCTCATCACGAGCCAACTTGTTCAGCAAAGCTATAAATCAAGTCAGTGGCACTATCATAATTTGGCTACGAAACCAAGGCATTGTTCTTTAAGGAGTAAAATAAAATGAAAGCAATAAGTGTAGATATGGATTTCTCTTTGAAAATTGTACATTTCTCCAAGTGGAATATAGGGTCATTGCTGGGCAACAGGTAACCCTGTCGAGGCTATAAACGCTTGCTGGCAGCAGAGGCTCTACCTATGACAAATGAGCATATTTAAAATTGATTTACAAAGAAGCCTTTGTTTTTATCTCTATAACCTAAGTAGTGACTGACATAGATACAATGACTAGCTCTAGGAAGTAAATAAACAAAGTTGACATAGAAGAAACAAACTATCATTGACAGCTGAAAATCATAATGTATTTTATCTTTCTATAATAAAGTTTGATTTTCTAGAAAAATTTCTGTTTAGGAAGTTTAAGAAATTCAAAAGAAAAGCAGAGATAACTGGTTCTTCCAAGTGAATCGCCAATTGTTGTGGCCAGCAACAACCCCCCTTCTTATTTAGTTTTATCACTAATACTAAATAAGTGGGGACCCTTATTCAAAAATTAAAAAAATCGATTAATGCTTGTATTTCCTTTTTCATTAAAACTTAATATCATAAACTTAGGAGAATACCCTCAAAAAATCTAAAAAGACTTAAGTTTTATAATAAGTTAGAATAAAATCACTCCTTAAAACATGTCGCATCGCAAAAAGGGTAATGGATGCCTTCCTACAAGCGGAATTATAAAAGTGTGAAATTACGATGTGAAATCACGCATCAAAAGACCCTCATTGCATCGTATGCCCCAAGCATCACTTATTCTGAAATGCATTAAACCGCCGATATGCGATGGCGCATCTCGGGAATCGCATTTCACAAAAAACACATTGACGGATGATTACCACACGTAACAGATTTGCGATATTGCGATATTGCGATCTGTGATACTGCGATCTGCAATATTGTGAAGCAAATCGCAAAATCGCCTTATCGCAGATCTGCAGGGCCCGTTGTTCGAGAAAGTTTTTTTTTTATAAAATCAAGGCCCAGTGATGCGCATTAATGTTAATTAATGAGTTAGTTGGCAATCATTAATAAAATATGGTTTTTGATCTTATCAAGGACCCATTTCACGTAAGGTGCTATATTTATGTGTTTTCCGCATTTAAAGCTTTCCCATCATCTTTTTCTTATCATCATTCTCACCTCATTTGTAAACTGCAGGAGTGAAGAGCAGAGAAGTATACATAGTAGAGTTGAAGATATTATGGGAAAGAAGGGTAAAGCTCCTAGTTCTGAAGATAAAGAAATGACGCCCTTGTACACAGACACCACCTGTAACAAAGATGCCGGTATTATTACTTGGGAAGGCATGTATAGTTTACTTGAGGAAGAAGATCCCAAGATAATGGAGGTTACGTCTACTGCAGGCTCACACGGGGCTTCTGAGGCGTCTATTACAGATCTAGCATGTTCATTCTTGCACAGGATAGCGGCGAGGCCCAAAATTCTTCCATACACGG
This sequence comes from Pinus tabuliformis, assembly GCA_031772625.1. Taxonomy (NCBI): domain Eukaryota; kingdom Viridiplantae; phylum Streptophyta; class Pinopsida; order Pinales; family Pinaceae; genus Pinus; species Pinus tabuliformis. Next base: position 338,489,082 of record CM062812.1, read on the forward strand.
ACATGGTTAAATGGGTACTAGATAATGTTAATATCACGTATAGGGAATTTAATGCTCAAAACCAAGAATATATAAGTCATTCTTTCCACAAAATTTAAGCTTTATATCCTCTAACAAAAAGCGCGCAAGAGGCGAAAATCGCAGCAAGGAAGCTCGGATCGTGAAACAGAGGCAGTTTCCGATGCGCGATTAGCGCCTAGCACTAATCGTGCATTGCCAGGCAAAACCCCTCGAGATTGAAAGCCTCAAATTGCTCAGTCGCCTGTAAGCTCGGAAATTTGTAGGAAAAAAAGTGCTAAAGACAGAAGGTAAAACTGGAACTCAAAACCAGTGGTATTTATCTTCAAATAGTATGTAAATATATACCAAATGTACAACATCTACAAACAAGCTGGAGATAGAAGGCTCAAGAAAGGACAGAGTCAATCAAAAGTTTAACCAAGTTGAATTGGGATTCTTACTGGGCGTACTTGGTAAAACCACACAACCAGTACATGACTCTCAAATGTATCATCAATTCTGCTGAGAAGATGGCGCCAGCTCTTGCCGATTCCGTTTTCGTAAGACAGCTAAAGTCAGAAGTCGGCCAACCAACTCTCCTCAAGAAAATTATGAACGCTTGTGACTACAAGGAATAGATACATAGATAGTTAGTTATTAGTTTTAGTTTTAGATTTAGTTTTAGTTTTAATTTTGTTTTATTTTTTCCTAAAATGAGGACGGTCATTTAAACCGAATCCTACATTTTTGTAATAAATTATTTTTGGAATTAGTTAGTGGTATTTCAACCTTCTCATTCCTTTAGAGAAGGGTCCACAAATTTATCAAAAACTTGTCCTCAGAACATGCACTTTTGCATCCTCCGAGGAGGTTTTGATGAATGAATGGAACAAGATTTATTGATATCTGCATTTAATATCTACTACTGATGTTGCACTTTTGTACTCTTAGTGGATGTTGGATTAAGAAGAGATAGATCCTTATTGCCGAAGCTTATGAGTAGAACTAGTTATAAATGGTACTTTTATCTCTTATCTATTTCTGCTTATGTGTTATGGTGATATTCATGTTCATTTATTTATATATGAATGCTTAAATGCTTGAGTTATCATTTGGAACTTTTGTACGATGATAACTATTTATTTATGCTTAATGTATGAGTAGCTTATTATGTGATATGTTTTTCACAACTGTTTCATCTAACTTTTTTTATGAAATGGTTTATCTTTATTGAATTCTTTTCTCATAGCAGTTGAATGATCTTTATTACCAACTGTTTTTTGAAATCATTTTAGATCGAATAACGGAAAGATTACGTCCTGGGTTAGTTTAGAATTAGATATTTCTGTTTATTAGAATACAATTGCATGTTGTTAGATTAGATTTAGAATAAAAAGAATTTTACTTAGGAATCATTAGGAAAGAAATATCAATTCTCAACACACACACACATATATTGGGAAACTGGTCCCATATCCCTAGTCGGACCCACTATACCAAACGAAAAAGGAGCTACTAACCAAGGTCCGGACCAGGTGGGTATCCCTCTTGTTGTAGACCCGATTTTCGGGGCTTTAACAGGTTGCTAAAAGGTTGATGTATGGAAAACCCAATACCTTTTCTAAGATTTGAAATAACATGACAAGGATCGTACTTCCAGGGAATTTTGTTTTGAAGCTTGACTATTACAAAATTTTCTTCAAGAATATTGTGCGCACTTCTATTTTTGATAAAAAATATAAAAGGTTTCATAAGGTAAAGTAAGAATTGCCATCTTTCTTTTTTGTAAAAAAATGAAAATTATCAACAAACAATCTTTGCATAGCAACTTCACAAGCAAATATATGATGATTAATGTAAGTTAGTAGACAATAAGACTCACCTTCATAACCATATATACTTATTAAGGTATGGTTTTTGTATGAAAACCATTCTCCGATATTAGTTTCCTTGCTTAATAGTAAAATCCTTTTATATTCCTATGGTTTCCTCAAGGGAAGTTGGTTTATTATAAAAAATTGAAGATTTATCGAAAAGCAAGTAGCACAATCCATGTAACTTCCTTTGGTTTCTAAGATACAAAACATATGCCCATTTAATAACATTATTTTTTCCCCCTCTTTATTATGTACATTTAGACTGAAACCATGATCTTGGAAAAAATTGAGATAGTTGAATAATCAAATGGCCAAGGTATGACTAATATTTAAATAAGGAAAGAGTGTCAATAGTACTTAGCTAAAAAAATGCATTGGAAACACATCTAGGAAAATAAAAATATATATGTATGATATGCTATGATTTCTTGAAAACATATTAATGTAACTTAATCCAATTCTTCATCATCATTGCAACCTAAACTAATGTTGAATGATAGGTTTTATCATGCTATATTTAAGTGGAAGGCTGACTTTAGGAACATTAGATAAATCAACTAAAATATTCTCTAAAACTTCCAATTTCTCTTTCTCATTTATATCCTTACTAGCATTCCTAAACCCTAGCATCTTTCTCCTCCTTTATATCCTTACCATCATTGCAAAACCCTAGCATCGTAGCTATGGCAGGAGGGAGGGGTTATTGCACAACAATTCTAGAACGATCATGAGATATTATGCATCTTGTTTGAGCGTTGTAAAGATTAGCCAAATGTAAAACTACTTTTTGGTCTTGATATGTCTAGGGTAATATACCTTTGCGTCCTTACAGGCTAGTAATTAAATACCATAACATTGCGTTTGAAACCAATAAACTGCCAAAACAAATCATAGTCCAAACACCAACATTAACAAACACATGAATTAAGAATCACAAGTTATAATGCTGTAGCATAAATGTTAATTCAAATGATGGTTTCCATTTGTGACACGTTCTCAACAATTCAACACATGTCTTCATTCTAAGGTGTCATGTTTAAATGGAAAGGGTATAGAATGACCGTTAAATCTAATCATACACCATTATCTTAGCAATGCTGGAGGTACAAGGCCATTTAAAATAAAGAGGAACGTTATCAGTGGGATTTTATATCTCATTTGATTCAGTCAAGTCTTGTTTCATAGTGCCAGCACTACCTTGTTCCAATATTTTAAAGCACAGATTTACTCCACCAATTCAAGGATTTTTACCAGATGCTTAGTTTGATTTCATAGCTGTTAGAATATGGGAAAGAGTGGGTACGCAAAGAGGATCGAACCTAATGGACAACAGACTTCAGTTTCAGCAAACCAAGAATTTCCAGAATGCGTATAAGGGATACGGATAGGTTAATTTTTGTGATTTCGTTGAAGGGTAGCTGACAAATATTTACTTAGCATATTTCCACCCTCTCAAAGGCAAAATTATCAGCTTTGGTTAAAAACAAAGATACTGCTGTAGCATTTCGTAGCGCTAGCAGATAATATAATGTTGATTACTTAAAATCTGCAAAGGAGATAAACACCTAGCAGCAGAAAATCACCAATTGGAGATTATTTCCAGATTTTGGGGAGAAATTCAGATTCTTAGGCAACAAAATTAGCAGTAAAATGACCCAATGGAAACAATTAAAAAATATGTTTTAATATCATCCTCATCCTAATTTGGTAGTGCATTACCCAGAAATTTTGGCAGCACTAAATGTACCTTTTTCTGGAAGCAATTTCTCCTACAAGTGGGTTATTTCGTTGAGATGAGATGGGATACGTTAAAAATAAAAACAAAAAGACTTATCCATTTTATTGGGAAAAGAAATCAGAGCATATCCTTTCGTTGAGATGAGATGGGATACGTTAAAAAAAAAAAAAAGACACATCCATTTTATTGGGAAAAGAAATCAGAGCATATCCCATTTTTGGGCTTAAAACAGGGGATCCAAATTTTGTTCCAGCAAGGCAGTCAAAGGTTAATTTCTACAACAATCAACATTTCAAAGTTGAAAGTGCAAGCAATTAATTTTTATATTTTTAGCATGTATTAAAAACAATTTAGAATCAAATATACATATATATATTAAATATTTCATAGTTAATATTTTTCCACATATTTTGGATCCGAAACATATGTAATATCTCTATAAAACAGATGAAAAAAGGACAAAGGGTTCGGTTTTAGAGAGGAAAAATTACTGTGTAAATTTGAGATTAATTGAATCTTATTGGATAAAAAGATTTTTGATTTTATGGCCCAAACATTGTCGAGATGCTACTTTCCTATCTGTTTCTTTATGGTGGTTTTTTCCCCTTTCTAAGTGATTCCATTTTATATGTAATTTTCAGTAAATGATTGAAAGCAAATATTTTAGAATTTCTCATTGATGTCTTATTTTCCTACAATCAAATATTTTCATGTTTCCTTTTAAAGCTATTTTAGAATTCATCCTTGTTGGATGCTCTACTGTAGTGGACTATTATCTCCATTCAACTATCAACTACAACAATAATCTACGTGTCCAAGAAAGATTCATCTATCCCGCCTTCAATATCCATAGCCATGTAATGTAGGATCCATTAAATTTCTTGCTAATTATCATGACTCTTTGTTCAATAGATATTTCACTCTGTCCTATAACATTTTAAACCCTAATATCCATAGCCAGGTAATGGAGGATCCATCAGATTTCTTGCTAGTTATCATGACTCCATGCCCAATGAATATTTCACTCTGTCCTACAACATTTTAAACCCTATGGTACATAATATCTAGCCATTGTACTGATTAAATAAAAAGTTATTGAGGTGACAGAAGGTGACTGAGTTATGAGATGTTAGCTTCCAATCTAAAGACTAATTCAATGTTACCTTGAAATTTTCCTTTACATAGCCGGGCAAATTCCCAGTGATAACATATACTTTCAATCATTAATATGAATGTAAGTACAAATTCTATTAATTACCACAATTAAACTGATGAACTTTAAACCATTAATGTAAATGTAAGTACAAATTCTATTAATTACCACCATTAGAATGATCTAATAACAGATAGTGGGAATATTAGGTGAGACCCACTTGTTATAATTCTGTGAATTCCACCCATATAAAAATTCAATCACCATTATTGATATTCATGGTTAGATTCACTGGAATGTAACTTATGGTTAAAAACTATGCAAGTTACAACCTAATATGAATATTCACCGTCAATCTCAACTTACTCTGACCATTCAATATACCAAAAGTGTAAGTTGACTTTAACTTCTATGTATGTTACGATATGGTATGAATATAGACCTTCGATTATGGACCATGAGAGCTGTATCCAGTGAAAGTATAACTTGCTTTTAAACTTTACTTAATTTCTGATGTCTCATGGAATTTGGATATTTCTTCACCTTTCACCATTGGATTATTAGATCAAGAGCTTTGGGTTAATGTGCTATTCCAATATGGAATAACAACCATTAAATTTATTTTATTTCAATTTTCACTATTGGATCCATTAGATCAACAATTCATTGTTATGAAGAGTTTAATATAACTTTCGATATGATATTATGGAAATTGATCGCAACTTTGTCAGTAACAGATCAACTGATTTGTCATAAAATGACCTCTATTTTACATTATAATATATGATTTTAGTTAGAGATATATGCGGGAAATAAATCATAAAATTATATTTTCGATGATTTATAACAATATTAGAATAACTTAGATTGCCACATATTCTTGTAAAACAAAACTTTCAATTAATGAATCCATTTTCACCATTTCAATCTCTTGCCATTTGTGATTTATATACAGTTGTTTTGAAATTTCTGGGGAATGATGAAAAATAATAATTTTTTAAACAATATCACTCAAATTAGATTTATTGTGGATATGTATTTTTTTAGACAAAAATGATATACTAAGACAAATCTAAATCACTCAAATTAGATTTGTTGTGGATATCTATTTCCTTCAAGACAAATGATATTCTAAGACAAGTTTAAAAAATTATTAGGAGTCAATAAAATAGTAATAACATTTGACACCTATTCGGGATGACATCTCCCTATAAAACTGAAAGAAATGTAGACTAGGTTCCTAATACAATGGGTGATGGAGTCAATATTTTACAAATCTCATCCCTATCAAATCACAAGTATGCCTTAATCTCTTTATACATGCTATACCCTTTGTAAAATTTTCATAACCTCTTGGGTCTTATAAATTAATATCATACGATGAGAGATATTAATGTTAATTAAAGTGTTAAATATCATATGTTTTCCCTTTAAAGTGTTATAAAGGTTTGTATTATGCATTGTCAACAAAAACGACATTAGTTGCTAATCTTTGTGGTTTTAGCACATGAAAGTATGGATAAAGGGAAAGAGAAAGTTCCACCTATACCATTGGAATTAAACCTATGAAGACAAGGAAACATTCAAAGGGGACTTTAAAATCTAAGGTGGACAAACTGCTAAGGAATTAGGAAGAATTGAGAGTGAAATTTGAAATGATCTAGGGTAAGTTGGAAACTCTATGAGCAATTCCGCAACCTTAAAAATTAGCCTATGGTTCTAATGATGCTATTTCTTTCACTCAATTGTCAAATAATCTTGTTATAGAAATATATGATTGGGTTATAGATTTCGAATTTCGTGTAGGCTACTTTGTATTTTTGCAAATTTTTGCTCTTTCAAGAGGGAAAGGAAATGTAAATTTTAAATAGGGTCAAACGCACATCTTATATCCTTTACCAATGTTAAATTACAATGCAAAGACATGCATGGAACGGGGATAAATATGCAAATAATATAGTCATTCATCACACAAAAAATATATCCATGTGCCATGCAAATAATATAACCATGCATCATGCAACTATATGCAACACATTCCCAACGATTTTGATTCCAATTCAAAAATAAGAATTTGATTTTTCTCATTATAGAAGTTGGAATAGTTTCCTAAAGTTAATATAAAAAAATATTAAATTTTCTTTCCTCATATACAAGAGAGATATAGTAATAGAGTTAAGATTATGAAGCAAATTTGATTGTATCACATCAAGTTTCAACCAATCAATAAACATCTCCTTATATCATTTCAACTTGTGGTTATGATCTACTTATTTACTCATGAATTAGCACTTCTCTTATGTCAAACCATATAGTTGAAGATCTATTAAGATACACTATTTTATGCTTCGAGATTGAATCTTTGGATCAAAATTGGTCCCTTGAGTTCTTCTTCTCATGTTCTAGTTCCCTTCTAAAGATATACCATGCATGCATCTTCTAGAATGTGTGGATTATGGGTAAAAGGAGATGGTTGTTCATCCTCAATGGAGATTATACAATATTATTAACTTGGTCACAATTAGTATTCCATAAACATTTTTATATCCATTCCTGTGTTGGTACATTTTTCTTCCCTTCCACCTCATGATGGTACTATCATCTATGTTATCTAACACTTTCCCATTAGTATAGGGGGGTTTGCAAAAAAGGATTTGGAAGGAAATTTTTAATCCTTCAATGTTACGTATCCAAATCAAAAACAACACAGAAACATAAGGAAAGATAGCTCAACAACTAGATAATAAGCCACTTCGAAGGGGCAACCTCCCTTTACATCACATAAATGAACAATTCTTGGGTGACTCAAATGACAAGACCTCCTTGGTATATATAGGAGGCTAAAGGGTCAAAATATAATTAGGGCCTACATAACAATAATAAAGTAAGGGCACAACAATAACAATAATGGGCTTCTATGGGGCACAATAATAACAATATGGATGCTACCTAGTATTACAGAGACCTAACATGCCACTCTCCTTCAAAAAAGTTTTGTCCTCAATGTTTGAGTAGTTATAGATGCTTGTGTATAAAATTTTCATCCTCCCATGTGGAATCTTTAGTAGGTAAGTTCTTCCATTTAAATGAGATACTCTGAAATTGATCGATTCTATAACTGCTAGATTCTTATTTACATGATTTCTTTAGGCTCCAATATGATTTTTCCTTCCTCATCAAGTTATGGAAATACAGTTTGAACTGAGAGCTTGTCGCTATAACCTTATTTAAGCATGAAACATGGAAAACTAGATGTACTCACGAAGGTGCAGGAAACTCCAATTTGTATGCCATATTACCAACCTTTTGCAACACCTTGAAAGGACTATATTACTTGAGTTAAAATTTATTATCCTTCTTAGCTTGATTAAGGGACATTTGTTTGTATGGTTGTAGCCATAAAAGTACCTAATCACCCACATCAAAAATTCATTCACTACGATGTTGAGATTCCAAATGTTTCATTCGATTTTGCGCCATAGTTAGGTTATCCTTTAAGAGTTGGAAAACTTGTCGTTGATGCTCGATGTGATCTTCCACTACTTGAACCTTATAAATTTCTCTTAAATACGATGTGATGGATGATGGATGATGTCCATAAAGTGCCATAAATGGGGTCATTTTTGTTGTAGTATGGAAGGAAGTGTTATACCACCACTCTGCGAGAGGTAACCACTTGACCCATTGTGTTTGTTTATCATATACAAAGCAATGAAAATATCCTTCCAAACATTTGTTCACTATCTTAGTTTTCACATCATATTGAGGATGATAAGATAAGTTATGAACTAATTGAGTACCAAGAAAAGAAAATAATTCTATCCAAAAATTTCAAGTGATCTCTGTCATTTACAATAATCTTTGGGTTTCCTGTAGCTTTTGAATTGTTTCCATAAATGTAGTAGCAACTATTCTGGCTTTGAAAGGATGAGATAGTGCACAAAAGTGTGCGTACTTGGTATGTCTATTAACTACCACCATGATGACACTCTTTCCTTCGGACTTCGGTAAACTTATGATAAAATCCATTGAGGCCTCCTCTCAACATTGACTTGGAATGACTAATGGTTTTAAAAGACCTGGGCTCTTAATTGTCTCAACTTTATTTTGTTGTAAACCAAACATTCTTCCACAAAATTCTGAATATACTGTTTAAGGCCATCCAAAAAAAATTCCTTCTTGACCCTATGGTAAGTTTTTAAAAGACTTGAGTGCCCTCCTATAGGAGAGGTGGACAATTCCAAAATAAAATTTTGTTTGAGTTGGGAGTTCTTACATAGATATAAGTGATATTTGTACCACAATGAACCATTTTTCCAGATAAATGTATTAGATGCGTTGGGATCTTGTTGCAAATTTTGAATGATTGTCCACACCTCTTCATTATTCTTCCATTCATCCCTTGCTTCTGTTATACAATCATGTTGGAGAATAGAAATGTCACATAACAATGCCTCCACATCCTCATCCCTTCTTGTGAGTGCATTTGCAACAACATTTTGCTTCCCTTTTTTGTATATGATTTCAGAGTCATAACCTAACATCTTTGTGACCCATTTTTTCCGCTCTTATGAAGATAATCTTTGTTCCAACAAGTATTTAATACTATCATGATTTGTTTTTACCTTGAAGTGTCTTCCCATTAGGTAAGGGAACCATTGCTTCAGAGCATGCAATATTGCCAACATTTCCTTCTCATAAATAGGTTTGTGTAAATACTTTCCTTTTATTGGACAACTTTCAAAAGCAATAGGTCTTCGTTCTTGCATTAAAATAACACTAATGCCATTTCCTAAGGAACCACATTCCATGATAAAGGGATTTGTGAAGTCTAGTGTAGCTAAGACCAGAACTTGACACATTGAATATTTAAGATGTTCAAAGGCCTTAGTTTCTTTTAGAGTCCAAAAAAATGCACATTTCTTCTATAGCGTTGTTGGAGGTGTTTCTATTTTCCCCTAATTCTTAACAAACTTGCGATAATACCCTATCAACCTGACAAATCCTCGAAGATGCATTAAGATTGTGGGGATTTTCCATTCCTTGATGGCTTTACTTTTGTTAGGGTCTACCTTAACACCTTCATGGGATACAATATGACCCAAATATTCCACTTCTTGCACCCCAAAGAAACATTCGTAGGTGTTTGCAGAGAATTGTTTTTCCTCCAATAGTTTGAGCACCTTGTCAACATGTTGAACATGATATTTCCAAGACTTGTTGTAGATTAGTATATCATCAAAAAATACTAACACTAATTTTATAAGGAAGGGTTTGAAAGTGGAATTCATCAAACCTTGAAATATGGAAGGTGCATTAGTAGGCAAAAAGGCATGACCAAAATTTCGTAATGACCTTCATGAGTTCTGAATGTTGTTTTCAGGATGTCTTCTATCTTCATTTTAATTTGATGATATTCTAAACGAAGATTCAAATTGGTGAAGTAAATTACTCCATGTAGTTCATCCAACAATTCGTCAATGAAAAGAATGGGAAATTTATCTTTAATAATGAGCTTGTTGAGATCTCTATAATCCAGACACATATGCCATGATCCATTCTTCTTGTGCACCAATACTACTAGAGAAGAGAAAGAACTTTGGATATGTTGAATTATACATGCCTCTAGAATTTTTGCAACCTTACGTTCAGTTTCACTCTTTTGGGAATAGGGTTATCTATAAGGTCTGATGTCTGGAGGAACAATTCTTGGAATCAAGTGAATAGCATGATCATGATCGTGAATAGGTGGGAGAGCTTTAGGAGTCTCAAATGCCTTAGAATGATTGTCAAGGACTCTTTGGAGATCTAGAGAAATGGCTGACTTAGATGTTTGAACATCTAGTGGGCCTAATTGTGCAATTACCCATCATTGTTCCTTCTTCAAAATATTTTTCATGCCATTAGAGATAATTATATTGCTAGGTTTCTGTGTGATACCCCTTAATTCAATTTCCTTTCCTTCCCAAAAAAAATTTAAGAAAAATTCTTGAAAATTAAAAGATATCATCCCCAAATATTGTAACCACTAGACTCCAAATAAAACATTACCACCCCCCAATGGAATTGTAAGAATTGGACTATTCAATACATATTACCCCATGATTAAATTGATATTATGGCACTTCCTCAAGAAATTTATATTTCCTCCATTTTCAACCATAACTTGACACTCTGGTGCTGGATATAGAAATAAATTTAAATCCTTTCTATTTTACAATGGATAAAATTATGGGTACTACCATAATCAATCAATACTATTACCTTTTTCTCCTTGATATATTCTTCTATATTGAGATTTTGAGGAGTGGTAATTCTTGCCAATGCATTACAAGATATGGTTGGATTCGTTTCTTCTTTTTTAACCCTTGTGGTTGGGTCCTGGTGTATATTTTCTTCTTTTGATGTTTCTTGTTCCTTTTATTCCTCTTCTTCACAATCGATGTAAAATAATTCCTTCTTAGCACACTTATGACCTAGTGTATTTGCTATCAGAATTGTTACAAATCCCTTTGTTCTTTTTTCCTCTAGTTTTTGTGTCAAACTTGTAGGTTGTGGGAGGCTAGGAGTGACAACACTTCCATCTTTATAGTTGTGAGTGCTAGATCTCATTGTTGCCTTAATTTTTCTTTTAACTTTTTTTTCCATCCTGAATGCATTTTCCAATGAATTATGTTCCAAAAGGTGAACCTCATGTTGGATGTTATTCTTGAAATTCCCTATGAAAACATCAATTAGATGCTCCTATGGAATATTAGCTACCTTTCTATTCAATCTTTGGAAGTCCTCAATGTGCTCTGCCATTGGAGCCTTTTGTTTGAGATTTATTAATTGGCTAAATAAGGTATTACTTTTTGTATCCTCATAATGTGCTACCAATTCCTCCATAAATATTTTCCAAGTGACAAGTGATTACAAGAACAAAGCCATCAATACCACACAAGTTGATTGGTATCTATATATAAATATTCAATCCATACCTTTTGCGTGTTGCACATCATGTAGATCAAATATTTGTTCCATATGTAGTATCCATGTTACTGGATCCTTTGCATCAAAATTCCTCATATTGATCTTTGGAATGTGGTGGGTATTCAACCCAAAGTTAAAATCTTTAAAATCATGATTCACATTTCTTTTATTCTCGTCATGAGTTTCATAGAATACCTTGTTGTTGTGGGGAAAAGTATCCGATGCGGATGACCCTATCCCTACTCTAAAGGTGACAGTCTTTAGCAACAACTGAAAGTAAAGTTTTGATGATTTCCTTTATGAAAGTACAGAGAGAATGAAGAAAGATTAACCAACCTGGTGTCTTTCGCTTAGTCGATCCTTGTCCTCTCTCTTTGTCTCTTGTTCCCAGCTCCTTGCTCTCTTTGCCGGTCCAGCCACACACAGATCCTGCACAAACAAGAGAGCAAACTACAAGATACATGTACTCATAACTGAAGCATGGATTAGGATGAATCAAATATACATGTAAATACAATACATCAATGCAATACAAGTATATAGGAGAACATGCAAAACTTTATTGATAGAAGTAACAGGGTTCTGAGAAGGTTACAACCAATAATGGCTCCAATCCAGCAGCACCTCCCCAGCAGCAAGAACTCTCCTCTTCACCTCTAGTAAAACAATCACCCAATAGCTCTAACTGTAAACCAACAGCACCTCCTTGCTTTACACAAAATTCCAGCCTCCTTAGACCTCATAGAAGAGCTCTATATATAGGAGAGAAGAAGAAAGGATGAGTCAGCTTGAGACTGACATGAAGCTGCCTTGTGTCCTCTCCCTCTTCAGTTAATCTTCAGTTCTTGAGTCCACTTGGAGATCCTTGCTTACACATGGTGATCAAGTACCTCTTACTCATCACAGGGCGAATCTCATGAACCAAGTGTCAGTTTGGAAGCTTCCTGGGCAGTTGACACCTTGCAGGATGACTGTGCCACTTGGCCAATCTCGCCCAGCGCAGGTAGCCTTCATTAATCTTGACTTCCAGCGCAGGTACAAGGAGGGACAGTTGCATTCCAGCGCAGAAGCTCAGTGGAGCAGCTGACATGATCCAAAATAAGCCTGTTTTGAAGTGTTTTCAGGTGGAGAACTGATTGGAAGTGCTGTTGTTTGATGACCTTGTTCTTTTAGGGGTAAGAACAACATGTTTAGGGACTGAGGATCCCTGTGATTATTGACATTTCATGCTCCATGATGCGAGGCACAAAAATGTCTATAACAGTTGCCCCCTAAAGTATGAGGCCGTTTATCGGGTGAAATGCTTTATCTAGAGGGTCCGAAGTTCATTCCAGTGCTGAGGAGGCGCCCTGTAATACAATACAATACAATACATTATTTTCATTCTATTTTCATGATCTAGCTGAGGCGGGCATTCCCATGCTCAGCTTTTATAAATACATTTTGGTACATATGACAGACGATCGTCTGAAGGGAGACTGATAATTTTCTGCTGAAATTATCATCTTTTGAATAGGATGATCATCTGTTGCAATGATGTACATGACAAATGCTTTTATATTTCCTGAATATATATCGCAGCCCGGATGGATGAAACTAGATCCGGGGTCTTCAAACTCGTTCGATCTTCACTCTAAGTACAAGTCGATCCATGTGAGAATTGCGCTGAAGTCGAACATGGAAAGACATCGCTTGATTACCGGTCAATAATGAAAACCGTTAACAAGCGCGAGAGGAATCACCAATAATGACGATGACCCTCAAGGTACTGCAGTACAATTCACGTGGCGTGAAAAGGACTTGGCGTCGAACGCCACGCAAAATCTTCTGGTCGAAGGTCATTGATGTATACCTGTCGCCGGAAGTGAGAAACTTGCCATTGAGGCATGCAAGCTTCAAAGTACTGATGGGGGTGTTCCTAGATCAACTTCTTGGATAATGAGCTGAAGTCGACAAGAAGCGATCCGTCAAAGGAGGGCCTTAATGAATCCCACAGCAATGACACGGAACGGAGCTAATGACTTTAGTTGAGGTGAAAACAAACTGTGACATATGATTCAGGGTGGCGATCATGAATGGATGAAGGATAATGTATGGCAGTGGATGGGACACGGTTGACACTTTCAGAATGACCCCTCTTGAACATATAACAACACTGATGCGATGGATCGGTAGCATTACCCCAAATGTGGATGGTTTGGCGAGGACCATGGTGATGAGACCGGTGAATGAAACAACCCAACCCGATGTGGTACGGAGGAAAAGTGTCATGTTCAAGAGTGACTTGCTACCATTAAACTTTGATGTTCTCCCAATTTTTCCCCAGTCATTTCTGACCAGTACCTCTTTATTTTTGTCAAGCTTGAGGAGGATAACATATGCTTGTTCTATAACCTGCCCTTCGGGCAAGCCCATCGCTATGATTTAACGAGCCTAGCGATAGGGAAACTCGTTCTCGTCTAAAGACAAGTTTGTCGCTATTTAATCATTTTAACGAGTCTAACGACAAAGAAAACTCGGTCCTTTTCATTTTTAGAGAGTCTGAAAAGGTACGGAAAGTCAACTCCATAATTCCTTTTTCGTCAGCAAATCCCTTAAGTCCGAAAAAGTATAAAACAATACAGAAGGGATGGCTGTTCGGTACTTTTAACGAGCCGAACAAGACAAGCGCTCGATCCTTTTGTGCAATAATCCCTCAGGTCCAAAAAGATTAAAATTTAGAGGAGGGATAGCGTTCCGGTCATTTAACGAGCTGGAAGGCCAAAACTCGGCAAACTTTTCATATTTTACGAGTCAGTGAAAAGAGCTGAAAGAAGACTCGTCTTTTGAGGAACGAGTGATAAACAGGGATAGCAATTGATTCCAGGTACAAATTGGAATTTTCCAATCACGGCAGTGTCACAAGGATGGCTAGGTGAAATCACTCTTCGCAGCTGTTTCTCAAAAAGAGGTAAACACACAAATGGAAGTGAATGATCGGCCAAATGAACAGTGGAGGTGATGGATGAAAACACGATCAAGGTTCTTATGGCTAATGATTTTACGATCTCAAAAGGTTATTTACCGGTTCATTTTTTCATGAGCTTGAACTCTGGGGGAAACTTTTGCTCACACTTTTCTATTTTTTAACGAGCATAAATTCAGTCATAAAACTGCTCGAATTTGCGTTTATTTTTTAACGAGCATGAACTATATGCTAAAACTGCTCGATATACCAGTCATAAAAAGAACGCCTCCCGTAAGGACCAATTTTTATAGAGCTTATGCCTTACCACAGCTATGCTCACTTTTGGCAAATTTTACTTTTGCCCCACAGGCTTCTTTCATGCAAGTTTGGAAACAGCTAATCTTAAAACCAGATAAATAACCGCCCCTAGCTTGCACTCCAGAAGGTTTGCATGCCCCCAGGTATAGGATAGAATTTCGAGGCTGCCCCTCCTCTCCCCTACCTCTGCTTTTCTTTGGGTGTTCACAGTTACTTGTCATCTTGCCAATCTAATGTTAACGATACTTGTCTTCTCGTTATTCTAAGGGGTCTTACGCAGTACTCAGGCTTCCCGTCGGCCCACTTTTAACAAACAGCTATTTGTGACAATGGAAGAACACTACTCAAAGATAAAACATTGGTATTATTGAGGGAGGCTTGCCTCTTTCTTATTATTCCAAAGACGGTTCGATTTGCTGCCGCAAATCAATTTCTTTCTTTGGCGGTGTCTATCATTGGGTTGTCCAAACATGGTTACCCTCTGTCACAACAATATAGTCCCCTACTTTGTAGGCTGCCCCTGCTTATCCTTCAAAACATATGTTTTAATGGGCGAGGCTTGAATTCAAAGATGGTTACTATTCGTCGCGATAAGGGAATTCCTACTTGGGCATCGCCCACTTTTTTAGACAAAGGTGAATGACTCTTTTGCCAAACACATAACTTTAACAAAAGAACACTATTCCAGAACAACCCCACTTCCTTCCACGGACGGGGTACGGACTAGTCATATTCTTCTGCGGAAATTCTTCCTTATACCCGGGGTTTCTTCTGCCCGAAGCAGACCAGGGTGCATGCCCCCTGGGTTCCAGTCTTTCTTTCCGAATCACTCGCACTCATCGGGAAGAAGGACTGGGGGTGGAGGCGAATCTTGAGTGAACAGACCATTTAGGAATGGTATTTGACTATTTGCGATGCGAGATCCTGGAAACGAAAGTTGGTCTACGAGCTTGACCACCCTTCCTTCGTGTGGAAAACACATTACTCTAAAGAGTGAGGAGACTATCGCTCCTATGCAATAAATATAGTCCCGCCCAAGGAGTAGGTTATAATCCAAAGGTCCTTGGACGACCATCACGTTCATCTCGACGGTCTTCCCTTTCAATGTAACAGGTACATTGGGGAGGATCCCTAATGGTCGACTGGTTCCTTTATCAAAACCTGAGAGATTTCTCAACTCAGGTAAAAGCGCTGGGGAACCCAGTGCTTTCCAAGCAACAGAGGAAAGGATACTCACAGACGCCCCTTCATCAATGATAGTACCAGCCATGATCATTCTATAGATCTGGACAATGATTCTGAATGGTACACTGGCTGGTAACCGGGGTCTGCCTAGTTGATTCCAATCAAAGGATACAACCAGGTTGCTTGGTGGTGGGACCGAATATACGGCCGGATATGACTCTGATGATGTTCCTTCCTGCGATAAAGGAATGGGCGCATTGCCCTGACGCTCATCGGAGTCGGTGCTGATGAAAAGAACCTGGATGGTGTCATCCTTATTCTCTTCAGTGAGGGTGCCGCATGAAGATGACTCTTCGGCGACGGTGTCATTTGAAGACGGGTCTTCAATGACGGAGTCATTGGACGATAGAACCTCTGAAGGAAGAACCGGGTCAACTGCCGTTTCGACCTTTAGACTTTCGTCTGGTCTGGATTCAGTAGGTTCATTCTCAATGACCGACACTTCAGCTGACCACTTGAGCGGGCCAGCTGGATTTTCAACTATCGAGGGATTAGGCACGAGTTTTTGGTATCCAGGAGGAAGTCGTAACGGTGATACCGGACGATCTTCCAAAACTCTCTTTGCCTCATCTAAGAATTGACATTTGTGGATGGCATGATTGCCTTCACACAATAGACAGGGTGATCTTGGTTCCCCTTCTTCGTCCTTCACTCTCATTAGTCGACGGATTGCAATCAACATGACAACCAGAGGTTGATGCTACCGGATTGTGCAACCTTGGGGACCAGTCCCTTAGTATCCGGGGAATACAAGGACAATCACGATGGAAGTGGATCCCTTTGCAAATGACACATGGCGATTTAGGCCCGGTCGGTGCAGTGTGTGGGTTTTTGTCAGCTTTCTTCTGCTTGCCCCCAGTCACCTTCGCCAGAGGCTCCTTCTGCTTCTTTTCTCTCTTCTTCTTTTCCTTCTTCTCCTTGGGAGGCTAACTTTTGCCAGCTCTACCTTGGGAAGATGAAGGATCAGAGGAAGTATCATAAGAAGTGGAAGGCTGGTGGGTAGTTTTAGATTGTTCTGACTGTTGATTCGACTGCTCAGGATTAGTGGCGATCTGGACTACATTAGTTGAAAAGAGCCATACAGGGAGGCCAATTGTCAATCCTGGAAGTGACAATGTAGCCATATGAGGCGCACCAACATCTCCCCAAGAGGAGAAGGGGTTTGGACTTCCGCCAAGGTTATTTCCTTGGTTGGTGGGCTCCATACTTTTCAACTGAAAGATCAACGTGGGAATAATAGGTGATTATGTTCCGCTTAGAATAAATTTTATTAACGACGCTTTTAGACACAAACTTGCTTTTTCATGTTTTAAGAGTCGAGAAAAAGCTAAAGATGACTCTAGTCGCCTTCGATGTTTTAACGAGCCCGAAGTGACAAATGCTCGGTTGGACTTTTTCAGTTATAGAGTTTGAAAAAGGCCAAAAGAAACTGCTCTGGAGATCTAGGCAGAGGGTGTGCCAAACCTTTCGCGAAACCACAGAATACGTTTTACGGTACGGGTGGTCGATCTTCGTGAATGCTGTGTTCACTGCATCGCGATCAGTAGGGCGGCCGACACGGTTTCCTAAGGATAAAGGATAAAAGCCTATAGGGGTCTCCCAATATACGCGACGGTACGCGGGAGCTCAAGTCCGTGTTAGTGCCACCGACTCTCAGGAGGAATCACCCACCTTCGTAGAGATCGACAGTCACTATGTTTAACGACGCCGGAACACGTCTCTACCTAGACCTCTAGATGTTTGCGTTAAATTCCAAAGCGTTGTTATGTAAATTGAGTTTATTTTAATGTTGATCTTTCTTAACAGTTTGCCTTTCAGGTTCGCCACGAGATGTATATATACAACTTCCTATATGCAATCTAAGAATGAGAAGCAAATCTTTTCAATCTTTCAACTTTGAAAACCTTAATCTACTTGAGGGAAAAGAAAGACACAACTTTTTCCACAGATCAAAGAACACACACTAAAATGCACATCTTCCTAAATCGTCAAGCATACAGTCAAATGCAAAATGCACAATGCATGTATTTCTTTTCGTTATCCTTAATGTTGATGCTAGACAGAAAGGAAACTGTTGTATGATTTTGAATCTAATTTCAAGTAGAAATAAACAAGCTTGTCCACAATCAAAAAGACACCTTATGATAGACTTGTTTAAAACACAGGAAATGTATAGATTCAAACCATGAAACGAAAAGCAAACAAACTCAAATAGCCATGAACAGTAATAAAACTAGCTCATAAGATCACAAAGACACTTTTACAGTTCAGGATCTAAGAGGTCACAGCTATACTGGTTCGCTTTTCACAATGGGAAACTGTAACTGAAGCAAGAAATACTGAAAGAACATTCACAGTTTCATCACACAACTGAGGCGGAATAATGTCAAGGAGAAGTGGTCTACAGCAAGTACACTGACCAGCAAGCAATCAGCAAAAAAATCAGTGAAAACAGGGCCAAGACACAATGGGAAAACTGAGCAAGACAATGGCTAACTGGACCAGCGCAGGTTCTAGTCTGCCAGTTTGACTCTCAGCGCAGTTCCCGAAGGGAGCACCTGCGCTGTAATGCAGACTGCCTGTGGACAGCCTGCACTGACTCACGAGAGTTTCGTCTACAAAGAATTCCGGGTCATAAAAAGCTCAAAAATGCACTGTTTTTGCTGAAATAAAAAGCTATAGGTCAAGTACAGGCTAAGGGATGATCAAGAGGATGAAGATCTATCACAAAGAGTAAAGAGTCTTTTGTAGATTAGCTCTTTAAATCTTGAATTTGCTCAGCAAATGAGCAAGAGTAGCAGTCCCTCTACTTCGCTTTTGATATAGTCAAAAGCTTTTCGATTTGGTACTCTTTCCTTCAAGAAATGAATAGCAAAATACTACAAACACCAACAAGATACTAGGCTCCCCAGCGGAGTCGCCAGTTTGTTGTGGGGAAAAGTATCCGATGCGGATGACCCTATCCCTACTCTAAAGGTGACAGTCTTTAGCAACAATTGAAAGTAAAGTTTTGATGATTTCCTTTATGAAAGTACAGAGAGAATGAAGAAAGATTAACCAACCTGGTGTCTTTCGCTTAGTCGATCCTTGTCCTCTCTCTTTGTCTCTTGTTCCCAGCTCCTTGCTCTCTTTGCCGGTCCAGCCACACACAGATCCTGCACAAACAAGAGAGCAAACTACAAGATACATGTACTCATAACTGAAGCATGGATTAGGATGAATCAAATATACATGTAAATACAATACATCAATGCAATACAAGTATATAGGAGAACATGCAAAACTTTATTGATAGAAGTAACAGGGTTCTGAGAAGGTTACAACCAATAATGGCTCCAATCCAGCAGCACCTCCCCAGCAGCAAGAACTCTCCTCTTCACCTCTAGTAAAACAATCACCCAATAGCTCTAACTGTAAACCAACAGCACCTCCTTGCTTTACACAAAATTCCAGCCTCCTTAGACCTCATAGAAGAGCTCTATATATAGGAGAGAAGAAGAAAGGATGAGTCAGCTTGAGACTGACATGAAGCTGCCTTGTGTCCTCTCCCTCTTCAGTTAATCTTCAGTTCTTGAGTCCACTTGGAGATCCTTGCTTACACATGGTGATCAAGTACCTCTTACTCATCACAGGGCGAATCTCATGAACCAAGTGTCAGTTTGGAAGCTTCCTGGGCAGTTGACACCTTGCAGGATGACTGTGCCACTTGGCCAATCTCGCCCAGCGCAGGTAGCCTTCATTAATCTTGACTTCCAGCGCAGGTACAAGGAGGGACAGTTGCATTCCAGCGCAGAAGCTCAGTGGAGCAGCTGACATGATCCAAAATAAGCCTGTTTTGAAGTGTTTTCAGGTGGAGAACTGATTGGAAGTGCTGTTGTTTGATGACCTTGTTCTTTTAGGGGTAAGAACAACATGTTTAGGGACTGAGGATCCCTGTGATTATTGACATTTCATGCTCCATGATGCGAGGCACAAAAATGTCTATAACACTTGTCACCACTAGGAAACATTTCTTGTAGTAACTTTGTCAAACCTTCCACTTTTTCCTTTAAACAATTATTCAAACCTCCCATGTTCCATTTTATTTTTATTCTAAGCCATCCATATTAACATTCACCATCTCTTCCAATTCATTTATGGTTGCTCTTTATGATAGTGATAATTGCCGCACTTGGTCCCTTAATTTTGATATATCATGTTGCATTTCTTCTTCTTCATATGTCATAGTACAAATTTATGGGGGCTTAATGGGTGTAGAATTTGTTTCTTTGGGAGGATTTTTTGAATCAATTAATGATATCTACACTTCACTATGCCCTTTGGATAACTTCAAACTGATTTTTCAAACAAAATCTATGAAAATTTAAATATACACACCTTTTAAGATCTTGATTTTGAGCTTGTTGATAAGGTTGCCTTGAAACTGTTGTATCTCTGTGATTTCAGCCTCTCAAGGGCTGAAATTTCATATTCTAGTAGCCCCCTTTATCTTCTTTCCAACCTCATAAGTTAGTCTAAGATTGGTTTCTTCAAGATAAAGTTATGACAAATATCCCACGATGACCTTATTAAGGATTGGTTCAATAGAGCTAACTTGTACGAGATGCTACATGTCACTTTTTTAACCTTTGAACTTGAACAGATACAAAAAAAAAATTAAATTCCACTCAATTTTAGTTGCCTTTTACTGAATTCAAATATGATGTTTGAAGAGAGAGTTTTGATGATTTTACCTGGGACACTTGTTTGAGAATACATTCTGGAGGACACAAGAACCCTAAATTCCTTGGACAATATATCTAAAAATATAGTGAACCAAGGTCTGAAATTGCATCTAGATTTCATCAAGATTTCTCCTCCATATGGGAATGATTTCACAATATAAAGATTTATATGATAAAAGTTATAACAAAAATGCCATGATGACCAGTTTGAAGCAGCAAATCCCTAATATCAAGAGCTTTGATACCAAATGTTTTGTATTCAGACACAAAACAACATAGTAATGCAAGAAAATATAGGTCAACAACTAGATAATAAGCCACTTCGAGGGGGAAACCTGCCTTTATATCATATAAATGAACAATTCTTGGATGATTCAAATGACATAGCCTCCTTGGTATATATATATAGGAGTCTAAAGGGACAAAATATAATTAGGGCCTTGTTGACGGTGCTAGACCCACCAACATTCAAGGCATGGATCCAACAACAACTATTGATCTTTCAGCCATCATCTCTATTGAGTTTGTTAGGCCTTTTTTCAATTTCAATTGCTTCCCTGAATTTACAGTGATGGAACTGCACAACCTTGGTAATAATCTTGGCCTTCTCAATACAAACATGATGCTTGGTCTTTTCCACATGCTCTGCTAATGCTGAAGACTTGGTTCTCCCATGTCTTAGGTCGGCTACATGTTCATTGATCCTTTGATGGATGGAGACGATGAACCACACTAGTTGGTTCGAAACGCGTCAACAAAGTTTTTCTACATGTGATTTACGTCGAAACTCTTCTTATAAATGTTATGGATCACAAAAGCTTCAATTCAACAAAAAACATATTTATAAATTTTACATATTATGGTTAAAAATAATGTTATATAACATAAGAATTGAATTTTGATTTTTTTAATTAAAAATATTTTCGTACTAATATTCTAATATTTAGATCTAAGACTTTTGTGATCCATAATTTAGAAAACAATCTTTTGGATTAATCACATTGTAAGCATTGGGTCAACATTTCAAACCAACTAATGTGGTTCATCCTCAGGACAAGGTGAGAAATCAATCGATCTGAGAGAATAAATAGCATGGATGCATCATTGTACAATGTTCGCCATTCAGAATTAACCATTGGTGAAGTAGGATTATTTAGGGGAAATAAACTCATAATTAGTTAGAAACTAGTTGTTATATAATATTTAATTATTTATTATCAAAATTGTCACAATTTATTAATTTAAATAATAATATAATCTAGTAAAAAATATATAATATTATGATCTAGGTTTGACCTAGTCAATGTGAATAAGGAATGAAATTAGCTGTTATCTTGATATAATAATATTAATTCGTATATTTATGTAATGTTATTGGTAAGGGCTGACCAATTAGGTGGAAAATTAGTCGTTATAATAAATAATTAATTTGTATAATAATATTTGGTTAAAAGTTAGTTGTTGTGTAATGAATTAGTTGATTAAATAATTAATATATTTATCAATTCAACTAATAATATTATCCAAGAATAATATTATTAGTTGGGGTTAACCTATTCATGTAAAATGGTTAATAATATCATTAAAAATAATTAATTTATATATTAATATTGGGCTGAAAGTGGTTGAAAGGTAATAAATCTTTATAATAATATGACCCAAAGTAATTATTATTATTATTATTATTTTTGCTTCTGCGATTAAAGCAGATCCATCTCTTAATCCCTTGTCCTGAAAACTCATTGAGAGCAACACCCTTACCCCTAGAATTTATGGCCTTCCGAAGATTCATAAATCTAGTGCCCCCTTGAGACCTATCATTAATACCATAAGTGGTCCGACCTATCTTCTTGCTAAATTCCTAGCCCAAAAGCTCAAACCTCTTGTTGGTTGCACTGATTCTTTTGTGAAAGATTTGACCTCCTTTATTCAAAAGTGGAAAGATATCAAGTTAGATCCTCGAGATTTACTTGTTGAGCTTTGATGTCATCTCCTTGTCCACCAGAATCCCCATCCAAGAAGCCATTGCGATCATTAATCGTATCACTGATAAAGGCGCCACAAAGTTAGTTGGCCTCTGCCTCACCTCTACTTTCTTTAGTTTCCAAGGTGAGTTCTATGAACAAACTTGTGGTGTTGCGATGGGCTCCCCTCTCTCCCATATTGTCGTAAACTTGTTTATAGAAGATTTTGAGACCAAGGCCCTTGCATCTACAAAATTCCATCCTTGACACTTGTGTCATCTTGCCTCATGGACGAGAGAAACTTGATTTGTTTCTCAAGAACTTGAATTCTCAATCATATTCCATCAAGTTCACCATGGAGGTTGAGGAGAATGGTCACCTTCCCTTTCTTGACATCCTTCTTTGTAGGATGGAGGATGGCTCCATCTATCACCACGTTTTTTGAAAGAAGACTCACACGGAACAGTATCTCCATGCCAATTCTCATCATTTCCTAGCTCAGAAATTCAGGGTCCTCAGCACTCTCACTGCCCGTGCTCTAAGAATCTCTGATGACAACCACCTTGATCAGGAGAAATCTCATCTTCTTGAGGTTTTTGAAAATAATGAGTACAACAGACCCCATAGCCTCAAGGCCTTTAATAGAGCTAGCAAAGGACAGAGGGTTAAACCCGCCCTTTCTGATCCTATCTCTAAGGTTTATCTCCCATATATCCAAGGAACCTCTGATAGGATTGCCCATATTCTTAAGAAGTCTAATGTCTCTTCCTCCAAACCTCTTAATACCATTAAAAGTTCCCTTAGATCGGTTAAGGACCTTATTGACCCAAAAGACTCAAAAGGGCTCTACCTCATTCCCTGTTCCTATGGTATCCCCTACATTGGTGAAACCAGTAGGTCTATTAAGCAGAGGATTAGTGAACATGTCGTTGACATCAAAAACAATCGCTTCCACACATTTGTCCTTGCAAAACATGCTAAGAAATCAAAACACCATGTCTGCATTGAAGAATCTAAGGTCATTGCTAAAATCAATCATTTCCACCATAGGAAACTTAGGGAAGCGATTGAGATTGAGAGGCATGCCAAAAACCTTAATAGGGATGATGGCTGGAAATTAAGTAAAAGCTGGATTCCAGCGCTCGCTTCTTAACACCTTCTCCCCCTCCTCCCCCTAATGTTTTCTATCTTAAATTTTTTTTATGCTGTCCTCTTGTTGTTAGTTATACCTTTCTTTCCTTCCCCTTTCAATGAGGTGTGCTTTCCTCTGGTCTTTGGTCTCTTTTATTTTAGAATTCCTTAAATTGTCCTTATCAAGGCTTTGATAAAAGATTATAAAATATATCAAAATTAAATTTCAACCAAATATCCTTAAAAAAAAATAAAAAAAAATAATTAGTTTGGGTCATATTATTATAAAGATTTATTACCTTTCAACTACTTTATAAAGATTTATTACCTTTCAACTACTTTCAGCCTAATATTATTATATAAATTAATTATTTTTAATGATATTAGTAACCATTTTACATTAATAGGTTAACCCAACTAATAACATTATTCTTGGATAATATTATTAGTTGAATTGATAAATATATTAATTATTTAACCAACTAATTCATTAGACAACAACTAACTTTTAACCAAATATTATTATACAAATTAATTATTTATTATAACGACTAATTTTCCACCTAATTGGTCAACCCTTACCAATAACATTACATAAATATACGAATTAATATTATTATATCAAGATAACGGTTAATTTCATTCCTTATTCACATTGACTAGGTCAACCCTAGCTCATAATATTATATTTTTTACTAGATTATATTATTATTTAAATTAATAAATTGTGACAATTTCGACAATAAATAATTAAATATTACATAACAGCTAGTTTCTAACTAATTATGAGTTTATTTCTCCTAAATAATCCTACTTCACCAACGGCTAATTCTAAATGGCTAACACTGTACAATGGTGCATCCATGCTGTTTATTCTCTCAGATCAATTGATTTTTCACCTTGTCTTAGGAATAAACCACATTAATTAGTTCAAAACGTGGACCCAATCTTTACAATATAATTAATCTGAAAAACTATTTTCTAAATTTTAATATTACATTTTAAATATTTATATTATTATAAATAATAACATATTTTTATAAAAATTCTATCATGTACATTTTTCCATTTTTAAATTATTTAAATGCAGAGAACTAAGCTATTTTTTATTCTTGTTCTTACTGTCTCTGTCTCTTTCCAGTTAATCAAAGGGGTCACCATGAGCTTAGGGGTCATTTATGAAGTTGGAAAAAGTAGAATACTAAGAATTTATTAGTAATATGTTACGAATAAATTCCTCAGGACGTAAGAAATAAAATCAATGTTGTTGAAACTCAAGTGAGGGTGCAAAGCGAATTTATTTAGGATGAAGAAATCCAACCAAATATGGGATCATGGGTCCATGGTATTTCCTAACAATTGATCTGTACTTGTGAGAAAAATAATAATGGAGATAATGAAGTTTAATTTTCCAATTATAAATATAATAGGTATTTTCAAATAATTGATCTCTGCTGGTGAGAAAAGTGATGAGGGATATAATGACGTTTAATTTTCTAATTAAATAAAAATATTAGATAACAAGCAGTTAAAAAATAAAAAATAAAAAAATTCCTAGACTCTAAAAGGAATCTTAAACTCTAACCCAAAAAATAATACAACGAAGTACAAATGAACTAACCGACATATTAAAATACTTAAAATTCTGTTCTTTATTTTACTTTAAATTAACATGTAGATATAAACATATTAAACATATAATATTATCTTACTACATTATTTAATAATATAATTATTTAAATAAAAACTATAAACTATATCATAAAAATAAACCAATAAGCATTACATTGTTTATCTATATATATATATATATATATATATATATATATATATATATATATTTATTTATTTTAACAAAACAATCCAATTCATCTAAAATTTATAAGCATCTAAACAATCAAATCCCTCTCGCACATATATTATTAATTTAATTTCATAAATATAAACATATTATCATATTTATTTATTATATTAATAGTAATATTTCTCAATTATTTAGGTAAAGACATGGAAATAATAATTTCTTATTTTTAATGTTAAACTTGTAACTTTATAATTAAAATATTGTAAAAAAAACCATGGAATATATATTTTATCATTATGATATATAAAAAAATGTATATTAATAGAATAAAATTAAAAATAAAATAAAACATTTTTTTATAATAATTCAAATCATATTAAATTGATCATTAATAATTTAATATGAATTAAATTGATCATATTTTGAGATTTTGTTGCAACGGAATAGCAATGGTTTATTTCCAGATGTATGAAAAGTAGATCTAATTATAAATAAAGGATAAGGATATAGGAACGGGAAATTTTAGGGATAGTGCAGTAAAATTATCACATACATGGTAAATAAGAGGTATAAATTTAGATTTTATAAAGATATTTGTTTATTTTTAAATAGGAAGATGGTTGTTTCGACTTAGAGTATGTTTTAAAATTGTTTTTGTTTGGATAAGAGTTCATCTTCTTTGGACATAAGGAAACATGCTAACAATCCAAGATTCAAAGTTATTTGGTGTTAGAATATAACAACAAAAATAAAAAAAATACAAATATTGTTATAGTTACTCTAACTGAGGTAGTTTACTAACCAAAAGATAGTTACTATTTTAATTATTCCTACTTCATTTATGATTTCGAGAGATGAGAAGGTTGTGAGTGTAAGCTTGAATGCAAATTTCTCCCACAATAAATCATTTTGCCTCACTAATGAATGTTTCATTCACATTATAATATATAAGATAAGGGATCGACAAATAGGTTGCATGAATGCAGTTATTGGGAGTATAATGTGATCGAAGGAAACGAGTTGTCAATGTTAATCACAAATCACAAATTTTAGTGGTACGAGAAATAGAGAATGGAGTGGTTAAGGATTATAGAAATTGGAAGTTGTAAGGGAAAGGAGTGAGAAGGAAAGTTATCAATGGCAGAGGAAATAATAGTAGATGAGGGGTACAACCCTACTACGTTAGATTACGCTGATGCGATTGAGAAAAACAGAGAAATGGTTAAGTGTTGAACAAGATAAGGTTCAGGTGGTAAGAGGAAAAGTGTTTAAATGAATGCCTAAATGGATGTATTTATATGAATAACTATAAAAATGTGAAGCACCATAGAATGCGAACAGAAATACACACAAAAGACAAAATCAGAGAAAACAAAGGAATATGCGCTACCTACCGTGGTACAACATTCAATTTCAATAGCAAGTCACAACATGTGAGGATGTTCTTTGGGAGAGTTTTGCATTGAGCATTGAAAGGCCTCAAAGCAAATGGAACTATGAAAATGAAATGGGGTTGCCCATATATATAGATTTTACTCACACGTGTGATGACATGTGCAATAAATGTGCTCTCGCAGTGGGAAATGCAATTTAGGTTAAGGTAGTGTGAGAGGCTTCTTCACCACAGGTTAACATTGCAGAATGCAATTGCACAATATAGGTTACAAAAGTGCACGGAGCGAGCTGTGAGTGAAATGTGCGATTGCAATTAGTCGTAAAATTTTGAGGTAAGATGCGATGAAACTTTATGTAATATTTTTATAAGTGAAAGAGACTTAGGAAATTTGAAAGACTCATTCCTTTAAACATTCATAATGGGAGAACTCCAAATTTTTAAAGTATCAAAAATTTAGGGGTTGTTGTAGTGACCAGGCTTCACTTTGAATAAGGTCTAAATAGAGATGCTGAGATCTTACCTGTGAATCACTAATTGCTGTAGCAGCTACAACACTTAGCGATTCACAAGTAGGACCTCAACATCTCTATTTATACCTTTTTCAAAGTGAAACATGATATTTAGGAAGTATTGAATCAAGCTTATGAACCCCACTAGTTTTGTCATTTAGCCCTAGTTATGGATTTAGTTCCTCTATTGCCTTTCTTAGCCTAACTCATATAAGAATTTAGTCGAACACCAATTGCTTCGATAGGGGATAAGGATATTATATATCTGTGAGTTTAAAATGTTTTATAATTTGATATGAATTTATGGTGTAGCTCTGCTGCTAACAAGCATCCATAGACCTTATGAAGTCACTTAAAAAATCACAAGCAATGCTTCACTACTAGCTAACATCTATAGCCCTGACGAAGTTTCTTGCATCACCTCTCTATGCAAGAAGCCTTTTTCAAGATTTTAACTTTTTATTTATTATTTTCCTTTACATGAACATTCGCATATTTTGGGCATTCATTGTGCCATGGTGGATGATGGATCCCAACTTATTTTACTTCTAGAGAGTTTGTTTCTTGTGTTTCAGAGATTTAAATATTTTTCTGAAATGAGTTTGCTTGATTTTGTGTTTTATCCTTTTCCATTTTCTAACAATTGAGCTGACATGTAATCAACCATGAAAATTTTAAACTCAAAATGATGTTGTTTAGTCACATGCAAAGTTAAGTCATACTCTTTAGCATTCTATTGACACCTAATCTTTAGGATTAGGAAAAATTACGTAAATATTGTAAATAAAAAAAATAAAGGAAGTTAGAAGACGAAGAAACATTTGGAGATAAAACAAAATAGTCTCCCTATCATTGTATATATCCAAGATTTCTCTTAATGTGAAATTATAATTACATTTATGGAATTACTCTTGTCCTGGCATGGTATTAGAGGCAACTCCTAATTTAGCTTTCTCTTCCCATTGTAACTCCTGCTAATTTCCTGCCATTTTCCTCTATCCCTCTGCATTCTATTTTTTCTGCTCATTCTCTATGATGGTATGACTTGCCATGGTGAATGCTGGTTTGTTTCAATTATGCATGTTATTATGTCTCCACACAGGATCGAACATTGCCAAGCGTATTAATCTGTAAAGGATTGAACGCTGCGCCATGTTGGTGGAAACTCCAAATTTTACACTAGTTAGTGAGTATTGTTGAAAGGTGTAAATACAACTATAATACATTTGTGTTAATATTTGTGAACTTCATAGATGGTGGTATAAAAATTGTGCACATGCAATGAGAATGGCCTTGGGATCCCATCTCTAGTTCCTGGGAAGGAGGAATACTGTGCATTTTTTGGTGCCATCGATTGAATTCAAGGGAAGTTTCACATATACCGTGGACAGAGCAAGATAGATATATGGGATGTCTTATTTATCGAGGGAGCATTGGGTTTCATGATTCTAAGAGTCCCTATGCGTAGCACAAGAAAATTTACAAGGGCACCTATTTTCACAGGCAAAAGGTGGCCGATCTATCTTATAGTAATTCCATTCGTATACCCTGGCATTTTCATCAATTCAAACTTAAAAATCCCACCACCATGATGTATCTGATGGTATATGATGGTATGAATAGTGAGATCGTAGACTATGTTTTCAATGTTAATACCACCGTGAGAATGTAATAGTCATGGTCTCCAAGAGTAGTTTAATTATTGAATGGAGCACTAGTCTTTGTGAGTAGTTTAATTACTAAATGGAGCACTCAATCTGTGCAATGAAATGGAGGACCGATATATGTTGAATAATGTATGTTGGAAATTGTGGTATGCAACCTCTGTTGAAGCTTTTTTAATAATTCATTTGTGCATTGAAGCATATAATGAGTTCTTTTTTTCTTGAAGATTGTATATGGAGTGTTTTTTTAAGAATATAATTTATATGTTGAAGACCATAATGTATATGTTGGAGCCTACCTTTTAGTTGAATATTTTTGAAGACAAAACCAATAATTTTTATTACAAATACATCAATATATTGTTGCAAGTATCATAGTAATTTCGAGGCCAGATCAGATTGTATGATGCATTCACTAATCTCCATTATGGGAGAAGTTGTCTCTGGCAAAGAGAACTATCATGGGTGGTCGAGGAATATAAAACACACCTTGATTTTCAATGGGTTGTGGAAAGGGGTGTGTGAAGGAGAAGAAGATAATGCACCTCAAAAACCTACTTTAGATAAGGAACTTGCCATTTGGAAAATAAGAACAACAAGGCCTATGCCTTGATTGCAACGCTAGTAAATTAAGAGGTGCGTCATGATATTTCTCCATTTTCAAATGCCTTTGAAGCCTGAAAGAAGTTGAAGGAATTGTATGACTCACACTCTGAACTTGAAGTTGTTCAATTGATGATCAAGTTGTTCAATCTTGAGTTGAAAAATAATGACCCTCTTGACTTATCATCAGAAATAAGATCCAATATGCATGACATAAAATGGTGTTAAAATGGATGTTCCTCTCACAACCTATGCCAAGGCACTATATCCCAATTATTCACATTATATTTTCATTGCAAGCAAGTGGCAAACTTAAGGAGATTTACTTTGACTCCATTGAGAAGAAGTTCTCTGAAAGACGGAAGGATTTTGGGAAGAAGACAAATCCTCAGTCTTCTGAAGAAGATATATGCCTTGCATAGAAAGAGAAGAATCATGTACACCATTGTTCTTGAGGAATAGGTGGTCAAAGAGGAATAGGAAGAGGAAGAAAGAATTTTAGAGGTAGGGGGTAGACATTTCCAAGGAGAAAGGTTTGATCTTCATTGCATACAATGTAATAGAAATGGACATGATGCTTCCATGTTTCCTTGGGACAAAATCGAGCAAGAAAGAAATGAAGAAAAAGGTAAAACACCTGGTAAAGGAAAAGAATCTGAGTCTACTCATTATGTTGTGGCACATTGCAACATTGAATTAACTGAAGACTTATTCAATAATTCACTTACTTCATGGAAAGATGCTTGGTTTCTAGATTCAGGAGAAAATTGCCACATGAATTTTAGAAGAGATTTCTTTAAGGAATTCACTGACAATGTTGATGGAGCATTATACTTTGCAAACAAGTCAATAATCAAGGGCTTAGCACCATTAGGCTCAAACTATCTAGATTTCCAAATTTTCTCCTACACGATGTTCTATACCTCCCGGAGATGAGGAGAAACTTGTCGTCTTTAGTCCATATTCGCTAGCAATGACACTCCATTCACATATTTGATGGCAAGGTTAAGGTCAAAAAAACATCATAACACTCACTTGTCATGATTGGGATAGAAGAAGAAAGACTTTTGAAGCTGCAAGGAACCTCTTCTTGTGCACATAACTTTTCATACAATTCTCACTATGATGAAAGTACATTACCATCAAGTCTTTTATGGCATGCTAGATTTGGGAACTTGGAATATGAAAAACTTCATTTTATGAATAAAAATGGTGTTACTGGTTTGCTAACTATTCCTAGGAAACTTAAGCAATGTGATTCTTGTAACTTAGGAAAACACTTCAATTTTTTTTTTCACGATTCTCATTCCAGAGCACATAAAAAATTGAACTCATTTATTCTAATTTATGTGGTCCAATGCTTATTCCTTATACAAATGATAATAAATATATGATGAAATTTATTGATGACTAAACCAGAACATGTTGGGTTTATTTATTGAAGAACAAATATGAAGCTTTGAAATATTCAAGAAATTTCATGCATGTATTGACAATGATGCACAATCTCATATTGGCTCCATACGTACTGATAATGGTAAAGAATATACTTCAAATGATTTTAAGACTATCTTTGCCAACATGGGATCAAACATCAAACAACTGTACGTTATAATCCCCAACAGAACAAATTAGCTGGAAGAATGAATAGGACAATCTTAAATATTGTATGTTTGATGATTCTTTTCAAGAATGTTAAGTTGATGTTTTGGGCTGATGCAGTTCCATGTGTTGTTTATATAAAGAATAGGTGTCCATCTTATGATATCAGAAACAAGACTCCATATGAAATGTGGTATGGCCACATTCCTTTAGTGAGGCATCCCAGGGTTTTGGTTCCACTTGTTATGCCTTGATACCTAAGGAATAGAAAAAAAACCTCGGGGAAAGGAGTCACAAATGTATCTTCTTAGGGTAATTAAATACCTCCAAAGCATACTATATTTATGATGAAGGGAATAAGAAGTTTATAATACCTAGAGATGTGTTCTTTCTTGAATATTCTAAGACTGACAATGTTGTTGAGCGGTAGCTTGATTGCTTGGATAGATTCAGACATGCAAAGTCTTTTCAAGAGTTTGATAATGAGATTCCACATATTGAAGGGGGGATCCCTATACTCGATCAATCTATGTAATCTCCTTCTGAATCACTCTCTCCATCACATGAAGCTCCAACCACTGATCAAGATGACACTTTGAGTGATTTGATTGACATAATTAGGAGGCTAAATCTTGATTCAGCCCCATCTCAGTCAACTGAGTAGCATGGGCCATCTCAGAAAAGTCCTCCAAAATGGCTGACAAAGACACTTGAAAGTGTTCATCCAAATGTGGTTGGAAAGGCAGGAACCTGACATAAAAGGAGGTGATGTAGACGGTCCCGATTCACCTGTTGATATGGAGGTCTCTTATGATTGTGAATTAAATTTGTCTACATATTTTGGACCAACTTCCTTTAAATAAGCCACTTCTCACGATGAATTGAAAGAAGTGATGCAAAAATTATATGATGCTTTGATAAAGAATAACACCTAGAAGTTGGTTGATCCTCCATCGGGAACCAAACTGATTGGCTGCAAGTGGGTCTTCAAGAACAAGTATAAAATAGATGGTTCAATTGACAAGCATAAATCCAAGCTTGTGGTAGAAGTTTTTTCACAAAAGGCAGGGGTCGATTATGAGGAAACTTTTACCCCATGGCAAAATGGGCTACCATTCGAACACTTTTTCCTTGGTAGCTCAAACCAGTTGGAAAGTCCATCGAATGGATGTAAAAAATGCTTTCTTGAATGGAGATTTAAAATCTAATGTTTTTATGTCCCAACCAAAAGGATTTGTTGCGAAGGTTCATGAACATAAAGTATGCAAGCTTGTCAAATACTTGTATGGCCTCAAGCAAGCACCATGAGCCTGGTATGAGAAATTAACTAAGCATATTCCAAAACTCAATTTCAAACATTATGATCTTGATGATGCAAATTTGTTTGTCAAGAAAGTTGGAAAAACAATTGTATATCTTGTATGACAAGGAACAATGATAACTACATTGCATCCATAAGGAAAGAATTGAGGAAAGGTTTTGAAATGGAAGATTTGGGCTATGTTCACTACTATCTTGGTATTGAAGTAACCCAACATCCAAAGTTTATATTCATCTCTCAGAAAAAGTACATTGAATATCTATTGAAAAGGTTTGGCATGGTTTAGTGCAATCCTTTGACTAATCCAATGGAACAAAATTTAAAGCTCACATCCATTGAAGGAAAATAATTTGAGGATGCAACAAAGTACAAACAACTCGTAGAAAGTCTCAACTACTTGACTACTACTAGACCATACATTTCATTTGTTGTTGGAATCCTCTCCAGGTTTATGCAAAATCTTTGTGAGGGTCATTGGTCTGCTGCGAAAAGAGTTCTAAAGTACTTGAAGGGAACTCGAGACTTTGGACTCAAATATACACGAGTAGATGACTTCAGCTTGATTGGATATTCGGATTTAGATTTTTAAGGAGATAAAGAAACCAAAGTATCAATACAAAATACCATCTGATTCGACATCATGTTGAGGCCAAGGCAATACACATATGAAATTGTTCCACAAATGAGCAGATTGCAGACATCTTCATCAAAGCACTTGGAAGGGAAAAGTTTGATAGATTCAGAATGATGCTTGGAATCACCAACATACCTTCAGATTTAGGGGGGGAATGTTGACACCTAATCTTTGAGATTAGGAAAACTTATGTAAATATTGTAAATACAAAAAATGAAGGAAGTTAGAATACAAAAAGATATTGGAAGATGAAATCCAATAGTCTCACTCTCCCTTTATATATCCAAACTTTCTCTTAATGTAAAATTACAATTACATTGATGGAGTTACTCCTAACCTAACACATTAAACTTGAAAGCTGACACATTAAACTTGAAAGTGAAAGTGAAATTTTTATTCTTAATTAAAAAATGTTTAAATATAAGTTATAGTTACATTCAAAATAAAATTATACTCCTATAATGTTAAATATATTTAAAAAAAACAAAAAACAAAAAACATATTTATAAATTTTAAGTATTATGGTTAAAAACAAATGTTATATAACATAAAAATTGAATTTATATTTTCTTAATTAAAAATAATTTCGTACTCATATTTAATTATAAATATTTACAATTATTATAAATAATGATATATATTATATATCTTTAAATGCATTCAACTTCTTTATAAAATTTGTATTAAGAGAATGTACGTTTTTCCATTTTAAATGATTTAAATGTACTTAACTAAGTCCATTTTTATTCCTTGTTCTCAGCATCTCTTTCGAGTTGATAAAGGGGTCGCCATGAGCTCCAGGGTCATTTATGAAGTCGGAAAAAGTAGAATGCTAAGAACTTCCAAGTAATATATTAGGAATATATTTCTTATGATGAAAAAAATAAAATTGGTGTTGCAGAAAATCAAGTGAGGGTGCAAAGGAAATTTATTTAGGATGAAGAAATCTAACAAAATATGAGATAATGGATCTATTATGCTAGCATCACCATGGGTTTCTACAATAGGTATTTCTAAACAGACAGTTGATCTTTACTTGTGAGAAAAGTGATGGTGGAGCTAAGTGAAGTTCAATTTTCTCATTATAAGTGAAAAAAAATTAGATAGTAAGGTTTTTGAATTCAGACTTTTGTGATTCATAGAAATTAGAGGAAGGTTTTTTCGGATTAATTACATATGATTTTTTGTTGTTAATATTTTGAACCCTCTATTATAGTTTATTATCAAGATATGGATGGAAGATATGATCTAACAAAATTTATTAATGTTAAAATGCTCTAGAGAAATCCAAAAAAAACAAAACAATTTATTAAAAAATCAAATTAAAAAAAAATATTAATTAAAAATATAAACGTTTAAAAAAACATTAAGAAGAAATATAAATTCAACTGTTAGAAAATAATATATTAAAAAATATATTATGTTTTGATAATAATAAAATAAAATAAAAATAATAAGAAGTAATCAATAAATTACTTTATTCTTATATATAAATTCAAAATTAAATAAATTAAAGAAAAAAATATCAAAACAAAAAAATTAATTAAAGAAAATTAAATCAAACAACTAAAATAAATAAATTAATACAATGTATTTATTGACTAATTTAATAAATTTAAATTTAATAATAGAAAGTAATCAACTATGATATAAAATAAACAAAAGGCATAAAAATAACAACAATAAATAAGAATTAATTAAATCCTTAAAACAATAAGAAAAAGATCTTATCTTAATAAACTACTAAAATAAATCTAATCAAATTATTTATATATATATGAAAAATTCAAAAAAAAATAAAAATTATTAAATAAAAAAACCAGATCTATAAATTAAATTATTATTCAATTTTATTAATTAATAAAAAAATAGATAAAAAAATAATCTAAAAAAACCATAAATAAAATAATTAAAACAATTATGAATATCAACAAATATCTATTAAACAAATAATTCCTAAATTGTATTTCAATTGAACCAATAAATAACCAATTGAATTATATCTATATCTATATCTATATATATATATATATATATATATAAAGTATTAAAAAAATATAAATAAAAATAAAGTGAAAAATGAAGGGAACAAAGGAAAGAAGAAATTAGGACAAAAGGGTAGGAATCCACTTACTACTTATCTTCCACCTCTCATCTCTAATTAGATTGCTACCGTGTTTTTCAATTTCTGTAACTTCCTTGAACGTCTTATTATGGAATTGATCAATCTTGACAATGACCTTAGAATATTCAATACAAATGTGGTGCCTATATTTTTCTACATGCTCTGATAATATTTTTAATAATATTTTTATACTTGATGTCTGTTGCGTGCTCTTGAATTCTTTGTTTAATAAACCGGTCAATTTCTCCAATGTAGGGCACACCATACTTGATGTCTGTTGCATGCTCTTGAATTATTTGTTTAATAAAGCGGTTGATTTCTCCAATGTAGGGTGCACCAAAGGAACAAGGGATTAAGTAATCACCCTTAAATTCCTTAAGGTCCACATAGTCTTTAACTGATTTAAGGGAGCTATTAATGGTGTTAAGAGGCTTAAAAGTCGCATGCACATCATTTTTCTTAAAAATACAAGCAATTTTATCAATACTACCAATAGTAAAAAGAAACCTAAAATTCCTAAACTCTAAAGGAAATATTAAGCTATAATGCAAAAAAAGAAAATCAAAGTACTAATGAATTAACCCTCATGTTAACATACTTAAAATTCAGTTTTTTGTTTTACTTTCATTTAACACATACATATAAACAAATTAAACTTAGAATTTTACTTTACTACATTATTTAATAATATAATTATTTAAATAAAAACTATAAAGTATGTTCAAAATAATAAGCCAATAAATATCACTATATACTTTGTTTTATTTTTTTAACAAAACAATCCAATTCATATAAAATTTATAAGCATCGAAAAAATCAAATCCATTCCCACACATATATTTATTACCATATTTATTTATTATATGAAATGATATTTTAAGGTCCACGAGACTAAAAATAGTCTATGAGACCATTAGTTTCTTGTTTTTCGCTTTTTGCAATTCAATCCTTTTCCGATTCAAATTGATGATGCTCTGGCCCAACCTTCCAACCATCCCCTAAAAAGACAATGCCAAGAAACTGATGCTAACATGTTCCCATAACTTTCTCTGATGCCTTTAAATGCATAACATTCCAAAATGAAATGTTTTTCCGATTCCACAACCCTAGACATGCAATATGTACACATGTTCTTCCCAAGCTTCTTTGGGCCTTTTCCATCATCCTATTTCACACCGAAGTTGATGTGAGTTGGTCCTTAATTGAGCAATAAGAACCTTTTCCCTCCACAAAATGCTAGCTCCAATGAACTCTTTTTGTTCTAGATCACACGCATGGTTGAATTCCTCAATGTAATATTTATTCTTTCTACCCAACTCTTTTCCCCATACATTTTTACATAACTTCTCCATAACAAAATCTTTTACCTCCTTGCTATTTGTGGGACAGACATTCAGGTAGATATTCTATTTTTGCATCCATGTGTAGTTTTGTTTCATCCATGTTTTCTTTCTTTCACTCATGCCTTCGTTGAAGATAATATTAGGTCATCTACCTACTGTCATTTTCTTAATTCTTTTTAGATATCTTATGAGCTACACCAATAGGAATTGCTTCAATGGGCGTTGCTCCCATTTCACTCAACATTATCTCATAAGGTACTGAACTTTTTATTTTGAACTTGCTCATGATTAAGCATTTTTGGATTTTCTCAATTTGTTTCCATTTTGAGATGGGAATGCTACTAGCCTACAATTCACACCCATATAGCATCATTGGACAAAATAGGAGTCCAAAAGAGCTTTAATCATTTTCCAATCCCATAACTTTGCATCTCTGCATATGTTTTGAAGAGCATATAATTCTTTTCACCCTCCTAAAATTCTCTTCTTTCTGCAGTCCTCCCAATTGAGTTTGTTGTTGAAATGAATCCCAAGGTACTTTTACTCATTTACTTCTTCAAGAATGTTGTCTTCAAAGAAGAAAGTGTGCTGAATTTGCTTCCTTTTATTAGAGAAAATCAAATTATTTTGGTCTTGCTAGTATTGACTTGCATCCCCGCTGCTCTACAAAAATGCTCAAGGACATATAAGTGCATTTGCAATCCATGGGCCAATTTAGAAATCAATACAATATCATTAGCATATAAAAGAAGCTTTATCACAAACTCCCCCAACCGAACACCATCTCCACCTTGTAGATTTAGTCACTCTTCCAATTTATCAATATAGAGACCGAACAAAGTAGGGAATAGAGGGCAACCTTGCTTAACTCCAATGTCACTTCTAAAGCTTTCTGAAATACCCGCTGAGGTTCTAATTTTTACTTTCACTTCTTCATAAAGCCTATGGACAATGACTCTATAATGCACAAGAATTTCAAGTTCTTCCATTCTATGCCACAACTTATCCCTAGGGACTGTGTCAAATGCTTTTTTGAAGTCAACAAAGTAGCAAAATACTTCTTCTTTGTCCTCCCAGACCTTTTCCACATTGTGTCTCAACATGATACCATGATCCACTGTAGAATGTTTCGGCCTAAAACCCGCTTGTCCTCTTGCCCTCTTTTCTTTTACTTTTGCCCACTTACTAATTTTGTCTTCTACCATGCTGTCAAAAGGATTTTCAAACAAAGGGTTCATCATAATTGTTCTATAGTTGAATGGATTAGCAATGTCTCCACTTTTAAAAATGGGATATTTGTCCAGTCTCCTGGGAATCCTTGCTAAATGATGTTGTTGAATATTTATATGATGTGTGGTGCAAGAGCATTTATTCCCCATTTTATATACTCTGCTTGAAGTTCAACCAAGTCCTTTGCCTTTCCTATTTTCATCTTCTTAATTCCGTTCTCCACCTCCTTTAACGTGAAGAGCTTTGAATTTGTGTTGATCCTGGGGGGGCTCTGCCTCAGATTCTTTCTCATAGAATCACCTTGCATATTCAAATCATTGATTGGCTATAATATTATTTTCAATTTTATTCTTCCTTGGTTGCAATTTCTGCCAGAAAAGCTTTGGATTATTCTTTCTTAAATATATTAACTCTTCTCTCCTTGTTTGCATGAACTCATCATTTTTACTTTTTAGTATATGTTTATATAACTTTACATTCATCTTCTCATTTCTTACCTTTTTCAAGGTTCTCCTTGCCATTTTTCATTCCTCATCGAACCAAGCATTTATAGGAAAACAATTTGATTCTGATTTCCTATTTTTTGCTCTTTTGCACTTCTCAAGTTCCCTTGAATTATATTTATTAACTCATGACTGTTGAAGCTTTTGAAACCTGTTTTCGCCTTCCAAATTAATCTCTCTAACATTGTCTTGAAGATAGTACAATTTTCTTGTGTTAGAAGAATTTTTCCCCTTGATAGTGATTGTCGAGAGCATTGGGTTTTCCTCCTATGCTGCCTTTCTTCTAACCATGACAACCTTATAGAAATTGGGTTATGGTTTGATTTTAAGTCCCAAATACGCTCTCCAATACTAACTTATTCTATCCTTTATCTCAATCTTTGTGAACACATCACATAGTCAACGACACTTGCCCCATTGTATGTGTTGCAAGTGAAGTTCCAAAACCTTTTACATCTATCTATAGCATTGCAAATAATTAAGTTGAAAGCCCCACATAGTGTAAGCAACTCATCTCCAAAATTATTGCTAGCTTTATCATCTTCTGAACACCTCACCTATTGGGGATTCTCCTATTTAGTGAGCCAAATAGGATTGTTATCCTCTTTGCAACAAATAATGCTAGCTTTATTATTTGTTGTTCTAGCATTGAAATCTCCCATTAAAAAAACTTCTCTTTGCTGAAAGTATAAAGCAATATCTTGTTTTAAAACTACATACGAATCCTTTGCATAATAATAATATTTTTTTCAAGACAATCCCATCCATATAAAACATATAAACGTTTAAACAATCAAATCCCTTCCCAACACATATATATTATAATTTTTATAATTTATAATTACACATAAATATATATTATCACATTTATTTATTATATTAATAATAATACTTTCAATTACTTAGGTAGAGACATGGAAATAATCCTTTCTTAATTTTATGTTCAACTTGTAACTTCATAATTAATTAAAGTATTGTAAAAAAAATATCGAATATATCTTTTATCACCCTGCATTATAATGACATTTAAAAATAAAATTTATTTAATAAAATAAATTTTTTAAAAGATAAAAAAAAAAAAAACTAAAATATATATATTTAATAATTAAAATTATATTAAATTTATCATATTTTGAGATTTTGTTTGAGCCGAATAGTAATTGTTTTTTTCCAGATGCATTACTTACAAAGAAATGACATATGAACGGGAAATCTTAGGGATAGTGTAGTAGAATCATCACACATGTGGTAAATAACAGGTATATATATGAGATTTGTAAATTAGATTTTCTTTAAAGAAATTTGTTTATTTTCAAATAGGAAGGCGGTTGTTTAGGTTTATAATATGTTTTAAAATTGTTTTTGCTTGGATAAGATTTCATTTTCATTGGACATAAGGAAATATGCTAACAATTCAAGAT
This sequence comes from Pinus tabuliformis, assembly GCA_031772625.1. Taxonomy (NCBI): domain Eukaryota; kingdom Viridiplantae; phylum Streptophyta; class Pinopsida; order Pinales; family Pinaceae; genus Pinus; species Pinus tabuliformis. Next base: position 338,529,306 of record CM062812.1, read on the forward strand.
TCAAAGACATCTAGTGTTAGAATGTGACAACAATGATTAAAATAAAATGTAAATATTGTTAGATTTATTCTAATAGAAGTAGTTTACTAACCAAAAAATAATTACTATTGTAACCGATTCTACTTTATTTATGATTTTGAGAGATCGAAGGAGGTTATGAGTGTAATCCTGAATGTAATATTTATCCAACAATAAAATAATTTTGCCTCACCCATGAATTTTTCCTTCACTAGATGTCAGGGTTTTACTATGTAAATACTATGTATTGGTGTATATTTTATTTGACATTGTTCTTTTGATTAATTTTATGTATAGAATCTAAAAACCAATAAGTGGTATCAGAGTGTGAGTATGAGACCAGATTGAAGGAGAGTGTTTGAACCATTTCATAGAAGGAAGCCTGTGTAGAAGGAAACTATTAGAAAATTCAGGAAGCCATTGGGACATGCCACACAAATTTGGAGGAGAAACCATAGTCGAGTGCTCTGCAACCCTAGTCGTGAGCACCAGAAGGACAGGCTACAAAACACACAAAGAAACAAACTCTAGTCAAGTACAACACTTAAGAGTAAAGATTCAAGTCACATTTTACAGTTAAAAATGAAGGCATGAAGGAAAAAACAACCATCATTTGTGAATGCGGTTATTGAGCTGCACAGTGAAAAAAGATTTCTGGCCCACTACAAGCACATAGAGAGACAACCAACAAAATAATTAGGTTGCGATTTGGTGGAGACCCACATGTAGGAAAAACCCTAGTCGCTAGTTCAGGCCAAGTATGCTTGTGAAGGTGTCTGCAGAGAAGCCAAGCTCGTCACAAGAAAGAAAATGGGTACACCATATTTAAATTTCATGGTGTTTAAATTTTTTAAAGTCAATAAACTCTCAAGAGTATATATATCTATATATATATATATATATATATATATATATATATCTAGGGTTTGAAGAAAAAAGTCTTTTCTTTGTAAAGTGAAGTGGAGTTTCTGAAACAGATTATGAAACTTAAAATAAAAAAAATAAAAAAATGGAGTTATGTAAATTAGGATTTTTTAAATAACTTTTTTTTAATGGAAAATGGGGTTGTGATTTTTTTTGAATTGATATATTAAATTTTTTATTTGAAAGAAGAGTTTGTATAAACGATAATGGTGAATGCTAAATTTGAAGTTGAAACTTTTAAAAGAAAAAAATAATTTTGAATTATGGAAATTAAAAATGTGGGATCTACTAGTACAACAATGGTTGCATAAGGCATTAAGTGGTGCACACGAAGCCTATAACAATGATTGATGATGAGTGGGAGGATCTAGATTCAAGGGCCCTCAATACAATTTGGTTGTGTCGTGATAATGATGTTTTATTCAACATCATCAGAGAAGTGATAACAACAACCTTGTGGACCAAGTTGGAAGGTCTATACATGATGAAATACTTGATGAATCAAATCTACTTAAAGAAGCAATTGTACAACTTGAAGATAAAACAAGGTATGAAAACTACAAATCATATGAATGTGTTTAATGCTCTTATTTTCTAATTAATTAGTATAGATGTCAAACTTGATTACAAACATAAGGAAGTTACACTGTTTTATTCACTGCTTGAGTTGTGGGACCATTTTGTAACCTCCATAAGCTTAAACACAATGAATACTCTTGAATTTGATGTTGTTTTTGGCACTCTATTGTTTGAAGAGGTGAGGAAGAAATCAAGCATAGAAACTTCGATTCGAGAAGAAATGATGGATATCAAAATCGAAAGGAAAAAAGAGTAAAATGGGATATTAGTTCTGCAAAAAACCAATTCATCTCAAGAAAGACTATTGAAAAAGACAAGAATCGAAGGAAGATTCAAAGAAAGGAGGCAAGTCTAGTTGAATTAGGTTTAGGTATTATTGATGAAGTATTTTAATTTGTAATGTTCCTAGATATTATGAAGATTGGATATTATATTTTGGCACATCTCATCATATGTGTCCACATAAAAAATGGTTTTCAACATATGAAGTTGTTGATGGTGGACTTGTACTTATGGGTAATAATATATCTTGTAAGACTATTGGTGTTGGTAGTGTCAAAATCAAGATTTTTGATGGTATTTCAAAAACATTAATAGACGTGGGACATGTACCTAAATTAAAGAAAAAAAATAATTTCTTTGGGAGCATTGGATTTTAGTGGTTATAAGTGGACGGGCCAACCTGGAATCACAGTCACCTGGGTTCAAAGCTTTTAAATCTCCCCCTCGTGGCAACCTGGCACATCTGGTTAGCACGGAACCGAGTTATTTTCGAGGATCAGGCTGTGTGCTGGCCCCGTACAGAAGCAACCATCGTTGCCGTGTACCAACTTATACCTGACCCTCCCCCCACTCGAACCAGGACGATTCAGGCTCATCCCACAATTGATAAATCGACCCCGTGGGCCTTCTTCGATGGGGCTGCGGACCAAAATGGATGCGGTGGTGGTTTTGTTCTACATATCAATGAACACCATAGATACCGTGTAAAAATGGGATTTGGCAGAGGATCCAATAATTATGCAGAGCTCTTGGCCATTCGAAATCTAATTCATTTCTCATTGACACATCAGTATACAAATCTTAACATATTTGGGGACTCAATGACGGTTGTAAATTGGATCAATAACGCTACTAATTGTCATACACACACTCTCAACAATATATTATATGATGCACTTACACTCAAGGCAGCTTTTAATCATTTCTCTTGTCTACACATTTACAGAGAACATAACAGCGAGGCTGACAAATTATCCAAAGAGGCCACGATACTTCCCAGAGGCGAATGGCTAATTGTGGAGCAGCAGGGGACGGAAGAGCACAGGTTTTATCACAAGCCATACATAGACCAGAGAGACCAGCGGGACAACAGTCCCGGTAGCCGACAGTAAATTTTTTGCCATTTTTGTTTATGATGAAAACTGTACATAGATATGGATATCATATTGTATGCAAATAGATCCTATGTGATCTCGAACAGGCTATACAGACAGACTCTTTTAATGTTTTCTATTGTATAAACTCTGATATATCACCCTGCGTGGTGGATTTTGCATGAACACTACAGCATATGCTAATCAGCATCTACTATATGTAATTTTCTAAATATAATGAAAATTACTGATTTTTTCAGTGGAAAAAAAAAAAGAAAAAGTGGACGGGCCAAGGTGGAGCACTAAAATTGTTCAAGGGAACTTTAGTGGTAATGAAGGCTACTAAGATAGGGAAGATTTACAAGCTAGATTGAAGTACTTATATCATCAAACTAGTAGTGGCATCTAAGGAGATGACATAATCCACTCATTTATGACATCATTGACTGGGTCATATGAGTGAGAAGGATTATAGGTATTGATAAACTACAAGTTACTTCCAAACATGAAATCTTAGAATTTGAGTTTTTGCAAACATAGTATATTTGGAAAACAATGTAGACGACCATTTAAAGAAGATAACCATAGTAGTAAAGGTAATTTTGATTACATTCATTTAGATATTTGCGTGTCGTCCCCTACTTTTTCTTTCACAGTATCATCATATTTCATTTCATTTATAGATAATTTCGATAAAAAAGTATGAGTCCATGCATTAAAAATAAAATCTAATGTAATTAAAATCTTTAAAAAATTTAGAATTATGGTTGAAAAGAGAACTAGTAGGATAATCAAATGTTTAAGAACAAATAGCAGAGGTAAGTTCACTTCTTTATGGTTTGAAGAATATTGAAGAGAAGTCAATGTCGTAAGACATAAAACCATGATTAATACTCGTAAGAAAAATGGTGTGGTGAAATGGACTCTTTTAGAAAGAGAAAGGAACATGCTAAGAAATTCCAATTTGCAACAAGATTTTTGGGCATAAGTATTCAATATTACTTTTTATCTCGCGAATTAATCACAATCCATTACAATAAGCTACAAAATTCTTGAAGGGGTATGGATAGGTCATCCTTGTGATTATCCTTTTTTTTTTTTTGTGGTGTGTACACTCTTACTCATAAGAATAAACATTATAAATTAGACCCTAAATTGAAGAAATACATCTTTGATGGTTATGATGATGTTGCTAAGGGATACAGGTTGTGGGATACTATTTCCCACAAATTTATTTTTAGCATAGATGTGATATTTGATGAATCTTCTCTTATTAAATCATATCATGCATAATATGTTGTTAAACAAGAACAAGTATAGGAACATGCACCAAATCAACAAATTCAGTTTGAGACAAAACCATATAAAAACACATGGAAGAAAGGAGAAGCTTCTGAATATAAATAATTTGTAGAGGCTGAATACACTTAGGAAAGTGTTTAAATTCCAAAACCTGCACCAAGAAGATGTACATGAGAGAGAAAATATCCAAAAAGGTATATCGAATTCATTTCATCTACTACTTTGGTAATTGATGATGGGGAACCTTTTTGTTATAAGGAAGCCATAAATGATATCGATAATTCCAAAGGGATAATAATGATGAAAGAATAAATGGATGCCTTGGAGAGAAAGTGAAATTGGGATCTGATAAAACTTCTAAAATATAGAAAGGTTTTTGGATGTCAAAAGGTCTTAAAATTGAAAAGAGGTGCCAATGGTAATATTGAAAAGTATAAGGCCAGACTGGTTGCAAAAGGTTACTCTTGGATGGAAGGTATATATTTCCATGAAATCTCTTTTCCAATTATTAAAATTGTATCTAACTATATTTTTTTACCACTTATTGCTTTACTTGATTTGGAGTTAGAGAATTTATATGTTGAAACAATGTTCTTGCATGGAGATTTGGATGGGGAGATTTATTGGAGTAGCCAAAAAGTTTTTTACAACATCGCAACATAAGATTAGTTTACGAGCTCAAAAAATCATTGTATGGCCTAAAGTAGTCACCTAGAAAGTGGTACAAGAAGTTTGATTCCTTCATGATGAGTCATAATTATACTAGAAGTGAATATGATCATATGTGTACTTTAACATTTTGATCCAGGGGATCAATAAAGTGCTCAAAATTAAAAGTGTCCAAAAGTTCTCGAAACATGTACTATAGCGTAGAGATCGGTGACCTGAATCCAACACAACTTGAATTGTTCAAAACCAGTATCGTAAGCTCCCAATATCGTGTTCTGATAGATTTCCCAAACAGGTAAAAAATTGTAGGTTTGACAGGTTCATTGTGCATTTTCGGGCCAATGGTAGGTTGCCACTTGGCCACTCTAGATTGGTCCAAAAATACTCAAATTTGATTGGTTCGAATTTTATATTATTATTTTTATGGGCTGACTGGGTTATTTTAGGTATAATGGTTGGAAGTCACGTGGGATAATGGATGGTTGCCACGTGGCCTCCTCATGGCATGGTAAAAATTTTTTAAGGGCCGAAGGGACCGCACCAGGGTCGAACACAGGACCTTTGACCAAGCAACAAGGCTCTTTACCACTATACCAACGCATGTTTCTTAACCATGCTTGCTCTTGACTTATATGTAGCATTGCACACAATTAAAATTGTGGGTTAGGCCTGAGCTAAGCCCTAACCCTAGTCATTGCACCCATAAGAACCATGGGGTGGGATGAAGGTCCAAGGCTTAGCCCCAACCCCAAGTCATAACTCAATGCAATGAGACAACATCGAGAGCTATGTATGGGGGCCAACCCCTGGCCACATGGGCTGCAAATGACCATGATTTCCGGAGTTTTGGCGGGCGCAGAGAATTAACACTTAGGCCCGAGTTCTATGGCACCCAATGTGATCAAGTGTCATTTTGTTGGGGGTCGGCCGATGGGGCAATTTGCTTAGCCCTAACCCTTGGGCACGTGCCCCTATATGACCAAGGATTTTGGACATTGGGGGTTATTGGAAAATTAAAGCATCCGATAATTTGCACCATCGGGTGTGATTGTAGGAGGAATTTGTGTGCTAGCTCCATTTTTGGGGTGCTGATGCCAAATTTGGGGCAAATTGTAGAACACATAGCTGTGAAAAATTGGAAAATCTTGGGAGAAGCATAACTTTCTCATTTTTTTGCCAAATGAGGTGCAGAAAGAGCACAGATGGGGGTTTTTTACAATTTTGAAGCCATTGGAGACATAACATTTACATTTTTAGCATTGTAATTCCATGTAAACATAAATTTGAGGACTTAATGAAAGAGGCCCAACATTGGAAGCTGGACCCAGAGATGTAGCCCAAGAGAGGGGTGAACTTCTTTATCATTTTTGTTATTATGTGTGTTTGATATGGTATATTGTCTTTGTTTTATGTTGTTAACTAAGTTTAAAAACCATAATTTTATGTGTTTTGTGAAGACTGTCATCAATAGGTAAACTATATGGGTCTTAATTCCACTCTCCAACTTATTAAAATCAACTTTTCTCACATTTACTTACATATTTTATTATATTTTTCTTAGTGAGAAGGGTAAAGGTGAGTTATGTCATGTGGCCTAATATGCATTAATTATAGGAGTCAAAGTAGTTTTGGGCTAATTTAAGTGCAGGAACTTGAAGTGGACAAACAAGAGGGATTTTATGACATTTGTCTCCCTCCTTAACTCCTCAAATCATTCAAAGATTCCGCCACCATATCTCATCAACTCGAAGTTACAAGAAGCCAAGCCAAATGAGTTCATTGGTAGACAAGCCAGTGATAGTGAAGATAAGTCACTCTTGAGTTTTAGAGCCAAATCTCCCTAATATTTAGGAAGTTGTTGGTAGCTTCAACTTGTATAAATAAGAAGGCCAAGGGCCTCATTAGGATTCGACTATTTGTTATAACCAAGAGGTAATTTAGAGCTGAAACATTGTGACTGTTAATCTTATGTTGTATTTTACATTTTGATGATAATGAGAAGGTTTACCTTGATCTAACACTGAGTTGACTCAGAGGGCTGAAGCTCTTGGGTTAGGTCCCAACCCTAGCATCATAGGTTCTTGTTTTTGTACATGTATTCTTAGATTAAAATCATAAGTTAGTTGCTAAAGTTATTCCTGCTTTGTTTAGTTTAACAAGTATTTTAATGATTGTTTAGTCTTGTTTCCATTAGTTGAAGAAGTAGATCAATGGTACAGTAGTGAGAAAGAATACTTCAGAAAATCTTGTGACAGTGGCCTCTTCCTCATCTCCCTCATGAGATCATGGTTTGAGGGCCTCACTCTCACAACCCCAAAAACATATTTATCTTTTGATCATTGGATATCTTAGGGTTCATTGTTGAATAGATCGTTGTATGATTTCTTGGAAGCACATGTAGTTGTCATTTTATTTCTTGAGTTTGTTGTAGTTTAAGAAGGCATTTCATTTCATAGATCTAGTCATTAGCCATCAATAAATCAATTTTCTCAAATTCAACTCATCTTTTCCGTATTTATATGAAGTTATGCATAAATGAAGAGAAGAACATGTTTTGTTGCAGGGATTGTTGATCTGTAGGGAGGAACTCATCTCACGAGACTTATCTAAGTATTCTCCACCTTTTTCCAAGGCCTACCAACCCCTAATCCAAATTTATGTTTTGTAGCCACCGTGGACAACCACCTTGGGAAAATCCAACCATCATGAAGTGTTGGGATGAGCCTTAGGTAATGTGCACCTTCCCTACACCTTATTTCAACTTCATACATATTTCCAACACTTAATTTCACCTTCCCTACACCCTATTTCACCATCATACATCTTTCTAGCACTTCATTTCAGCTTCCCTACATTCCTGGGGCCTTCAACTAACTTTCTGTAGAAAACCAAAACATCCTGTAGTAAACTAGGACATCCTGTAACAACTCCTGTAACAGCTATAGGATCTCCTGTTATAGTTCGTTTAAACCTGTTTTGAGCATAAATGGTAGTCTGAGCATAGGGTAGGCCCTCCACTTGAATTCCATGCCTCTTAGTGCCATTTTAGACAAGCTCTTCCATGCCTTTCTCCCCTACAAAGATCAAATTGTTTAACTTAGCATTTACATTTCTAAGTAAAAAATCAGAGACTCTTTTCTTTCCATTTCAACATGAGATTGCTAGTTCATGCATACATCAGTCATCAAGTGATATGATAACTTCCCATTCCCACTTAGTCCAAATAGCCAAATGATAGAATGTAAGGTTAGATTAGTTCTTTTCTGCAAGTAATGTGTGTCATTTCTTAGCTAGATTATTTCATAGCGTTTCATAGCACTTTCCATTCAACACTTTTATTTCCTAAATAGGCAATAATTTACTTTCTTGCATTAAAGATTAGCTTTACATTCACTGTCAGTAGTTAAACTCCTTCTAGTCAATAAAAGAATAGTTTAAAAACCCTAGTGGTCTATCGCCCCAGTTGAAAAGTGACAAGAGTAGACTATTGCATCTACTATGCATATAGCACTATCACCTCCAAGTTTGTGTGAAACCCCAAGTTGATAAAATAAAGTTGGTAGCTGTAGGAGTTGCAACATCCTTGCTACAATACTGAGGCTCATCAATTTTTAGTGCCATTGCTGGGGAGGTGTCTAGATAGCTGTAATTTATGCTTTCCTTTCTATTTTACATTCAGTAAATAGTTGCAATTTATGCTTTCTTTCTATTTTTCTTTCAATATATAGCTGCAATTTTTTCTTTCTTCCTATTTTGCAAGTAATTCTGCAAGAAGAAGAAGAAGAAGAAAATTTCTTTCACGCCTCGTAGGAGTAGAGAAATTAGGAAAAGTTTTTCCAAATACCCCCACATCATCAGAAAACCAGCCTTCCCTCTTCTTCGGTTGATGTCACCTTCCATGTTTGACTGCAGGGGAGTTAGAGAACCCATTAGGTGAGCAACCAAAGATCTTTGAAGAGCCTATTGGGGAAGAAGAAGAAGAAACCATTCCACACACTTACAACATGACTGAAAATAGAAATAGGGTTGAAAACAAAAATGAGTGTGATTTTCCCATTAGAGAGACTAATGGAGATGCTAGGATGAAAAACATAAGCCCCTCTTCCCTTCCTCACTTCCATGGCTTAACCTCAGAAGACCCTGATACCTTTTTGTTTGAGTTTGTTATCATCTACAAAACTTATGATTATACCTCTGATGACCAAAAGTTGAAGTTGTTCCCATCCACCCTTAAGGATGCAACCTTGTGCTAGTTCATGGGTTTACCTGGGGACAACATCACTACCTAGGCTCAAATGCATCAATCCTTCAATGACAAGTATATGGACTATTGTAGGTCCAAGGACACCAAAGAGGAAATATTCAGAATGACCTTGGGAGATGATGAATCCTTGGAGGATTATGAGGAAAGGTTTTAACTTGGCTATAAAAGGGCCAGATGCACCCTTGATCATGAATAATTCAAGTTAGTCCTTCTTAGAGGGATCAGGGAAGATATCCTAGAAACCCTAAACATGTTTTTTGGAGGGAACATCTATCAACTATCTTATGATGATATCAAGACACTTTTTAAAAATCATTCTAGGGATGCAAGAAAGAAGGGTAGGGCCAATCAAGCTTTGGCCAATTCCTCTTCCTCCAACACATCTATGAAGAGTGAAATTAGAAACATGTTGGAAGAATTTAAAAGTGAAATGATGCATACCCTTTCTTTGCAAATGGAAACCATGTAGATCAAGAGGAAGCACGAGGAATAAAAGAGAGCCTTAGTTGTCTTTTGTCCTAGATGCAGTAGGAGGCACCCTAGAAATGAATGTCCATTGAATCTTATAGAGATCTGCTTGGCCTGTGAGGAAAACCACTCCACAGACAAGTGCCCTTATCTACCTGGATTGAAATTTGTTTATCAAGGAACTGAAGGTGTGACTGAATAACTCTGCTATATCAACCGAAGGAGGCCTCAAGGACCTCGACGATACTAGTAGGGAATGCAAGGGGCATCCTATTCATATTACAACCACAACTAGAATGCATCCATTCCCCCTTGGTGTCCTCCTACTCATCCTTCATGGTCCACACCTTCTCCCTGGTATTATGCACCTCAATACCATTCCTAACCTACCAATAAATCATTTCATCCATATGCTCCCCCACAACCTCAGTGGAATACCCCATCATAGGGGTGGATTCCCCCATTCAACCAATCTCCAACCTTACTGTCTCCACCTCCATCTAAACCACATCTCCTTCACCCTGCTCCACCTATGCAACCTTAGATGCCTACTCAACCAAATCTAAACCCGAAAAATAAGCATGCACAACAGGTCTATAGTGGAAAGACATCCTACCCTGCCTATGCTATGGAAATCCAAGAAATCAACGTCAAGTCTGGAAGAGTGCTTCCAGATAACCAACCTCCATATCCACTTGAGGAGCTTGAAAAGGGAAAGGAAGAGAGTGTTCCTCAAGCCAATCCACCTCCTTTTCCTAAGAGACTAATCCATCCTAGTAAGCACACCCCATAAGAGACTGAACTTCTGGGTGAATCGAAAAACTTGTGTGTTAAAATCCCACTCCTCCAAGCTATTAAGGATGTCCCCATCTACAACAAGTTAATCAAGGAGAAATGCTTCAAACATCCTGGGAGGAGAAAGAAAGACACCCCTATCATTAATGTCATTGGACAACTGTTTGACTTAATGTTGGGGAGAGTGATTTGCTTGAAGTATCTAGACCCTAGAAGTCCTATGGTAGATGTGCACTGTGATGGCATCATTATCTCCCCTACCTTGATTGATATTGGGGCTGCTATCAATGTGATGACTAGGGAGACCATGCTTAAACTGAATCTCTACGGATCATTAAGTAAGACCACAATAGTCTTGCAGCTTGTAGACAAATCCACAATAGATCATGAGGGATTTGTTGAGGATGTGATGGTCTCCATTGATTCCTAGGAATACCCTGCTAACATATTAGTTCTCCAACCTAAGACCAAATTCAATGGTTATCCTCTCATACTTGGTAGGCCATGGCTAGCCACTGCTGATGCTTACATAAGTTTCAAGGTTGGGAATATGACCATTAAAAATGGGCATTTTCCTAAACAATTGGTCTTGTACCCTCGTGCTCAACCATCTCTAGAGCATGAATTACCATTATGGTTGGAAGAGGAGGAGGAAGATGAAGTGTACCATACCACATCCTACCCAATATATACCCTAGATACTATTATAGGAGGAAGGAAACTCAATGAAGCTGTCATAATTGATCAAATCCTCTAGAACCAACCCCCCAAACCCATGCCTCTTGATGAGATGGCTGAGAAATATGAAGATAGCCCTTGGAATAATTTTTGTCTAGTTGAATCAAGTCCTGCTCATATCAAAATGGTAGAATTTGGTCCATCTAAAACATTGTAAATAAAACCTTCTCTCTTAGCCCATCAGGAAGAGAAGTTGTGAAACATGCTGAGAGAGCACTTGGATTCTTTTTCCTGTAGCTATAACGAAATTAACAGAGTGCACCCTTCAATGTGTACTCACCACATCTACATCAAGGAAGGCTGCAAACTAGTGTGCCAACCTCGTGGGAGAATAAAACCAACCCTCAGTCAAAGAAGAACTGAATAAGTTGTTGGATGCACGGTTCATTTACCCAACCTCAGATAGTGAGTGGGTGTATCCTCTATTTTTGGTCCCAAAGAAGAATGGAAAATGGAGGATCTATGTAGATTACAGATAGTTAAACAAAGCTACTAAAAAATACCATTTCCCTCTACCTTTCATTGATCAATTCTTGGATGGATTTGCAGTGAATAAGTTCTTCTCTTTCCTAGATGGATTCAATGGTTAAAATCAGATCCATATTAGCCCAAATGACAAAGATAAAACCAAAATCACTTGTTCTTAGGGTACCTTTGCTTATAGGGTCCTTCATTTTAGATTATGTAATGCCCCTGCCACTTTTCAAAGGGACGTTCTGAGCATCTTTGCTGAGCTAGTCCATGACTATGTAGAAATATATATGGATGATTTCACTCCCTATGAGTGTGATTTCTTGGAGGCTCTCTCTAACATTGGGAAAGTATTAAATAAGTTCATTGAAATGAAGCTATCCCTTAGTCCTGAGAAGTGTGAGTTCTTGATGAATGTAGGTATCATTTTAGGTCACTCAATATCCCAGGAAGGACTACAAGTGGACCCAAATAAAATTTCTATCATAAAATGGGTCGCTACTCCTCAAAAGCAGAGGGATGTCAGGAGTTTTTTGGGCTTAGTTGGATACTATAGGAAGTTTATCAAAGACTTTAGCAAAGTAGACATGTTGAAATATGACAGCAAGAATATTCCAATTTAATTTGTTCTTGAATTAAATTGTGAATTAAAATTGAATTCGGTCTTAATGGCTACTTGGAAATAATTAATTAATTTATTTTAAATTAATTGGTTGGAGAAATTCAAGTTAGAAGTCTTTCTGAAGTCATGCAAGAGTTATCCCTTAAATTAAGGAGATAAGATTGAGTTATATTTGAGTTGTAATTAGTTAACTCAATTTACTGAATTAATTCCAGTTAAATTAGTTCCAAACTGTTTGAGGAACTAATAGTGAGTTAACAGTCAATTGATGCATTAATGCACTCAACTAGTGCTACTCCAGTTAACTGAAGATTCCCTCATCAGAAACTCATGCATGTTTATTATGAGAAAGACCCAGTTGAGTTAAATGTGAAGGAAAATTTACTATCAGTTGCATGTGTTTTCTCATGGAGAAAACTCATGCATGCAATCAAGGATTTAATCCTTGAGGATTGCGCAGTTTTGGAGGAAGGTTTTCCACTTGGTTGAAGGAAAATCATCCATAAGGAATAGCACAAGGAAATAGGAGCTTGGAGGATAGAGAGGAAGGTTGGAGAGAAGCCAAGATTTCCTGTGAGCATTTGTGAGGATTGTACTGAGAGTTGGCTACCTGTGAGAGCTAAGGCTTTGTATAATTCCTATGTATTTTCACCATGTATGATAATACAATAATGTGGGGTTTTTAGCTCAGGCTTTCTCCAAAGTATTTTCATGTGTATTGTGCTATTGATTCTTCTTCTTATGGTTATATTGTTTAGATCGATCTTTAAGCTTCCATAAATTGATAGTAGAAGTAGGTTATAGTATTATGCTTTGATTTATATTGCATTATCGTGTTAACCTACCACCAGATTTTCTACATGGTATCGGAGCTGGATTTGTTGAATTTTCTACATGGTATTAGAGCTGTGAACAATGTAATAAGAAGAGAATTCAGAGTTTGAAGTTCGGGTTGCAGGTGCAAATAGAATTCATATCATACTTAAAGGTTGGCCATTGGCGTTCTATGGCTTGAGACTCGAGTATGCCTTGAAAGGTAGCTTGAATTACATAGCATGGAAGGATGGAATGGAGGCTGTATTAGAAGACAATGTCTTGAAGGAATTCATTGATCAAGAAATCCCAAAGACAACTTCAACTAATGCACAAGAGTTGGCTGAGTGGAAGAAGTGTGTGGCAAAGGCGAGATGGATCATCCTTGAGGGAGTTCGAGACCATATTGTCTCGAGTCTCCATGGGAAGGATACTCCATTTTCAATGTGGAAGACATTGAAGGACCTCAACCAGAATAGTAGTGACCAGAGGAAATTGGCGCTCAAGGATAAGCTTCGAAGAATCAAGATGGAGAAGGACGATGCTATTTCCACATATCTGAACAAGCTCACCACCTGTAGAGATGAGCTTGGCAGTGTGGAAATAACTACTGCCGATGATGATATGGTGAGCCTCACTCTCCTTGGCCTTCCAAAGAGTTGGAATAGCTACTAGGACTCTGTGAATGGAAGGGAGAAACTGTCGGATTGGGAATGATTGTGGTTGGATCTTATGCAAGAGGAGATTAGGAGGAGCACACGAGATGGTTCTTCATCCAAGAATGATGATGAAGAAAATCTGGCCTTAGCAGGTAAGGCAAGGAAATGGAAGGGGAAGGCTTCCCATTTCAAATTGAATTCTTCTCATGGAGGGAAGAAGGGTGACATGTCTAAAGTAATATGCTTTAATTTTCGCGAGATGGGACATTATGCGACTAATCTCCCATCAAAGAAATCCAAGAAGGGATCCTTGGAAGGATCAGAAGGTGAGGCATTAACCTCTCAGTTCGAAATAGACTTTACCCTCATCAAATGCATGGTGTCATTGATGATGGTTTGTGTCTGGTATCTTCACAGTGGAGCCTCATTCTACATGACTGGTGATAAAAATTTATTCAGTGCCTTGGAGGAGAAACAACTCAAGATGCGCATAGAGATGGGTGACGATGGAAGGTATAGTGTTTTTGGAGTGGGCACGGTTGCTTTTTAGAGGGAGCATGGAGCTCCTCTCACCTTGACAGATGTGATGTATGTGCCTGGACTGTAGAAGAACTTGGTATTGGTTGCGATGTTGGAGGACAAAGGCTACGATGTTGTCTTTAGTAAAGGGAAGGAGTTCCTACGACACATAGCCACAGGTCAGACCAAGAGGATAGGGATTCAAGTGAAGAATCTCTATAAACTAGAGGCAGATGATTGTGCAACATTGAGTACGATAGAAGAATTGGTGCAAAGCCAAGATATTGACGAGTTGTGGCATAAGCGGTTGGGCCATTTGCATCATGGGGCTTTGAAGATATTGTAGCAGATATCTACAGGACTTCCCAAAGGTAAACTTGAGCAAGTTGACACATGCAAAGGTTGTACCTTGGGAAAGTACACCAAGTCTTCCTTTCATGATTGAGACAGTCAAGCAGAGGCTATCTTCGAGTGAGTTCATACTAATTTGTGTGGACCATTCTCGATGGAATCCACAGTGAAGAAAAAGTATTATGTGATTTTCATTGATGACTATTCTCATAAATGCTGGATTTATTTCATGCAGAACAAGGACCAAACTTTCACAAAGTTTTGTGATTTCAAAGCTTTGGTTGAGAAAGAATCAGGGAAGAAGATGAAGGCCTTGAGAAGTGACAACAATGGAGAATATGTCTCTCAAGAGTTTAAGGACTTCTATACAGCGGAAGGAATTAAACAAGATTTGATGCCACCTCATAGCCCACAACAGAATGGGGTGGCCGAGAGGAAGAATAGAACTATTGTAGGGGCAACACGGGCAATGTTGCATGATCAAGGCCTACCACTTCACTTGTGGGCTAAGGCATGCAACACAACGGTCTATTACTTGGGATGAAGACACAAGAGGAAGCTTTCTCCGGTAAGAAACCAGATGTGGGTCACTTCAAGATCTTTGGCTCATCAGTATATTTCCATGTGACAAAGGATGCACGGAAGAAGCTTGAGCTGACAGCAGAGTTGGGGATACTTGTGGGGTACACTGATACACCTCACAACTATTAGGTGTACTTGCCTACTAGTTGGAGGATAGTGATTTGCAGATATTTCAAGTTTGATGAGCAGAAGGCCATGCGAGTTTCCCTTAAGAGGGAGCTCCAACTACAGGCTGTGGAGGAACTGTTGGTTCCTAAGAAGGAGGAGCCTCAGAATGATGCAGAGTAGCCGCATGCCGAGGTTCCAGGAGTGGAGACATCCACTCAAGCAGAGTCTTAGAGAGATGGATGGAAGCGCACAAGAGAAGCTGACATATTGTTGGAGGATGCGAGAGAGAATGTGGGAGCACCATCTTCTCAGCGCAAATAGTGGAGGTCACCTGAGAGGTTCACTGGATACATGGCCTTTGCTGGGGAATGTGTTGATACCAAGCCATATTCCTTTGAGGATGCAATGCAGCAACCAATTTGGGTTGATGCTATGGTGGAGGAGTATGACTCCATAGTTCGTAACAGTGTTTGGGACGTGGTTTCGATACCGGAGAACAAGTCATTTGTGAGTTCCCATTAGCTTTACAAGGTAAAACAAGTTGTTGATGGTAGTGTGGAGAAGCATAAGGCAAGATTTGTTTCTCATGGCTTTTCATAGGTTGGGAGGATCATGTTGCTGCAATATATTTCAACAGAGGAGCAAGATGCTAACATTTTGACAAAGTCATTGTCAAAGTGTAAATTCGAGTTCCATAGAGACAGGATCAGGGTGGAAGATAATCCCTTTCTAGTTGAGACGGAGTGTTGAAATATGGCAACAAGAATATTCCAATTTAATTTGTCCTTGAATTAAATTGTGAATTAAAATCGAATTTAGTCTTAACAACAACTTCGAAATAATTAATTAATTTATTTTAAATTAATTAGTTGGAGAAATTCGAGTTAGAAGTCTTTCTGAAGTCATGCAAGGGTTATCCCTTAAATTAAGGAGATAAGATTGAGTTATATTTGAGTTGTAATTAGTTAACTCAGTTTACTGAGTCAAGTCCAGTTAAATTAGTTCCAAACTGCTTGAGGAACTAATAGTGAGTTAACAGTCAGTTGATGCATTAATGCACTCAACTAGTGCTACTCCAGTTAACTGAAGATTCTCTCATCAAAAACTCATGCATGTCTATTCTGAGAAAGACCCAATTGAGTTAAATGTCAAGGACATTGTACTATCAGTTGCATGCGTTTTCTCATGGAGAAAAATCATGCATGCAGTCAAGGATTTAATCCTTGAGGATTGCGCAGTTTTGGAGGAAGGTTTTCCACTTGGTTGAAGGCAAATCATCCACAAGGAATAGTGCACAGAAATAGGAGCTTGGGGGGCAGAGAGGAAGGCTGTAGAGAAGCCAGGATTGCCTATGAGCATATGTGAGGATTGTACTGAGAGCTAGCTAGCTGTGAGAGCTAAGGCTTTGTATAATTCCTATGTATTTCCACCATGTATGATAATACAATAGTGTGGGGTTTTTAGCTGAGGCTTTCCCCAAAGTATTTTCATGTGTATTGTGTGATTGATTCTTCTTCTTCTAGTTATATTGTTCAGCTCAATCATTAAGATTCCACAAATTGATAGTAGAAGTAGGTTATAGTATTCTGCTTTGATTTATATTGCATTATCGAGTTAACCTACCACTAGATTTTCTACAAGACTCACCATTGTTTGGATTACTACCTAAGGACTCTGAATTTTTCTTGTTAGAAAGTTGCCAAGAGGCCCTAGAAATCGTGAAGGACAAGTTGACTACTGCACCCATACTCTGAGGCCCATGTCAGGCTCTTCCTTTCCACATCCATGTTGATGCCTTTGATAAAGCTACAGGAGAAAATCTAGGCCAGATAGATGACAAGTTTCCTTATTCCATTTACTTCACTAGCAAAAATATGTAAAAGGCTGAATTGAACTATACTACGACTGAAAAAGAGCTCCTAGTTGTTGTCCATTCCTTGAACAAATTTAGACACTACATCACTGGTTACAAGACCTTTGTGCATACTGACCATGCTGCTGTCAAATATTTGATGAACAAGCCTGATGTGAATGCCAAAATTATTAGATGGTTGCTTTTATTACAAGAGTTTGATCTAACTATCATTGATAAGCCTGGTAGAGAAAATGTAGTTGCAGATTTTTTGTCTAGAATTGCTTAAAATTAATTTTATTTCCAAATAGCTTAAAATAATAATTGGAATGAAATTTTGAATTTTGAAATCCACCTCCTTTTTACTCTCTAGAAAAGTAAGTGAATGGCTCCTAATTAACATGTTTTTCTACACAATATTTTCTTTATGAATCTTATTTTTTAGAATCATATGTTTGTGATAAATAATTTGAATTTATTTTTAAATTTCTATTAATTCCTACTTCAAAGAGTTATCCACATTTTATATTTTGTTATTAGGATGAAGGCAAAGGGAAGGGGATGAGTATTCAAATCAATATTTATTTAGGCGAGATTTCTCAAGATAATTTAAAAATATATAATCACTTTCAAGATTTAATGGCTAATGAGCATCTTTACAAATAAATTATGTTGGGTATAATGAGCATATTTACAAATAAATTTTGTTGGGTATCCTATGAATTATATTTTCTCACATTAGGGAAATTTTGAGGTCTAAAATGAGTCTCTTAGGGAAAATAATAAAATAATAGTTATGAAAAAAAAATTACCTTTTCTATCGTATTTTCTACTTATCTTTTTATAGGTTTACTGAAATTTCAAGAGTAGATCCACATTGTATGTTTAATTAAATTCCACATCCAACAAGCACCCATTCTACATACTTCTGAGTAGACACACATCCAAGAATAATGAAAATACATGAAAATTTTGTGTTCAACACGATTTTTCATGTGTTTTCAATTTGTTTCGATGTGGGTCTACTTAGAAATATGAAGAGTGGGTACTCTTTGGATGTGGAATTTAATTTTGCATGTAATGTGTGTCGAAACTAGACATTTGAGTAAACCTATAAGTAAATAAGCCGAATATACAATTAAAAAAATAGTTTTCTTCATTTCCCTACAAAATATTTTCTCCTCGGGATGACATCATCAGCTTGAATACTATTTGTCCTTTTAAAGTTAATTTTTTAAGTAATTTTTTTTTTGTTTTGAGATTCATTTTTTACCACTAAGTTCCACTATTAGGTTTGTTTTGGGATTAAAAATGGTACTCTTGTCATTTTCCATAACATTGAAATCATCTAATAACTGTGTGTTTAGTTTTTAGTACATTTTTAGGTATAGTGGTGATGCCCATCAATATTCCTTGAAAGGAAATGTCATTATTTGAGATGAAATCCTCATTCAAAATCTTATCTATTTTTCTTAAAACTAATTGGCTTACCTTCATGAGATACTATATTATTGGATCAAAGAAGGGAAAAAAGGGTAGGGTGAATTACAAATTCTGTCTAAGGTGCATATTTTTAACAAGCCCAATTGGTAACATATGATATTTTACGAATATAAGACCATGCCAATGTTTTCCAAGAGAGTATTTATAAAATCTATTTATTATTTCCTCTACTATTGCTTTGGGAAACTGTCAAGGTATCTCAACTCCATATTTTCAACTTGGCCTTCATCTTAGACTTGAGTATTCATGAATTATTTTTGTTGTCTCACTATAGGAGACTTAATGAGAAGACATGTATATCGTGTAAATTTCCTTGTTTAAGAGAAAGGTTTTGAATATATATCAAAATATACAAAAGGAAAACCATGAAATCTCTATCATACATCCCCATGTTCGACAATTCAAGTGAATAGAGCCACCATTTCTTTCTAGAATTTCATAAAAAAAGCTTACTAAAGATTCATTTTAGATGGTATGATTTAGTACATGCATTATCGTAATTAGATTCATTAACTTCATTTAGAGTTTCTTCATTGCCCCTTCAAAAAATATTTTGTTTTGTATGTGCTACCTAATATCTCTTTCATTTTTGCAACCTCAAATAGGCTAAATTTATTTGGTAAAATAACATAATCATTACAAACATCCTTAAAATCATTTCTATGTATAATAAGTCTTGATATATTTAATCCATATTCAACACACTTTACATCATTTGAATAGAAAAAAAAAGAAAAGAAACAATAATATATAATTCCTCTTAAAACCTTTTTCAAGAACATATGCTTCCCCACGAAGATAATTTAGGTCATTGGTTCTATTCTATAAAATATGATACCAATATTTTTGGCAACGGAACACGAACACCATTAATAAATTTAATTAGATGGAAGCCTATGATTATAGTGAACACAATGATATACCTAGCAAAATCCCTAATAGATTCTCCATGCTCTATGCTCATTTCACATAATTCCTACCAGATTTTAGCTGAATAATAAGCTTCAACATAACTATTTTAATTTTTTTTTATTAAGTCAAGGCTAGTTCTAAATTGTGTAAATGAGTGAGATGGTATACTAGTTTAAACTTTACCTTAAAAAATGAAAGGAAAGAGTATGAAAACTACATCTTCATGAATGGCACAAAGTAAGAACACTCTTACTTGTAGATTCATATTCTCTAATATGTTGAAATGTTGTTTCTCTTCTTTCACCATCAAAATTTGGTAAGAAATATACTACCTTGTTTGAAAGGTCACATAAATATCCTTCCAAGTCTAATGCAATATTGGCCTCTCATGTAGGTATTTGGAATGGAGCTATAAAGAGTAAACTCAAAATGAAAACATATCTCTACACAGGGTGACTTAATGCACCCTCCTTCTAGCACCAACTTTGTTGATAAGGAAATATGTTCCCGATCAACAATACATGTTCACCTCAAGGAGAAGTCCCAATTAGAATTCAACTTTTTTGGATAGGGAACATGTTATGAAACGAGCTCAAGAAAAGATAGAAAAGATAGATCAACGCCTTAGAATTCAGCCTCTTCGAGGGGGCAACCTCCTTTACATTACATAAATGAACAATTCTTGGGATGATTCAAATGACAAAACCTCCTTTCTATATATAGGAGTCTAAGGAGTCACAATATAATCTAGCCGACCTAACAATAATAATATAAAGCCACAAAAATAACAATAGAGGGATTCTATGGGGCACAATAATAACAATATGGGGGCAATAGGGGCACAAAAATATTAATAAGGGGTATAACTACAATAGTAATGGGGTAATCACTAGTATTATAGGGACCCAACATGCCCTCTCCTTTAAAAAAGTGTTGTCCTCAACGCTTGAGTAGTTCTGGATACTTCTACATGAAATTCTCATCCTCCCATGTGGAATCTTCAACGGATAAGTTCTTCCACTTGATAAGATACTCTGAAATTGAACGATTTCGTAGCTGTCAAGTTCTTATTTCTGTGACTGCTTCCGGTTCTAATATAATTTTTCCTTCCTCGTCAAGTTCTGGCAATATTGTTTGAACTGGGAGCTTGTCGCCTATAACCTTCTTTAAACATGAAACATGGAAAACTGGGTGCAATCGAGAAGCTGCAGGAAGCTCCAATTTGTATGCCATAGTACCAATCTTTTGCAATACCTTGTACGAACCATAATGCTTTGGTGATAATTTATTATCCTTCTTAGCTTGCTTGAGGGACATTTGCTTATATGGTTGTAGCCGCAGGAATACCCAATCACCTACATCAAAGCTTCTTTCACTGCTATGTTGATCTTCCTATTGTTTCATTCTATTATGTGCCAACACGAGGTTATCCTTTAAGAGTTGGAGGACTTGTTGTTGATGTTCGATGTGATGTTCCATTGCCTGAACCTTAGAATTTTCTCTTAAATATGATGTGATGGATGGTGGTTGATACCCATAAAGTGCCATACATGGGGTCATTTTTGTTGCTGTATGGAAGGAAGTGTTATACCACCATTCAGCCAGAGGCAACCATTTGACCCATTGTGTCTGTTTATCAGATACAAAAAAATGAAGATATCCTTCCAAACATTTGTTTACTATCTCAATTTTCCCATCAGATTGAGGATGATAAGATGAGCTATGAGCTAACTGAGTACCAAGACAAGAAAATAATTATGTCCAAAAATTTCCCGTGAAAATGGGATCTTTGTCACTTACAATAATCTTTGGGTTTCCATGTGGCTTTTGAATTGTTTCCATAAATGCAGTAGAAACTATACTGGCTTTAAATGGATGTGATAATGCACAAAAGTGTGCATACTTGGTAAGTCTGTCAACTACCACCATGATGACACTCTTTCCCTCAAACTTGGGTAAACCTGTGATAAAATCCATTGAAACCTCCTCCCAAAGTTGGCTTGGAATGGATAAAGGTTGTAATAGACCCGGTGTCTTAATTGTAATAGACCCGGTTGTAATAGAATCCCTCTATTGTTATTTTTGTGGCTTTATATTATTATTGTTAGGTCGGCTGGATTATATTGTGACTCCTTAGATTCCTATATATAGAAAGGAGGTTTTGTCATTTGAATCATCCCAAGAATTGTTCATTTATCTAATGTAAAGGAGGTTGCCCCCTCGAAGAGGCTGAATTCTAAGGCGTTGATCTATCTTTTCTATCTTTTCTTGAGCTCGTTTCATAACATTTGGTATCAGAGCTTTGGATTCTAGGGTTTCGCTGCTCCAAACAGGTCATCGTGGCATTTTCGCTATAACTTTTTTCTGTGACGTTTCAGAAGTCACAAAAAAAACCCATTTGAGAAGAAGTCACACTGAACCTTGGGTCTAAATTTCAGAGCTTTTTGTGTGATATTTGCAGAGATATGATCTGAGGAAGTTGGTCTTTTTGTAGACTCCTGAATTACATTCAAAACAGGTGACCTGGGGAAAATCGTCATAACTTTCTCTCTGGGGATCAGATTGAAATTTTGTAAGAAGGTACAAAAAGAGGACGGATTGTAGTTTCTTGTAGGCATGTTTTAGATCCAAAGGTCGAAACAGTGACTCATGGCACGTCATACAAGTTCGCTCTACTGAACTAGTCTATAAGCAAGTCACTGTGGGAGATTTCACATAACTCTTCCTTAGATAATCCAATTTGGGTCAGACTTGTGGAATTGGAAAGAGGACACAGAGGGCTACTACAACTCACAAATTCAGAACTAGATGATTGGAAAGTACAGAGATACATCAGAGGCAATATCGAGCTCCTACAAAGTGAAAAAAGGTGTGTAGATTTTCTTAAATTTTTGCTTAAGCTTGGTTTGAAAATTTATTTTGAAGGAATTCAAAGGGCATAGTAGAGCATTATTATCGGTAATTGATGCGCCGAGGAAAGAAAATGCAAACACCTAGTAAGGAACCTGAAAGCTCTAATACCAAATGTTATGAAACCAACTCAAGAAAAGATAGAAAAGATAGATCAACGCCTTAGAATTCAGCCTCTTCGAGGGGGCAACCTCCCTTACATTACATAAATGAACAATTCTTGGGATGATTCAAATGACAAAACCTCCGTTCTATATATAGGAGTCTAAGGAGTCACAATATAATCTAGCTGACCTAACAATAATAATATAAAGCCACAAAAATAACAATAGAGGGATTCTATGGGGCACAGTAATAACAATATGGGGGCAATAGGGGCGCAACAATATTAATAAGGGGTATAACTACAATAGTAATGGGGTAATCACTAGTATTATAGGGACCCAACAGAACACATCTAGATTTTTGTTCCAACAACAATTACTAGTTTTGTGGTTTTATTGGTTAGTCTTGGTCCACCATTTAGCGTTTCCAAAATTTAAGGAATGAAATGCATCTAATTCTACCATGCGAAATATAAACAATGCAATCTAAAATAATCAAAGAGGCATAATGAATAAAACAATTTGACAAAAGTTAGGTGGAAAGTAAAGAAACAATATAGGCTCATTTATCAACTACAATGGTGCAAAATTTATATCTATTGAACAAAGTGTTGGCTAGTTAAAATTTAAGGAGGTTTCTGTAGATCTATGCTCTTTGGGGTAGAGCCATGCGATATAAGTATATGGGTGGCCTATCCATGAATATTGGTTTCACATTCGTAGGAAATTAGATAAAAATAGTTTGATTATGTGGAAATCCCTTGTTGATGGATTTATTTTGGTTGGTAAATGGTCTATCTAGAGGATTTGTAATAACAAGAAAGTGAGAATAAGTGAGGACCCATTTGGGGGGGGGGGGGGGGGGGATTACTTCAATCTCTCTAATAACATTCTATATTGTTTACATATTAGGGAAATTTTTTCCCTTTGGGATGCCAGGTCGTTGGAGCATGCCAAATTGGGAAGAAATAGTTGGAAGTTTGAAGTAGATATAGGCTTGTATGGCGAGCTTACAGTAGAATGGCACAACTTTGTGGGAAAGTTGTGTTTTTCTCGTGTCAAGTTGATTGAGAAGGAAGTGGATTCTTTGGTTTAGCTCAAGAACCCCTGATTGAGGGTCTATGATGTCAAGCTTAAATATGAAACCCATATAGAGGAAGAGTTCACTATATGTACACTCTAGTGGTGGGGTCATGTTTGGAAAGTGCACGGGCCTCTAAATACTAAAGACATTCTTTGAATTTATCTCAACAACAAGTTACTTACATGGGACATCATACTCAAACATGGGTGGATAGGTCATAATCGGTGTATTATGTGCCATTAGGCAACAAAATAAATCTACAACCTTTGTATAAACTGACTCTTTTTGAAGAAAACTTAGAGTTTGGTAGAAAAACAAAATTCATCCAAAGGTATCTTGGAATAAGGAGAGATTGGATTTATGTGTCCAAGGTTGATTTAGAAACTATCTCTAGCTATGATCCAATTCCTAGTCATTTTGTTTATTTTATATGTTCGACTAGCAATATTACTGTGTTTTAGGATAAAAAGGTTCCAACAAAAGTGGTAGTTGGTTTGATATTCAAGCTCATGAGTGAATTCAAGTGAAAACCTAAATAAAAAAAAATACTAAGTGCCAATTATGCATGCTCTAGACTTTGATACCCCATAGGGTTTCTTTAATGGGGCTAGTGAGGGACATCCACCTAGGTGTGGGTTTGGCATTGTTTTTTATGTAAAATAATTTCATTTCTTTCGTATAGGATATGCTTTGGGTCCTATTTCCAATTCAAAGGTCTAGTTCTTAGCATTGCTTGCACTTATTTATTTATTTTGCAAGTGTTGGGGAATTTTGAAATAACTATTGAATAATTTAATGTTAATTCTTCGATGGAGAATGTGCAATTTGAATCCATATTGTCTCAAATTCAATAATGCATTCATGAGCTATAATGAGCATCCTTACCCATATTTTTTGTAAGCTCAATGACCTAGTGGATAAACTATCCAAGGAGGTGTTAGAGTGTTAGGATTGCTCCTTTTCTATATATGATTTTTTTTATCACCAATAATATAAAATATTTAATTTATGTTTTAAGAGTTATGCTTGGTATGATGTGGACTATGTATTTTCGAGATCTTCTATTCAATCTCATTTTGTTTAGTGAATTTATCAATTCCTAGTCTGATTAAGGTTGTTTGTAGTCTGAAGGTTATATTTGTTGAAAAATATTATAAATGATGGTCCACTCTTTGTGATGGGTTGAAGTGATAGTGACTATCACCATAATACTTTTCGTTTGTTTTGTATAAGTGTTTATGGAACAAAAATATGTATATTCTTATTTTTGAATATAGATATTTTTTTCAAGAAAAAATAAGTGGAATGACACCAAACCTTAAGAGGATAACTCATTTGAACAAAAATACTTACAATTATTAGGAAATCATACCAACTTGGCCACTCAAAATAGAGGCATATTAACTATTAAAAAGATTAAATATTAAACAACCCAAGAACATATATATCTTGCCTCTTATTGACATAGCTAAGTGACCTTACAATTGCGAAGGGAAAATTCCATTTTTTTAATATGAAAAAGATACATTTATAATATATTTTTAATCATTATCATTTCTAGAAATTGACCTTTTTCTATTTTAATATTGGTTAAATTTATATAAATATATGATTTTACTATAAAAGAGATTAATCAAATAAAGTATTCTATAATGTTGAGATAATTTGATTTCTTAAAAGTGATTTTCCATATAATTTAAACTTAACCCAACACAAACAAACTAATTTACATTTCATATGGTCAAACCAAATATAATATTGCTTAACTAATTAATTTACATTTCATACATAATTAAACCAAATATTATATTATGTTTTTAATTTTATTAATTAAAAATTTATATAAATATAAAAAATAAATTAATTAATTATGCTGTCTGGGTCATTTTCTTTTTAGAATTTTGCAATCGGAAAACTTCATTTTTTCACTACCGTTATCTTCTTTATTCTCAAAACAATTTGTAATTTTTTTTGAAAGAATTATGTCATGGAGTATTTTTCTTACAAACTTTTGATAATAGGAAAACATTATAAGATTATACCAAACCGTCTTTATTAATCTCATCAATTTTATATGATGATTGTTCGTTCTCAATCAATGAATTAATGTGAAAGCTTCAACCTTTCACATTTTTGAGGTGAAAGTGAAGTTGTATTTTATGATGAAAAATATTTATGTTATCGTGTTTTTTTTTGAAGATGTATGAAAAGGAACAATTTAAGATTGTGGATGATAAATAGTCTTAACAATATAAATGACTATTAAACATTGTAGATCTGTAGCAAATGATAGAAACAAAACCTATCAAAGTCTTGATCTATGACACAATCATAGTTAAACAATACAATGAAATAGTAAAATAAACATAAATAACTCCAATAATCCAATGGAAACTAGATATATAAAGAATATATTTTATTAAACAACACATGTGAAGGGAACAAATAATGTTACCAGTCCCCCTCTATGGGATGGGTTCTTGGCTATCCTCAAATGTCTTCAACTTTTGTAGAGTCTCTTTCCTCTATAATGTGTAAAACCCAACAAATAAAATGTTTGAGTTCAATGAAAACTCAAATGCAAAATAAAAATGGTGTGTGACAGTGATAATAATCAGAGTTACAACAATGAGTTCAACAATGAAAATAATAAAAAGTGAATAATGAATGGAAAACTCTTCTATTTATAAAAAAATGTTAGGTTATCCTCAAATAATGAGCAATAATAAAATATTGTTAACACCATTATAGAAATAACCATTTGGAATATTTTATTATATTTAGTTCGAGGGAAAAAGTATTTAAATTTTTATTTAGAAATAATAAATAAATAAATGATTTATTGATCATCTCAAGAAATATGGTTAACGGATAGTAAACAAATAATGCATTATCTAATTATTTTTAGAGGATTTGGTCAAACTTGACAAAGAATAATAACTAATCAGTGATTAATTAATTATTCCTAGAGAAAAATAAGATAATTAATAATTTATCTATTTATTTCTCATAATTGGATCAAATGTGACAAGGAATATTAATTAAACAATGGGAATTATTCTTAGAAGATAATCAAATAAATAATGATTTATTTAAACAATGGTTTAATGAATTGTTCCTAGAAGATAATCAGATAAATAATGATTTATTTAATTATTCTTCATGGCTTTAATTATAAATGACTTAAGAAATGTGGTTTATTAAATAATTTCCTATAGTGAAAATAATTTTACTATAGTAAAATTGACTTTATGTGGTGTACTTCGATCCATCTAGTAAATTATGGCTAGATGATCAATTTTTTGTGATAACAATTCACATTCAAAGTAAAGTGAATTTGAAAGGTTGTACTCCCATTCAACACTACAAAGTAAAGTTATACTTTAAGTTGGGATATATTCACATTCAAACTGAAGTGATGTTGCATCCCAATTAATAATTTTTTTTTATTAGTAACTATTTTTTTATTATACCTGCCTAAATATAGTATTTTTGCGATTATTTGTTGATTAGTTTATATATTTTTAGCTCAATGAATCTTCACATTTTATGTGATTTATAAATAAAAATATTGTTTTGATTTCATGGTGATAATTTTGTTTAAGAAATGTATTTTAATTTAAAAAAAATATATTAGTATTAACAAATGTTTATATTCAAGCATTGTTATTGTTGTATGATATAATTATTAATTTTTTTCTTAATTATTTTTTCACATTAATATTTAATTATAAATATTTATATAAAAATATTATTAAAATAAATATATATTTTACAAATTTTAAATTATTTCAATGTAAAAAATAAAATTATTCACAATCTATATATTCTCAAAAAAGCACATGGATGTGTGGTGTAAGTTTGATATTATAACCGGGTTCAAGACCCTTCCCATTGGGGAATAAAGCGAAGAAAGAACATGAACAGAGTGAAGTAGAAAACAGTTGACATTGAGACACATCACTCCTGGCACATTGGCATACGCCATGTAAGGATAGGATACTCAAGGTTTAGTTCATCAAAAATATACATTAGGAAAACAAACTTTGGAGTTTCGTGCCACCGTCAGCACAAATGGGTTTCTGTGAAGTATGGGAACATCATGGCGGTTATTCTATCCTAGTAATTTATGCTGCTACTTATAATTTCTTCAAATTTTTCCATGGCAACGGGTGGCAGACACACAGGAGCTACGACTCCTTGGAAGTGTTTCATTAGAGGAACGGAGAAATTTGACACCCCAAATGTTACACCTGAGGCAAAACCTCCATACACTGCTTTCCCCCACCCAAAATCAGCTTTGCCATATTCAACTTTGGACAAGTCCGTAATAATATAAGAGCCGCCGACTGCAAAGTGTGGACGCCCTTTCACTTCCATCAGATCGATAGCAGATCGCAGATATTTATCGTCGATCCTTCTCTTGGCTTCGTTGATTAAATTTACAGCGAATGACAAAGGCTGGTGAGTTAGATCCCCTACTTTTGCCTCAGCGCAGGCAAAGCTTATTGCATTGCCATAGTAACCGGCCGGAAGAGGCGGTTGAAATCGAGAACGGGCGTTCAAAGCAAACAACATTTTCAAATCTTGGTCCGCAGGGAGTTTCAGTGCCTCGGTTCTTGATTGCCACAAACACGCCGATAACGCTTCGAATGTGGTACAGTTGCTGCCTTCTACCTGTCGTTTTAAGGCGTCGATGTCTCTTAGCCCAAAGAAGAATGACTTATTAATGCTCATTTCCTCCTGAGGCGCCATTAATTGTTTATATTCATCGGGCGTCGGTTGGTCATATTCAGGGTGGGGAAATTCCACAATAGGCTTCTCTCTTGGTCGGAGGATTTCTCTATTCCAAACTGGTGGAACCACGGGGCTCGCCGCGCCTCTGGCCATTTCAGCCATAGCTTTAATGAATTGGGCGATACCAACACCATCAGTCATGCAGTGATTGGAGCGCAAACCCAATACGAAGCCTCCACATCTGAGACGCGTTACCTGGAAATTCACAGGGTGCAAAATTCTATCAGATTAGCCTCGAGGGCAAATATGAAGTAATATTTCATAGACACATCCGAAAAAAGGGAGTTGTTAGTTTATTATAATAGTTTTTAATTATATGTAATTTATTGCAATGGACGATATCTCAATGACCTTAGCTACTGACAAACTAATTTTATAATATTTCAATACCAATTTTATAATATTTCAATCATCTCTGGCTACTCACAAACTAATTTTATATTTCTAAACTAATTTTATTAGATTTGAACCATTTTTAATTGGTTTTATATTTACAAAAGGTAAGCATTAATTAAAAAGTATGCTATCCTCGTGGAGATTATGTTTACACGGAACTGATCTAACAGATACCAGCAACATTGACAACGATATATCTAACTAAACCCTTATTTATAAAGAGAATATTACCCCAAGAAATTTATTTATTTGCTTTTGTTAATATTTATTATATTTTTATCTTTATTTTTATCTTTTTTTTCTTAAATTGTTTGTGATTTTTAAGTTTGACTTGTGGTTTGAATGGTCACTTAAGGGTATTTAAGCTGTGAAAGTCACTCCCTATTGGCCTAGGTCACACCAATTTTTAGCTGACTGGATTTTTAAGCATGTCTCCTCCCCCTACCTCAAAACCAACCTAGTAAAGTTTGATTAAGACTTGACTTTATTATATTTATACTTATTATGAATATATTACCCTTGTATATTTATATAAATATAGTTATTATATTAATATTTATAATTAAATTAAATTATGTTATATCAACCCTCTTTTTTTTATATTATGTTTTTTCTTTTTAAGATATTACTTTTTGGTTTTAAAATATTTAATTAAAATTATTTGGTTTTTTGTTTGTAAGATTGGTAGGAGTACATCTTCATCATGTTTAATATATTACCGACATAGAGATGGACAATTGAGTTGATGACTTCACATCAAAGAGTGCTTTAACATAGTGCCCAATCACCATCTATCCAAAATCCCATGGACAAAATTATTTGATTTTAGTTTATTTTAATTTTTCTTATTATTTATATTATTTAACCATTCTTTATTTATAATTTTTTGGACTTAACTTATTATATTTTAACTTTATTGTAAATGTATAATTTTGATTTAGTTATAAAAAAAAAAAAAAAAACATTTATGACTTTCTACCTTTCAATTAACCTAACTTCACTTTCAAATAACCTAACTTCTCTTTTGTTGGCATTCTCATTACTTTCTCTCAGCTCTAATCAGATTTCATATCTCTATCCTCACATGTACCACACTTTGGCACCTATAAATATTGACCATATATTAAAAAACAAAATTTCAATTCTCACACAAATCTCCAACTCCACTCTCAGAATATTCACACTAATCTTCATTAATTTTATGGGTAGAAATGTTCACAAATACCAATAACAGGATGATAATCAATTGAACGCTTCCAGTTAGAACTGATCAAAGTAATGAATTTTCTATAAAGACAATTGATCAAACTAATTTTTTAGTCGAATAAAATAAGATAATTGATTAAATTAATCTTTTAGTCTAACAAAATAATTTGTTATTGAGTTTAGAGACTCATTTTACAGTCTAGTATGATGTGTAATGCTATTAGTCAATTACCAAAATTGAAAATTGAAAAAAAAAAAAAAAAAAAAAAATTAAATTAACTATACAAAATATTTAAATAATATTTAAATTTCTTTTAAGAAATTAAATTTTTTGGACTACGAGAAAATAAAATACCTCTAGCATCAAGATAAATCTATACTTAAAATAGATCTTTCATAAAAACAATTTATCAATCTAATCCTTGAAATGATCAAATTTTTCTCCAATTTACCTGAACGAGTAGTAGTGGAGAATCTGTGATGTTTTCGGAACCTGGAACGTTATTGATAAATTCATCTCCACGAGGAATAGGTGGATACAGATCTCCAAAGTCTTCCAGGGAAATATCGGCATCCGCTTCTACAAAAAGAACACCTTCTCCAGTGCAGTCTACTGTGAGTTTACCGTTATCTGCATCTCTCAATCTTCCGGCAAAAGGATAGTAATGCACCAGAACCTTTGCGAGAGCCTGTTTCACAACTTTGACTGGATCCTTTTCATCCTTCTTCTTTGAGGAGTCGCTGTCGCTGCGATAAAATAGAAGCTTGGGAACATGATACCTTACTCCCCGTTGATCATCAATGTTAGAAAGATCGAGCGATTGAAGGGGAGTGGAGCGATCGGGGGCGACGAACAGAGGTGGCTGCCTAGTGATCGTAAAGTTGGGAGCAGTCCTTGGAAGGGCACACAACACGCCAGCAGAAGAGTAACCAGCCAGTCGCCCCGCTGCCTCTCTAACAGTCGTCGACCTCAGAACGGCCATGGAAGCTCACCAGGTAGGACAGAACTTATATCACAATGATGATAATAAACTCTCTGAGCTAAACTAATTTCTCCAAACGTAGCGAACTGGTTTGAAAGATTAATGCGACCTGGGCCAAATTTATGGACGAGGACCTGACTACAGCGAATTAAAAATGAAGTACAAAAAAGAGCATCTGCATTACTTTGGCGCTACTCTACGTCCAGTAATCTATGTACCAGCAGGTGACAACCCTGAGCTCTGCATTACTTTGGGGCTATAATCTATGAACCAGCGTGTGACAATCCCTGAGCTTATGTCCTTCGCTGATTCGATAATCAGATGGACATGGGCGCTTGACCGTGCCTTGTCCCTTTAATGGACAACCTCTTAGGATGCCCACAATCGAGATAAGGATGCGACAACAACCCACTATTTTAAGGACCAAACAACTGACAACAATTCTAAAACAAAAGAGTTAAATTACCCGGAAATCGTCTATGTGACGAAAGAGAATTAAAAAGAAAACTACCATGTTAAGGAAGCATCTACATTATTTTGGCCTTACTCTATGTCCAATCATCGGTAATTTGCGGAAGAACACCTGTCTAGTCTTTGATTCCATTCAGCGTACAAACCTTGATGCCTAGTTTCTGGAGGATCACTGTTGATGCCCTGATGGCCTCATGCATGAACACGTCCTCGTATCGCACCAGCGTACAAACGAGTATTAATGTACGAGTATTAATGCATCATATAAGTATTAAAATATTTATCAAACGAGTATTAATGCATCATATAATTCATAATAAGTATTAAAATATTTATCTTTATTTTATTTTGGACATTTTTAATTTGTAAATAAGTTTTATTACAATATTATGGGACAATATTAGAGTTTATCAATATTATGTACTCAAAAAATTATAACTCATTTCATGTGACACTTGTTTATATGATTTTTTTAATTAATCAATTTAATTAAAAAAACAAAAAATACAAAATTATTTTCGAAATAAATATCAACTTTTGATTTGTGTATACTACTATAAATATTCTAGAATACTCCATGGAAGTTAATTTTTGATTTTCTTCCTAATAAT
This sequence comes from Pinus tabuliformis, assembly GCA_031772625.1. NCBI lineage: Eukaryota > Viridiplantae > Streptophyta > Pinopsida > Pinales > Pinaceae > Pinus > Pinus tabuliformis. Next base: position 338,561,393 of record CM062812.1, read on the forward strand.
CATTGATAATGAAATTAAAATTTTAGAGGTCATATATCAAAGTAGTTAACAAAAACTACAACTAACTCAAAAAAAAAAAAATCTAAAAATGTTACTTCCTTTTGAAGGATTTAACCTCCTTTTTAAGAGTTAAATTATTAAAAAAACTATATTCAATATCCTCAACAATGGAGCTCCTACTCATGGCTATAAGGTTTTCCCTAGCAGCTTCAAGTGGTTTCTCTCACCTTCTTTGCAACACTTTTTCCCTTCTATGTGCTCTGTATGGTCTTGTTGGAGTCAATTTTTTTTTTCAACTTATTAAATTGTAATTCTACCTCGATTAGAGCCTTTTCTGCATTGTTTACTTACGTCCTTAAGGCTTGTTCATGGAACACAATTATTTTCAAGGATGTTGTTCTAATTGGTGTTGTGGCACACCTCCCTTCCCCTTTTCCCTTTTTTGATGCAAGAAACCCCTGTTTTCATTACTTCAATGCAACTATATGTAGAGGATTCCCTGGGTTACTTCTTGTCTTATAGTTTGGTTTTTTTGTTTCAATGGTTCTTGGCTAGGATTAACAAACATGAATCAGTAGATCTTCAAAACTAGATCTCAACCTCTTAGTTACTGGTAGATCTTCAAAATTGGATCTCGACTTCTTAGTTACTTGTGATTAAAAAATAATTCTTTGTCCATCCATCTTGGAAGGCTTTTCACTGTGGAGTTTGATATTATTAAAGACATGTATCAAATTCTTAATTTAGGCCTGTGGTTTTTGCTAAAAGGGATGAAAAATACAATTGTATATCCTCGAGAAAAACACACATAATCACATGAATAAACTACGATTCTGTTGATGGTGTTGGATGCCGCCAACATATAAGGGGATCTCCCCAATGTGAAGTCCCAATTTGACCTCACACCATTTAGTGTAGGAGTCCCATCTGGCTATACGGTCCAACCACCATTGGAAACGTTTCAAAGATATGCCTTGGTTACACACACACATAAGAGAATGCAACACCACTTTGGGGCAGCAAGTATGTGAGCTTTGTGAGACACCCAATGTAAGGTGCATGGAGCAACTTCCATGACTAGTAAGGGAAAACGAGCCTCTGGTTAGAAAAATAATAGTAATATCTTAAGGGGGAACCCGAGAAGGAAGAGAAAGACTTGTTGATTACCCGCATATTAGTCCACATAATAAACAACAATCATGAAATCATAAAAATAATTATTCAGTAATAACCATAGCTAAGCAACAAATTAGTTCATTAACTTAGTATGTAACTAAAGCAACATATACCATAAACATAACAAGAATAGTCCTACTATATCTATGATACTTGTATGAAGAAGTGTCAGCTCATAAGGCTTCTGATTAAGAATGAAAGATCCCAAGTACATTATTACATATGTTGGGTTGTGTTATATTCTTTCCACGACTAGCCCATGTAGTTAACCAGGGGTTATAGGGGGGGAGGTCACAGGGGGTTTGAGGTGTACTCATAACCCCACTTTATGGGGTCCGGGGCAGTGCCTCGGAAAATTTTGGTTTTGGACCCTATGTTAGGTTGGGCGGACCCACCTATGGTTTTGTGCATGATTTTTGCACATGTTTTTTGGACGTGATGGTTTTTCGGTCCATGGTATTGGATGCTTCAACATGTATAAATATGTATTGTAACATTGAAAGGAACATAATGGAAAATCACCCTAGTAGTCCTAGTTTTGGGATCCAGGGGAAAATATCTGTGTATATGTGTTATTCCCTTGCATTGTTTATTTTCTGTGTTTTAGAATTCATATGCAGGTAATTTCTATATGGGGTTAAAACCTACATTTGGTATTAGAGGAATTTTTGCTTCAAGGGGAGGCCTTTGTTGTTGAGGGGTTTCACTCGGGCCTGTGGTAGACCCTGTTCAGTGGGAGATCTGCGAGATCGATTCTGGTGGTGAAAGAAGATGGCGAGCAGTGGAAAGATAGAGATTGAGAAATTTAATGGTCAGAGTTTTGAGTTGCGGAAACTCAAGATGGAGGACCTGTTGGTGGATAAAGACCAGTGGATCGTAGTAGATCCGGGTACTAAACTAATGGGAGTGTCCGATGAAGGCGAATAGCACAATACGATTATGTGTCTCAGATTCAGTATTACTGAGTGTATTAGGGGAAGCTACGGCTAAGGCTTTGTGGGACAAGTTAGGGTCTTTGTACCAATCTAAGTCTTTGGTGAATAAATTGTTCCTGCAGAAAAAGATGTATAACCTAAGGATGAAAGATGGAGACTCAGTGACAAAGCATCTGAATGCATTTAATACTGTGGTAAGTCAGTTAGCATCTGTTGATATTAAAATTTCAGATGAAGATAAGTGCATCAGTTTGTTGTGTTCTCTACCAGATTCGTGGGATAGTCTAGTTATTGCAATAGGTAGTAATGCAACTGCCTTGTATTTTGATGAAATAGTCTCATCCTTGCTGACGAAGGAGATGAGATGGAAAAATATGGAGAGCCAAAATGGTGATGCCTTGTCTGTACGAGGGCGGACCCAGAACAGAAACAAAAATAAGTCATCAAGTGGGAGATCTAAATCTAAAGGGAGATCTAAATCTCAAGAAAACCTGTAAAGGTGGTGTGTTGGAAATGTGGAAAGGAAGGGAACTACAAAAGGGACTATAAATCTAAAGTTCCTGACAAAGGAAAGGGATCTGATGAGGCTCCTTCTGCAGAGGTGAAAACCACCTCAGATGAAGGTGGGGATGTGTACTTGGCTTCTTCAAGTACACATGTAGATCATGAGGCATGGTTGATTGACTCAGGTGCATCCTTTCACTTCACTCCACATAGAGAATGGTCCTGCAAGTATGAGAAATACGATGGTGGTGATGTCTTCTTGGGGGATGATAGGAAGGCTAGAATCGTTGGTCGTGGAAAAGTAAAGTTGAAGTTGCAAGGTGGAAGGGTTAGAACACTTCCAGGTGTTCTACATATTCCTGCATTGGCTAGAAATCTGATTTTTGTAAGCAAGCTGGATAATGCAGGTGTAAAGACAGTGTTCAAGAAGGATACTTACAAGATTGCTCGGTGAGCACTGGTATTGATGTGGGGAGTTCAGATTGGAACTTTGTACAAGCTGCAAGGTAGCACTGTTTTGATGGGTGCAACAGTTCTGTGGTTCCTGAAAGTGGAGCTGAAAATCTAGTGGTCTCTGGAGAGAAGACCATGTTGTGGCATCAAAGGCTTGGACATATTAGAGAGAAGGGCCTTCAAATACTTCATGGTAAAGGTATGGTAGAAGGTATGAGTAATAGCTCTTTGGATTTTGATTTCTGTGAAAATTGTGTATATGGGAAGCAAAATCGGGTGAATTTCCCCTCTGGTAGTAAGAGGGCAAAACAGATATTAGAGCTTGTGCACAGTGATGTGTTTGGACCTGTGAAGGTTCCATCACTGGGTAAGTCTGTGTGCTATGTATCATTTATAGATGACTTCTCAAGGAATACATGGATATATTTCCTTAAGAAGAAATCTGAAGTCTTTGACAGGTTTAAAGAATTTAAGGCTCTCGTGGAAAATCAAATAGAGAAGAAGATAAAGGTGCTAAGGACAGATAATGGTGGAGAGTTTTGCAGCAATGAATTTGAAGAATTCTGTAAGAAGTGTGGTATAGCACGGGAGAAGACTACTCCATATACACCTCAGAAAAATGGAGTTGCAGAAATAATGAACAAGACGTTGATGGAAAGGGCAAGAAGCATGCTTAGTGGTGTCGGGTTAGGACATGAATTCTAGGCAGAGGCGGTGGATACTGCATGTTACCTGGTCAATAGGTCACCTTCATCAGCGTTGGAGGATAAGACTCCACAAGAGGTATGGACTGGTAAGAAACCCTCTCTTTCACATCTAAGGGTATTTGAATGTGATGCATATGTACATGTTCCAAAGGAGAAACGAACCAAGTTGGATAGTAAATCTGAAAAGTGCATCTTTATTGGGTATAAGGATGGTTTAAAGGGTTATAAGCTTTGGAACCCATTAACAAGGAAGGTTGTGTATAGTTGAGATGTGGTGTTCAGAGAGGTGAAAGATGTTATTAAACATGAAGTCCAACCAAAGGAACCTAAGAAGATAGAGTTTGAGCTAAAGGAGGAAGAATCAGACTCTACAACAGAGGAGGAATCAGAAAATGAAGAGCCACAAACTCCGGCTGTGAGAAGATCAATTTGAGAAAGAAGGTAGCCTGAAAGGTATAGTCCATCTACTTTCTGTTCAAATTTTGCTTTATTTATTATTGACGATGATCCCAGAACTGTGAAGGAAGGAGTGGATTCAGAGGATCGAAAACTCTGGAAAGAGGCCATGGTTGATGAAATGACATTTTTGCACAAAAATGAGGCTTGGGATTTGGTTGAGTTGCCGCCTGGAAGGAAACCCATTGGCAGCAAATGGGTGTTCAAGAAGAAGACAAATGCAGAAGGAAAAGTGGAGAAATACAAAGCTCAGTTGGTAGCAAAAGGTTTTTCCTAGGTGTCGGGAATTGATTTTGGTGATATTTTTTCTCTTGTTGCCAAGGTAACTTCTATTAGATTACTTTTATCTGTTACTGCTGCTTTTGATTTTGAGGTAGAACAGATGGATGTGAAGACATCATTTCTTCACGGGGATTTGGAAGAGGAGACCAACATGAAGCAACCTGAAGGCTTTGCGGTGAAGGGTAAGAAAGAACTAGTATGTAAGTTAAAGAAGTCTATGTATGGGTTAAAACAATCACCAAGGATGTGGTATTAGAGATTTGATACATTTATATGGGGACTTGGCTTCACCATAAGCAAAGCAGATCACTATGTGTATTTTAAATTAATTGGTGACCGTGTTATTTATTTGGTCTTGTATGTGGATGATATGTTGCTGGTTGGAAATGATAAAGAAATTATCTAGGATTTGAAGACTCAATTGTCCTCCAAATTCGACATGAAAGATCTTGGTGCTGCAAACTATATTTTGGGCATGGAAATTAAAAGAGATCAGGAAAAGAGGAAGCTCTGGTTAAACCAGAGGAAATATGTCGAGATAATACTGTAGAGGTTTAATATGCAGGATAGTAAACCGTGAAGGTTCCTATTCCTGTAGGTGTGAGGTTATCTACTAAACAGTGTCCCAAGACACAAGAAGAGGAAGAGGACATGTCCCATGTTCCATATGCAAGTGCAGTCGATAGCCCGATGTATGCAATGGTCTGTACTAGACCAGACATTGCACATGCAGTGGGAGTATTGAGCAGGTTTATATCAAAACCAGGGAGGGAGCATTGGACAGCAGTAAAGCAGGTTTTCAAGTATTTGCATGGCACTAGTGATTATGGTTTGTGCTACCAAGGAAGACCAGGATTGGACAAAGTGTTGGATATTCGTGGCTTTGTTGATGCAAACTAGGTTGGAGATCTAGATCAGAGAAGATCTACAAGTGGGTATGTGTTTAACCTATTTGGAGGTGCAGTTAGTTGGATGAGTAAGAAACAATCTATAGTGGCACTATCAACTACAGAGGCAGAATACATAGCAGCCACTCATGCAAGCAAGGAAGCAGTTTGGTTGCAGAGATTGTGTTCAAGTATGGGGTTAGTACATGAAGCTATAAGGATAGACTGTGACAGCCAAAGTGCAATTTTCTTGGCAAAGAACCCCACATATCATTCAAAGACAAAGCACATTGATGTTCAGTATCACTTTGTGAGGGATATGATAGAAGACAAAAAGGTGTTTCTGATAAAGGTGGACACTTTGAAGAATACTACAGATGCATTGAAAAAATCTGTGAGCTCTGAGAAGTTCTCTTAGTGTAGAGAGACAATGGGCATTTCAAGGCTGGAAAAATTACTAAGCTCTCTTGTGGCCCCCTGTGGAAAGAAAACAACAAGTGGGAGAATGTTGGGTTGTGTTATATTCTTTCCACGACTAGCCCACGTAGTTAATAGGGGGTTAGAGGGGGGGAGGTCACAGGGGGTTTGAGGTGTACCCGTAACCCCTCTTTATGGGGTTCGGGGCAGTGCCTCGGAAAATTTTGGTTTTGGACCCTATGTTAGGTTGGGCGGACTCACCTATGGTTTTGTGCATGATTTTTGCACATGTTTTTTAGACGCGATGGTTTTTCAGTCCATGGTATTGGATGCTTCAGCATGTATAAATATGTATTGTAACTTTGAAAGGAACATAATGAAAAATCAAACTGGTAGTCCCAGTTTTGGGATCCAGGGGAAAATATCTGTGTATATGTGTTTTATGTGTTATGCTCTTGCATTGTTTATTTTTTGTGTTTTAGAATTCGTATGCAAGTAATTTCTGTATCGGGTTAAAACCTACAACATAGGTAAAAAACTATATCCAGTAGCGGAACATGAATCCACAACTTACTTCTCTAAAGAATGATCTATCTCCTATGCACTACAAGAGAAGCTAAGGCAAAACTCCAAGAATGGGGAACTATTTATAACAAATAGCAACGACCTTTGAGCTTCCTCATGACTCTTCAACTCCTATGACTTTTCATATTCTATACATGACTTATTACATTCGATATGTGGCTATTCACATTCCACATGTGTCTCTTGGAGTTCATTACATACCATTTATTACAAAAGACAAGTTACAGATGAGATGGTGGCTATATAACAAAAAAATAATAATAGGAAAAAGTCTCATATTGACAAATCATTTGCTTCCTCACAAAGCTCATTTGTGATGTATGTGTGTCATGCCCTAAAATATGCTGAGATGACTTTGACTCAAAATAGAAATTCCCCAACATAATGCATCTTCACCTCTAGCGCCTCTGTCAATATAGTCTTGGAGCTTAACTATACATTATTCCATAGTCATGAAAGTTTCATATGAGCTTTAATTGGTGCGATGACATATTTTAGAATAATGTCCTTGGTAACCTCCAAGCCCCTGTTCTATTGCTTCCTTGATCTTCTCATTGTATTGCCTGACCTCATGGGAGATGACTTCTCTTCCTCTGATTTTTTCAAGTGATAATATTGTGGGCATCCCATGTTTATGTGTTAGAGAATCAAAACCATTGTACAGTCAATTATAAGCAGAAATAGTACTAATCGATTGTTCCCCAAGACACATATAGTTCTAATGGTGGAATCTCAACTGAACTTTGTCTATATCTGCGAAAATCCTATATTTTCTTTCTAAATGTTGAACAACATCCAGATACTTAGTAGTCCACTCCTGAATTTTGTCAACTAATTTGTTTGTCACTTTCAGGAGTTTCACCACTTCTTGTGCTTTCTTCTAAATGGCAACAAGAGGAGCCACCACTTGTTGTAGAAGTATCATCTCATCGTATAACCATTCCATGGTGTCCTCCATTGACCCCAGTTCCTCCTGCATGGATGACTTCCATTCTATGGTGTTAAATCTTTGTGAAGATAATCATTGATTCTTCACTACAAGATGTTCTGCTTATTGCTTCATTGCAGCGAGTTCTCTCCTTAATATAGCATTCTCATTCAACATATATTCAGAGTTGTCTTATGTTGTTGTACCAAAAGAAAATTTGTCACCATGATTTCCCTAGGATTCCTTCTGGTCTTGGCAGTTATAACCTTTTCTGTGGAAATTGAGACCAGATTATGAGGATTATTCAGGAAGTATTTATGTCTCTGTTGCACGATCCTCTTCTTCAATTGATCAAACCTGACACTACATACATCCATGACTCTGTTTACCGATGGAGGTGTGATCCCCATCTATCCAAATGGAATATGACCTCCCGTGAGAGGAGGTTATTATGGAGAAACTGGTTCATCATCCACTGGTTGGATGATATCTTCTTCCTCCAACTCTTCCCCTTCTATATCTGCGTCAATTGTTCTTCTTCCAGTCTATGTGTTGCTTCTTCCTCCTGGGACTACCTTTGTTGTTCATCTTCTATTCTTCTTCTCATTGCTTCTCAAGCAACTCATCTTGCTTCCTCTTCTCCTCTTGTTCTACTTCTCTCCTCGCATGCATTGCTTGAATAACTCCTGTGTTCAAGGGATCAACTTTCCTTGTCTTGCTACTCTAGCCTATCAAATCATACATGATCCCCTTCTTAGGAGATACTTTCCTTGCTTGAGGGGTTATACACTCTTCCTCCTAGACCTTCATGTCTTGAGCTAGTGGATCTTGGGGTGAAATAGTCTCCATGCCTGGATGTGCCTTCCTAAATACATTATACCAGTTCTTTGCCTTCTCATCTTCTACTATGAACATTGATGAATACCCCAAATTGAAACTGATCCTTTCACAATGTTGCTTGCACACTCTCCTAGGATCATATCCATAAATGTCCTTGGTTACGAAGTACATGCAATCTGACTCTTGTATTTCTATTGTTTCCGCCTTATGACTCTTCAACTCATATAGTCTAATCCTCAAAGGGAAGGTGGGCCAAGAGGCTTTCTTCCTCTTGTGAAGAAATCTCGACAGTCCCTTGTCATAGTTAACTTATCTTTAAAATATAGCATTTTTTTTTTCAATAACTTAATAATTTTATTAAAATGTTCCCTAACTTGATTTTTCTAATTTATCGCTTTATGACCTAAAATCTTAAGAAAGTGAACATAGTAAACGTATTGTCTTCGTTTACCCACTTATCTAAACCATGCTTTTCCACCAACTACATATCATAAATTAATTTATAATCATGATAGAGTATAATTTAACTTGAAAAATAAATTAAATATTAGATAACATAAAATAAATATATTTATATTACAAAAATAAATAAATTTTATATATCAAACATGAAATTAAAACTAATGGAAAAATTTTCCTCAAAATTAATAAAATTTTATAGACTATATAATCTATAAAGGGAAATTATTAATCAAAACCTTTTTGCAAATTAAAAATAAAACTCGAACTATATCCCAAACTAACTATTTTGAAACCTGAGCTACATTCCAAACTAACAATTAGCAATTACATAGCAAGTCAAGGCATAATGCTACTAAAGCCATCCATAAGGATGGTTCATGCACTAAGCGATTTTTTCATAAAAGGTAGAAGAATGAGTATGCTACAAGATAATATGAAACGTGTTACAATCTAGACATGGATTATTCTTGATGAAAGGCTTAAGTGCAAATATAGTCCCCTGCATATTAGAAGCTTAATAAAAATATGATAGTATCCATGATGCTATTGTATCAAGTAAATAATCTAAAAATTTACTTTATCTATCTTAAAAGTTACTTTATGGATGTGTAGGAACTGAAGGAATTGAAGTTAAATTTAAATTTGCTAGTCTTCGTTTAAAGCAAAAATAGTTTTTTCTTCCCTTCCTTCTATGAACATATCAACCTAAAATAATCCTTGGAATGAATTTTATTTCCAAACCGATTTAAATAATCATTAGATGAAACTTTGAATTTTGAAAGCCACCTCCTTTTTACTCTCTAGAATGGCTCTTAATTAACATGTTTTTCTACACAAAATTTCTTTTTATGATTCTTATTTTTTAGAATTATATATTTGTGATAAATAATTTGAAATTAGTTTTAAATTTCTATTAATTTCTATTTTATAGAGTTAGTACCATTCGAAATTTTGTTATAGGGATGAAGGCAAAGGAAAGAGGAGGAGTATTTCAATTAAGATTCATTTACGTGAGATTCCTCAAAATAATTTGTAAATATATAATTATCTTCAAGGTTTAATCACTAGTGAGTATTTTTACAAATAAATTTTGTCGGGTATCTTTTAAATTCTATGCTTTTACATTAGGAGAATTTTCAGGTCTAAAATGGGTCTTTTAAGGAAAATAGTAAAATAATATTTATGAATTTATAAAGAAAAATAGCTACAATTTTTAATGTATTTTTGAATTATCTCTTTATAGGTTTACTCAAATTTCAAGTATAGACCCACATTGGATGTTGAATTAAATACCACATCCAACAAATACCCACTTTGTATATTTCTGAATAGACCCACATCAGAAAAAATTGAAAATACATGAAAAAATTGCGGTGAACATGTTTCTTCATGTGTGTTTTTTTTTTTTTTTTTTAATGTGTGTTAATTTTAGATAACAATGGTATGTTCTATGCTTAACACAATTTACTTCAATGTTCCTTACCAACCCAATGAAAATTTCTAGTTGCTTCCAGTAGAAATCACATTAACTTAATCATATTGACAGTAAATGCAGATAGAACATAAAAACATGTACATGAGACAAGCCAAGACAAGAGGACACAATATTTGGCGGATGCCAGGGAAAAAACCCAATGTGGGGAAAACCATTTGATGAAATCTTCTTATTACTATTCAATAGTTCAACACAAAGAAAGAGAGTACATAGATCAAATTTACTTGCCCAATACACAATCAAAACAACCCTTTCAAAACCACCAGTCAACTGCAACCCTAACTAGAAAGTCAACGTTGGTCAAATAAGCAACAAAACTTCCTCCAAGAAGCTCGATCAACTGTAGTCTAGTTTGGCCTTTGAGGAGGGTCAAATTCAACCCAAAGTAGTCCAAATAGCCTCAATCAAACTTGGTCAAACTTAAGTCAATGTTGCAGTCAAACTATTAAGTCAATAAAGGTTAAACTGCCCCAAATGCCTCGATTTTTGTGCCAGAGAACGCAACCTCAAGAGTTTGGAATTTTGTCTAGAAAAACATAGTCAAAGATAGTCAAACAACCCTTCGTCAACGTTGATATGTATTTTGAAATTTCAGCCTGTTCTTGTCTCTAAAATTTCGTCCTCTTGCCACACGTGCAGAGAGAGAGAGAGAGAGAGAGAGAGAGAGAGAGAGAGAGAGAGAGAGAGGGAGAAGAGAAGAACCCAAGTTGTATGAACCAATCTAATGTGTGGAGAGAGAAGGATGTGTGAGTGATTGATGTCCAAAGGAGGAGAGAGGTCACTCCTATTTATACAATTCGTTGAGGGTGAGGAGACACATCCAATGGGCGTCTTGAGCCTACATTTGACTGAGGCCGACCTTGATAATTTTTGCATGAGAGAGAATAAATTCAAAATTCCTCTTCTTCTTGTCTGAATGAGAAGATATTTATATCAAAATTAGTCCTCTCAAAAAGAGGAATTCAATGCAATAATCATCTCCATCATATGAGTTGTACCAAGGTGGAATTTGACCCTAGTTGCCAATTTTAATACTCCCTCTCAACTAGGGAGAATTCTGACTGTCAATCCATCTGTATCAACATATCATCATGTCATCATATACCATCTCTGTCATCATTTATCTTCTCTTCTCTATTGAACCATGAAGTAATAATGAAGAAGAAGTGATCGAGAGTGAGTCACAAGACCTTACCACTCTCCACTGACAAAAGTCAGTCCTTGATCCCAGATCAAGTTGTTGAACACCAGGGAAAATTTTAAGAACCCCCCCTAAATTTATAAATATAATAAATGGGCGAATCTCCATGGTATATAGGAAAAATGGAAGGCAATTTTATCAATAATATAATATGTATATATAATTTTTTGGCGAATCTCTCACCAGGCATGGCGAATATTTTACTCAATTATAAAATCTTGTAAGATCTTGGCGAGTCTTTCACTAAATAATAAAACTTTGTAAAGTCCTAGTGAATCTTAGCATAGGCTACATGCTGGTTTAAATAGGCTACATTCCAGGTGAATACCATGGGTCAATACCATGTGCCATTTTGGTGAATACCATGGGTCAATACCATGTGCCATTTTTATTTTTATTAATTTTATTATTAGGGTTAATAATGGTTTTTTGCATGGTATTAATAACAATATAGTCCATGGTACTTGTCCCATAGTATTTTGGCCGTAGGTTTCACCTAAATATAACCCATTTTTTGAGTGTTCGTAAATATAAGGTGACTTATTTAGTAAATATAAAAAAACGTTTTATTTGTTTACCATACCTCTCGTTTATTTATATTTTTATTAATTTACCATACCTCTTTTACAAATATGGTATTTGGCCCATAGGATTCACTTAAATAAAACCTCTTTCTTGAGCATTCATAAATAGAACGAGGGTTATGGATTAAATATAAAAAGAGGTTTTATTTATTTACGATACGTCTAGTTATAAATTTATATTTTTATTTATTTACCATACCTTTATAAAAAGACGTTTTATTTATTTACCATACCTCCACTTTACTTATATTTTTATTTGTTTACACCCTTACATGTATATAAGGTGACTTATGGAGTAAATATAAAAAATGTTTTATTTATTTACCATACCTTTCATTTATTTATATTTTTATTAATTTACCATACCTCTTTTATAAATATGGTATTTGGCCCATAGGATTCACTTAAATAGAACCTATTCTTGAAAATGGGCGAATGGATTCACTTAAATAAAACCTATTCTTGAAAATGGGCGAATGGAAGGTTGTAAGTCCTAATTTCAAGGGCTAAATTTACCTTTTTTACCCTCTCCCTTAAAATAAGGTGGGCTATTTGAGGTGATTTGTAAAAATGTACTATGATACAAAATATTCGCCCACTAAAAATTTAAAACCCCTTAATTTCGCCAAAGGGCGAACATTCGCCCCTAAAATTATCTTTGTTGAACACCATGCTTCCTATTCATATGGAGTACGATATTACATGATGCATCCATCGGTAGTGTTATGGTCCCTAATCACTTTTCCCAACTCATTGGCCGGATGAGAGGTACTTCCCTTGAGTCCCAGATTACATGGGTAGGATGTGTGCTAGGGCACCGATAGGAGAAGGTGAACCACTCATCCTGCTCATATGCCATAGGAGAAGGTGAACCACTCATCCTGCTCATATGCCATAGGAGAAGGTGAACCACTCATCCTATGCATACGCTGATCGTAGGGGAAGGTGAACCACTCACCATACATACATGTGTCCGCAATCATAGGGGAAGGTGAACCACTCACCCTACACACATGTCAACCATCATGGGATAACATAGGGGAAGGTGAACCACTCACCTTGTATCTAGTGCACCACTAGGGGAAGATGAATCACTCAGCCTATGGTTGATCATAGTTGCAATAAGTACCCCAAGCCCCTAGGAGCTCCCAAATCTGAGTTTTCAACTCATATGGGACCCTCATATAAGGGTCTTTCCATGACTCAAAGTCTCTCTAAGAAGGTTAAGAAGTTTACCTTTTCCAATCGCTTTGTGAGAATGTATGCGACCTGCAAATCCGTCTTGATGTGTTGGAGCCTTATTTCTCCCCATTGTACCATATCCCGGATAATGTGGTAGTTGATATCAATGTCTTGGAGTGGTCGTCGAACACGAGATTCTATGAAAGGAAAATTGCATTCTTGTCGTCGCATAATATCACAGTGGTATCTAGCATGTGCTAAAATATCTCACTGAAGATCTTCCTCAACCAAACAACTTCACAACAGGCCATACTTGCAGCAATGTATTTGGCCTCAGCGATGCTTAAAGAAACTCATTTCTACTCCTTCTCATCCAAGATATTGAAGTAGACCCTAAAGAGAAGCAACACCCAAATGTACTCTTACGATCCACCACACTACTAGCCGAATCAACATCTATATATCCATGTAGCCTCAAATTATCAATAGTGTATGTCGGACCATAGTGGATTGTGCCCCAGAGATATCTCAATAGATTCATAGTAGTAATCCAATGAATGTGATGAGGCTTGACCATAAATTGACTCAACGTGTTCACAATGAATCATACATCAGGGCGAGAGTTGACAAAGAACATCAGGGCCCCCATAAGTTGTCGATGCTTAGAAGGGTTCACTAATTCGGGCCCAACAAAAATTCCACAAAGCTTCTTGAATTTGAGTTCCATAGGAGTAGACACAAACTTGCAATCCACCATCTCACATCTCTCAAGCAACTTTACAATGTATTTTCCTTGTGAAAGGAAAATCTCACCTGGCTTTTTCCAGACCTCTGATCCTATGAAGTAGTGGATTAGGCCTGGGTCCTTCATCTCGAATTTGGAAGCCAACTCCCTATTGCATTGATGAATGAGAGGGTCATCACTCGTTAGAAAGAGATCATCCACATAAAGGACCAGAATGAGAGGTTTTTCCTTTTCAACCTTGAAGTATAGGTTTGGGTCAACATAACTCCTTGTAAATCCTAGCTTCATAAGATAACTATCAATCCTCTCATACCAAGCCCTGGGGGCTTGCTTCAACCCATAGAGGGATTTCTTCAACCTGCATACATGTGTCTTACGATCTTGAATATTGAACCCCTCGGGTTGTTCTAAATAGAATTCCTCTTTAAGTGGGCCATGCAAGAAAGCAGTTTTGACATCCATTTGGTGTAGGCTCCAACCTTGCAAGGTAGCAAGGGCTATGATCAAATGGGTGGTGGTATATTGGGTAACCAGTGCAAATATATCATCATAGTTTACTCCTTCCTTTTTAGAGAAGCCTCAAACAACAAACCTGACCTTGATCTTTTCAACAATCCCATCAACTCCATTTTGATTTTTCAAAGCTATTTTGAAGTGACCATAGACTTGTCCTTGGGTTTGGGAACCACATCGCAAACATAATTATTCATGATAGATTCATATTCCTCATCCATTGCATCCTTCCAAACTTAGTGTTTCATGACTTCTTTGAATGTACAAGGATTAGATTGTACAATGGTACTTATGGCAGCTAACTACCCTTGGTACCTATTTGACTTCTTTCTTTCACGAAATGTTCCCCTTGGTGAAATATGTCTCTTAGCATCTTCAAGAGTATCTTTGATCCACAAAGGTATTTTTCTTGAAGTAGAGGGCTCACTAGGAGGTGTATCAATGAGATCCATCGTACCTTCAACATCGGGCATCAGATCATCCATCGAAGATTCATCCTGCTTTCTTACATCATCATCATTGTCCTTCCTAGGGATAGGAAGATCTTAGACTTTCCTAAGGGAAAAAGCTTCATCGAAAGTGACATCATGACTTATTTCCACTTCTCTTTGACCAGACACATAAATTATATATGCCTTCGAAGTTTCACTGTAGCCTATAAACGTTCCTTTCTTCCCAAATGCATCTAGCTTGTTACTTTTCTCTTTCAGTACATCAAAATATATAGGACAACCAAAAATTATAAAATTAGAAACATCAGGTTTCATACCATAGAAAACTTCTTTGAATGTTCTTAAGTCCAATTCTTGATGTGGGCATCTACTTTGAACATACACAAGGGTGTTGAAAACTTCTCCCCATAATAACTTCGGTAGACCTTGGTCATGAAGCATGGCATGGGTGGCTTTTATGATAGTTTGATTCTTCCTTTCGACAATTCCATTTTTCTCAGGAGTATATGTAGTAGTGGTCTCCCTCTTGATGCCATCTCCTGTACAATAGACTGAATGCTGCCAAGCATATTAATCCGTAAAGGATTGAACACTGTGCCATGTTGGTGGAAACTCCAAATTTTACACTAGTCAATGGGTATTGTTGAAAGGGGTAAATACAACTATAATACATTTGTGTTAATATTTGTGAACTTCATAGATGGTGGTATAAAAATTGTGCACATGCAATGAGAATGGCCTTGGGATCCCATCTCTAGTTCCTAGGAAGGAGGAATACTGTGCATTTTTTGGTGCCATCGATTGAGTTCGAGGGAAGTTTCACATATACTATGGACATAGTAAGATAGATATATGGGATGTCTTATTTATCGAGGGAGCATTTGGGTTTCATGATTCTCAGAGTCCCTACGTGTATCATAAGAAAATTTACTGGGGCACCTCTTTTCACAGGAAAAAGGGGCCAATATATCTTATAGTAATTCCATTTGCACACCCAGATATTTTCAACACTTCAAACTTAAAAATCCCACCACCACGTTGTATGAACTGTGAGATCGTAGACTATGGTTTCAACATTAATACCATTGTGAGAATGCAATAGTCATGGTCTCCATGAGTAGTTTAATCATTAAATGGAGCACTAGTCTTCGTGAGTAGTTTAATCACTGAATGGAGCACTCAATCTATGCAACGAAATGGAGGACCGATATATGTTGAATAATGTATGTTGGAAATTGTGGTATGAAACCTCTGTTTAATATTTTTTAATAATTCATTTATGCATTGAAGCATATGAGGAGTTCTTTTTTTTCTTGAAGATTGTATATGGAGTGTTTTTTTAAGACCATAATTTATATGTTGAAGACCATAATGTATACGTTGGAGCCTACCTTTTTAGTTGAATATTTTTGAAGACATAACCAATCATTTTTATTACAAATACATCAATATATTGTTGCAAGTATTATAATAATTTCGAGGCTAGATCAGATTGTACGATGCATTCACTAATCTCCATTGTGGGAGAAGTTGTCTCTTGCAATGAGAAATATCATGGGTGGTCGAGGAAGATAAAACACACCTTGATTTTCAATGGATTGTGGAAATGGGTGTGTGAAGGAGAAGAAGACAATGCACCTCAAAAACCTACTTTAGATAAGGAACTCTCCATTTGGGAAAATAAGAACAACAAGGTCTATGCCTTGATTGCAATGCCAGTAAATGAAGAGGTATGTCATCATATTTATCCATTTTCAAATGCCTTTGAATCCTTAAAGAAGTTGAAGGAATTGTATGACTCACACTCTGAACTTGAAGTTGTTCAATTGATGATCAAGTTGTTCAATATTGAGTTGAAAAATAATAACCCTCTTGACTTAGCATCAGAAATAAAATCCATTATGCATGACATAAAATGGTGTTAAAATGGATGTTCCTCTCACAACCTATGCCAAGGCACTATATCCCAATTATTCACATTATATTGAGTCATTGCAAGCAAGTGGAAAACTTAAGGAGATTTACTTTGACTCCATTGAGAAGAAGTTTTATGAAAGATGGAAGGATTTTTGCAAGAAGACAACTCCTCAGTCTTCTAAAGAAGATATATGCCTTGCATAGAAAGAGAAGAATCATGTACACGATTCTTTTTGAGGAATAAGTGGCCAAAGAGGAAGAGGAAGAAAGAATTTTAGAGTCAGGGGGGCAGGCATTTCCAAGGTGAAAGGTTTGATATTCATTGCATACAGTGTAATAGAAATGGACATGATGCTTCCACATGTAAGTTGCCTTGGGACAAAATTGAGCAAGAAAGAACTGAAGAAAAAGGTAAAACACCTGGTAAAGGAAAAGAATCTGAGTCTGCTCATTATGTTGTGGCACATTGCAACATTGGATTAACTAAAGACTTATTCAATAATTCACTTGCTTCATGGAAAGATGCTTGGTTGCTAGATTCAGGAGCAAATTGTCACATGACTTTTAGAAGAGATTTCTTTAAAGAATTCACTGACAATGTTGATGGAGCATTATACTTTGCAGACAAGTCAAAAATCAAGGGCTTAACACCATAAGGCTCAAACTATCTAGACTTCCAAATTTTCTTCTGCACGATGTTCTATACCTCCCAAAGTTGAGGAGAAACTTGTTGTCTTGGGTTCACATCCGCCAGCAAGGGCACTCCATTCACATATTTGATAGCAAGGATGAGGTCAGAAAAGCATCATAACACTCACTTGTCATGACTGGGATAGAAGAAGAAAGACTTTTGAAGCTGCAAGGAACCTCTGCTCATGCACATAACTTTTCATACAATTCTCACTATGATGAAAGTACATTTCCATCAAGTCTTTTATGGCATGCTAGATTTGGGCACTTGGAATATGAAAAACTTCATTTTATGAAGAAAAATGGTGTTACTGGTTTGCTAACTATTCCTAGGAAACTTAAGCAATGTGATTCTTGTATCTTAGGAAATCACTTCAAACAATTTTTTCACCATTCTCATTCTAGAGCACATAAAAAATTGAACTAATTTATTTTGATTTATGTGGCCCAATGCCTATTCCTTATACAAATGATAATAAATATATGATGAAATTTATTGTTGACTACACCAGAATGTGTTGGGTTTATTTATTAAAGAACAAATATGAAGCTTTGAAATATTCAAGAAATTTCATGCATGGATTGAAAATGATGCACAATCTCATATTGGCTCCATACGTACTGATAATGGTAAATAATATACTTAAAATGAATTTTAAAATTCTCTCCGCCAACATGGGATCAAACATCAAACAACTGTGCCTTATAATCCCCAACAGAACAGAGTAGCTGAAAGAATGAATAGGACAATCTTAAATATGGTATGTTTGATGATGCTTTTCAAGAATGTTAAGTTGATATTTTGGGCTGATGCAGTTCTATGTGTTGTGTATATAAATAATAGGTGTCCATCTCATGTTATTAGAAAAAATACTCCATATGAAATGTGGTATGGCCACATTGCTTTAGTGAGGCATCCTAGGGTTTTGGTTCCACTTGTTATGCCTTGATACCTAAGGAATAGAGAAACAAACTTGGGGAAAGGAGTCACAAATGTATCTTCTTAGGGTAATCAAATACCTCCAAAGCATACCATATTTATGATTAAGTGAATAAGAAGTTTATAATACCTAGAGATGTGATCTTTCTTGAATATTCTAAGACTGACAATGTTGTTGAGTGGTAGCTTGATCACTTGGATAGATTCAAACATGCAAAATCTTTTCAAGAGTTTGATAATGAGATTCCACATATTGAAGGGGGGATCCCTATACTTGATCAATCTATGGAATCTCCTTCTGAATCACACTCGCCATCACATGAAGCTCTAACCATTGATCACGATGACACTTTGAGTGATTTGACTAACATAATTAGGAGGCTAAATCTTGATTTAGCCCCATCTCAATCAACTGAGCAGCATGGGCCATCTCAGAAAGGTCGTCCAAAATGGCTGGCAAAGAAACTTAAAAGTGTTCGTCCAGATGTGGTTGGAAAGGCAAGAACAAGAAGCTCAACCAGACAAAATGGAGGTGATGTAGACGGCCCTGATTCACCTGTTGATATGGAGGTCTCTTACGATTGCGAATTAAATTTGTCTACATATTTTGAACCAACTTCCTTTAAATAAGCCACTTCTCACGATGAATGGAAAGAAGCGATGCAAAAATAATATGATTCTTTGATAAAGAATAGCACCTAGAAGTTGGTTGATCCTCCATTGGGAACCAAATTGATTGGTTGCAAGTGGGTCTTCAAGAACAAGTATAAAGTAGATGGCTGAATTGACAAGCATAAATCTAGGCTTATGGTAAAAGGTTTTGTACAAAAGGTAGGGGTCGATTATGAGGAAACTTTTTCCCCCACACCAAAATGGGCTACCACTCAAACACTTTTTGCCTTGGTAGCCCAAACCAGTTGGAAAGTCCATCAAATGGATGTAAAAAGTGCTTTCTTGAATGGAGATGTGAAAGATAATGTTTTTATTTCCCAACCAAAAGCATTTGTTGCAAAGGTTCATGAACATAAAGTATGCAAGATTGTAAAATACTTGAATGGCCTCAAGTAAGCACCACGAGCCTGGTACGAGAAATTAACTAAGCATCTTCCAAAACTCAATTTCAAACATTATGATCTTGATGATGTAAATTTGTTTTTCAAGAAAGTTGGAAAAACAATTGTATATCTTGCGGTGTATGTAGATGATCTTTTGATGATAGGGAACAATGATAACTACATTGCATCCATAAGGAAAGAACTGAGGAAAGGTTTTGAAATGGAATATTTGGGATATGTTCACTACTATCTTGGTATTGAAGTAATCCAACATCCAAAGTTTATATTCCTCTCTCAGAAAAAGTACATTGAAGATCTATTGAAAAGGTTTGGCATGGTTTAGTGCAATCCTTTGATTACTTCAATGGAACAAAATTTAAAGCTCACATCCATTGAAGGAAAAGAATTTGAGGATGCAACAAAGTACAAACAACTCATAAAAAGTCTCAACTACCTTACTACTACCAGACCATACATTTCATTTGTTGTTGGAATCCTCTCTAGGTTTATGCAAAATCCTTATGAGGGTCATTGGTATGCTGCAAAAAGAGTTCTAAAGTACTTGATGGGAACTCAAGACCTTGGACTCAAATATACATGAGTAGATGACTTCAGCTTGATTGGATATTCTGATTCAGGTTTTTAAGGAGATAAAGAAACCAAAGTATCTAATTCATGTTATGTTATGATTCTTGGATCAGGAGCTATCTCCTGGAGGTCACACAAACAATTAGTTTCAGTAGATTCCACAATTGAGGAATAATATGTGGTAGTAGATGAAGAAATAAAAAAGATTATGTGGTTCAGGAAAATTATGGAAGATTTTCAAGAGAAACAAGTGCATTTGACTCCTCTTTTGATTGATAACACTTTTGCAATAAAGTTGGCCAAGAACTCAAAATCCCATGATCAAACGAAGCACATCAATACAAAATACCATCTGATTTGACATCATGTTGAGGCCAAGACAATCCACCTATGAAATTGTTCAACAAATGGGCAGATTGCAGACATCTTCACCAAAGCACTTGGAAGGGAAAAGTTTGATAGATTCAGAATGATGCTTGGAATCACCAACATACCTTCAGATTTAGGGGGGGAATGTTAACATCTAATCTTTGGGATTAGGAAAACTTATGTAAATATTGTAAATACAAAAAATGAAAGAAGTTAGAATACAAAAAAACATTGGAAGATGAAACCCAATAGTCTCTCTCCTTGTATATATCCAAGCTTTCTCTTAATGCAAAATTACAATTACATTGAGTTATTCCTATCCCAACACATTAAACTTGAAAGTGAAAGTGAAATTTTTATTCTTAACTAAGAAATGTTTAAATATAAATCATAGTTAATTTCAAAGTAAAATTATACTCCTATAATTTTAAATATATTAAAAAAAAAGAAAGTATTATGGTTAAAAACAAATGTTATATAACATAAAAATTGAATTTATGTTTTTTTAATTAAAATAATTTCGTACTAATATTTAATTATAAATATTTATAATTATTATAAATAATGATATATATTATATATCTTTAAATGCATTCAACTTCTTTATAAAATTTTTATTAAGAGAATGCACATTTTTCCATTTTAAATGATTTAAATGCAAAGAACTAAGTTAATTTTTATTCCTTGTTCTCAGCATCTCTTTCGAGTTGATGAAAGGGGTCGCCATGAGCTCCAGGTTCATTTATGAAGTCGGAAAAAGTAGAATGCTAAGAACTTAGTAGTAATATATTCGGGATAGATTCCTTATGATGCAAAAAATAAAATTAATGTTGTAGAAACTCAAGTGAGGGTGTAAAGGAAATTTATTTAGGATTGAATAAATCTAACAAAAGATGGGATAATGGATCTATTATACTAGCATCACCATGGGTTTCAGTATTTCTAAACTGTTGATCTTTACTTGTGAGAAAAGTGATGGTGGAGATAAGTGAAGTTTAACTCTCCAATTACAAGTGAAAAAAAATTATATAGTAAGGTTTTTGAATTCAGAATTTTGTGATTTATAGTGATTAGAGAAATGATTCTTTGGATTAATCACGTATGATTTTTTGTCGTCAATATTTTGAACTATCTATTGTAGTTTATCATCAAGATATGGATGGAGGACATGATCTAACAAAATTTAATAGTGTTAAAATGCTCCAGAAAAATCCAAAGAAAACAAAATAATTTATTAAAAAGTAAAAAAAAACTAATAATTAAAAATATAAACGTTTAAAAAACATAAAGAAGAAATATAAATTCAACCATTAAAAAATAATATATTTTAAAAAATATATTATGTTTTGATAATAATAAAATAATATAAAAATGGTAAGAAGTAATCCATGAATTACTTTATTCTTATATATATAAATTCAAAATTAAATAAATTATATATATATATATATATATATATATATATATATATATAAATAATAAATAAAGAAAATTAAATCAAATAACTAAAATAAATAAATTAATACAATATATTTATTGACTAATTTAATAAATAAAAATAAATTCAAATTTAATAATAGAAAGTAATCAACTATGAGATAATAAACAAAAGGTATAAAAATACACAATAAATAAGAATTAATGATGATGATGATGGTGGTTAATGTCCACTGAGACCAGATTGGTCTATCGGACCTATAATTTTCTTAGTTTTTAATTGTCTGGCTTCTCATCTTTCTTGGCGAGATTGGTGTTGTAGGTTTATTTTTTTTCTCTACTATCTTCCAACTTCCTTTATCTTACATCTCCTTCATCTCTTCTGGTTCTTGGGACATTGGTGTCTCAGCTTCGGGATCTGTTGTGTTCGTCCTTTTGAATATTGTCGGAGAAGAAGTCTGGTTTGGAGAGATCTACTTTGCTGTTAAATGAAGATTTATTTTGTGCGGTATTCGAATCCTCATAACTGTTGATGCTTGAGGGGTTGTCGAGTTCACTTTTTTGCTGTTGGGTGGGGCTTTCCCCCTGCTTATCTTGAGAGTTGTTTCTTTCTTGCCCGATTTCTTTTGATTCAAAGTTTTCTGGAGAGTATTCTTCCTTGGTGACAATGTAATGTTATTTTTGTGCTCCTTCCCACCATGTAGATCTTTGGTGATTCTTTCTATCAGAATTTTTCTGGGAGGCTTTTGGGAAATTTTTGGCTAGATGACCTGTCTCAAAGCAGGATCGACATCTGAAGAGGACACTTTCATAATGGAGTTTTTGGTTCCACACATAGTCTTTACTTGTTAGGTTTATTTCAGTGGGAATCCAGCGCTAAAGTCCATTTCCACACAGATGCGTGCATAAGTGGTTCTAGCATAAAAACCTTAAACAATAAGGAAAAAATCTTATCTTAATAAACTACTAAAATAAATCTATATGTATATATATTATATATCTAATATGAAAAATTATTTAAAAAAAATAAAAAATAAAAATAAATTATTAAATAAATAAACCAAATCTATAAATTAAATTATTATTTAATTTTATTAATTAATAAAAAAATAGATAAAAAAATAATTAGAAAAAAACCATAAATAAAATAATTAAGACAACCATGAATATCAACAAATATCTATTAAACAAATAATTCCTAAATTGTATTTCAATTGAACCCATAAATAACAAATTGAATTAAATAAAAAGTTATATATATATATATATATATAATAATGATAATAATAAATAAATAAAGTATTAAAAAAATATAAAATAAAAATAAAGTTAAAAACGAAATGAACTGGGAGTAAGAAAGGAAAGAAGAAATTAAGACGAAATGGTAGGAATCCAGTTACTACTTATCTTCCACCTCTCATCTCTATTTAGATTGCTACCATGTTTTTCAATTTCTGTAACTTCCTTGAACTTCTTATTATCAAATTGATCAATCCTGACAATGACCTTAGAATCTTCAATACAAATGTGGTGCCTATATTTTTCTACATGCTCTGATAATATTTTTATACTTGATGTCTCTTGCGTACTCTTGAATTCTTTGTTTAATAAAACGGTCAATTTCTCCAATGTAGGGCGCACCATACTTGATGTCTGTTGCGTGCTCTTGAATTCTTTGTTTAATAAAGCGACCGATTTCTCCAATGTAGGGTGCACCAAAGGAACAAGGGATTAAGTAAACACCCTTAAATTCCTTAAGTTCCACATGGTCTTTAACTGATTTAAGGGAGCTATGAATGGTGTTAAGAGGCTTAAAAGTGGCATGCACATCATTTTTCTTAAAAATGCAAGCAATTTTATCAATGGTATCGAGAGTAAAAAGAAACCTACAATTCCTAAACTCTAAAGGAAATATTAGGCTATAACGCAAAAAAATAAAATCAAAGTACGAATGAACTAACCCTCATGTTAACATACTTAAAATTCAGTTTTTTGTTTTACTTTCATTTAACAAATACATATAAAAATATTAAACTTATAATTTTACTTTACTATATGATTTAATAATATAATTATTTAAATAAAAACTATAAGTATGTCTGAAATAATAAGCCAATAAATATCGCTGTATACTTTCTTTTATTTTTTTAACAAAACAATCCAATTCATATAAAATTTATAAGCATCTAAAGAATCAAATCCATTCCCACACATATATTTATTACCATACTTATTTACTATATGAAATGAAATGAAATGAATATGAAATGGTATTTTAAGGTCCACGAGACTAAAAATAGTCTATGAGACCATTAGTTCCCTGTTTTTCGCTTTTTGCAATTCAATCCTTTTCTGATTCAAATTGATGATGCTCTGCCCCAACCTTCCAACAATCCCCTCGCTAAAAAGACAATGCCAAGAAACTGATGGTAATATGTTCTCATAACTTTCTCCGATGTCTTTGAATGCATCACATTCCAAAATGAAATGTTTTCCTGATTCCATGACCCTAGACGTGCAAAATATACACACACGTTCTTCCCAAGCTTCTTTAAGCCTTTTCCACCACCCTGTTTCACACCGAAGTTGATGTGAGTTGGTCCTTAATTGAGCATAAGAACCTTTTTCCTCCACGAAATGCTAGCTCCAATGAACTCTTTTTGTTGTAGATCACACGTAGGGTTGAATTCCTCAATGTAATATTTCTTCTTTCTACCCAACTATTTTCCCCATACATTTTTACGAAACTTCTCCATAACAAATTCCTTTAGCTCCTTGCTATTTGTGGGACGAGCATTAAGGCAGATATTCCATTTTTGCATCCAAGTGTAATTTTGTTTCATCCATGTTTTCTTTCTTTCACTCATGCCTTCGTTGAAGATAATATTAGGCCATCTACTTACTGCCATTTGCTCAATTCTTTTTAGATATGTTATGAGTTACACCATAGGAATTGCTTCAATGGGTGTTGCTCCTGTTTCACTCAAAATTATCTCATAAGGTACTGAACTTTTTATTTTGAACTTGCTCATGATCAAGCGTTTTTGGATTTTCTCAATTTGTTTCCATTTTGAGATGGGAGTGCTACTGGCCCACAATTCACACCCATATAGCATCATTGGACAAACTAGGAGTCCAAAAAACACTTTAATCATTTTCCAATCCCATAAATTTGCCACTCTACATCTGTTTTGAAGAGCATATAATGCTTTCCACCCTCCTAAAATTCTCTTCTTTTTGCAGTCCTCCCAATTGAGTTTTTTTTTGAAATCAATCCCAAGTTACTTGTACTCATTTACTTCTTCAAGAATGTTGTCTTTAAAGAAGAAAGTATGTTGGCTTTGCTTCCTTTTATTAGAGAAAATCATTATTTTGGTCTTGCTAGTATTGACTTGCATCCCCACTACTCTGCAAAAATGCTCATGGGCATATAAGTGCATTTGAAATCCATGGGCCAATTTAGAAATCAATGCAATATCATCAGCATATAAAAGAAGCTTTATCACAAACTCCCCCAACCGAACACCATCTCCACCTTGCAGATTTAGCCAGTCTTCAAATTTATCAATATATAGACCAAAAAGAGTAGGGAATAGAGGGCAACCTTGCTTAAATCCAATGTCACTTCTAAAGCTTTCTGAAATACCTGTTGAGGTTCAAATTTTTAATTTTACTTCTTCAAAAAGTCTACGGACAATGACTCTATAATGCACAAGAATTTCAAGTTCTTCCATTCTATGCCACAACTTATCCCTAGGGACTGTGTCAAATGCTTTTTTGAAGTCAACAAAGCAGTAAAATACTTCTTCTTTGTCCTCCCAGACCTTTTCCACAATGTGTCTCAACATGATACCATGATCCACTGTAGAATGTTTCGGCCTAAAACCCACTTTTCCTCTTGCCCTCTTTTCTTTTACTTCTGCCCACTTACTAATTCTGTCTTCTACCATGCTGCCAAAAATATTTGCAAACAAGGGATTGATCATAATTTTCTATAGTTGGATGGATTATTAATGTCTCCACTTTTAAAAAAGGGTATTGCTAGGCTAGTTGTCCAATCTCCTGGGAATCCTTACTGAATGATGTTGTTGAATATTTACATGATGTGTGGTGCAAGAACGTTGATTCCCCATTTTAGATACTTTTCTTGAAGTTCAACCAAGTCCTTTGCCTTTCTTGTTTTCAGATTCTTAATTCCATTCTCCAACTCCTGTAACGTGAAGAGCTTTGAATTTGTGTTGATCCTAGGGACGGCTCCACCTCAGATTCTTTCTCATAGAGTTGCCTTGCATATTCAAACCATTGATTGACTATAATATTATTTTCAATTTTCTTCTTCCTTGTTTGCAATTCCTGCCAGAAAAGCTTTGGATTATTCTTTCTTAAATATATTAACTCTTCTCTCCTTGTTTGCATGAACTCATTTTTTTCCTTTTTAGTATCTGTTTATATAACTTTACATTCATCTTCTCCTTTCCTACCTTTTTCAAGGTTCTCCTTGCCATTTTGCATTCCTCATCAAACCAAGCATTTATAAGAAAACAATTTGATTCCAATTTCCTATTTTTTGCTCTTTTTCACTTCTCAAGTGCACTTTGAATTATATTTTTTAACTCATGACTGTTGAAGCTTTTGAAACCTATTTTCTCCTTCCAAATTAATCTCTCTAACATTGTCTTGAAGATAGTACAATTTTCTTGTGTTGGAAGAATTTTTCCCCTTGATGGCGATTGTCGAGAACATTGGGTTTTCCTCCTATGTTGCCTCTCTTCTAACCATGACAACCTTATAGAAATTGGGTTATGGTATGATTTTAAGTCCTAAATACGCTCTCCAATACTAACTTCTTCTATCTTTTATCTCAATCTTTGTGAACACATAGCATAGTCAATGACACTTGCCCCATTGTATGTCTTGGAAGTGAAGTTCCCAAACCTTTTACATCTATCTATACCATTGCAAATAATTAAGTTGAAAGCCCCACACAGTTTAAGCAACTCATCTCCAAAATGATTGCTAACTTTGTCATCTTCCGAACACCTCACCCATTGGGGATTCTCCTCTTTAGTGAGCCAAATAGGATTGTTATCCTCTTTGCAACAAAGAATGCTAGCTTGATTATTTGATGTTCGAGCATTGAAATCTCCCATTAAAAAGACTTCTCCCTACTGAGAGTACAAGGCAATATCTTGTATTAAAACTACATACAGATCCTTCCGTAGTAATATTTTTTTTTTTTTTCAGAGCAATCCAATCCATATAAAACATATAAGCATTTAAAAAATCAAATCCCTTCCCCACACATATATATTATAATTTTTATAATTTATAATTATAAATATAAATATATTATCACATTTATTTATTATATTAATAATAATACTTTCAATTACTTGGGTAGAGACATGGAAATAATCAATAATCATTTCTTAATTTTATGTTCAACTTGTAACTTCATAATTAATTAAATTATTGTTAAAAAAACATATCGAATATATCTTTTATCACCCTACATTATAATGATATTTAAAAATAAAATTTATTTAATAAAATAAAATTTTAAAAGATAAAATTAAAAATAAAAAAAGGCTAAAAGTATATATATTTAATAACTAAAATCATATTAAATTGATTATATTTTGATATTTTGTTTGAGCTGAATAGTAATTGTTTTTTTCAAGATGCATCTAATTACACAAAAATGACATATGAATTGGAAATTTTAGGGATAGTGCAGTAAAATCATCACACACGTGGTAAATTTCATGTATAAATATGAGATTTGTAAATTAGTTTTTTTTTAAAGAAATTTGCTTATTTTCAAATAGGAAGGTGGTTGTTTAGGCTTATAATATGTTTTAAAACTATTTTTTCTTGGATAAGAGTTCATCTTCCTTGGACATAAGGAAACCTGCTAACAACTCAAGATTCAAAGACATCTAATGTTAGAATGTGACAACAATGATTAAAAGAAAATGTAAATATTGTTAGAGTTATTCTAATAGAGGTAGTTTACTAACCAAAAAATAATTACTATTGTAACTGCTCCTACTTTATTTATGATTTCGAGAGATCGAAAGAGGTTGTGAGTGTAATCCTGAATGTAATATTTATCCAACAATAAAATCATTTTGCCTCACCCATGAATGTTTCCTTCACTAGATGTCAGGGTTTTACCATGTAAATACTATGTATTGGTGTATATTTTATTTGACATTGTTCTTTTGATTAATTTTATGTATAGAATCTAAATACTATGTATTGGTGTATATTTTATTTGACATTGTTCTTTTGATTAATTTTATGTATAGAATCTAAAAACCAATAAGTGGCATCAGAGTGTGAGTAGGAGATCAAATTGAAGGAGAGTGTTTGAACCATCGCATAGAAGGAAGCCTGTGTAGAAGGAAACTATTAGAAAATTCAGGAAGCCATTGGGACATGCCACGCAAATCTGGAGGAGAAACCCTAGTTGAGTGCTCTGCAACCCTAGTCACGAGCACCAGAAGGACAGGCTACACAACACACAAAGAAACAAACTCTAGTCAAGTAAAACACTCAAGAGTAAAGATTCAAGTCACATTTTATAGTTAAAATGAAGGCATGAAGGAAAAAAAACCATCATTTGTGAATTCGGATATTGAGCTGCGCAGTGAAAAAATATTTCTGGCCCACTGCCAGCACATAGAGAGACATCCAATAAAAGAATTAGCTTGCAATTTGGTGGAGACCTACATGTAGGAAAAACCCTAGCCACTGGTTCAGGCCAAGTATGCTTGTGAAGGTGTCTGCAAAGAAGCCAAGCTCGTCATAAGAAAGAAAATGGGTACACCATATTTAAATTTCATGGTGTTTAAATTTTTTAAAGTTAGTAAATTCTCAAGAATATATATATATATATATATATATATATCTATATATATATATATATATATATATATATATATATATATATATATATATATATATATATATATATATATATATATATATATTTAGATATAAACTTAGTAGGAAAAAATAAATAAATTTATGTGGAGATTCAATTTAAAAAATTTATAATTGAAGATAATTCAGATTTGTATTGAAACCAAACTGCAATAGGATATCTAAGGGTTGAAGAAAAAAGTCTTTTCTTTGTAAAATGAAGTGGAGTTTCTCAAACAGATTATGAAACTTAAAATAAAAAAATAAATAAATGGAGTTTTGTAAATTAGGATTTTTTAAATAACTTTTTTTAATGGAAAATGGGGTTGTGATTTTTTTTGAATTGATATATTAAATCTTTTATTTGAAAGAACAATTTGTATAAAGGATAATGGTGGATGCTAAATTTGAAGTTGAAACTTTTAAAAGGAAAAAATAATTTTGAATTATGGAAATTAAAAATGTGGGATCTACTAGTACAACAATAGTTGCATAAGGCGTTAAGTGGTTCACAAGAAGCTTATAACAATGATCGATGATGAGTGGGAGGATCTAGATTCAAGAGCCCTCAATACAATTTTGTTGTGTCGTGATGATGATGTTTCATTTAATATCATCGGAGAAGTGACAACAACAGCCTCGTGGACCAAGTTGGAAGGTTTGTACATGATGAATCAAATCTACTTAAAGAGGCAGTTGTACAATTTGAAAATAAATGAAGGTATGAAAACTACAAATCATCTGAATGTGTTTGATGCTCTTATTTTCTAATTAATTAGTATATATGTCAAACTTGATGACAAACATAAGGAAGTTACACTATTTTATTCGTTGCTTGAGTTTTGGGACCATTTTGTAACCTCCATAAGCTTAAACATAATGAAGACTCTTGAATTTGATGTTGTTTTTGGCGCTCTATTGTTTGAAGAGGTGAGGAAGGAATCAAGCATAGAAACTTCGATGCCAGAAGAAATGATGGATATCAAAATCAAAAGACAAAAAGAGTAAAATGAGATATTAGTTTTGCAAAAAATAAATTCATCTCAAGAAAGAATACTGAAAAAGACAAGAATCGAAGGAAGATTCAAAGAGAGGCAAGTCTAGTTGAATTAGGTTTAGGTATTATTGATGAAGTATTTTTAATTTGTAATGTGCCTAGATATTATGAAGATTGGATACTATATTTTGGCACATCTCATCATATATGTCCACATAAAAAATGGTTTTCAACATATGAAGTTGTTGATGGTGGATTTGTACTTATAGGTAATAATATATCTTGTAAGACTATTGGTGTTGGTAGTGTCAAAATCAAGATTTTTGATGGTATTGCAAAAACATTAACAGATGTGGGACATGTACCTAAATTAAAGGAAAAAATATTTTCTTTGGGAGCATTGGATTTTAGTGGTAATAAGTGGATGGGCCAAGGTGGAGCACTAAAATTGTTCAAGGGAACTTTAGTGGTAATGAAGGCTACTAAGACAGGGAACCTTTAGAAGCTAAATTAAAGTACATAGATCATCAAAGTAGTAGTGGCATCTAAGGAGATGACATAATCCACTCGTTTATGTCATTGACTGGGTCATATGAGTGAGAAGGATTATAGGTATTGATAAACTACAAGTTACTTCCAAGCATGAAATCTTAGAATTTGAGTTTTTGCAAACATAGTATATTTGGAAAATAATGTAGATGACCATTTAAAGAAGATAACCATAATAGTAAAGGTACTCTTGATTACATTCATTTAGATATTTGGGGGCCATCCCCTACTTTTTCTTTCACAAGATCATCATATTTCGTTTCATTTATAGATAATTTTTCTAAAAAAGTATGAGGCCATGCATTAGAAAGAAAATCTAATGTAATTAAAATCTTTAAAAAATTTAGAATTATGGTTGAAAAGAGAACTAGTAGGATAATCAAATGTTTAAGAACATATAACAGAGGTGAGTTCACTTCTTTAGAGTTTGAAGAATATTGCAAAGAAGTCAATATTGTAAGACATAAAACCACGATTAATACTCGTAAGCAAAATGGTGTGGCAAAACACATGAACATGACTCTTTTAGAAAGAGAAAGGAACATGCTAAGAAATTCCAATTTGCAACAAGATTTTTGGGCATAAGTAGTCAATATTACCTTTTATCTAGTGAATTAATCACAATCCATTGCAATAAGCTGAAAAATTCTTGAAGAGGTATGGATAGGTCATCCTTGTGACTATCTATTTTTTTTTAGTTATAATTTTTATTTTCTTTTTGTGGTGTGTACACTCTTACTCCTAAGAATAAACATTATAAATTAGACCCTAAATTGAAGAAATACATCTTTGATGGTTATGATGATGTTGCTAAGGGATACAGGTTGTGGGATAGTATTTCCCACAAATTCATTTTTAGCAGAGATGTGATATTTGATGAGTCTTCTCTTATTAAATCATATCATGCATAATATAACAATGTAAACTATGAAACGGGAATTGATACTGTTACCCGTTTTGTAGAGATAGCTAAAAAGTGACCTGATTTTGAAAATGGGTGATGCAGAACGCACATGTTTTTTCTAGAGCATAGTTTTTGGCACTTAAGTTTTTTTTATGTACATCACGTTTTAGAATGGTAGTGATTTTCATGCTGATTTTAAAAAGTGAGCATTCTGCATCACACTCCTTTCTTAAAAGCCCTGTTTTTTGGCTTTAAATTTTTTAATGTATAAAATGTAAATAATTATTTAGTAAATTTGATAATTTTTGAAGTGGTCGTTTTCTTCACATTTCCTTGTTTTTTATTATAATTTTAAAATTTTTTTCGTGAGGTTTTTACTGTTTTGCATTTTTAAATTAGAAGGTCGATATTTAGACTTTTCGATATTCTACATATTTATACATCCTTAATTAATTTTTCAATCGACATGAAATAATTGTTTCTAAAAAACAATATTTTTTAACAATGGACATAAAAATAACCATTTTTAACATAAATATAACTAAAAAACTACACGTTTTGATAATTTTTTGTTAGAATTGACATGTCAAAATCACAATTTTTATACGATAATTTTAACTAAAAATGGTTAAATAATAGTTTTTTCTATGAATTTCATGTCAAAAAAATAATAAAAATCATTTTTTTTTTCAAAAAATAATGATTAACTTAAAAATCAATGCAAAAATCACATATTACCAATATTGAACATATAACAACCATAATTGAGTGTTTATTCTTCTCATAAAATGTCAAAGTCAAAACATTGCAAAGATTGATTTACAAGCATAACTTAAATTTAATCAACAATGTCACGTAATCCAAACTCTTCGTCCTCTAGAGTTTCATCATTGTCCTCTTCCACAATATTTTCTGTTTCATTTTGCTCATTTTCCTCTTCTAATGGGTCTTTGATGTCTGCGAAACTCCCAATGTATGTCTTTCCAAACATTCCATGTAATGGTGGTTGGGGTTCCTTTGCCTTTTTTGCCACACGTGATTCACTAAAGTCCCCTTTCTTCAACCCAATTTCTTGCATTGCATCTGGAAGAAATTGAAGAGCATTAATTCTTTGCTGAATGAAATTGCACTGTACTGGATCTTTTTCAATTGCAATGCAATTTCTTCCTTTTTGAAGGCAACATGCTAGTGTTGTACCTAATTTTCAAGCACAAAAGAAATAATGAACTAAATTAGTACAATGACATATTAATTAAAAAAATAACATATTGAAATTCAATTCCATATAATAAAACTTACCTGAGCCAGAAAATAAATCCAAAACCCAATCTCCTTCATTTGAACAAATGTCTATAAGATAGTTAATCAATAACTGTGGTTTTTGATAAATGTTAACTATCTCTCCTTTTGCTTCTTTGTCTTCATATGTTAGTTTTCTCACAACAACATCATAACTCAGTATTTGGCTATGACTCTTTCTGTCTACCCGATTAAAAATCATAGACATATGGCTATCATCTTTTGCCCAACTATCAATATGAATGAACTCACAATCATTTATAAATTGTTGATCTTCATTGTGAAGAAGATTTGGCTTTTCCCTGTAACACGAAATAGTAAAAGTTAAATTAACTTGTACATAAATAAATTTTTCAACATTAATCAAATATACATTTTAAACGTCTTACCATGTAAGCTGCATCCTTGAATTTGTTTTCCCCTTGAAGCTTGACAATATCATTGCCAATTGTGTGTCTGAATGAAATGTCACAAATCTCCATAATGGTGATGACGTGACTTCTACAAATCCCACAACCACTTTACTAAAAGCTTGATAAGTATAAGGGTCACTATCATAGTCAATGTTTGGAATATTGAAACCATGGGGAATATCTGCAATGACTAGGGCATAATCCCTTTTAGGTATGAGTTTAGCAATGTCTTCACAGTCGCCTTGTATTACTTGATATTGAATAGTGTCTAGCCCATTCCAAATGAAATGATTAAGAGTTGGATCAAGTTGAATATCCTTAATACGTTGCTTCCTCAGTCTTTCGATCTTTATCTTTTCGATAAAGGTTTTGAAACTATCTGGCACTCCATTATCATCCTTCCTCATCTTTTATAAAATAAACAAATATATGTGTAAGTTATAAATTAAAAATAGTACATAGGTGAATAAAAATGCATGTATAAATCAAGATACCTTTTTAAATGCAAGATAAAAAGATTTTAATGTTGATGTAGAACTTGCATCTGGATAGTTGCGTACGACATCATCCCAACTATCTTCATTCAACAATCTAACCATTTGTTCTTGAATTTTCATGTAAACTTTGTGACTGTATAGATAAACTAACAAAAAGTTAATATAATGATATGTATAACAAATACTACCAAGAACAGCATGTTTTATTTAAAATATAATTATAATCTAGAAATAAATAAGAATATTTCAAGAAACTTACTTTTGAAATTCTTCAGACATTTCCTCCATTGATAATTCCCCTGACCTCACACGAGATAATATTGTTTTGACAATTTTCTCATCTTTCACTCCTTGCGTCGCCCTCCAAGGTGTGATAGTCATATCGTCTGGAAGATGCTTCATTTCAGGAGCTAATTTACTGTTGCCACATATGAATGGCTTAGACTTTTTGACCTTCTGGTTTTTAATGGCAATGTCTTCCCACATGCCAAAAATCTCATCAATCAACCTCCAAACATCTCCAGTTCTAAATGCCAATTGGAAAATGTTATCAACACCTCTGAATAAATCACTATGTTTGTTGCCCTTTCCACCTTTTGAATTGGTTTTCTCTTCAATTTGATATCCTATTTCCATACAACATTCCTTTCGGAACTCTGCAGTAACTTTTGTCCTATCCCCACCACATTTTTCTTCAAATTCACTATGAATAAATCTAACCCTTTGGATGAAAGTCATAGACATCCTATATTCATTATCTGAATTATGATCCCATGCCACTAACTTTGCTTCTGTATCAGATAAACCAGCGTAAATGATACATTTCATTGTTTCAAAACGTGGGTTATTAGGATATTCCTCCATCAATTGTCTTTGAGCTTCTACAGAATGGTTCCCCCCAAGCACATAATAATTGTATTCAAAACATTTTGACTTATCAAATGCTTCTTTGTTGGGAACTTGAAGTGGATCAACAAGAAGCACATAACTAACCACATGAGCATATGGATTGTACCTCATCAATGTCTTCAAGTTGTGAACATGCAGATGATGTGGCTTTCTAACTTGATATTGACATTGTCCTTCACTTGCTTTATAGGATTGCCTGACATTAAGTTGAAATGTGCGACCACCATCAATTAAGTTTCTCTTTGTCAAATTCTCTCGAATGACATTTTGTTTTGTTTTGATAATGCCATCTTCTAAATCAGCTCCTGGTGTAATGATTTCTTTGCTTTCTTTTGAAGTTTCACTAGGTTCTTGACTGCTGGTAATGATTGCTTCAAAATCATCAACTCTACTTTCCTTGGTCATAACATTCCCACCAGAGTTATTCTTGGGCATTGTTACTTTTGGATTTTTATGGCTCTTCTGAGTTCCAATGTCATCTTCAGTAATGACAACATATGTTTCATCGTCAATTTCAACTTCATCGTTCTCAAAAGTAACTTGTTTACCCTTGCTAGATTTATCCACCAGAGACCTTTTTTTCTGATTCTTTGGATGTAGTTTTGTAGCATTATCAATTACTTCATTTTGCCTCTTTTCCATATTTTCTTCTGACACTGAGTAAAAACTGCTGACAACTTTCATGATATCATTCTCAATGAAATGAATGCCTCCCAACCTAATTGAACAACTTTCAATGAAATTCTGCCAAACAAAATATCATATGTCAATAAAAAAAAAAGTTAAAAAATATAGTGAGACACTTTAAAAAATGCAAAATACAAATATAAATAATAATACTTACGATGTTATCTGTCATCTCATTTACGATTTGACTACACAACTTTGTAGATACCTCGCTCGTGTCATACAATGAAAATGATAGTTGGTATTTAACCCTTTCATGTGACTTGGGAGTTTTTGTAAGTACGTAAACAACTTCAGTGTTCGTTACCGAACACATATCTACGACTCTTCCCATCACCTCAAAAATTCCACTATCATTCGGTATATCGATATATAGATATATATTCACATTTGTGCTTTCTCTTTCTTTCACATACCACATTCTTGATGGAAATTTCACCTCTTTCGAATTCTTCCAGTCTGAAATCATCTTCTTATCACTTGAGGCATTTGATAGATTTGTAGTCATGAGCTGAGGTGGAGTTCGTTCACCAATGTTTCTTTTAGATGCACCTTTATGAGTCTTTGGTCCAGAAAGATTCACTGAAATTCTCTTTGATGCCATTTTCCTGAAAAATAGAAACACATAAATCAGTAAATAATAAAAACATATTGACTTAAAGTAACAACGAAAACTTATCATAAATTTTAATCAACAATCGCCCCCCGCCCGGCAACCTCACCCACCCGCCCGCCTCACCCGAACCCCCCTCCGCCCGGGCTCCCTACCTCTTCCCACACCCGCCCACCCCGCACCACCTCACCCGCCCGCTCCAAACCTCCTGGCGCACTCACCCCTTCGGGTGCCCTCGCTCGCCCGTCCGCCCGACGCCCTCACCCAACTACCCGCCTCAATCGAACCCCCCTCCGCCCGGGCTCCCTACCTCTCCCCCAACCCGCCCACCCCGCACCCCATCATGCACCCCTCACCCAACTGCTCAACCCCTCCCGGCGCCCTCGCCCCCCCCCCGCCCGGCGCCCTAACCCACCCGCCTGCCTCACCCGAACCCCCCTCCGCCCGGGCTCCCTACCGCACCCCCTCACCCCGCACCCCTTCACGCGCACACCCCGCACCCCCTCACCCGCTCGCTCCTGCCTGCCGGGCGCCCCGCCCTGCCTGCCGGGCGAGGGCGCGGGCGAGGGCGCGGGCGGCCCGGGTGGCGCTTGCACGAGGGCGCCCAACCCTCGTGCAGGCGCCACCCGGGCCGCTCGTGCCCTCGCCAGGCAGGCAGGGCGACCCTGCCTGCCGGGCGAGGGCGCGGGCGGCCCGGGTGGCGCCTGCACGAGGGCGCCCAACCCTCGTGCAGGCGCCACCCGGCCCGCCCACGCCCTCGCCCGGCAGGCAGGGCGACCCTGCCTGCCAGACGAGGGCGCGGGCGGCCCGGGTGGCGCCTGCACGAGGGCGCCCTCCCTCGTACAGGCGCCAGCCGGGCCGCTCGCGCCCTCGCCCGGCAGGCAGGGCGATTTCGGGAATCACCCTGCCTGCCGGGCGAGGGCGCGGGCGGCCCGGGTGGTGCCTGCACGAGGGCGCCCCCCCTCGTGCAGGCGCCACCCGGGCCGCCCGCGCCCTCGCCCGGCAGGCAGGGCGATTCCGGGAATCGCCCTGCCTGCAGGGCGAGGGCGCGGGCGGCCCGGGTGGCGCCTGCACGAGGGCGCCCAACCTCATGCAGGCGCCACCCGGGCCGCCCGCGCCCTCGCCCGGCAGGCAGGGCGATTCCCGGAATCGCCCTGCCTGCCGGGCGAGGGCCCGGGCGGCCCGGGTGGCGCCTGCACGAGGGCGCCCCTCCTCGTGCAGGCGCCACCCGGGCCGCCCGGGCCCTCGCCCGGCAGGCAGGGCGATTCCGGGAATCGCCCTGCCTGCCGGTCGAGGGCGTGGGCGGCCCGGGTGGCGCCTGCACGAGGGCGCCCAACCCTCGTGCAGGCACCACCAGGGCCGCCCGCGCCCTCGCCCGGCAGGCAGGGCGACCCTGCCTGCCGGGCGAGGGCACGGGCGGCCCGGGTGGCGCTTGCATGAGGGCGCCCAACCTCGTGCAGGCGCCACCCGGGCCGCCCGCGCCCTCGCCCGGCATGCAGGGTAGCGGCGCGGGCGGCCCGGGTGGCGCTTGCACGAGGGCGCCCTCCCTCGTGCAGGCGCCACCTGGGCCGCCCGCGCCCTCGCCCGGCAGGCAGGGTCGCCCTGCCTGCTGGGCGAGGGCGCAGGCGGCCCGGGTGGCGCCTGCACTAGGGCGCCCAACTTCGTGCATGCGCCACCCGGGCCGCCCGCGCCCTCGCCCGGCAGGTAGGGCGATTCCGGGAATCGCCCTGCCTGCCGGGCGAGGGCGCGGGCGGCCTGGGTGGCGCCTGCACGAGGGCGCCACCCCTAGTGCAGGCGCCACCCGGGCCGCCCGCGCCCTCGCCCGGCAGGCAGGGCGACCCTGCCTGCCGGGCGAGGGCGTGGGCGGCCCGGGTGGCGCCTGCATGAGGGCGTCCCCCCTCGTGCAGGCGCAACCTGGGCCGCCCGTGCCCTCGCCCGGCAGGCAGGGCGATTCCGGGAATCGCCCTGCCTGCCGGGCGAGGGCGCGGGCGGCCCGGGTTGCCCTCGCCCTGCAGGCAGGGCGATTCCGGGAATCGCCCTGCCTGTCGGGCGAGGGCGCGGGCGACCCGGGTTGCCCTCGCCCGGCAGGCAGGGCGATTCCGGGAATCGCCCTGCCTGCCGGGCGAGGGCGCGGGCGGCCCAGGTGGCGCCTGCACGAGGGCGCCCCCCCTCGTGCAGGCGCCACCCGGGCCGCCCGCGCCCTCGCCCGGCAGGCAGGGCGATTCCGGCGATTCCCGGAATCGCCCTGCCTGCCGGGCGAGTGCGCCGGCGGCCCGGGTGGCGCCTGCACGACGGCGCCCAACCCTCGTGCAGGCGCCACCCGGGCCACCCGCGCCCTTGCCCGGCAGGCAGGGCGACCCTGCCTGCCGGGCGAGGGCACGGGCGGCCCGGGTGGTGCCTGCACGAGGGCGCCCAACCTCGTGCAGGCGCCACCTGGGCCGCCCGCGCCCTCGCCCGGCATGCAGGGTCGCGGCGCGGGCGGCCCGGGTGGCGCTTGCACGAGGGCGCCCTCCCTCGTGCAGGCGCCACCCGGGCCGCCCGCGCCCTCGCCCGGCAGGCAGGGTCGCCCTGCCTGCCGGGCGAGGGCGCGGGCGGCCCGGGTGGCGCCTGCACTAGGGCGCCCAACCTCGTGCAGGCGCCACCCGGGCCGCCCGCGCCCTCGCCCGACAGGCAGGGCGATTCCGGGAATCGCCCTGCCTGCCGGGCGAGGGTGCGGGCAGCCCGGGTGGCGCCTGCACGAGGGCGCCCCCCCTCGTGCAGGCGCCACCTGGGCCGCCCGCGCCCTCGCCCGGCAGGCAGGGCGACCCTGCCTGCCGGGCGACGGCGCGGGCGGCCCGGGTGGCGCCTGCATGAGGGCGCCCCCCCTCGTGCAGGCGCAACCTGGGCCACCCGCGCCCTCGCTCGGCAGGCAGGGCGATTCCGGGAATCGCCCTGCCTGCCCGGCGAGGGCGCGGGCGGCCCGGGTTGCCCTCGCCCTGCAGGCAGGGCGATTCCGGGAATCGCCCTGCCTGTCGGGCGAGGGCGCGGGCGGCCCGGGTTGCCCTCGCCCGGCAGGCAGGGCGATTCCGGGAATCGCCCTGCCTGACGGGCGAGGGCGCGGGCGGCCCGGGTGGCGCCTGCACGAGGGCGCCCCCCCTCGTGCAGGCGCCACCCGGGCCGCCCGCGCCCTCGCCCGGCAGGCAGGGCGATTCCGGGAATCGCCATGCCTGCCGGGCGAGGGCGCGGGCGGCCCGGGTGGCGCCTGCACGAGGGCGCCCCCCCTCGTGCAGGCGCCACCCGGGCCACCTGCGCCCTCGCCCGGCAGGCTCGGGTGGCGCCTGCACGAGGGCGCCCAACCTCGTGCAGGCGCCACCCGGGCCGCCCGCGCCCTCGCCCGGCAGGCAGGGCGGTTCCCGGAATCGCCCTGCCTGCCGGGCGAGGGCCCGGGCGGCTCGGGTGGCGCCTGCACGAGGGGGGGCGCCCTCGTGCAGGCGCCACCCGGGCCGCCCGTGCCCTCCCCCGGCAGGCAGGGCGATTCCCGGAATCGCCTTGCCTGCCGGGCGAGGGCGCGGGCGGGCCGGGTGGCGCCTGCACGAGGGCGCCCCCCCTCGTGCAGGCGCCACCCGGGCCGCCCGCGCCCTCGCCCAGCAGGCAGGGCGATTCCCGGAATCGGCCTGCCTGCCGGGCGACCCTGCCTGTCGGGCGAGGGCACGGGCGGCCCGGGTGGCGCCTGCACGAGGGCGCCCAACCTCGTGTAGCCGCCACCCGGGCCGCCCGCGCCCTCCCTCGTGCAGGCGCCACCCGGGCCGCCAGCGCCCTCGCCCGGCAGGCAGGGTCGCCCTGCAGGCAGGGTCGCCCTGCCTGCCGGGCGAGGGCGCGGGCGGCCCGGGTGGCGCCTGCACGAGGGGCGGGCGGGCGGAGGGCGGGTGAGGCCGAGGGCGGAGGGCGGGTGAGGCGGGCGGGCGTAGGGCGTGTGAGGCCGAGGGCGGAGGGTGGGTGAGGCGGGTGGGCATCGGGCGGGTGAGGCGGGCGGGTGGGCGGGTGAGGGCGCCCGGGGGTGGGTCGGGCGGGCGGTTGAGGGCGCCCGGGTGTGGGTCGGGCGGGCGGGTGAGGGCACCCGCGGGTGGGTGGGGTGGGCGGGCGGGCGGGTGAGGGCGCCCGCGGGTGAGGCGGGCGGGTGTGGCGGGCGGGCGGGTGAGGGCGCCCGTGGGCGGGTGGGCCGAACGGTCGGGCGGGTCGGGGCGGGCGGGGGCGGGTGGGTCAGGGCGCCCGCGGGCGTTTGGGGAGGGCGGGTCAGGGCACCCGGGTGTGGTTGGGGCGTGCGGGTGAGGGCGCCCGGGGGTGGGTGGCCCATCCAAAGGGGTGAGGTGCCCGGGTGAGGGCGCCGGGAGGGGTTGGGCGGGCGGGTGAGGGCGCCCGGGCCGGGCGAGCGGGTGAGGGGGGCGTGAGTGGTTCGACCGGAGGGGTGGGGCTGGGGGGTTAGGGCGCCCGGGCTGAGCCGGGCAGGCGGGTGAGGGGGGACGGTGTGTGTGGGCTGGGCGGGTGAGGGGGCCCGGGCCGGGCAGGCGGGTGAGGGGGGGCTGTCAGGGCGCCCGGAGGGGCCAGGCAGGCGGGTGAGGGGGGGCACTGTTAAGGTGCCTGGAGGGGCCGGCGGGCGGGCGAGCGGGCGAGGGGGGTGTGAAGCACCCACTGGTGTTAAGAAAATGAGGTTGACCGGGCCCACCATGCTCACGATTTTTCATGAAACTAATTTAATATGAAAGTTTTCAAGAAAAAAATTTAACTTACCTTTTAATTACGAGAATTCTTCGTTGATTATGTTGTTGATAGCGATTTAGCTGCTCCACAAATTCACGACCTCTTTCAACGATTTTCAGAAAACCTGGATGTGATGTTAGTAGTAGTGATAATGAAATTTTAATATGTAAGTGAAGTTACAAGGATGTTTTACTGTACAATTAATATGGGATAATTTGTTTTACAATATTATAAAGTGAATATTATTGATTTGTTTTACAACAGGTTGAATGTGGGATAATTTGTTTTAAAATATTTTAAAGTGAATATTGTAGTATTGGAAAGCGAATATTATATGGTTTAACTATTATAATAATTGTAGAAGTTGTAGTGTACAATTTTAATTATGATTTCATAAAAAAATTTAGTTTACATTTTCCAATAAATTGTAGAACAAAGTAATAAAGGTAAATAAATTTAACAGATTTTTTGGAGGGAAATATTTTCACGAAATTTTTTGGAGGGAAAATTTTTGGAGGGAAAATTCCATTCTTTAAGCTATATAATATCTTTAGGAGACTCTCCATTTGTATCATTCAGCATCTTCTATTTGAAAGGGATGGATTGTTCTGATAGTGAAGTTTCGATTTATACACCATCAACTTCTGCATCACGTAACAACTCTATTCATATTGATGAACATAGCGGGAATTCTTCCACTATGAATAGAAAGTCACTTCTTCCACTTAGTCCTGATTCTAAGGACTATGAGAGCAGCACTGATGAAAGAGGGGATGGAGAATTTCAAATAAATAAAGAGTCACATATTCCACTTAGTCCTACTTCTAAGGACTATGAAAGCCGTAGTGATGAAGAGCATGATGGTGAACTTCAAAAGAACAGAGTGTCACGATGTCCACTTAGTCCTAATTCTGAGGACTATGAGAGCAGCAGTTTTGAAGAGCATGATGGTGAAGTTCAAAAGAATGGAGGGTCACGGTGTCCACTTAGTCCTAATTCCGAGGACTATGAGAGCAGCAGTTTTGAAGAGCATAATGGTGAAGTTCAAAAGAAGGGAGTGTCACGGTGTCCACTTAGTCCTAATTCCGAGGACTATGAGAGCAGCAGTTTTGAAGAGCATAATGGTGAAGTTCAAAAGAAGGGAGTGTCACGGTGTCCACTTAGTCCTAATTCTGAGGACTATGAGAGCAGCAGTTTTGAAAAGCATAATGGTGAAGTTCAAAAGAAGGGAGTGTCACGGTGTCCACTTAGTCCTAATTCTGAGGACTATGAGAGCAGTAGTTTTGAAGCGCATGATGGCAAATTTCAAAAGAATGGAGTGTCACGGTGTCCACTTAGTCCTAATTCTGAAGACTATGAGAGCAGCAGTGATGAAAAGCATGATGTTGATTTTCAAAAGTATGGAGTGTCAAAGTGTCCACTTAGTCCTAATTCTAAGGACTATGAGAGCAGTAGTGATGAAAAGCATGATGTTGATTTTCAAAAGCATGGAGTGTCACGGTGTCCAGTTAGTCCAAATTCTAAGGACTATGAGAGCAGCAGTGATGAAGAGTGGAATGATGAAATTCAAAATATTGGAGTACCACAGTGTCCACTTAGTCCTAATTCTGCGGACTATGAGAGCAATAGTTATGAAGAGCGTGATGATGAATTTCAAAATAATAGAGTGTCACTGTGTCCTCTTAGTCCTAATTCTGCAGACTATGAGAGCAGCAGTGATGAAGGACAGGATGATGCACTTAGTCCTAATTCTAATGAGTATAAAGGTAGCAGTGACAAAGGACGGGATGTAGCATCTTCAATAAGTAAGTCACATTTTCAACGTAGTCCTAATTCTATGGACTATGAGAGTAGCACTGGCAATGCATATGAGGAAGAATATCCATTAAACATCGAGTCAGATTTTCCATTCAGTCCGAATTCTAAGGACTACGACAGTAGCACTGAAGAAGCAGAAGATGAAGAATATCCTCCAAGTCAATATTTGAAAAGCAAGGATGATCATAGTGTGGATAACATTCCTCTTAATGATGATGAAAATCCTTATACAAATGATGATCAAATGATGGAGATGTTGCCAAGAAACATTGTATCAAGGAGTAGGAGCAGGCCTTTTCGTATCAATGCAAGTTGTTCTAGTTATACAAGGGGTAGAGCAGAATATCTGACGAGAAGAAGTTCTATCAGTGCTCTCATTTCAAGTGAATGTTGCCAAAAAGATTGCTTGAAACATATGGATTTCAAATTTGCATTAGAAAGCAGGAAGAGATATTTGTCAATGAATAAAAGCATGCAAAATTCATATTTAGTTGGGTGCATGCAATCTACATTGTCAGGTTATGATTATCATATTGGGACTTTTTTTATCTATAGAAAAGGTTTCAAAATGTTTCATTCGATTGGGAATTTTCGTCTCTCGAGAATTCAAGAAAATTTGGAAAAGGATCCCACATTTTATTCAGAAGTACGTCATAAAAAACACTTTGGTCCATTATCAAATATTGCAATGTCATGGATGAAAGATTTCTTTTCAAAGCATGGAGAGTGTATGCCAAATGGAGAGACAATACATATTCCAGATAATTTTTCAAGACGAGAAATCTACAACTTATACAAAGAATATGCAGAAGGTGCTGAGGGACATGGCCAGTTTATTACATATCAATATTTTGTGAAGGTATGGAAGAAAGAATTCAACAATGTCCGTATTCCTAAGAAGACAAGGATGGGGATTTGCAGTACATGTGCTTCTCTTAAATCAAAAAGGGAAAAAAGTGAAGGCTCAGAAAGAGGTAAGCGTTTATAACTTTAACTTTTAAAATTGTATAGTCATCAACTATGAAAACATATTTCTTAATGAATCTCTTTTATGTTGTGTAGATTTAATTGTCAAACAACTTCAGGAGCATCGCGAACAACAAACAAACGAAAGGAAGAAGTTGTACAAGCATAGAAAAAAGTGCTATGATAATCCGAATAAATATTTGGGTTTGATAATTGATGGTATGGACCAGAAGAAAACACTTTTACCACATTTTGTTCGCACACCCAAAAATTTACAGGAGGAAAACTTTATTCAATTTCACTTGGTCGGTTGTATGGTCTTCAATGGGAAAATGTTGCCAAGGGTGTACTTCACAGCTTCAAATATTCACAATGATGCAAATCTGACCATAACTATAATTCATGATGTGATTTCTCATTGGTCTGGTAATCTTCCTGAAGTTTTGTATCTACAATTGGACAACACTTGCTGTGAAAACAAAAATCAGGTTTTTTTTGGATATCTAAACATGCTTGTTGAATTGGGAATTTTTCAGAAGGTAAAGGTTGGTTTCCTTCTTGTTGGGC
This sequence comes from Pinus tabuliformis, assembly GCA_031772625.1. Taxonomy (NCBI): domain Eukaryota; kingdom Viridiplantae; phylum Streptophyta; class Pinopsida; order Pinales; family Pinaceae; genus Pinus; species Pinus tabuliformis. Next base: position 338,605,076 of record CM062812.1, read on the forward strand.
ACACTCATGACCATATTGATCAGATGTTCAGCCGTTTTTCAGTCACATTGAGGAGGAAGGAAGTTGGTAGCTTGCCATCACTAATTGAATGTATTAAGAAATCATACATGCCAGAGCCTACTTTTGATGTGTTGGAAGAAACTATTGACATGCGAAGGTTTATTCTGGGATCATATGGTGAGGGGAGATGCATTGAACAACTTAATGACATTAGCTTCCAACATCAATTTCGTATCGAAAAAATTGATGGGAACACACTAATATGGGGCAAGAAGTATTCAACTACTACAGAATGGGCACCATCATCAGGATTGAAATTTTTGAAGTTCATTCCAGATCATCCAATATTTGCATCAAAAATATTGTTATTACAATCAGTTGGTGAAGTTCAGAATGCACGTAGATAGAACAGGGCTATAAATTATTCTGATTGCCTGGAAGAAATTAAAAAATGTATTAGATATACATATGAGTACTTTGACATTGCTGATTCTGTTTGGTGGGAGTCGTTTTTCAATAATCAAAGTGATATCATTTCGACAACAATAAATGAAGATATACCTTTGAAAAATCCATTTATTTGGCCACATAATGTGTCGAATGAACATGAGGAAGTAAACATTGTTGAACAGCAACAATCTCAAGGTATTATTAATTCTTCACAGGCAGAGGAAAGAGAGATGTATATTGGTTCCAGAAGATCTCGTGCACAACGTGAAGCCATGGAAGACCTTTATAGGGGTTCAGTACAGGATATTAAGGAGGGTTGCATGATTGCAGTGCTAGCAGATGGAGATCCCAATGGCTATCCATTTTGGGTTGCTAAAGTTATAAAGGTCTTTACAGAAAATGAGGATGTTACAAGTGTTGAAGTACATTGGTATGCCACAAATACACACCCATTCAATGGTGTGTATAAGCCAGAGATGGTAGTTGACAAAAAAAATGGCGGAAAAAGAAAAAGAAAGGGTACAAATGTAAATCGCCGCCGCACAGACATATTAAAATTGGAGGATGTAGACATACTTGTTTATGACTTCAATTTAACAAAGAGAGGAACTCTTCGCTTCAAGACGATAGAGATTCTGAAAAGGTTGTTACCAGAAGGAATAGTGTTGACATGGGAGTCACCTGAAACCAGTCGTAGATCTAGAAGAATTTTGAGACTTGAAATGTTGGGCATGCATGTGGACTCAGATGGGGCACTAGTTGATGAAAGAGAAGAATATGGAACATCTTCGTCAGCATCCAGTCACTCATCTGAAGATGTGAATTCTGATGGTGTGCCAGAAAACATGAGTGATTTTGAATAGTTGTTTAAGACAGTTTATATAACTGATGTATGCATCGTATCTTCAAATAAAATTAATGTTTTCCATATGGTGTTAAATGAGAAGTTATGAGGCATTTTTATGTTGTTGGATTATATGTCTTAGTTATGATAAATTTTATTGTTTAAAATATCTACAATGCAATATTAAATTAGAGATATAAAATATGTTTTATTCAATATACAAATAATGACTTTTGAATGCATTTAGTGATGTAATTTGTTCATAAAGTCATGGTTTTTTTTTATTTTATAGTTGAAAAAATTTCAATTTTTTTTGTATCTAGCATGTTATGGTTGAAAACATGTTAAATTTATACTTAGGAAAGAAAAATGATATTCTACCAAAAACATTAGTGTGTTTTTTCCCGCATAAACAACTTTGTTTGACACATAGAAATTTGGTTTTATTAGCATTTTTTTTAAATACTGAAAATTGACCCTAAAAAAAAAATCATTGTTCCAGTGTCATCAGTTTCATTTTGAAGCTATATTTTGCACGAAAATTTCATAGTAAATTTTGTAGTCACTGCCAATTTTAAAACATGTTCAAAATTGACGCCTAAAAAATAAAAACATCGTTCCAGTATACACACTTTTCGTTTTGAGCACTGTTTTTGATGTTTTTTTGGGGTTTTTTGGCCAGAGTTCCCATTTTGAGTTTATAGTTCCCGTTTCATAGTTTACATTGTTATATGTTGTTAAACAAGAACAAGTATAGGAACATGCACAAAATCAACAAATTCAGTTTGAGACAAAACCATCTAAAAACACATGGAGGAAAGAAGAAGCTTATGAATATAAAGAATTCATAAATGCTGAAGACACTTAGGAAAGTGTTTATATTCCAATACCTGCACCATGAAGATGTACATGAGAGAGAAAAGCTCCAAAAAGGTATATCCAATTCATTTCATCTAATGCTTTGGTAATTGATGATGGGGAACCTTCTTGCTATAAGGAAGAAATAGATGATATCAATAATTCCAAAGGGATAACAATGATGAAAGAATAAATGGATTCCTTGGAGAGAAAGATAAATTGGGATCTGATAAAACTTCTAAAATATAAAATGGTTGTTGGATGTCGAAGCGTCTTAAAATTGCAAAGAGGTGTCAATGGTAATATTGAAAAGTATAAGGCCAGACTGGTGACAAAAGGTTACTCTTGGATGGAAGGTATATATTTCCATGAAATCTCTTTTCCAATTATTAAACTTTTATCTAACTATATTTTGTTCCCATTTATTACTTTACTTGATTTGGAGTTAGAGAAGTTATATGTTAAAACAATGTTCTTACATGGACATTTGGATGGGGAGATTTATTGGAGTAGCCAAATTTTTTTTTACAACATCACAACATAAGATTAGTTTACAAGCTCAAGAAATCATTGTATGGCATAAAGTATTCACCTAGAAAGTCGTACAAGAAGTTTGATTCCTTCATGATGAGTCATAGTTATACTAGAAGTGAATATGATCATATGTGTACTTTAACATTTTGATCCAGGGGATCAATAAAGTTCTCAAAATTCAAAGTGTCCAGAAGTGCTCGAAACATGTACTATAGCGTAGAGATCGGTGACCTGAATCCAATGCAACTTTAATCGTTCAAAATCGGTATCATATGCTCCCGATATCACATTCTGATAGATTTCCCAAATAGGTAAAAAATTGTAGGTTTGACAGGTTGATTGTGCATTTTTGGGCCAATGGTGGGCTGCCACTTGGCCACTCTAGATTGGTCCAAAAATACTCAAATTTGATTGGTTCGAATTTTATATTATTATTTTTATGGGCTGACTGGGTTATTTGAGGTATAATGGTTGGAAGCCACGTGGGATAATGGATGGCTGCCACGTGGCCTCCTCGTGGCATGGTAAAATTTCGTTAAGGGCAGAAGGGACCACACCGGGGTTGAACGCAAGACCTCTGACCAAGCAACAAGGCTCTTTACCACTATACCACCACATGTTTCTTAGCCATGCATGCTCTCGACCTATATTTAACATTGCACTCAATTAAAATTGGGGGTTAGGCCCAAGCTAAGCCCTAACCCTAGTCACCGCACCCATAAGAACCATGGGGTGGGACGAAGGGCTAGGGATTAGCCCCAACCCCAAGTCACAACCCAACGCAATGAGACAACATCGAGAGCTATGTATGGGGGCCAACCCCTGGCCACTTGGGCTGCAAATGACTACAATCTCCAGAGTTTTGGCGAGCGCACATAATTAGCACCCACGCTCGAGTTTTATGGCACCCAATGCAATCAAGTGTCATTCTATCGGGGGTCAGCCAATGGGAGTGAGTGGTTAGCCCCAACCTTTGGGCATGTGGCCCTATACGACCAAGAATTTTGGACATTGGGAGTTGTTGGAAAATTAAAGTGTCCTACAATTTGCGCCATGGAGCGTGATTATAGGTGGAATTTGTGCACCTATTCTAGGTTTGGGGCAAGTTGTAGAACAATTAGTTGTGACAATTTGGAAAAACTTGGGAGAAGCATAGCTTTCTCATTTTTTGGCCAAATGAGGTGCAGAAAGAGCCCAGATGGGGGTTTTTGACAATTTTGAAGCCATTGGAGACATAATATTTACATTTTTAACATTGTAGATCCATGTAAACACAAATTTGAGGACTTAATGAAAGAGGCCCAACATTGGAAGCTGGAGCAGGAGATGTAGCCCAGGAGAGGGGTGAGCTCCTTTATCATTTTTGTTATTATGTATTTTTGATATGGTATATTGTCTTTGTTTTATGCTATTAACTAAGTTTAAAAACATGAATTTTATGTGTTTTGTGAAGAGGCTTATCAATAAGTAAACTATATGGGTCTTAATGCCACTCTTCATCTTAATAAAATCAATTTTCTCACATTTACTTACATATTTTATTATATTTTTCTTAGTGAGAAGGGTAAAGGTGAGATGTTATGTCATGTGGTCTAATATGAATTAAAGGTGAGATTTTTCTCCCTCATTAACTCCTCAAATCATTTAAAGATTCCTCCACCATATCTCATCAGCTCGGAGTTACAAGCAGCCAAGCCCACCAAGTTCATTGGCAGACAAGCTGGTGACAATGAAGGCAAGTCATTCTCAAGTTTTAGAGCCAAATCTCCCTAATATTTAGGACGTTTTTGGTAGCTTCAACTTGTATAAATAAGAAGGCCAAGGGCCTCATTAGGATTCGACTTTTTGTTGTACCCAAGAGGCAATTTAGAGCTGAAACATTGTGACTCTTAATCTTATGTTGTATTTTACATTTTAATGATAATGAGAAGGCCTACCTTGATCCAACATTGAGTTCACTCAGAGGGCTGAAGCTATTCGGTTAGGTCCCAACCCTAGCATCATAGGATCTTATTTTTGTTAATGTATTCTTAGATTAAAATCATAAGTTAGTTGCTGAGGTTATTCCTACTTTGTTTAGTTTAGCAAGTATTTGAATGATTGTTTAGTCTTGTTTCCATTAGTTGAAGAAGTAGATCAATGGTACAGTAGTGAGAAAGAATACTTCAGAAAATCTTGTGACAATGGCCTCTTCCTCATCTCCCTCATGGGATCATGGTTTGAGGGCCCCACTCTCACAACCCCAAAAACATATTTATCTTTTGATCATTACATAGCTTAGGGTTCATTGTTGAATAAATCATTGTTTATGATTTCTTGGAAGCACTTGCAGTTTTCATTTTGTTTCTTGAGTTTTTTGTAGTTTAAGAAGGAATTTCATTTCATAGATCTAGTCATTAGCCATCAATAAATCAATTTTCTCAAATTCAACTCATCTTTTCCCTATTTATATGAAGTTATGCATAAATGAAGAGAATAACATGTTTTGTTGCAGGGATTGTTGATCTGTAGGGAGGAACTCATCTCACCAGCCTCATGTAAGTCTTCTCCATCTTCTTCCAAGGCCTACCAACCCCTAATCCAAATTTATATTTTGTAGCCACCATGGACAACCAGCTTGGGCAAATCCAACCATCATGAAGTGTTGGGATGAGCCTTAGGTAATGTGAACCTTCTCTACACCCTATTTCACCATCATACATCCTTCCAGAACTTCATTTCACCTTTCCTACACCCTATTTCACCATCATACATCTTTCTAGCACTTCATTTCACCTTCCCTACCTTCCTAGGGCCTTAAGCTAACTTCTCGTAGAAAACTAGAACATCTTGTAGTAAACTAGGACATCCTGTAACAACTATAGGATCTCCTGTAACAACCTGTTTAAACATGTTTTGAGTAGAAATGATAGTCTAAGCATAGGGTAGGCCCTCCACTTGAATTCCATGCCTCTTAGTGTCATTTTAGATAAGATCTTCTATGCCTTTCTCCCCTGTAAAGATAAGATTGTTTAACTTAGCATTTACATTTCTAAGTAAAAAAGACAAAGACACTTTTCTTTCCATTTCAAATTGAGATTGCTAGTTCATGCATACATCATTCATCGAGTGATATGATAACTTCCCATGCCCACTCAGTCCAAATAGCCAGATAATAGAATGTAAGGTTAGATTAGCTCTTTTCTACAAGTAATGTGTGTCATTTCTTAGCTAGATTATTTCATGGCATTTCATAGCACTTTCCATTCAACACTTTTATTTCCTAAATAGGAAATAATTTACTTTCTTGCATTAAATATTAGCTTTACATTCATTGTCAGTAGTCATAATCCTTCTAGTCAATAAAAGAATGGTTTAAAAACCCTAGTGGTCTAAACCCCTAGTTGAAAAGTGACAAGAGTAGATTGTTGCATCTACTGTGCATATAGAACTATCACCTCCAAGTTTGTATGAAACCCCAGGTTGATAAAGTAAAGTTGGTAGCCCTAGTAGTTACAGCATCCTTGCTGCAAGACTAAGGCTCATCAACTTTTGGCATTGTTGCCGGGGAGGTGTCTAGGTAGATGTAATTTATGTTTTCCTTTCTATTTGGCATTCAATAAATAGTTGCAATTTATGCTTTCTTTCTATTTTGCATTCAATATATAGCTGCAATTTCTTCTTTCTTTCTATTTTGCAAGTAATTCTGAAAAAAAAAAACCAAAAAAAAGAAGAAAATTTCTTTCATACCTCATAGGAGTAGAGACAATTTAGAAAACGTTTTGCCAAATACCCCCACACCATCAGGAAACCAAAGCTTCCCTCTTCTTCGGTGGATGTCACCTTCCATCTCTGACTGCAAGGGGGTTAGAGGACCCATTAGGTGAGCAACCAGAGATCTTTGAAGAGCCTATTGGGGAAGAAGAAGAAGAAACCATTCCACACACTTACACCATGGTTGAAAACGAAAATATGGTTGAAAGTAGAAATGGGGGTCCTTTTCCCATTAGAGAGGCTAATGGAGATGTTAGGATGAAAAACATAAGCTCCTCTGCCCTTCCTCACTTCCATGGCTTAACCTCAGAAGACCCTGACACCTTTTTGTTTGAGTTTGTTATCATCTGCAAAACTTATGATTATACCTCTGATGACCAAAAGTTGAAGTGGTTCCCATCCACCCTTAAGGATGAAACCTTTTGTTGGTTCATGGGTTTACCTGAGGACAAAATCACTACCCAAGCTCAAATGTAGCAATCATTCAATGACAAGTATATGGACTACAGTAGGTCTAAGGACACCAAAGAGGAAATCTTCAGAATGACCTTGGGACATGATGAATCCTTGGAGGATTATGAGGAAAGGTTCCAACTCAGCTATAAAAGGGCCATATGCACCCTTGATCCTGAATCACTCAAGTTAGTCCTCCTTAGAGGGATCAGGGAAGATATCCTAGAAACCCTAAACATGTTTTCTGGAGGGAACATCTATCAGCTATCTTATGATGATATCAAGACAATTTTTAAAAATCATTCTAGGGTTGTCAAAAAGAAGGGTAAGGCCAGTCAAGCTTTGGCCAATTCCTCTTCCTCCAACACATCTATCAAGAGTGAAATTGGAAACATGTTGGAAGACTTTAAAAGTGAAATGATGCATACCCTTTTTTTGCAAATGGACACCATGCAGATCAAGAGGAAGTAGGATGAAGAAAAAAGATCCTTAGTTGTCTTTTGCCCTAGATGCACTAGGAGGCACCCTAGAAATGAATGTCCATTGAATCTTATAGAGATCTGCTTGGCCTGTGAGGAAAAGCACTCCACAAACAAGTGCCCTTCTCTACCTAGATTGAAGTTTGTGTAGGAAGGAACTGAAGGTGTGGCTGAATAACTCTACTATATCAACCAAAGGAGGCCTCAAGGACCTCAACCATACTAGCAGGGAATGCAAGGGGCATCCTATTCATATTACAACCCCAATTCTAATGCATTCATTCCCCCTTGGTGTCCTCCTACTCATCCTTCATGGTCCAAACCTTCTCCCTGGTATTATGCACCTCAATACCATTCCCAGCTTTCCAATCAATCATTTCATCCATATGCTCCCCCACAACCTCAATGGAATACCCCATCACATGGGTGGATTCCCCCATTCAACCAATCTCCAACCTTATTGCCTCCATGTTATGAAACCAGCTCAAGAAAAGATAGAAAAGATAGATCAACGCCTTAGAATTCAGCCTCTTCGAGGGGGCAACCCCCTTTACATTACATAAATGAACAATTCTTGGATGATACAAATGACAAAACCTCCTTTCTATATATAGGAGTCTAAGGAGTCACAATATAATCCAGCCGACCTAACAATAATAATATAAAGCCACAAAAATAACAATAGAGGGATTCTATGGGGCACAGAAATAACAATATGGGGGTAATAGGGGCACAACAATATAAATAAGGGGTATAACTACAATAGTAATGGGGTAATCACTAGTATTATAGGGACCCAACATGCCCCTCTCCTTCAAAAAAGTGTTGTCCTCAACGCTTGAGTAGTTCTGGATACTTCTGCATAAAATTCTCATCCTCCCATGTGGAATCTTCAGCGGATAAGTTCTTCCACTTGATAAGATACTCTGAAATTGATCGATTTCGTAGCTGTCGAGTTCTTGTTTCTGTGACTGCTTCCGGTTCCAATATAATTTTTCCTTCCTCGTCAAGTTCTGGCAATATTGTTTGAATTGGGAGCTTGTCACCTATAACCTTCTTTAAACATGAAACATGGAAAACTGGGTGCAATCGAGAAGCTGCAGGAAGCTCCAATTTGTATGCCATAGTACCAATCTTTTGCAACACCTTGTACGGACCATAATACTTTGGTGATAATTTATTATCCTTCTTAGCTTGCTTTAGGGACATTTGCTTATATGGTTGTAGCCGTAGGAATACCCAATCACCTACATCAAAACTTCTTTCACTGCGATGTTGATCTGCCTGTTGTTTCATTCTATTTTGTGCCAACACGAGGTTATCCTTTAAGAGTTGGAGGACTTGTTGTTGATGTTCGATGTGATGTTCCACTGCCTGAACCTTAGAATTTTCTCTTAAATATGATGTGATGGATGGTGGTTGATACCCATAAAGTGCCATAAATGGGGTCATTTTTGTTGCTGTATGGAAGGAAGTGTTATACCACCATTCAGCCAGAGGCAACCATTTGACCCATTGTGTCTGTTTATCAGATACAAAGCAACGAAGATATCCTTCCAAACATTTGTTTACTATCTCAGTTTGCCCATCAGATTGAGGATGATAAGATGAGCTATGAGCTAACTGAGTACCAAGACAAGAAAATAATTCTGTCCAAAAATTTCCAGTGAAAATGGGATCTCTGTCACTTACAATAATCTTTGGGTTTCCATGTAGCTTTTGAACTGTTTCCATAAATGCAGTAGAAACTGTACTGGCTTTAAATGGATGTGATAATGCACAAAAGTGTGCATACTTGGTAAGTCTGTCAACTACCACCATGATGACACTCTTTCCCTCAGACTTGGGTAAACCTGTGATAAAATCCATTGAAACCTCCTCCCAACGTTGGCTTGGAATGGATAAAGGTTGTAATAGACCTGGTGTCTTAATTGTTTCAACTTTATTTTGTTGGCAAACCAAACATTCTGCCACAAACTTTTGAATATCTGATTTAAGGCCATCCCAAAAAAATTCCTTCTTAACCCTGTGGTAAGTTTTTAAAAATCCTGAGTGCCCTCCTAAGGGAGAAGTGTGCAATTCCATAAGAATCTTTTGTTTTAGCTGGGAATTCTTACAGAGGTATAAGCGATCTTTGTACCATAACGAATCATTTTGCCAGCTAAATGTATCAGAAGTACTGGAATCTTGTTGTAGCTTTCGAATAAGTGCCCACACTTCTTCGTCATTCTTCCATTCCTCCCTTGCTTCGTTTATCCAATCTGGTTGGATAATAGAAATGGCACACAACAATGCTTCCACATCCTCATCCTTTCTTGAGAGTGCATCTGCCACCACATTTTGCTTCCCTTTTTTGTAGATGATTTCAAAGTCATAACCCAACATCTTTGTGACCCACTTTTGTTGCTCTTCAGAGGATAATCTTTGTTCTAAAAAGTATTTAAGGCTATCATGATCCGTTTTTACCTTGAAGTGTCTTCCCATTAGGTAGGGTCGCCATTTCTTAAGTGCATGGAGTATTGCCAACATTTCCTTCTCATAAATAGCTTTGCTTAAAAACTTTCCCTTGATTGGACGACTTTCAAAAGCAATGGGTCTTTCATCTTGCATTAGAACAGCACCAATTCCATTTCCTGAAGCATCACATTCCACAATAAAGGTTTTTGTGAAGTCCGGTGTAGCTAAGACCGGTGCTTGGCACATTGCCTCTTTAAGATGTTCAAAGGCCTTTGTTGCTTCCGGAGTCCATGAAAATGAATCTTTCTTCAATAATGTTGTTAGAGGTGCTGCTATTCTCCCATAATTCTTAACAAACTTGCGATAATACCCTGTCAACCCAAGAAATCCTCGCAGATGCTTTATGGATGTGGGGATTTTCCATTCCTTAATGGCTTTAATTTTGCTAGGGTCTACCTTAACTCCTTCATGAGATACAATATGACCCAAATATTCCACCTCCTGGACTCCAAAGAAACATTTGGATCTTTTTGCATATAATTGTTTCTCCTCCAATAGTTGTAGCACCCTGTCAACATGTTCAACATGATCCTTCCAAGACTTGCTGTAGATTAGTATATCATCAAAAAATACTAACACAAATTTTCTAAGGAATGGTTTGAAAATTGAATTCATCAAACCTTGAAATGTTGAAGGTGCATTGGTAAGGCCAAAAGGCATGACCAAAAATTCATAATGACCCTCATGAGTTCTAAATGCCGTTTTCGGAATGTCTTCAATCTTCATTCTGATTTGATGATATCCCGAACGAAGATCCAACTTGGTGAAGTAAATTGATCCATGCAATTCATCCAGTAATTCATCAATAACAGGAATGGGGAACTTATCTTTAATAGTGAGCTTGTTGAGCTCCCTATAATCCGGACACATGCGCCATGATCCATCCTTCTTGTGCACCAATACTACTGGAGCTGAGAAAGAACTTTGACTCGGTTGAATTATACCAGCCTCTAGCATTTCTGCAACCATACGTTCAATTTCACTTTTTTGGACATAGGGATATCTGTACGGCCTGATGTTTGGAGGAACACTTCCTGGAATCAGATGAATAGCATGATCATGATCACGCATAGGTGGGAGACCTTTGGAGTCTCAAATACCTTGGAATGATTGTCCAGGACTTTTTGGAGATCTGGAGAAATAGATGATTCCAATGTGGAAACATCTAGCGAACATAATTGTGCAATTACACCTCTTTGCTCCTTTTTTAGAAGCTTTGTCATGCCATTAGAGCTGATTATCTTTCCTGGTTTCCCTGCAATACCCCTTAATTCAACTTCCTTTCCTTCCGTAGAAAATTTGATGAAAAGTTCTTGAAAATTAAAAGCTATTGTACCCAAGGATTGTAGCCATTGGACTCCTAGTACAACATCAGCACCTCCCATTGGAATGGAAAGCATTGGGCTAGTCAATACATATTCTCCCATGGATAGCTTGATATTATGGCACTTTCCAGAGCAATTTATTGTTCCTCCATTTGCAATCATCACTTGACACTCTGGTGCTGGATATAGGAAGCAATTCAATTCTTTTGCTACCCTACAATGAATAAAATTGTGGGTGCTTCCTGAATCAATCAACACTATTACCTTTTTCTTCTTGATTTGTCCTTCTATCTTGATGGTTTGAGGAGTGGTAATTCCCGCCAATGCATTACAAGATATGGTCGGATTTATTTGTTCTTCATCTAGGCTTTGTTCCTGGAGTATATCTTCTTCTTTTGACCTTTCTTGCTCCTTTTCTTCTTCCTCTTCACAATCTATGTAGAATAATTTTTTCTCAGCACACTTATGACCTTTAGTGTATTTGCTATCACAACTGTAACAAAGCCCTTTTGCTCTTTTTTCTTCCAATTGTTGTGGTGTCAACCTTATAGGTTGTGGAAGACTAGGGGCAACAACACTTCCGTCTTTATAGTTGTGAGTGGTATGCTTCCTGGTTGCCATAATTTTGCTTTCCATTTTTCTTGCTAACCTGAATGCCTTCTCTAATGAATCAGGTTCCCAAAGGCGAACATCATGTTGGATATTATCCTTTAAAGACCCTATGAACACATCAATCCTATGCTCCTCTGGAATATCTTTTACCCTTATGTTCAATTTTTGGAACTCCTCAATGTGCTCCATTACTGAACCCTTTTGTTTGAGACTTATCAATTGGCTAAAAAAAGTGTTGCTTTTTGTATCTTCATAATGTGCTATCAATTCTTCCGTAAAAATTTCCCAAGTGATAAATTGTTTACGAGAGCAAAGCCATTGATACCATACAAACTGATTTGGTTCCAAATATACAGTTGCCATACGTACCTTTTGTGCATTTTGCACATTATTGAGATCGAAGAATTGCTCCATCTGTAATATCCATGTGGCGGGATCCTTGCCATCAAACTTCCTCATATCGATTTTTGGAATATGGTGATTCTTCGATCCAACATTAGCTTCTATGGAATCATGATTAACATTTCTTTTGTTCTCATCATGAGTTTCCTTTACTACCTTTTCACCATTAGTGACCCTTTCTTGTAGCAACTTCTTCAATTCTTCCATGTCTGTCTTCAAATCTATCTTCAAATCATCCATCTTAGCTTCCATGCCCTTTATCTTAGATTCCACGCCATTTACCTTAGATTCCACGCCACTTATCTTAGCTTCTGTTAGCTTTTGTGAGCGTGACATTTGTTGCACTTGTTCTTGTAATTTTGATATATCATGTAGCATTTCTTCCTCTTCTTCATGAGTCATGCTAGAGCTTTCAGGTTCCTTACTAGGTGTTTGCATTTTCTTTCCTCGGGGCATCAGTTACCGATAATAATGCTTTACTATGCCCTTTGAATTCCGTTAAACCAAGCTTACAAAAATTTAAAAAAAAACTACACACCTTTTTTCACTTTATAGAACCTGATATTGAATCTGATGTATCTCTGTAATTTCAGATCATCCAGTTCTGAAATTGCTACCTGTAGTAGCCTTCTGTGTCCTCTTTCCAATGCCACAAGTCTGAGCCAAATTGGATTCTCCAAGGAAGAGTTATGTGAAATCTCCCACAGTGACTTGCTTTTAGACTGGTTCAGCAGAGCGAACTTGTAAGACGTACCACGAGTCACTTTTTCAACCTTTGAATCTGAAACACACGCACAAGAAACTACAGTACATCCTTTTTTTGCACCTTCTTACGAAATTTCAATCCGATCCTCAGAGAGAAAGTTATGACGATTTTCCCCAGGTCACCTGTTTTGAATGTAATTCAGGAGTCTGCAAAAAGACCAACTTCCTCAGATCATATCTCCGCAAATATCGCGCGAAAAGATCTGAAATTCAGACCCAAGGTTCAGCGCGATTTCGTCTCAAATGGGTTTTTTTTTAGACTTCCGAAACGTCACAGAAAAAAAGTTATAGCGAAAATTCCACGATGACCTGTTTGGAGCAGCGAAACCCTAGAATCCAAAGCTCTGATACCAAATGTTATGAAACCAGCTCAAGAAAAGATAGAAAAGATAGATCAATGCCTTAGAATTCAGCCTCTTCGAGGGGGCAACCTCCTTTACATTACATAAATGAACAATTCTTGGATGATACAAATGACAAAACCTCCTTTCTATATATAGGAGTCTAAGGAGTCACAATATAATCCAGCCGACCTAACAATAATAATATAAAGCCACAAAAATAACAATAGAGGGATTCTATGGAGCACAGAAATAACAATATGGGGGTAATAGGGGCACAACAATATAAATAGGGGGTATAACTACAATAGTAATGGGGTAATCACTAGTATTATAGGGACCCAACACTCCACCTCCCTTTAAACCACATCTCCTTCACCCTGCTCCACCTAAGCAACCTTAGATGCCTGCTCAACCAAATCTGAACCTGAACAACAAGCATGCACAACAGATCTATAGTGGAGAGACATCCTATCCTACCTATGCTACGGAAATCCAGGAAATCAACCTCGAGTCTAAAAGAGTGCTTAAAGATAACCAACCTCTATATCCACTTGAGGAGATTGAAGAGGGAAAGGAAGAGAGTGTTCCTCAAGCCAATCCACCTCCTTTTCCTGAGAGACTAATCCATCCTAGCAAGCACACCCCATAAGAGACTGAACTTCTGGGTGAATTGAAAACTTGTGTGTTAAAGTCCAACTCCTCCAAGCTATCAAAGATGTCCCCATCTACAACAAGTTAATCAAGGAGAAATGCTTCAAACATACTTGGAGGAGAAAGAAAGACACCCCTACCATTAATGTCATTGGACAACTGTCTGACTTAATGTTGGGGAGAGTGATTTGCCCGAAGTATCTAGACCCTAGAAGTCCTGTGGTAGATGTGCACATTGATGGCATCATTATCCCCCATACCTTGATTGATCTTGGGGCTTTTATAAATGTGATATCTAAGGAGACCAAGCTTAAACTAAATCTCTAAGGATCATTAACTAAGACCACAACAGTATTGCAACTTGTAGACAGATCCACAATAGCTCCTGAGGGAGTTGTTGAGGATGTGATGGTCTCCATTGATTCCTGGGAATACCTTGCTGACTTCTTAGTTCTCCAACCTAAGACCAAATTCAATGGTTATCCTCTCATCCTTGGAAGGCCATGGCTAGCCATTGTTGATGCTTACATAAGTTGCAGAGTTGGGAATATGACCATTAAAAATGGGCATTTCTCTAAACAATTGGTCTTGTACCCTCCTACTCAACCATCTCTAGAGCATGAATTACCCTTATGGTTGGAAGATGAGGAGGAAGATGAAGTGTACCATACTAGATCCTACCTAATATATCCCCTATATACTATTATAGGAGGAGGGCAACCCGATGAAGGCATCATAATTGATCAAATCCTCCAGAACCAACCCCCCAAATCCATGCCTCTTGATGAGATGGTGAAGAAATCTAAAGATAACCCTTGGACTGATTTGCGCCTAGTTGAATCAAGTTCTACTCATATCAAAATGGTAGAATTTGGTCCATCTAAAACATTGAAAATAAACCCCTTGTTCTCATCCCATTAGGAAGAGAAGTTGTGAAATATGCTGAGAGAGCATTTGGATGCTTTTTCTTGCAGCTATAAGGAAATCAAGGGAGTGCACCCTTTAGTGTGTACTCACCACATCTACATCAAGGAAGGCTGCAAACCAATGTGCCAGCCTCATGGGAGAATGAACCCAACCCTCAAAGACACAGTCAAAGAAGAACTGAATAAGTTGTTGGATGCAGGGTTCATTTACCCCATCTCATATAGTGAGTGGGTGTATCCTCTAGTTTTTGTCCCAAAGAAGAATGGAAAATGGAGGATCTATGTGTATTACAGAGAGTTAAACAAAGCTACTAAAAAATACCATTTCCCTCTACCTTTCATTGATCTAGTCTTAGATGGCATTGCAAGAAATAAGTTCTTCTCTTTCCTGTATGTATTCAATGGTTAAAATTAGATCTAGATCAGCCCAAAGGACAAATATAAAATGACATTCACTTGTACTTAGGGTACCTTTGCTTATAGGGTCCTTCCTTTTAGATTATGTAATGCCCATGCCACTTTCAGAAGGGCAGTTCTGAGCATCTTTGCTAAGCTCGTCCATGACTCTGTAGAAATATATATGGATGATTTGACTCCCTATGAGTGTGATTTCTTGGAGGCTCTCTCTAACATTGGGAAACTATTAAATAACTTAATTGAAATGAAGCTATCCCTTAGTCCTAAGAAGTGTGAGTTCTTGATGAATGCAGGGACTATTCTAGGTCACTCAATATCCCAGGAAGGAGTACAAGTGGACCCAAATAAAATTGCTATCATAAAAAGGGTCCCTACTCCTCAAAAGTAGAGGGATGTCAAGCATTTCTTGGGCTTAGTTGGATACTATAGGAGGTTTATCAAATACTTTATCAAAGTAGACTCACCATTGTTTGGACTGCTGCCCAAGGACTTTGAATTTTTCTTGTCAGAAAGTTACTAAGAAGCCCTAGAAATCGTGAAGGACAAGTTGACTACTGCTCCCATACTCTGAGGCCCATATCAGGCTCTTCCTTTCCACATCCATGTTGATGCCTCTGAAAAATCTACAGGAGAAAATCTAGGCCAAATATATGACAAGTTGCCTTATGCCATTTACTTCATTAACAAAAATATGTCCAATGTTGAATTGAACTATACTGCGAATGAAAAAGAGCTCCTAGCTGTTGTACATTCCTTGAACAAATTTAGACACTACATCACTGGTTAGAAGACCTTTGTACATACTGACCATGCTGCTATCAAATATTTGATGAACAAGCTTGATGTGAATTCCAAAATTATTAGATGTTTGCTTTTATTACAAGAGTTTGATCTAACTATCATTGATAAGCCTGGTAGAGAAAATGTAGTTGCAGATATTTTGTCTAGAATTGCTTAAAATGAATTTTATTTCCAAATAGCTTAAAATAATCATTGGAATGAAACTTTGAATTTTGAAAGCCACCTCATTTTTACTCTCTAGAAAATTTAGTGAATGGATCCTAATTAACATGTTTTTCTACACAATATTTTCTTTATGAATCTTATTTTGTAGAATCATATGATTCTGATAAATAATTTGAATTTCTTTTTAAATTTCTATTGATTCCTACTTCGAAGAGTTATCCACATTTTATATTTTGTTATTAGTATGAAGGCAAAGGGAAGGAGATGAGTATTCAAATCAATATTTATTTAGGCGAGATTTCTCAAAATAATTTAAAAATATATAATCACCTTTAAGATTTAAT
Organism: Pinus tabuliformis; assembly: GCA_031772625.1. Lineage (NCBI taxonomy): Eukaryota > Viridiplantae > Streptophyta > Pinopsida > Pinales > Pinaceae > Pinus > Pinus tabuliformis. The sequence continues at coordinate 338,621,716 of CM062812.1, forward strand.
GGCTAATGAGCATCTTTACAAATAAATTTTGTTGGGTATCCTATGAATTATATCTTCTGACATTAGGGGAATTTTGACGTCTAAAATGAGTATCTTAGCGAAAATAATAAAATAATAGTTATGAAAAAAAAAACCTTTTCTATTGGATTTTCTACTTATCTTTTTTATAGGTTTACTGAAATTTCAAGTGTAGACCCACATTGTATGTTTAATTAAATTCCACATCCAACAAGAACCCATTCTACATACTTCTGAGTAGACACACATCCAAGAATAATGAAAATACATGAAAATTTTGTGTTCAACACGTTTTTTCATGCGTTTTCAGTTTTTTTCGATGTGGGTCTACTTAGAGATCTATAGAGTGGGTACTCTTTGGTTGTGGAATTTAATTTTGCATGTAATGTGTGTCGACACTTGACATTTGACTAAATCTATAAGTAAATAAGCCGAATATACAATTAAAAAAATAGTTTTATTCATTTCCCTACAAAATATTTTCTCCTCGAGATGACATCATCATCTTGAATCCTATTTATCCTTTTAAAGATAATTTTTTTAGTAATTTTTTTGATTTGAGATTCATTTTTTACCTCAAAATTCCACTATTAGGTTTGTTTTGGGATTAAAAATGGTACTCTTGTCATTTTCCATAACATTGAAATCATCTAATAATTGAATGTTTGGTTTTTAACACATTTTTAGGTATAGTGGTGATGCCTATCAATATTCCTTGAAAGGAAATGTCATTATTTGAGATGAAATCCTCATTCAAAATCTTATCCATTTTTCTTAAAACTAATTGGCTTACCTTCATGAGATACTATATTATTGGATCAAAGAAGGGAAAAAGGGGTAGTGTGAATTACAAATTCTCTCTAAGGTGCATATTTTTAACAAGCCCAATTGGTAACATATGATATTTTAGGAATATAAGACCATGCCAATGTTTTTCCATGAGAGTATTTATAAAATATATTTATTATTTCCTCTACTCTTTCTTTGGGAAGCTGTCAAGGTATCTCAACTCCATATTTTCAACTTGGCCTTCATCTTAGACTTGAGTATTCATGAATTATTTTTGTTGTCTCACTATAGGAGACTTAATGAGAAGACATGTATATCTTGTTTATTTTTTTGTTTAAGAGAAAGGTTTTGAATATATATCAAAATATACAAAAGAAAAACCATGAAATATATATCATACATCGCCATGTTTGAAAATTCAAGTGATTAGACCCGCCATTTCTTTCTAGAATTTCATAAAAAAATCTTACTAAACATTCATTTTAGATGGTATGATTTAGGACATGCATTATTGTAATTAGATTCATTAAGTTCATTTAGAGTTTCTTCATTGCCCCTTCAAAAAATATTTTGTTTTGTATGTGCTACCTAATATCTCTTTCATTTTTGCAACCTCAAATAGGATAAATTTATTTGGTAAAATAACGTAATCATTACAAACATCCTTAAACTCATTTCTATGTATAATATGTCTTGATATATTTAATCCATATTCAACACACTTTACATCATTTGAATAGAAAAAAGAAGAAGAAACAATGATATAGAATTCCTCTTAAAACCTTTTTCAAGAACATATGCTTCCCCACAAAGATAATTTAGGTCATTGGTTCTATTCTATAAAACATGATACCAATGTTTTTGGCAACGGAACATGAACAACATTAATAAATTTATTTAGATAGAAGCCTATGATTATAGTGAACGCAATGATATACCTAACAAAATCCCTAATAGATTCTCAATCCTCTATGCCCGTTTCACATAATTCCTACCAGATTTTAGCCCAATAATAAGCTTCAACATAACTATTTTCAAAAGCTTTTTTAAGTCAAGGCTAGTTCTAAATTGTGTAAATGAGTGAGATGGTATACTAGTTTAAACTTTACCTTAAAAAATGAAAGGAAAGAGTATGGAAAATACATCTTTATGAATGGCACAAAGTAAGAACATTCTTACTTGAAGATTCATATTTTCTAATATGTTGAAATGTTGTTTCTCTTCTTTCACCATCAAAATTTGGTAAGAAATAAACTACCTTGTTTGAAAGGTCACATAAATACCCTTCCAAGTCTAATGCAACATTGGTCTCCCATGTAGGTATTTGGAATGGAGCTATAAAGAGTAAACTCAAAATGAAAACATATCTCTACACAGGGGGACTTGATGCACCCTCCTTCTAGCACCAACTTCGTTGATAAGGAAATATGTTCCCCATCAACAATAAATGTTCACCTCAAGGAGAAGTCCCAATAGAATTCAATTTTTTTGGATAGGGAACCCATCTAAATTTTTGTTCCAACAACAATTACTAGTTTTGTAGTTTAATCGATTAGTCTTGGTCCACCATTTAGCATTTCCAAAATTTAAGGAATGAAATGCATCTAATTCTACCATGCAAAATATAAACAATGAAATCTAAATTAATCTAAGAGGTACAATGAACAAAAAAAATTGACAAAAGTTAGGTGGAAAGTAAATAAAAAATATAGGTTCATTTATCAACTACAATGGCACAAAATTTATATCTATTGAACAAAGTGCTGGATAGTTAAAATCTAAGGAGGTTTCTGTAGAACTATGCTCTTTGGGGTAGAGTCATGCGATATAAGTATATGAGTGGCCTATCCATGAAGATTGGTTTCACATTTGTAGGAAATTAGATAAAAATAGTTTGATTATGTGGAAATCCCTTGTCGATGGATTTATTTTGGTTGGTAAATGGTCTATCTAGAGGATTTGTAATAACAAGAAAGTGAGAATAAGTGAGGAACCATGGTGGGGGTTGTTACTTCAATCTCTCTAATAATATTCTATATTTTTTACATGTTATGGAAATTTTTTCCCTTTGGGATGCAAGGTCATTGGAGCATGCCAGATTAGGAAGAAATAGTTGGAAGTTTGAAGTAGATATAGGCTTGTATGGTGAGCTTACAGTAGAATGGCACATCTTTGTGGGAAAGTTGTGTTTTTCTCATGTAAAGTTGATTGAGAAGGAAGTGGATGCTTTGGTTTAGTTCAAGAACCCCTTATTGAGTGTCTATAATGTGAAGCTTAAACATGAAACCCATATAGAGGAAGAGTTCACTAGATGTACACTCTAGTGGTGGGGTCATGTTTGGAAAGCGCATGGGACTCTAAATACCAAAGACATTCTATGAATTTCTCTCAACAACAAGCTACTTACATGGGACATCATACTCAAACACAGGTGGATAGGTCATAATCAGTGTATTATGTGCCTTTAGGCAGTAAATCAATCTACAACCTTTGTGCAAACTGACCCTTTTTGAAGAAAACTTAGAGTTTGGTAGAAAAAGAAATCATCCAAATGTATCTTGGAATAAGGAGAGCTTGGAGTTATATGTCCAGGGTTGGTTTAGAAGCTATATCTAGCTATGATTCAATTCCTAGTCATTTTGTTTATTTTATATGTTCGGCTAACAATATTACTGTGTTATAGGATAAGAAGGTCCCAACAAAAGCAGTAGTTGGCTTTATATTCAAGCTCATGAGTGAATTCAAGTGAAATCCTAAATCAAAAAAGTCTATTTGCCAATTATGTATGCTCTAGACTTTGATACCCCATAGGGTTTCTTTAATGGGGCTAGCGAGGGACATCCACCTAGGTGTGGGGTTGGCATTGTTTTTTATGTAAATGAATTTCATTTCTTTCATATAGGATATGCTTTGGGTCCTAGTTCCAATTCAAAGGTCTAGTTCTTAACATTGCTTGCACTTATTTATTTTGTAAATGCTCAGGGTTTTAAGGGGTTGCAAGTGATGGGGGATTCTGAAATAACAATTGAATAATTTAATGTTAATTCTTCGATGGAGAATGTATAATTTGAATCCATATTTTCTCAAATTCAATAATGCATTCATGAGCTATAATGGGCATCCTTACCCATATTTTTTGTATGCTCAATGACCTAGTGGATAAAAGGAGGTGTTTGGGATGGCTCCTTTTCTATATATGATTTTTTTGATGGCCAATAATATAAAATATTTAATTTATGTTTTAAGACTTATGTTTGGTATGATGTGGACTATGTCTTTTCGAGATCGTCTATTTAATCTCATTTTGTTTAGTGAATTTATCAATTCCTAGTCTGATTAAGCTTGTTTGTAGTTTGAAGGTTATATTTGTTGAAAAATATTATAAATGATGGTCCACTTTATGTGATGGGTTGAAGTGATAGAGACTATCACCATGATACTTTTGGTTTGTTTCGTATAAGTCTTTATGAAACAAAAATATGTATATTCTTATTTTTGAATATAGATATTTTTTTTCAAAAAAAAAGGTGCAATGACACCAAACCTTAAGAGGATAACTCAATTGAACAAAAGTACTTACAATTATTAGGAAATCATACCAACTTGGCCACTCAAAAGAGAGGCATATTAACTATTAAAAGGATTAAATATTAAACAACCCAAGAACATATATATCTCACCTCTTATTGACATAGCTAAGTGACCTTACAATTGTGAAGGGAAAATTCCCTTTTTTTTAATAGAAAAAAATACATTTTTAATCATTATCATTTCTAGAAATTGTCATTTTTCTATTTTAATATTGGTTAAATTTATATAAATATATGATTTTACTATAAAAGAGATTAATCAAATAAAGTATTCTATAATATTGGGATAATTTGATTTTCTTAAAAGTGGTTTTCATACTTAACATTTTTCCATATAATTTGAACTTAGCCCCACACAAACAAACTGATTTACATCTTATATTGTCAAACCAAATATAATATTGCCTAACTAATTAATTTACATTTCATACATAATTAAACCAAATATTATATTATCTTTTTAATTTTTTTAATTTAAAAATTTATATAAATCTAAAAAATAAATAAATAAATTATACTTTCTTGGTCAATTTTTTTTTTGAATTTTGCAATACGAAAACTTCATTTTTCATTTTTTTCACTCTCGTTATCTTCTGCATTCTCAAAACACTTTGCATTTTTTTTTGAAAGAATTATGTCATGGAGTATTTTTCTTGCAAACTTTTGATAATAGGAAAACATTATAAAATTATACCAAATAGTCTTTATTAATCTCATCAATTTTATATGATGTTTGTTCGTTCTCAATCAACGAATCAATGTGAAAGGCTATACTCCTATTCAACATTTCATATTCGAAGTGAAAGTGAAGTTGTACTCTACGATGGGAAATATTGATGTTATTGTGTTTTTTTCTCGAATATGTATGAACAAGAACAATTTAAGATTGTGGATGATAAAGAGTCTTAACAATATAAATCGCTGCTAAACATTGTAGATCTGCAGCAAATGATAGAAACAAAACCTACCAAAGCCCTGATCTATGCCACAATCATAGTTAAACGTAAATAACTCCAATAATCCAATGGAAACCATATATATAAAGAATATATTTTATTAAGCAACACATGTGAAGGGAACAAATAATGTTAAGAGTCTTCAACTTTTGTAGAGTCTATCTCCTCTATAATGTGTAAAACACAACAAATAAAATGTTTGAGTTCAGTGAAAACTCAAATGGAAAAAAAAATGGTGTGCAACAGTGATAATAATTAGAGTTACAACAGTGAGTGTGACTCTGATAATAATCAGAGTTAGTGCAACAATGAAAATAATCGAAAGTGAATAATCAATGGAAAACCCTTCTATTTATAACAAAATATTAGGTTATCCTCGAATAATGAGCAATAATAAAATATTATTAACCCCATTCTAGAAATAACCATTTGGAGGAAAAAGTATTTAAACTTTTATTTAGAAATAATAAATAAATAAATGATTTATTTATCATCTCAAGAAATATGGTTAAGGGATAGTAAACAATTAATGTTTTATTTAATTATTCCTATGGGATTTGGTAAAACTTGACAAAGGATAATAACTAATTAGTGATTAATTAATTATTCCTAGAGAAAAATAAGATAATTAATGATTTATCTATTTATTTCTCATAATTGGGTCAAATGCAATAAGGAATATTAATTAAACAATGGTTTAATTAATTATTCCTAGAAGATAATTAAATAGATAATGATTTATTTAATTATTTTTCATGGGTTTAATTATAAATGACTTAACAAATATGGTTTATTAAGTAATTTCTCACAGTGAAAGTAATTTTATATAGTAAAATTGGCCTTATGTGATGTACTTCGATCCATCTAGTAAAAATTATGGGTAGATGATCAATTTTTTGTGTTCAACACTACAAAGTTGTACTCTAAGTTGGGAAATATTCACATTCAAACTAAAGTGACGTTGCATCCCAATTAGTAAATATTTTTTTTATTATACCTGCCCAAGTATGTTATTTTTGTGATTATTTGTTGATTAGTTTCTGTATTTTTAGCTCAATAAAGTTTCACATTTTATGTGATTTAGAAATAAAAATATTGTTTTGATTTCATGGTGATAATTTTGTTTAAGATATGTATTTTAAAGTTAAAAAAAACTATTAGTATTAATAAATGTTTATATTCAAGTAGTGTTATTGTTATATGATATAATTATTAAATTTATTTTTTTTAATTATTTTTTCACATTAATATTTAATTATAAATATTTTTATAAAAATACTATACAAATAAAATATATATTTTACAAAATTTAAATTATTTAAATCCAAAAAACAAAATTATTCACAATCAATATATATATCTATATCTATATCTATATCTATATCTATATCTATATCTATATCTATATCTATATCTATATCTATATATATATATATATATATATATATATATTTCTTTTAACATATGATATAAAAAATTCTCAATTATTATTTTGTTTGGCAAGTTGTTTGTGTCCTCCATAAATGACAATAAGTTAATCTTTGGCTTGAGAAATTGTGACCCAGGGGCATCTAAGCCATCCAAATTGCCTAGGGATCAACCCAGGGGCATCTAAGTCGTCAAAATCACCTAGGGATCACATCTGGCATGTGGCATAACATCCCTTAACATGACTTGATTAGGTGACCTTCATTTCACATAGCCACTTAACAATACACCCCATCACAAGCTTATTATTATTATTATTTTTTAAATTTGATTTAATAAACATAAATATATTAAATGTAAAAATAGATTCAGAGCCACAAAGAACTTTTAAAATATTTAAATCTCAAATTTGTGATTCCAACAAATTTTAGTTGAAATCCTAAGATACTTAAATATCAAACTTGTAAATGAAATAAATTTTTAGTTGAACTTCTAACATATTAAATATCAAATTTGTGATTCCAACAAACTTTTAGCTAATTTAGAGAAAATTTGATAAAAAAAAATACCAAAAAATAACGTACAAAACTTAGAACAAAAAGACAACAACCTTAAAAAATACTATAATTTTTTATTTAAATTATACCCTCCCAAATGCATTTATATATATATTTTAAATAATTAGTTTAAATTATTTATGTTTATTTTTTAATTTTTGTTGATATATTTTAAATAATTTTTTACTTATATTGATTTAATGATGGTGACTGGACCAATTAAACTAATCATCGTAGCATGTTATAATAAAATGTATTTATAAAAGAGTAATTTAAATAATACAAAGATAAAAAAACTTATTAACAAACTAATCATCATGGCATGTTATCATAAAATGTATTTATAAAAGAGTAATTTAAATAATACAAAGATAAAAACTTATTAACAAACTAATCATCATGGCATGTTATAATAAAATGTATTTATAAAAGAGTAATTTAAATAATACAAAGATAAAAAACTTATTAACAAATATGCAAAATAATAAAGCAGTAGTCTAACTATGTTCCATAACATTATTTTTGGGTCAATTTTGGGAACATGGATTATTTGAAATATTAAGTTTCAACTATACAAATTATAGAAATCCAATCTCCAAAGTTTTTAAGGGCACTATATTCATCTATACATTCAAAAATATTTTTTAAACAAGTAAATTCACAATCCAACCAAATATCATATAATTGAAAAAAACAAAAAACATTTAATAATTAAATTGGTACAATAATAATTTATTCAATAAATTTGTTTTTTAAGTAAAATAATAAATTCTTTTGAACATTTTATAGGATTCCCACACAAAATAATATGATCTCTTTTTTTAATATATATATATATATATATAATCAGTCCTAAAGAAAAAAACATAATATGAAAAAATGAAAAACATAAAATGCTTAAACTCTACGTTAATAAATTTAAGATAATATATTATAGAACTTGTACATATTATAGAACTCTACATTAATAAATTTAAGATAATATATTATAGAACTTATATATATTAAATTTAAGATAATATATTATATAACTTGTACTTAAATCGTATCATAACCATAGTATATTCTCTAAGGAAACACATGGATGTGAGGTGTAAGTTGTTTTGATATTATAACCGGGTTCAAGACCTTTCCCATTGGGGAATAAAGCGAAGAAAGAACATGAACAGAATGAGGTAGAAAACAGTTGAGAAATTAGTGTGACTCCGACAGTTTATCATCATCATTGCGATAGAAGTTGTCTACTAGCTCGTGAGCTTCCATGGCTGTTCTGAGATCGACGACTGTTGTGTGCCCTTCCAAGGACTGCTCCCAACTTTACGATCACTAGGCAGCCACTTGTGTTCGTCGCCCCCGATAGCCCCACTCCCCGTCAATCGCTGTATCTTTCCAACATTGACGATCAACGGGGAGTAAGGAATCATACTCCCAAGCTTCTATTTTATCGCAGCGACAGCGACTCCTCCCAGAAGAAGAATGAAGAGCATCCTGTCAAAGTTGTGAAAGAGGCGTTACTATCACTCAATTCCTTAAAGCTATGAGTGAAATGGCCAGAGGGGCAGCAAGCCCCGCGGTTCGGCCAGTTTGGACTAGAGAAATCATCCGACCCAGAGAGAAACCTACTGTGGAATTTCCTCACCATGAATATGACCAACTGACGCCCGATGATTACCTACGATGAGTTTACCGTTATCTGCATCAGTCATGCAGTGATTGAATCGCACACCCAATACGAAGCCTCCACATCTGAGACGCGTTAGCTGGAAATTCAAAGGGTGCAAAATTCTATCAGATTAGCCTCGACATGTGATACCGGATAGTGCTGACTTGAGGGCAAATATGAATTAATATTTGATAGCCACATCCGAAAAAAGAGAGTTGTTAGTTTATTTATTATAATAGTTTTTAATTATATGTAATTTATTGCGATGGACAATATCTCAATAACCTTAGCTACTGACAAACTAATTTTATAATATTTCAATCATCTCTGGCTACTCACAAACTAATTTTATATTTCTAAACTAATTTTATTATATTTGAACAATTTTTAATTGGTTTTATATTTATAAAAGGTAAGCATTAATTAAAAAAAAATCAATAAAGGTTTCTTATATTTCTATGCTATCTTTATGGATAATTGATTAAATTAATTTTTTAGTCTAACAAAATAATTTGTTATTGAATTTAAAGGCTCATTTTACAGTCAAATATGATGTGTAATGATGTTCATCAGTCACTAAAATTAAAATAAAAAATCTAAAACAGAAAAATTAAATAACTATACAAAACATTTATGACTTTCTACCTTTCAATTAACCTAATTTCTCTTTTGTTGGCATTCTCATTACTTTCTCTCAACTCTAATCAGATTTCATATCTCTATCCTCACATGTACCACACTTTGACAACTATAAATACTGACCATAAATAGAAAAACAAAATTTCAATTCTCACACAAATCTCCAACTCCACTTTGAGAATATTCACACTAATCTTCATTAATTTTATGGGTAGAAAAGTTCACAAATACCAATAACATGATGATAATCAACTGAACACTTCCGGTTATAACTGATCAAAGTAACCACTTCAATATAAAGATAATTGATCAAACTAAATTTTTAGTCAAATAAAGTAAGATAATTGATTAAATTAATTTTTTAGTCTAACAAAGTAATTTGTTATTGAATTTAGAGGCTCATTTTACAGTCAAATATAATGTGTAATGATGTTCATCAGTCACTAAAATTAAAATAAAAAATCTAAAACAAAAAAATTAAATAACTATACAAAACATTTATGACTTTCTACCTTTCAATTAACCTAACTTCTCTTTTGCTGGCATTCTCATTACTTTCTCTCAACTCTAATCAGATTTCATATCTCTATCCTCACATGTACCACACTTTGACAACTATAAATACTGACCATAAATAGAAAAACAAAATTTCAATTCTCACACAAATCTCCAACTCCACTTTGAGAATATTCACACTAATCTTCATTAATTTTATGGGTAGAAAAGTTCACAAATACCAATAACATGATGATAATCAACTGAACACTTCCGGTTAGAACTGATCAAAGTAACCACTTCAATATAAAGATAATTGATCAAACTAAATTTTTAGTCAAATAAAGTAAGATAATTGATTAAATTAATTTTTTAGTCTAACAAAGTAATTTTTTATTGAATTTAGAGGCTCATTTTACAGTCAAATATAGTGTGTAATGATGTTCATCAGTCACTAAAATTAAAATAAAAAATCTAAAACAAAAAAATTAAATAACTATACAAAACATTTATGACTTTCTACCTTTCAATTAACCTAACTTCACTTTCAAATAACCTAACTTCTCTTTTGCTGGCATTCTCATTACTTTCTCTCAACTCTAATCAGATTTCATATCTCTATCCTCACATGTACCACACTTTGACAACTATAAATATTGACCATAAATAGAAAAACAAAATTTCAATTCTCACGCAAATCTCCAACTCCACTTTGAGAATATTCACACTAATCTTCATTAATTTTATGGGTAGACAAGTTCACAAATACCAATAACATGATGATAATCAACTGAACACTTCCGTTTAGAACTGATCAAAGTAACCACTTCTCTATAAAGATAATTGATCAAACTAAATTTTTAGTCAAATAAAGTAGATAATTGATTAAATTAATTTTTTAGTCTAACAAAGTAATTTGTTATTGAATTTAGAGGCTCATTTTACAGTCAAATATAATGTGTAATGATGTTCATCAGTCACTAAAATTAAAATAAAAAATCTAAAACAAAAAAAATTAAATAACTATACAAAATATTTAAATAATATTTACTCATAAAGAAATTCGGAGGTGAAGTTAGATCCCTCTGCACTAAGAGAGAATAAAATACTTCTGAGGTCAAGATAAATCTGTATTTAAAATAAATCTTCCATAAAAACAATTTATCAATCTAATCCTTCAAATGATCTAATGTTTCTGATCCAATTTACCTGAACGAGTAGTAGTGGAGAGTCTGTGATGTGATCTCTCAATCTTCCGGCAAAAGGATAGTAATGCACCAGAACCTTTGCGAGAGCCTCTTTCACAACTTTGACTGGATCCTCTTCGTTCTTCTTCTGGGTGGAGTCGCTGCGATAAAATAGAAGCTTGGGAATATGATACCTTAATCCCCGTTGATCGTCAATGTTGGAAAGATCGAGCGATTGACGGGGAGTGGGGCAATCGGGGGCGACGAACAGAGGCGGCTGCCTAGTGATCGTAAAGTTGGGAGGAGTCCTTGGAAGGGCACACAACACGCCGGAAGAAGAGTAAGCAGCCAGTCGCCCCGCTGCCTGTCTAACAGCCGTCGAACTCTGAACGGCCATGGAAGCTCACCACGTAGGACAGAACTTATATCACAATGATGATAATAAACTCTCTGAGCTACACTAATTTCTCCAAACGTAGCGAACTGGTTTGAAAGATTAATGCCTGGGCCAAATTTATGGACGAGCACCTGACTACAGCGAATTAAGAATAAAATAAAAAAAAAACATCGTAATACGCAAGCATATACTTTATTTTGGCCTTACTCTCTGTCCAAGCATCATATAATTTATAATAATAAGTATTAAAATATTTATTCTTATTTTATTTGGGACATTTCTATTTTGTTTTATTACAATATTATAAAATAATATTATAGTTTATCAATATCATGTAATTAAAAAATTATAACTTACTTTATGTGACACTTGTTCATATGATTTTTTTAATTAAAAAAAAAAAAACAAAAATGCATAACTATTTTGGAAATAAACATCAACTTTTGATTTGTGTATACTACTATGAATATTCTAGAATACTCCATGGAAGTTAATTTTTGACTTTCTCCCTAATAATTATTGATAATGAAATTAAATTTTTAGAGGTCATATATCAAAGTAGTTAACAAAAACTACAACTAACTCAAAAAAATATATCTAAAAATGTTACTTTTTTAACTGTTAAATTATTAAAAAAACTATACTCAATATCTTCAACAATGGAGCTCCTACTCATGGCTATGGGGTTTTCCCTAGCAACTTCAAGTGGCTTCTCTCACCTTCTTTGCAACACTTTTTCCCTTCTATGTGCTCCCTATGGTCTTGGTGGAGTCAAAGATTTTTTTTTCAACTTATTAAATTGTAATTCTACGTCGATTAGAGCCTTTTGTGCATTGTCTACCTATGTCCTTAAGGCTAGTTCATGGAACACGATTATTTTCAAGGATGTTGTTCTAATTGTTGTTGTGGCACACCTCCCTTCCCCTTTTCCCTTTTTTGATGCAAGAAACCCCTGTTTTCATTGCTTCAATGCAACTATATGTAGAGGATTCCCTGGGTTACTTATTGTCTTATAGTTTGGTTTTTTTGTTTGAATGGTTCTTGGCTAGGATTAACAAACATGAATTAGTAGATCTTCAAAACTAGATCTCAACCTCTTAGTTACTGGTAGATCTTCAAAATTGGATCTCGACTTCTTGGTTACTTGTGATTAAAAAATAATTCTTTGTCCATCCTGTAGGAATTTACAGGGTAAGTTCCTCAGAAAGAATACCAAAAGGACACCGCTCACAACCAGATCACAGATCAATACACCAGTATTTTTGACGTGGTTAAAACCCTCAAAGAGGGAAACAGTCCACGGCCTGTCTCAACGTGGGTACTACAGGCAATTTATTAATCAAAGAATGAAAATTTACATAAGCTTCTCTCATGCACAGATTACCCGAACAATGACCCTCCATGCGCTTTAAATAGAACTCATGGACCAATCGGGTGTCAAGCCACGGATCAAGTGTCGGTAATACCGAGGTGAGAGTGAACTGTCGGATCACTACATATCGTGACCGTCGGATTGTAAGTTACAAAATGTACAACGGTAAAGAAAGACACTTTACCTAACTCTATACCTAACTCTATACTAGACCAAGTTGAACTTAACTATATCCTATGTGTCGGAATATCCTAACATCCCCCCTTAAGAACAACTTGGGATAGGATTGAAGGATTTACAAATATGACACAATAGGAGAAGGAAGGAGGCACTAGAGCCTATCCCCCCTTAGTGACAACTTCCTGAACTCTAAGCATATATCGAAGTTTAGTGAACTTCGCCTCTGTGAGAGCCTTTGTGAAGATGTCTGCAACCTGATCATCTGTTGAACAATATTGCACTTCAAGAACATGGTCATGAATGAGCTTTCTGATGAAGTGCATGTGTAGTTCAATGTGTTTGCTGCGCTGATGGTGGACTGGATCTTTGCATAGCTGAATGGCACTTTGATTATCACACCAAAGTGTGGTTGGATGCTGCTGCTCAAAGCCAAACTCTGATAGGATCTGACGAAGCCACAAGGCTTCCTTACTAGCTTCCACGGCACCACGATACTCTGCTTCTGCTGACGAAAGAGAAATGGCAGCCTGTTTCTTACAAGCCCATGTAATAGGTCCTGAACCAAGAGTGAAGACATAACCGGCAGTAGACTTCCGATCATCAGGGTCACCAGCCCAATCAGAATCAGTGAAACCAACTAACAGAGGAGCTGCTTTGGCACTGTAATGAATCCCAAACTGTACTGTACCTCGAACATAACGAAGTATTCTTTTAGCTGCTTTCCAATGACTTTCACGGGGGTTTTGCATAAAACAAGCAACAAGGCCAACAGCAAAGGAAAGATCAGGACGAGTATGGGTTAAATACAAGAGTTTTCCTACAAGTTGACGGTATAAGGTAGCATCAACTTCAGGAGAAGTACAAGAGACTGAAAGTTTGACTCTAGACTGAAAGGGAGAAGGGGATGGCTTACAGTCTTCCATGTGAAAATGACGAAGAATATCACAAGCATACTTGGACTGGGAAAGGAAAATACCCTCCTTGGATTGCAAGACTTGAAGACCGAGAAAATAGTGTAAGTGTCCTAAGTCTGTCATTTCAAATTTCTTTTTAAGGCTGGACTTCACATGGTTTATAAGGTTGGGATCACTACCAGTAAGAATAAGATCATCAACATAAAGAACAAGGATGATAAGAGAGTTGCCCACTTTCTTGGTGTAGACAGTATTGTTAGAATGACACCTAGAAAAGCCAGATTCTAAAAGAAAGCTATCCATTTTGGCATACCAAGCCTGAGGAGCTTGCTTGAGGCCATAAAGGGATTTCTTAAGTCGACAAACAAGGCTGGAGTCTATTTGTATGAAGCCAATGGGTTGTTCCATATAGATTTCTTCCTGCAAGTCGCCATGCAAGAAGGCAGATTTAACATCCATCTGATGGACTTCCCATTTTAAAGAGGTAGCAAGGGAAAGAACAAGGCGGATAGAGTTCATTTTGGCAATAGGGGAGAAGGTTTCAGTGTAGTCAATGCCTTCAACCTGTGAAAAGCCCTTAGCAACGAGACGAGCTTTATGTTTATCAACTTTCCCATCTGGTCCATACTTGGTTCTGTAAACCCATTTACATCTAACAAGTTTGCGTCCCTTTGGTAGAGGAACAAGATCCCATGTATCATTTGTCATCAATGAATGATATTCTTCATTCATAGCTGCTTCCCAATGTGGATGGCCTGAAGCTTCTGCAAAAGTGTCAGGATCATGATTTACTGGAGCTTGAGCCAGTAAAGAAGAGGCTCTTTCAAACTGAGAACGTGTACGTCGCTGATCTGTAGGATCACCGGCAAGATCACCTGCTGCATCCCGAGTAGCACGGACCCATCTTGGAAGTTGAGGATCCTGAGAAGGTGGGGGAGGATTATCATCCTCGCTTTCATCATCTGAAGAAGAAATGTTTTCAAAAGTAGAAGAGATAGGAAGAGGTGGCACATCCGCCAGACTAGGCTCGCAGGCCGATTTATTTTCATCAAATTTTACATCTCTTCTAATGATAACATTTTTGGACTTAAATGGAATAAGTCTATAACCTTTTACATCTTCAGAATATCCAACAAAAGTACATTTCTCACTCTTAGGTTCTAAAGCTTTATGCTTTTCATCTGGAATATGGGCCCATGCTTCACTTCCAAACACACGAAAGTGACTTACATCTGGTTTAATGGAACTCCAAGCTTCTCCTGGAGTGATATTCTCTAGAACCTTAGTAGGAGTGCGATTGATTATATAATTTGCACAATTAATTGCTTCGGCCCAAAAACTAAGACTGAGTCCTTTAGATTGCAGCATACAATTAGCCATTTCCTTTAAGGTGCGATTTTTCCTTTCAGCTACACCATTTTGTTGTGGAGTATATGGAACAGTATGTTGCATTTGAATTCCATTTTCGGTGCAAAAGTTGATGAATGTGTTTTTAACATATTCTCCACCATTATCAGTTCTTAGCTTAAGAATTTGATGTCCAGATTGTTTTTCAACAAAGGCTTTGAAGGCCAAAAATGTGTTAAATACTTCGCTCTTGAGTTTTAAGAAGTCTACCCAAGTGCGTCTGGGGAAATCATCAATGAAAGTTAAGAAGTACTTGCAGCCAGAGAATGAAGCAACAGGAAGAGGACCACATAAATCACTGTGCACAAGCTGTAAAGGGGCTGAGGCGTGCCAAGAGGCACGTTTGTCAAAACTGTCCCGATGATGTTTTCCGAGTACACATCCGGAACAAACACCATCTCTGCAAGATACCATAGGAAGACCTGTCACCATATTTTCTTTACATAGATGCTGAAGGGAGCGATAGTTTAAGTGACCAAATCGCTCATGCCAAAGTTTGCTCACTTCATCATTATGAGCAACAAATACTGAGGGAAGATTGGATGACCCAAAGTTGTGAAACTTATACAACCTTGTGGAATCATCAGCAAGACCAGTAGCTAGAACCTGTTTAGGATCTTTTAGATCCTTGATTACAACATCATGAGGTGAAAATTCAACAATTTTACCTTCACCTGAATGAGTTATCTGATAGACAGATAGAAGGTTGCAGGATAAGGTTGGAACACATAATACATCATTAAACTGACCATTGTCTAGATGAACAGTTCCAGTCCCTACAACATTAAGAGATCTATCATCACCAACATATATATTTTTGGTGTTACAATCATTTAAAGAAGAAAACATGGCTTGGTTTTTGGCCATGTGATAAGAGGCTCCAGAATCAATGAGCCACTCATGAGAATGAGAGGAAGAAGAAGATACATTTAATGCATAACCAGACTGAGATGATTGACAACGACATGCAGAAAGTGCCATTCCGGAAGTTGAAGTTGAAGTAGGCTCCACATGGATGTTATGTTTCTTCATTGCGGCTTCCAAGGCTTCCATCTTCTTAAAGCATTTAGATTCTAAGTGGCCATCTCGATTACAAAAGTTACAATGTCTATCAGTCTTCTTCCATTTGTTTTTATTGGTCTTATCATTTTGCTGAAATGATCTTTCATTTTGAGGCTGAGTTGGTTTAGGACCATTCTTTTGAGGATATGACTTCTTAGGATTCTTTGAATTTGGTTGCTGCTGGGCGGCTAACGCTTTCGTGGAAGAGTTTCCAAGATTAAGAAGACCAAGGTGTAAGAGTTTTTCTTGTTCTCTTATTAAGGAATCACAAAAGGAGTCAAAGGAAGGGGCTTTGTAGTCTTTTCCTTGACAAATGAAAGCTTCCCTTGTAGAATGGAAAGTGGAAACAAATACAGAGTAGGCTGGTCCCAACTTAGTAAGGATGGAATAAATAAGGTTACCATCTTCTTTCTTAACTTTAACACCTTCCAAGAGATATCTAAGGGTCTTGAATTTGGACAAGAAATCTTCAATGCAAGAAAAATTGTTAGGATCCAAAGTAAGCAACTCATTTTCAAGTTGATGGGCTCTAATTTCATTTTTAATCCCAAAAACTTTAGCGAGTTTTTCTAATGCTTCATGAGGAGTCTCAAGTTCTACAATGTGGAATCTAAGATCAGGAGAAATAGACATCCCTATCAAACCACGTGCTTGATCTTGTCTATTTTCCCATTTTGCAGCCTTGTCTTCATCTTTTGGTTTCTTCTCTTGGTCTGTGGCTATTCTGAAGAGACCTTTACTTCTAAGTAAATCTTCCATGTAGGCTACCCATTGGAAGTAGTTAGTGCTGTCAAGAATGACTTGGCATGGACTTTCCATTTTTTAAAAAAAACTGAAGCTGAAGATGCTGAAAGTAAGTGTTCCAATGGATAGATCTCGAAAAAATAGGCGGTTTTAAAAAAAACGGCTCTGAAAAAGGCTTTCGGATGAAGAAGTTATGGCTTTTTGAAAAAAAATTGTTGACGTTGCCGGCAAAGTGCGCGAATGTGTGGGAATGAAAAAATCCGCCCCCACAAAATGGAGACTTGAACCCAAGACCTCTACTCTCTTAAAATAGCTTTGAACCAATTGATCTATACAAAAAATTTGAGAGAGAGAGAGAGAGGGGGGGGGGGGGGGCCTTGGTTTGCGTGCTTGCCTTGAGAAAGCTCTTTTTCCCTACAAAACACAAAACACAAAACCCAACACGAATATGCAAAGAAAAACGAACCTTGCGGCTCGAAGTTAGCTTTAGCCAAAAAACTAGAAATTTTAAAAAAAAATCTCTAAGTTAGCTTTAGCCGAAAAACTAAATATTTTTCTCAATGTCTCTGATTTTCCGAGATCACACTAAGGTGCAGGGAAAAGAGCATACGCATGAGAAAAATCCTTCCTTTCTGTTTCTGATTTGCCCAGATCGCACAGAGTGGCAGGGAAAAGAGCATACACAGAAAGGAAAGGTATAGATCCGGTTAAAAAAAAGGTTAAATAAACCGAAACCGAAATAAGCAGAGAGAAAATAACAGTAAACTGCAAAAAACACTGTATACCTCCCGATCTGAAAAATGACGCAGCTAGGGCTACCGGAAACCTTTTCGCGTGAAACGAAAGGGGTTCCTCACTGGAACAGATGCTCCGAACACAACAGAGCAGTCCTCTCGGCCCGAAAGCAGTCAGAAACAACAGATCTAGGAAACAACAGCCGCATGCAGTTCTACCGGCTTCAGATTTGGATCACCAATGGACACGGCCCTCAAATAGCTCTGATACCATGTAGGAATTTACAGGGTAAGTTCCTCAGAAAGAATACCAAAAGGACACCGCTCACAACCAGATCACAGATCAATACACCAGTATTTTTGATGTGGTTAAAACCCTCAAAGAGGGAAACAGTCCACGGCCTGTCCCAACGTGGGTACTACAGGCAATTTATTAATCAAAGAATGAAAATTTACATAAGCTTCTCTCATGCACAGATTACCCGAACAATGACCCTCCATGCGCTTTAAATAGAACTCATGGACCAATCGGGTGTCAAGCCACGGATCAAGTGTCGGTAATACCGAGGTGAGAGTGAACCGTCGGATCACTACATATCGTGACCGTCGGATTGTAAGTTACAAAATGTACAACGGTAAAGAAAGACACTTTACCTAACTCTA
Source organism: Pinus tabuliformis (assembly GCA_031772625.1). Taxonomy (NCBI): domain Eukaryota; kingdom Viridiplantae; phylum Streptophyta; class Pinopsida; order Pinales; family Pinaceae; genus Pinus; species Pinus tabuliformis. The sequence continues at coordinate 338,640,511 of CM062812.1, forward strand.
TACTAGACCAAGTTGAACTTAACTATATCCTATGTGTCGGAATATCCTAACACATCTTGGAAGGCTTTTCACTGTGGAGTTTGATATTATTAAAGACATGTATCAAATTCTTAATTTAGGCCTGTGGTTTTTGCTAAAAGGGATGACAAATACAATTGTATATCCTCGAGAAAAACACACATAATCACATGAATAAACTACGATTCTGTTGATGGTGTTGGATGCCGCCAACATATAAGGGGATCTCTCCAATGTGAAGTCCCAATTTGACCTCACACCATTTAGTGTAGGTGTCCCATCTGGCTATACAGTCTAACCACCATTGGAAAGGTTTCAAGGATATGCTTTGGTTACACACACACATAAGAGAATGCAACACCACTTTGGGGCAACAAGTATGTGAGCTTTGTGAGACACCCAATGTAAGGTGCACGAAGGAACTTCCATGACTAGTAAGGGAAAACGAGCCTCTGGTTAGAAAAATAATAGTAATATCTTAAGGGGGGACTCGAGAAGGAAGAGAAAGACTTGTTGATTACCTCCATATTAGTCCACATAATAAACAACAATCATGAAATCATAAAAACAATTATTTAGTAATAACAATAGCTAAGCAGCAAATTAGTTCATTAACTTAATATGTAACTAAAGCAACATATACCATAAACATAACAAGAATAGTCCTACTATATCTATGATACATGTATGAAGAAGTGTCAGATCACAGAGCTTCTGATTAAGAATGAAATATCCCAAGTACATTGTTACATATGTTGGGTTGTGTTATATTCTTTCCACGACTAGCCCACGTAGTTAACCGGGGGTTAGAGGGGGGGAGGTCACAAGGGGTTTGAAGTGTACCCGTAACCCCACATTATCTTTGTTCGGACCCACCTATGGTTTTGTGCATGATTTTTGCACATGTTTTTTGGACGCAATGGTTTTTTGGTCCATGGTATTGGATGCTTCAGCGTGTATAAATATGTATTGTAACATTGAAAGGAACATAATGAAAAATCAAGCTGGTAGTCCCGGTTTTGGGATCCAGGGGAAAATATCTGTGTATATGTGTTTTATGTGTTATGCTCTTGCATTGTTTATTTTCTGTGTTTTAGAATTCGTATGCAGCTAATTTCTGTACGGGGTTAAAACCTACATTTGGTATCAGAGGAATATTGGCTTCAAGGGGAGGCTTTTGTTGCTGAGGAGTTTCGCTCGAGCTTGTGGTAGACCCTATTCAGTAGGAGATCTGTGAGATCGATTCTGGTGGTGAAAGAAGATGGTGAACAGTGGAAAGATAGAGATCGAGAAATTTAATGGTCAGAGTTTTGAGTTTTGGAAACTCAAGATGGAGGATCTATTGGTGGATAAAGACCAGTGGATCGTAGTAGATGCGGGTACTAAACCAACGGGAGTGTCCGATGAAGAATGGAAGAAGTTGGATCAGAAGGCGAAGAGCACAATACGATTGTGTGTCTCAGATTCAGTATTGCTGAATGTATCAGGGGAAGCTACGACAAAGGCTTTGTGGGACAAGTTAGGGACTTTGTACCAATCTAAGTCTCTCGTGAATAAACTGTTCCTGTGGAAAAAGTTGTATAACCTGAGGATGAAAGATGGAGGCTCAGTGACAAAGCATCTAAATGCATTTAATACTGTGGTAAGTTAGTTAGCATCTGTTTATATTAAAATTTCAGATGAAGATAAGTGCATCAGTTTGTTGTGTTCTCTACCACATTCATGGGATAGCCTGGTTATTGCAATAAGTAGCAATGCAACTACCTTGCATTTTGATGAAATAGTCTCATCCTTGCTGACGGAGGAGATGAGACGAAAAAATATGGAGAGCCAAAATGGTGATGCCTTGTCTGTATGAGGGCAGACCCAGAACAGAAACAAAAATAAGTCATCGAGTGGGAGATCTAAATCTAAAGGGAGATCTAAATCTCAAGAAAACTTGTAAAGGTGGTGTGCTGGAAATGTGGAAAGGAAGGGCACTACAAAAGGGACTGTAAATCTAAAGCTCCTGACAAAAGAAAGGGATCTGATGAGGCTCCTTCTGCAGAGGTGAAAACCACCTCAGATGAAGGTGGGGATGTGTACTTGGCTTCTTCAAGTACACATGTAGATCATGAGGCATGGTTGATTGACTCAGTTGCATCCTTTCACTTCAGTCCCCATAGAGAGTGGTTCTGCAAGTATGAGAAATACGATGGTGGTGATGTCTTCTTAGGGGATGATAGGAAGGCTAAAATCATTGGTCGTGGAAAAGTAAAGTTGAAGTTGCAAGGTTGAAGGGTTAGAACACTTTCAGGTGTTCTACATATTCCTGCATTGGCTAGAAATCTGATTTCTGTAAGCAAGCTGGATGATGCAGGTGTAAAGACAATGTTCGAGAAGCATACTTGCAAGATTGTTCAGGGAGCACTGGTATTGATGCAGGGAGTTCGGATTGGAACTTTGTACAAGCTGCAAGGTAGCAATGGTTTTGATTGGTGCAACAGTTCTGTGGTTCATGAAAGTGGAGCTAAAAATCTAGTGGTCTCTGGAGAGAAGACCATGTTGTGGCATCAAAGGCTTGGACATATTGGAGAGAAGGGCTTTCGAATACTTCATGGTAAAGGTATGGTAGAAGGTATGTGTAATAGCTCTCTGGATTTTGATTTCTGTGAAAATTGTGTAACAAGGAATGTTGTGTACAGTCGAGATGTAGTGTTCAGAGAGGTGAAATATGTTATTAAACATGAAGTCCAACCAAAGGAACCTGAGAAGATAGAGTTTGAGCTAAAGGAGGAAGAATCAGACTCTACAGCAAAGGGGGAATCAGAATGAAGAGCCACAAACTCCGGCTGTGAGAAGATCAGTTTGAGAAAGAAGGAAGCCTAAAAGGTATAGTCCATCTGCTTTCTGTTCAAATTTTGCTTTATCTATTACTGACGATGATCCCAGAACTGTGAAGGAAGCAGTGGATTCAGAGGATGGAAAACTCTGGAAAGAGGCCATGGTTGATGAAATGGCATCTTTGCACAAAAATGAGGCTTGGGATCTGGTGGAGTTGCCGGCTAGAAGGAAACCCATTGGCAGCAAATGGGTGTTCAAGAAGAAGACAAATGAAGAAGGAAAAGTGGAGAAATACAAAGCTCGGTTGGTAGCAAAAGGTTATTCCCAGGTGCCGGGAATTGATTTTGGTGATATTTTTTCTCCTGTTGCCAAGGTAACTTCTATTAGATTACTTTTATCTGTTGTTGCTGCTTTTGATTTTGAGGTAGAACAGATGGATGTGAAGACAACATTTCTTCACGGGGATCTGGAAGAGGAGATCTACATGAAGCAACCTGAAGGCTTTGTGGTGAAGGGTAAGAAACAACTAGTATGCAAGTTAAAGAAGTCTCTGTTTGGGTTAAAACAATCACCAAGGACGTGGTATTAAAAATTTGATACATTTATACAGGGACTTGGCTTCACCAGAAGCCAAGCAGATCACTGTGTGTATTTTAAATTAATTGGTGACCGTGTTATTTATTTGGTCTTGTATGTGGATGATATGTTGTTGGTTGGAAATGATAAAGAAATTATCCAAGATTTGAAGACTCAATTGTCCTCCAAATTCGACATGAAAGATCTTGGTGTTGCAAACTATATTTTGGGCATGGAAATTAAAAGAGATCATGAAAAGAGGAAGCTTTGGTTAAACCAGAGGAAATATGTCGAGACAATACTGTAGATGTTTAATATGCAGGATATTAAATCGGTGAAGGTTCCTATTCCTGTAGGTGTGAGGTTATCTGTTGAACAGTGTCCCAAGACACAAGAAGAGGAAGAGGACATGTCCCGTGTTCCATATGCAGGTGTAGTTGGTAGCCTGATGTATGCAATGGTCTGTACTAGACCAGACATTGCACATGCAATGGGAGTATTGAGCAGGTTTATGTCAAAACCAGGGAAGGAGCATTGGACAGCAGTGAAGTAGGTTTTCAAGTATTTGCATGGCACTAGTGATTATGGTTTGTGCTACCAAGGAAGACCAGGATTGGATAAGGTGTTGGATATTCGTGGCTTTTTTGATGTATACTGGGCTGGAGATATAGATCATAGAAGATCTACAAGTGGGTATGTGTTTAACCTATTTGGAGGTGCAGTCGGTTGGATGAGTAAGGAACAATCTGTAGTGGCACTATCAACTACAAAGGTAGAATACATAGCAGCCACCCATGCAAGCAAGGAAGCAGTTTGGTTGTAGAGATTGTGTTCAAGTATGGGGTTAGTACAGGATGCTATAAGGATAGACTGTGATAGCCAAAGTGCAATTTTCTTGGCAAAGAACCCCGCATATCATTCAAAGACAAAGCACATTGATGTTCAGTATCACTTTGTGAGGGATATGATAGAAGACAAAAAGGTGTTGCTGATAAAGGTGGACACTTTGAAGAATACTGCAGATGCATTGACCAAATCTGTGAGCTCTGAGAAGTTCTCTTGGTGTAGAGAGACAATGGGCATTTCAAGGTTGGAAAAATTACTAAGCTCTCTTGTGGCCCCCTGTGGAAAGAAAACAACAAGTGGGAGAATGTTGGGTTGTGTTATATTCTTTCCATGACTAGCCCATGTAGTTAACATGGGGTTAGAGGGGGGGAGGTCACAGGGGGTTTGAGGTGTACCCGTAACCCCACTTTATGGGGTCCAGGGTAGCGCCCCAGAAAATTTTGGCTTTGGACCCTATGTTAGGTTGGGCGAACCCACCTATGGTTTTGTGCATGATTTTTGCACATGTTTTTTGGACGCGATGGTTTTTCGGTCCATGGTATTGGATGCTTTGGCATGTATAAATATGTATTGTAACATTGAAAGGAACATAATGAAAAATCAAGCTGGTAGTCCTGGTTTTGGGATCTAGGGGAAATATCTATGTATATGTGTTTTATGCGTTATGCTCTCGCATTTTTTATTTTCTGTGTTTTAGAATTCGTATGCAGGTAATTTCTGTACTAGATTAAAACCTACAACACAGGTAAAAAACTATATCCAGTAGTGGAACATGAATCCACAACTTACTTCTCTAAAGAATGATCTATCTCCTATGCACTACAAGAGAAGCTAAGGCAAAACTCCAAGAATGAGGAACTATTTATAACAAATAGCAACGACCTTTGAGCTTCCTCATGACTCTTCAACTCCTATGACTTTTCATATTCTATACATGACTTATTACATTCCATATGTGGCTATTCACATTCCACATGTGTCTCTTGGACTTCATTACACACCATTTATTACAAAAGACAAGTTACAGATGAGATGGTGGCTATATAAGAAAAAAATAATAATAGGACAAAGTCTCATATTGACAAATCATTTGCTTCCTCACGAAGCTCATTTGTGATGTATGTGTGTCATGCCCTAAAATATGCTGAGATGTCTTTGACTCAAACTAGAATTTCCCCAACATAATGCATCTTCACCTTTAACGCCTCTGTCAATATAGTCTTGGAGCTTAACTATACATTATTCCATAGTCATGAAAGTTTCATATGAGCTTTAATTGTTGTGATGACATATTTTATAATAATGTCCTTCGTGACCTCCAAGCCCCTGTTCTGTTGCTTCTTTTATTTGCTCAATGTATTCCCTGACCTCATGGGAGATGACTTCTCTTCCTCTGATTTGTTCAAGTGATAATATTGTGGGCATCCCATGTTTATGTGTTAGAGAATCAAAACCATTGTACAGTCAATTATAAGCAGCAATAGTACTGATCGACTGTTCCCCAAGACACATGTAGTTCTGATGGTGGAATCTCAACTGAACTTTGTCTATCTCCGCAAAAATCCTATATTTTCTTTCTAAATGTTGCACAACATCCAAATACTTAGTAGTCCACTCCTGAATTTGGTCAACTACTTTGTTTGTCACTTTCAGGCGTTTCACCACTTCTTGTGCTTTCTTCTAAATGTCAACAAGAGGAGCCACCACTTGTTGTAGAAGTATCATCTCATCGTATAACCATTCCATGGTGTCCTCCATTGACCCCAGTTCCTCCTGCATGGATGACTTCCATTCTATGGTGTTAAATCCTTGTGAAGATAATCGTTGATTCTTCACTGCAAGATGTTCCACTTATTGCTTCACTGCAGCGAGTTCTCTCCTTAATATAGCATTATCATTCAACATATATCAGAGTTGTCTTATGTTGTTGTACCAAAAGAAAATTTGTCACCATGATTTCCCTAGGATTCCTTCTGGTATTGGCAGTTATAACCTTTTCTGTGGAAATTGAGACCAGATTATGAGGATTATTCAGGAAGTATCTATGACTCTATTGCACGATCCTCTTCTTCAATTGATCAAACCTGACACTACATACATCCATGACTCTGTTTACTGATGGAGGTGTGATCCCCATCTATCCAAATGGAATATGACCTCCTGTGAGAGGAGGTTATTCTGGAGAAACTGGTTCATCATCCACTGGTTGGATGATATCTTCTTCCTCCAACTCTTCCCCTTCTATATCCTGAGTCAATTGTTCTTCTTCCAGTCTATGTGTTGCTTCTTCCTCTTGGGACTACCTTTGTTGTTCATCTTCTATTCTTCTTCTCATTGCTTCTCAAGCAACTCATCTTGGTTCCTCTTCTCCTCTTGTTCTACTTCTCTCCTCTCATGTATTACTTGAATAGCTCCTGTGTTCAAGGGATCAACTTTCCTTGTCTTGCTACTCTCGCCTATCAAATCATACATGATCCCCTTCTTAGGAGATACTTTCCTTGCTTGAGGGGTTATACACTCTTCCTCCTAGACCTGCATGTCTTGAGCTAGTGGATCTTGGGGTGAACTAGTCTCCATCCCTGGATGTGCCTTCCTAACTACATTATACCAGTTCTTTGCCTTCTCATCTTCTACTATGAACATTGATGAATACCCCAAAGGGAAAATGATCCTTTCACAATGTTGCTTGCACACTCTCCTAGGATCATATCCATGAAAGTCCTTGGTTGCGAAGTACAGGCAATCTGACTCTTGTATTTCTATTGTTTCCGCCTTATGACTCTTCAACTCATATATAGTCTAATCCTCAAAGGGAAGGTGGGCCAAGAGGCTTTCTTCCTCTTGTGAAGAAATCTCGACAGTCCCTTGTCATAGTTAACTTATCTTTAAAATATAACATTTTTTGTTTCAATAACTTAATAATTTTATTAAAATGTTCCCTAACTTGATTTTTCTAATTTATCGCTTTATGACCTAAAAGCTTAAGAAAGTGAACATAGTAAACGTATTGTCTTCGTTTACCCACTTATCTAAACCATGCTTTTCCACCAACTACATATCATAAATTAACTTATAATCATGATAGAGTATAATTTAACTTATAAAACAAATTAAATATTAGATAACATAAAATAAATATATTTATATTACAAAAATAAATAAATTTTATATATCAAACATGAAATTAAAACTAATGGAAATATTTTCCTCATAATTAATAAAATTTTATAAACTATATTATCTATAAAGGGAAATTATTAATCAAAACCTTTTGGCAAATTAAAAATAAAACTCGAACTACATCCCAAACTAACTATTTTGAACCCTGAGCTACATTCCAAACTAACAATTAGCAATCACATAGCAGGTCAAGGCATAATGCTACTAAAGCCATCCATATGAATGGTTCATGCACTAAACGATTTTTTCACAAAAGGTAGAAGAATGAGTATGCTACAAGATAATATGAAACGTGTTACAATCTAGACATGGATTATTCTTGATGAAAGGCTTAAGTGCAAATATAGTCACCTGCATATTAGAAGCTTAATAAAAATATGATAGTATCCATGATGCTACTGTATCAAGTAAATAATCTAAAAAGTTACTTTATCTATCTTAAAAGTTACTTTATGGATGTGTAGGAACTGAAGGAACTAAAGTTAAATTTAAATTTGCTAGTCTTCATTTAAAGCAATAATAGTTTTTTCTTCCCTTCCTTCTATGAACATATCAACCTAAAATAATCCTTGGAATGAATTTTATTTCTAAATCGATTTAAATAATCATTAGAATGAAACTTTGAATTTTGAAAGCCACCTCCTTTTTACTCTCTAGAATGGCTCTTAATTAACATGTTTTTTTACACAATATTTATTTTTATGATTCTTATTCTGTAGAATCATATATTTGTGATAAATAATTTGAAATTAGTTTTAAATTTCTATTAATTTTTATTTTATAGAGTTATTACCATTCGAAATTTTGTTATAGTGATGAAGGCAAAGGGAAGAGGAGGAGTATTTCAATTTAGATTCATTTAGGTGAGATTCCTCAAAATAATTTATAAATATATAATTATCTTCAAGGTTTAATCACTAGTGAGTATTTTTACAAATAAATTTTGTCAGGTATCTTTTAAATTCTATGCTTTTACATTAGGAGAATTTTGAGGTCTAAAATGGGTCTTTTAAGGAAAATAATAAAATAATATTTACGAATTTATAAAGAAAAATAGCTACCTTTTTTAATGTATTTTTGACTTATCTCTTTATAGGTTTACTCAAATTTCAAGTATAGACCCACATTGGATGTTGAATTAAATCCCACATCCAACAAATACCCACTTTGCATACTTCTGAATAGACCCACATCAGAAAAAATTGAAAATACATGAAAAAATCGTGGTGAACATGTTTCTTCATGTGTTTTTTTTGTTTAATGTGTGTTAATTTTAGATAACAATGGTATGTTCTATGCTTAACACAATTTACTTCAATGTTCCTTACCAGCCCAATGAAAATTTCCAGTTGCTTCTAGTAGAAATCACATTAACTTAATCATATTGACAGTAAATGTAGATAGAACATAAAAACATGTACATGAGACAAGCCAAGACAAGAGGACAAAAGATATGGCAGATGCCAGGGAAAAACCCCAATGTGGGGAAAACCAATTGATGAAATATTCTTATTATTATTTAATAGTTCAATAGAGAGAGAGAGTACATAGATCAAATTTACTTGCCAAGTCAACTTCAACCCTAACTAGAAAGTCAACGTTGGTTAAATAAGCAACAAAACTTCCTCCAAGAAGCTCAATCAACTGTAGTCCAGTTTGGCCTTCAAGGAGGGTCAAATTCAACCGAAAATAGTCCAACTAGCCTCAATCAAACTCGGTCAAACTTAAGTCAATGTTGCAGTCAAACAATTAAGTCAATAAAGGTTAAACCGCCCCAAATGCCTCAGTTTCTGTGCCAGAGAATGCGACCTCAGGAGGTTGGAATTCTGCCCAGAAAAACATAGTCAAAGATAGTCAAACAACCCTTGGTCAACGCTGGTATGTATTTTGAAATTTCAGCCTGTTCTTGTCTCTAAAATTTCGTCCTCTTTCCACACGTGCAAGAGAGAGAGAGAGAGAGAGAGAGAAGAACCCAAGTTGTATGAACCAATCTAATGTGTGGAGAGAGAAGCACGTGTGAGTGATTGATGTCCAAATGAGGTGAGAGATCACTCCTATTTATACAATTTGTTGAGGGTGAGTAAACACATCCAATGGGCTTCTTGAGCCTACATTAGATTGAGGCTGACCTTGATAATTTTTGCATGAGAGAGAATAAGTTCAAAACTCCACTTTTTCTTGTCCGAATGAGAAGATATTTATATCAAAATTAGTCCTCTCGAAGAGAGGAATTCAATGCAATAATCATCTCCATCATATGAGTTGTACCAAGGTGTAATTTGACCCTATTTGCCAATTTTAATACTCCCTCTCAACTAGGGAGAATTCTGCCTGCTAATCCATCTGTATCAACATATCATCATGTCATCATATACCATCTCTGTCATCATTTATCTGCTCTTCTTTGCTTAATCATGAAGTAATAATGAAGAAGTGATCAAGAGTGAGTCACAAGATCTTACCACTCTCCACTGACAAAATTCAGTCCTTGATCCCAGATCAAGTTGTTGAACACCATGCTTCCTATTCATATGGAGTATGATAGTACATGATGCATCCATCGGTAGTGTTATGGTCCCTAATCACTTTTCCCAAATCATTGGCCAGATGAGAGGTACTTCCCATGAGTCCCAGATTACATGGGAAGGATGTGTGCTAGGGCACCGATAAGAGAAGGTGAACCACTCATCCTGCTCATATGACATAGGAGAAGGTGAACCACTCATCCTATGCATACGTTGATCATAGGGGAAGGTGAACCACTCACCCTACATACATGTGTCCACAATCATAGGGGAAGGTGAACCACTCACCCTACACACATGTCAACCATCATGGGATATCATAGGGGAAGGTGAACCACTCACCTTGTATCTAGCGCACCACTAGGGGAAGGTGAATCACTCAGCCTATGGTCGATCATAGCTCCAATAAGTACCCCAAGCCCCTAGGAGCTCCCAAAGCTGAGTTTCCAACTCATATGGGACCCTCATATGAGGGTCTTTCCATGACTCAAAGTCTCTCTAAGAAGGTTAAGAAGTTTACCTTTTCCAATGGCTTTGTGAGAATGTATGTGACCTGCAAATCCGTCCTGATGTGTTGGAGCCTTATTTATCCCCGTTGTACCATATCCAGAATAAAGTGGTTCTTGATATCAATGTCTTGGAGCGGTCGTGGAACACGAGATTCTATGAAAGGAAAATTGCATTCTTGTCGTCGCATAATATCACAGTGGTATCTAGCATGTGCTAAAATATCTCACTAAAGATCTTCCTCAACCAAACAATTTCACAACAGGCCATACTTGCAACAATGTATTTGGCCTCGGCGATGCTTAAAGAAACTCATTTCTACTTCTTTCTCATCCAAGATATTGAAGCAGACCCTAAAGAGAAGCAACACCCAAACGTACTCTTACGATCCACCACACTGCTAGCCCAATCAACATCTATATATCCATGTAGCCTCAAATTCTCGACATTGTATGTCAGACCATAGTGGATTGTGCCCCAGAGATATCTCAATAGATTCATAGTAGTAATCCAATGAATGTGATGAGGCTTGACCATAAATTGACTCAACGTGTTCACAATGAAGCATACATCAGGGCGAGAGTTGACAAAGAACATCAGGGCCCCCACAAGTTGTCGATGCTTAGAAGGGTTCACTAATCCGGGCCCAACAACAATTCCACAAAGCTTCTTGAATTTGAGTTCCATAGGAGTAGACACGAACTTGCAATCCACCATCCCACATCTCTCAAGCAACTTTACAATGTATTTTCCTTGTGAAAGGAAAATCTCACCTGGCTTTTGGCAGACCTTTGATCCTATGAAGTAGTGGATCAGGCCTAGGTCCTTCATCATGATTTCGGAAGCCAACTCCGTCTTGCATTGGATGAATGAGAGGGTCATCACCCGTTAGAAAGAGATCATGCACATAAAGGAGCAGAATGAGAGGTTTGTCCTTTTCAACCTTGAAGTATAGGTTTGGGTCAACATAACTCCTTGTAAATCCTAGCTTCATAAGATAACTAGCAATCCTCTCATACCAAGCCCTGGGGGCTTGCTTCAACCCATAGAGGGATTTCTTCAACCTGCATACATGTGTCTTACGATCTTGAATTTTGAACCCCTTGGGTTGTTCTAAATAGACTTCCTCTTTAAGTGGGCCATGCAAGAAAGCAGTTTTGACATCCATTTGGTGTAGGCTCCAACCTTGCAAGGTAGAAAGGGCTATGATCAAATGGGTGGTGGTATATTGGGTAACCAGTGCAAATATATTGTCATAGTTTACTCCTTCCTTTTTAGAGAAGCCTCGAACAACAAACCTGGCCTTGATATTTTCAACAATCCCATCAACTCCATTTTGATTTTGTAAAGCTATTTTGAAGTGACCATAGACTTGTCCTTGGGTCTGGGAACCACATCACAGACATAATTATTCATGATAGATTCATATTCCTCATCCATTGCATTCTTCTAGACTTAGTGTTTCATGACTTCTTTGAATGTACAAGGATTAGATTGTACAATGGTACTTATGGCAGCTAACTACCCTTGGTACCTATTTGACTTCTTTCTTTCACGAAATGTTCCCCTTGGTGAAATATGTCTCTTAGCATCTTCAAGAGTATCTTTGATCCACAAAGGTATTTTTCTTGAAGTAGAGGGCTCACTAGGAGGTGTATCAATGGGATCCATCGGACCTTCAACATTGGGCATCAGATCATCCGTCAGAGATTCATCCTGCTTTCTTACATCATCATCATTGTCCTTCCTAGGGATAGGAATATCTTAGAATTTACTAAGGGAAAAAGCTTCATCGAAAGTGACATCATGACTTATTTCCACTTCTCTTTGACCAGACACATAAATTATATATGCCTTCGAAGTTTCATTGTAGCCTATAAACGTTCCTTTCTTCCCAAATGCATCTAACTTGTTTCTTTTCTCTTTCAGTACATCAAAATATACAGGACAACCAAAAATTATAAAATTAGAAACATCAGGTTTCATACCATAGAAAACTTCTTTGGGTGTTTTTAAGTCTAATTCTTGATGTGGGCATCTACTTTGAACATACACAAGGGTGTTGAAAACCTCTCCCCATAATAACTTCGGTAGACCTTGGTCATGAAGCATGGCATGGGTGGCTTCTATGATAGTTTGATTCTTCCTTTTGACAATTCCATTTTTCTCAGGAGTATATGTAGTAGTGGTCTCTCTCTTGATGCCATCTCCTCTACAATAGACCGAATGCTGCCAAACATATTAATCCGTAAAGGATTGAATGCTGCGCCATGTTGGTGGAAACTCCAAATTTTACACTAGTCAATGGGTATTGCTGAAAGGGGTAAATACAACTATAATACATTTGTGTTAATATTTGTGAACTTCATAGATGGTGGTATAAAAATTGTGCACATGCAATGAGAATGGCCTTGGGATCCTATCTCTAGTTCCTAGGAAGGAGGAATACTGTGCATTTTTTGGTGCCATCGATTGAATTCGAGGGAAGTTTCACATATACTGTGGACAGAGCAAGATAGATATATGGGATGTCTTATTTATCGAGGGATCATTTGGGTTTCATGATTCTCAGAGTCCCTACGTGTATGACAAGAAAATTTACAGGGGCACCTCTTTTCACAGGCAAGAGGGGTCGATCTATCTTATAGTAATTCCATTTGCAGACCTGGATATTTTCATCACTTCAAACTTAAAAATCCCACCACCACACTGTATGAACTGTGAGATCATAGACTATGGTTTCAATGTTAATACCACCGTGAGAATGAAATAGTCATGGTCTCCATGAGTAGTTTAATCATTAAATGGAGCACTAGTCTTCATGAGTAGTTTAATCATTGAATGGAGCACTCAATCTATCAACGAAATGGAGGACCGATATATGTTGAATAATGTATGTTGGAAATTGTGGTATGAAACCTCTATTGAATATTTTTTAATAATTCATTTATGCATTGAAGCATATGAGGAGTTCTTTTTTTTCTTGAAGATTGTATATGGAGTGTTTTTTTAAGACCATAATGTATACGTTGGAGCCTACCTTTTTAGTTGAATATTTTTGAAGACATAACCAATCATTTTTATTACAAATACATCAATATATTGTTGCAAGTATTATAATAATTTCAAGGCTAGATCAGATTGTACGATGCATTCACTAATCTCCATTGTGGGAGAAGTTGTCTCTTGCAAAGAGAAATATCATGGGTGGTCGAGGGAGATAAAACACACCTTGATTTTCAATGGATTGTGGAAATGGGTGTGTGAAGGAGAAGAAGACAATGCACCTCAAAAACGTACTTTAGATAAGGAACTTGCCATTTGGGAAAATAAGAACAACAAGGCCTATGCCTTGATTGCAACGCCAGTAAATGAAGAGGTTCATCATCATATTTATCCATTTTCAAATGCCTTTGAAGCCTTAAGGAAGTTGAAGGAATTGTATGACTCACACTCTGAACTGAAGTTGTTCAATTGATGATCAAGTTGTTCAATATTGAGTTGAAAAATAATAACCCTCTTGACTTAGCATCAGAAATAAAATCCATTATGCATGACATAAAATGGTGTTAAAATGGATGTTCCTCTCACAACCTATGCGAAGGCACTATATCCCAATTATTCGCATTATATTGAGTCATTGCAAGCAAGTGGAAAACTTAAGGAGATTTACTTTGACTCTGTTGAGAAGAAGTTTTATGAAAGATGGCAGGATTTTTGCAAGAAGACAACTCCTCAGTCTTTTGAAGAAGATATATGCCTTGCATAGAAAGAGAAGAATCATGTACACGATTCTTCTTGAGGAATAAGTGGCTGAAGAGGAAGAGGAAGAAATAATTTTAGAGGCAGGGGGGTAGGCATTTCCAAGGAGAAAGGTTTGATATTCATTGCATACAGTGTAATAGAAATGGACATGATGCTTCCACATGTAATTTGCGTTGGGACAAAATCAAGCAAGAAAGAACTGAAGAAAAAGGTAAAAAACCTGGTAAAGGAAAAAAATCTGAGTATGCTCATTATGTTGTGGCACATTGCAACATTGGATTAACTAAAGACTTATTCAATAATTAATTTGCTTCATGGAAAGATGCTTGGTTGCTAGATTTAGGAGAAAATTGTCACATGACTTTTAGAAGAGATTTCTTTAAAGAATTCACTGACAATGTTGATGGAGCATTATACTTTGTAGACAAGTCAAAAATCAAAGGCTTAGCACCATAAGGCTCAAACTGTCTAGACTTCCAAATTTTATTCTGCACGATGTTCTATACCTCCCAGAGTTGAGGAGAAACTTGTTATATTTGGTCCACATCCGCCAGCAAGGGCACTCCATTCACATATTTGATAGCAAGGATGAGGTCAGAAAAGCATCATAACGCTCACTTGTCATGACTGGGATAGAAGAAGAAAGACTTTTGAAGCTACAAGGAACCTCTGCTCATGCACATAACTTTTCATACAATTCTCACTATGATGAAAGTACATTTCCATCAAGTCTTTTATGGCATGCTATATTTGGGCACTTGGAATATGGAAAACTTCATTTTATGAAGAAAAATGGTGTTACTAGTTTGCTAACTATTCCTAGGAAACTTAAGCAATGTGATTCCTGTATCTTAGGAAATCACTTCAAACAATTTTTTCACCATTCTCATTCTAGAGCACATAAAAAATTGAACTAATTTATTCTTATTTATGTGGCCCAATGCCTATTCCTTATACAAATGATAATAAATATATGATGAAATTTATTGATGACTACCCCAGAATGTGTTGGGTTTATTTATTGAAGAACAAATATGAAGCTTTGAAATATTTAAGAAATTTCATGCATGGATTGAAAATGATGCACAATCTCATATTGGAACCATACGTACTGATAATGGTAAAGAATATGCTTCAAATGAATTTTAAAACTATCTCCGCAACATGGGATCAAACATCAAACAACTGTGCCTTATAATCCCCAACAGAACATAGTGTTGGAAATAATACTGAGAGGGGGGGTGGGTGAATCAGTATTATTAAATCAATAAAACTTTTTCATCTCCATACTTAGATACATATACGCTACTTCAATTAAGGGAACCCGCGTGTATACACAACTGTGTCTAATGCAACTAGCGTATATCTATAATACTTATGATTCAGTTAATCCATTAAATGTTGATCTTTAGTTAGTGCATTAGAACTTTATTAACCATAAGTACAGTAAGCAGGTGCAGTAAAACAAAATAGATCATCACACACAAGAAGCACACATGAACACCATGATATAAGGTGGAAACCCAATGTGGGTGAAAACCACCTGCTGCAAGTCGTCTCTATCTTCATTTAATAAGAAACAATATTTTTGTACTGGTGCAGCCTTATACCAGTACTCAGGCTTCTACCTGCAGAAGGCTACAACCTTCTCTCGTTCTCCAGACTCTCCTGGAAGGGAGCTACAACTCCCTTAGCTCTTGTACTAGCCGATCCATTTACTAGTACGTAGGTGCCGACCTACTGAAATGCTCCAACCTTTACTTGTTCTCTAGTTGGTACTGGAAGGGAGCTACCATCCCCTTTGCTCTTGTACTAGTTGATGTACTAGTACGTAGGTGCCAACCTATAGAAGGCTACCACCTTCTCTTTCTTCCTCCAGGTACCACGTTTCATACATTTTCAGACTTGATACTTTTGAAGCACAACACAATAATCTGGAGGCCACGTTTCATCCAATTTTCATGCTGGACCCATCAATATCATTGAAGCACAAAACAATCAATAGTAGCATCATCAATTTCTGAATCACTGAAACACTGAAACCCTGTCAACAACATAGTCACCAGAACACAGAGAAGACAACAGAACTCTGCAATAACAATCAGACCCAACTGCAACTTCAAACATCATACTTCATTATGTATACGCTACTATGATGAATCAAACCCGCGTACATACACGCTTTCACCAAAGCCAACCCGCGTACAGATCTATAAATATTCAATCATGACCTGCAGCTATTTCAAACTTAAATTATACCCATTTCAGAACATTACATGCGTCAGAATACAGATCTAGAATAAGCATAATCAACCATATAGAGATAGTTCATTTCAAACCATTTTATCCTGATCTATGCTTAGATCTTGTTCTTCATCAACTTATGAGATCCCTCCTTAGCTCAGATCAAGCAATGCATCATAAACCCATATCTTGCATACTGGATCTCATACTTCATCAGATATTCAAGACTTTTTCCTTACTTTAGCCTAATGATCTTCTTCTCCTTTTATAGTCTTAGGCCTTTCACAATACCACGGTCTAAAATCATAACAAATCAATACCATGGACCCAATACTTGGGATCATCACTTCTGATAAGATACCATGGTCCAAAACCATAGGTTCAAGTACCAAGGACTAAATACCATGGACCAAGAATAAGTTCTCCCACATATACGCGCTTTTCCTTGCATGAAAGTGTGTGTATACACATACACATCTTTTCAACGACTAACTGCGTGTATATGCGGCTTGGTCACGATGAACCTGCGTATATATATTTTCTCTTCATTCTTGTATTCTGATCATCAATTCCTTGCTACTGACCTGCTACACTGTGATCTGTCATCTGTGTGATTTGCCATCAAGGACAACACTTGTCTCATAATGCCAACAATCTCCCCCTTTGGACTTGATGGCAAAGCTAACTTGTCATACTGAGAACTGTCATCTGATTCCTTTGAGCCGTCCTGCATCCCATGAATTCTGTCTCATCCAATATCTCTTTTGTAGATTCATCTAGTTATAAATAAGTGAGATGTTCTTCTACGAGTGGGTTGCCATCAAGTACAACACATGCATCATAATGCCAACAATCTCCCCCTTTGGACTTGATGGAAACAACACCAAATCACTCTCCCCCTTTGACATCAAGGGCAAAGGGCGGACCAAGATATTCACTTTCCTTAATAAACATCCCACTGACCATACTCCCCCTGAGTACTTGCTAAAATTTCTGATTGAGCTCCCCCTTTGTATATGCCAAGGTGTACTAATCTGTCCATGCTCCCTTTGAGTACATGCTGAAGTCTCTGCTCTGCTGAAGTGTGTTGTTCATGCTCCCCCTGACTGTAAGCAAGGTCTGCAAAAAGATGTTCTATAGGAAATAATCATGACTCTATCATAAATGACCTTCCTATCACCAAAGACTCAT
The DNA here is from genome assembly GCA_031772625.1 of Pinus tabuliformis. Classification (NCBI taxonomy): domain Eukaryota; kingdom Viridiplantae; phylum Streptophyta; class Pinopsida; order Pinales; family Pinaceae; genus Pinus; species Pinus tabuliformis. The sequence goes on from CM062812.1 coordinate 338,658,186, forward strand.
ACATACATCCATCTCCCATCCTAGTGGGGATATACCAATATTGATTCATCCACCCAATCAAGTGGGGATACATCAAAACAAGAAAATTACATCATCCATCCCAGGCATAGTGGGGAAACTAACATAGGCCGTTACATGACCTTGATAATGACTGAAATATTTCAACATCCTTCCTTATGCATAGAGGGGGTACAGATTACATTATATGACCAAAATAGATTTCATCAAATGACTACAATAGATAGAGACACACTATTACATCATGAGTCTTGATATGACCTTTACATGAGACCAATCATCTAAATAAGACCATTACAGTCATTAGCAACTATCATACATAATGTATGATCTGCTCCATAAGAATCTTTCAACAACATCTAGACCAACAATCATGTTCTCCCTCTGTACCTGTTCCATCTGTGCCAGATGGTTTTTGTCAGGCCCATATCAGACTCTTCTTATTTTGAGTTTGGCCCACTGATTTCCTTCAAATTAAAATATACACGACTGTATCCACAGAAACAAGCGTATATACGTGGATACTCCTTATGAAACTCGCGTACAACCATTTCTAGATCAGCAACCTGTAAATGTCCTATGACAGGGTATGTCTGCATATAGATATCAACTCATCATCATAAAATCATTCACATTATAACATTTGTGGAAAACACCATAATCATCTCATCATCATCAAGATCTACATGATCCAAGTATCATCACTTTGGGAACGTCTGCATCAATCATCATATTAAGTATCAACCTATCATCATATAGTAGAAACTACATCAACATGATGTCTCCAACAATGCAACTTTAAAGTAATCATTCATGAATCCAGCACTTATATCTTGAGCTCAAGATCATTTGTCAAAGACTTCTTTATATCATCAACATCAACAATCCTCATCCACATGAGCGCCAAGAACTATAGGAATCCTGCATCATAACTGTATTACATGATCTCTATGGCATATGACGACAGCAGCATATGAGTGATTCATCATCAAGTAATGAAGTTGTGTATCACCAGTGAAAGCACCATATATGCATTATCAGAGAGATCAACCACAATCTGATATGAAAATCAACTATGTAACCCCAAG